>CM028911.1:4765884-5978384 GCA_016801845.1 Polydactylus sextarius | reverse complement strand
ACAGGAGCTGATAATGATCAGATGACAGTTCAGTTAGCTTGTTGAAACTCATCTGGTGGCAGCTTTACAATTATGATTTGTATTAATTGTAAAAACAAAGAGTCTCTGATTTGATAAAGATGAAAAACATTTGAAGATGAGTTATAACCAGCATGTTCGCCAAATCTTACACTCCATTGATGCAGCTTTGGCTGAAGTTTCTGGAGAATTTCCAAACCACATAAAGAGCAGGACAGAGCTTCTAATGTTACACTAAACTCCAGTGTTCTGTGAACTTGGCTCTCACTCAGTGGATGTTCCAGTCCTGCACAGGTATTTTTCTGTAGGCGGTAAACTAGCCTGACAATTTAATCGACTCCTTACACCTTTGTCCTTGAGTTTTTTTTTTGTTTTGTAAAGTTGCTCAAGCACTGCCCTCCAACTCTTGCGATACAGTGTATTGCTCATATTATTAGAGGTGCATGCACACTGCTTCATCATGTGGACAAATCGTCCTGACAGGCCTGCTGCGCCTAGGTATGGTTGCTGAGCTATGATTGGACAGTCACTATTTAGGGGCAGGGTTGAGTGGAGAGTCAATTATTCACTTGAAGTGCTGGTGCTTGTGTGTTTGTGTTTGTGTGTGTTGGTAAAGCTTACTCTGCTTCCAGCGCTGCCTCCTCTGCCTCCACCACTCGCCTTGTCAGTTCTCTGGAGATCTGCAAAGCCTCAGCCCGCTGCATGTCTGTCATGGTGCAGAAAGACGCCACACGCTGGTCTGGAGACGAGAACAAGTGACGCAACCAGTCATAATCTGGCCTTAATATCAGAAACAGGAAATGCACTTCCTGGTGTTAATATGAAGCTAAAAGAGAGCAGAACAACAACAACAACACGCAAACACACACACACACACACACACACACACACACACACACACTCCTGACAGGATGGGGTGATTTCATTCATGCTCTGTATGAATGAATGTTTTTAACTGAAGGCACTCCACCCATACTCAGAGATCTATAACCAGACAAAAAGGGACAAGGTGGTAAACAGAGCATTTCTTGACTGTCACAGATAAAGCAAGTGTCTGGGGTGTTGCTCTGGTGCCCTCTCCCCTCTGAGCTTCCTCTGACAGCTGTTTGCTTCATAATGGGCTGAATCTCACAGAGCTGTAAGGCACCAGTCATGCTTGTTTTACCATATCAGGCCCTTAAGCTTGCTCAAAGCCCCATGGAAAACCCAAACTTGGCATGTTACGCTAAGGGACTGCTCAGTTTTTAGGCGTAATGCTCTTTTCTTTAGTAACCACCCCTTCTCTTTCTCTTTCAAGTCTTTGGTCTGAGACTAAAGATAGGAGGATCTGCATATTCATAGACAAGATTAGGGAAACCCTTCCATTAATTTATCCCCCAAATGTAAGCTAATCCACTCCAAGACAAAAGGTGATGGTGCCCGGAGTTAGTTGTTCAGACGAGGCAGGAAAGGGAGACCAAGCTTTCATTTACATATGAATAAACATTTCCCTCATGTTCGATGGCTGCATCAGGAAGATTAAAGATGTCAGAGGAAAGTGGTGACGGGCGCAGAAAAGCAGCTTGTCATTTTTGTGTGACCTGGTTTGTCCACAGATTTAGGAACAAGCAGCTAAAAATCAAACAAAGGCAGATTGCACCAAAGGGAAAATTTGACGATCTATGTGAGTGAACATACTGTTACGTATATCAAAACATCCCATAGCCGACAGCGAAAGCTTTCGGTTATTCCACCAAAAGCTTCCTGTAGATGACATTTACCAGAGCTTATTTTAATTCCATCTGCTTCTATTTTGATTGAGGAGAGCACAATGTTGTTGTTGTGGATGCTGATGCAGGCCAATCTAAACTGTCTTTTTGCATAATAAAAATAAGTGGTTTCTTTGGATCCACATTACCAACATTATGAATGCTGTAAATGCTTTACATCTCTGCCAAACTCTTTCTCCCTTGGCTCTAAACAAAGCTGGTTAAACATACATGGCACAATGGCAGCCTGGAGCCACTTTCTGCTCGGCAACAAGCCTCCAGTTTACACAGCGTTCTTCTGGGCCAGCCAGGCTGCCGTGACAACTGCCTTCTTGCTGCCAGTCAGACTCTGCATCATCTCCACTGAATCCACTCCGGCTAAATGATGTGCCGCGGGCTACAACGCAGGAAATGTATCAAAGACGAAACTCTAGGGAGGATTCGTTAATTATAACAAACAAATGGTCACATGCTACGTTGCCTGTTCATTGGTCTAGGGGTCGGACAGAGTTCAAGTGGAAAGAAACTCAAGGCATGTTAAGAGTTTCCGTGATAGATGGGAAACACGCCGGCATGAGAGTGGTCACAAAGAAATACTAGAAGAAAAAAAAAAAAAACAAATGAACAAAAGTGATGATGCTGACCATGAAGTGGTGAAACGTGTCAAAGCTAATTAACTGAAAATAGAGTGAGTGACTCAGTGAATAGACAGCTTTCAGTTTTGATACGAACATATCACTCATGTTGTCTGAGAAGATAACAGACTATGAGTCCTCAAATCTATGTCAGCAGCTGTTTCCTCCATCAAGTCATGTCTCTAGAGCAGTTATTCAGACAAGATTTCTACTTCGTAGGTGAGAACCTGACGCTTTGTGCAAGACGATATGTCTCTTCAATTTTTAACAGGAAAAAAAAATCCAACATGGACCACATTTAAATTTAACAGACAATCAAAAGGCCAAGAAAGGACCTGAAATTACCCTAAATGATCAAACCACAAACTTAACAGGAGAAGGCATCGCTGTAAGAGCTCTCCCTGAGTGGTGACTCGCAGACTTTATAGTGTGAATATTGGCTCCATGTCTGCGCTGAGAAATTATACTTTATTTCTATTGATGGGAATCACAATGGGGCTCAGAGCAAAGGTGCAAAAAGCAGAGGGATTCCCAATAGTCACCACCTATAGCACTTAGGAAAACGCTAAACACAAACACACAGCACACACACATACACAAACACACACAAACATGTCAGTGAGCTCTTGCAGATTTGCAGACACACACTTGCTAAGCAGCCAGCATGGCTAGGGGAGGAGGAGGAGGAGGAAGGAGGAGCGGGAAGTTGCACAAGGTGCCAGCAGCTTCAGCCAGGCTGGTTACCTTCAAAGGCTCGTGCTGCATCAACCAGGTGAGACCAGTCCAGGCCCGAGGCAGTGTCTGGGAGGGGCATGAGGCCTGGGTCGCTGAGCTTGGACCTGTCCGCCAAGGAACCGTCAGAGAACCAAAACTCATCTGCAGAGACAGGCAGGCACTGATCAGTGTCTGAGCCTGGCCTGAGTTTAGGACTAATCCGAGTCGCTCATCAGTTTGCGTCAGACAAGAAGGGGTTGGAAGAATGAAGGGGTTTAAAGTGGGGCTGGGGGCAGGGGTTTTATTTGGGCTAGATGATATTTACCCAACTCAATGCCGTGCTCAACACTTAGCCTGTCTATGTAGGTCCTTTCCAGTGATACTTTCAGCTAGGTCCAGCTCTTATCTTGTTGCACCTAAATGAAAAATCCCCTGAAGGATGTAAACAATTTTACTTTTTGATTTGTGTCAGCGTGACAGACTGACAGACTAACATCACACTAAACCGGCACTTTTCTACATAGCGTCAGGAAGGCGCTGTCTGAGGGGCGATAAATGACTTGTCTAACTGAATGTCTTCATGTTTCAATCAATATCTCCTTCCCCTCCCCTCTGTCTCTCCTTCACCCCTTCCTTCTCAGCCCTGAAAGACAGGGAATGCAATAAACAAGCACTCATTCTGCAGAGGGGCATTTAGAAAAACATGAGTGGAGAAGCAGAGAAGAGACAGAGAGAGCTCGAGGTGATGCTGACACTCTCCTTTCAATTTATCCAGCGTCTTGGAGCTTGAGTGATTCACTGTTTACCAAATTGGGCTGTTTCAGTGAAGCCTGTGTGCTCAACTACCCTTCAAAACAATCAGGAATCCATCAGGTTGACAGCCAGAAGAGGCTAAAGAGAGAAACATCTTTCCAAAAGCCATTTTCTATCTAACGGCAGTAGCTGGAGACGGGTGAGGAACAGTATGGAAATGAGACAAGAAGGACAGAGAAGGGGGAGGCAGGCAGGGACTGATGAGTGAATGAAACATTATGTATGACAGACAATGTGACACTCCTGATGGAAAAATAGGCATGGTCATGTCAGAGATCTTAAAGACCTGCAGCGGTGCAGGCAGGACACATCACACCTCTCATCGCTAATAAATATTCAGTGGATGGTGATAGAACACCGGCTGACGGTGACAGGTGTCTGTTTAATGCAGACGGAGCTGCGTGCCCCTTACAAGTTGCAAGCTACTTCACCCAGTTCGAATTAATTGGCTATATTGAGGAGTGTTATTGGAGTGTGTAGCAGTTGTGCTAATAGTATTGGAACAGAGAAGAAGGATGATAATCCAACAGCGAAAATCTTTATTAGCAATCCTGTGTCTAAGAGGCATTTTAACAAGATAGTTCATGCCTCTCTTTCTTCTTTCTCTATAAAGCAGCATCCTTTTTTTTTTTTTTCGCACCAGCTCCCTACAGTTTCATTGTCTGCACTTACTTCTTAGGTTGGAGGTTGCTCCCTGGTTGTGGATCATGCGAGGAGGCAGTGTGCTGTGGTAAGGTGGGGTGGTGCTGAATAAAATGTCATTAGGCATGGCATGGTCCAGCATGGAGCTGTGCGAGCTGGCGTAGGATGAACCCTTGCGGTTGCTGCAAACGCTTTCGTCCGACAGAGTCCGGTACAGCGAGCGTCTCGGTGATAAACTGCCGACTGCTGACACCTGAGCAAGGGAAAACAAGGACAATTTGTCAAAGGATAAGTCACAACAATGCAAAGAATGGAAGCTGAATGACCTCCAAGCTCCCGGCGACAGCCCCCTGTCTGCACCTTCTCTGCCTCCGTTCGGCACAGCAGGTTTACACGAGCGGGCAGCTGGGTGAGTAAAGGACGGAACATCGGGGATGGTGTCAGGAATCAATTACAGTCTCTTTTTTTTTCTTTGGGAAATGTAGATGGATTGAGCACAGCTGGAGAGTGTCTGATGGAGTGGGGAAAACAGGGGACAGGGCTTGTGGAGGCGACAGGTCACGGTGCTGAGACAGCCAATATTCACTGGGCTTAATGTGAGAAGCTACAACAAGCAGAGATGACTCAATACAAGATGGAAAATAGAAAAAAATGCTGATGCATTGAAGGACAAACAACAAATACAAAACACATAAAAACACACAAACACAAAGGATGCCAGAGTCTGGACTAAAAGGAAAACATTACGATTCGTACAAAATGAAAAAAAGGCTTTTGGCTGATTATATTTTGAGGATGATCTGGACCATATTTAGTCAATCTGGAGGCAAGAAGTAAAAATATCCAGATATAAAAGAATACGATCTGTTCTCAAGATGTTTCTATCAAAATGTTTGCTTGAGAGTCAGACTCAGCCATATATGGCCGTTCGAAGGTACTACTTTCTGTGTTTGCTTTCTTCAGACTCTCAGAATCATGTTGATATTGAAAAACTGTGCAGCTTCTCCTGATATAAACTATTTTGTGCAACTTCTCTCCCTTCCCCTCAAAACAAATGCAAAAATAGCAAAGTTTAGTGTGCAGGATAACTAGTCAGATTTATGGGAAATATACCAGAACTCGAGTTGACTACTAATTTAATGCAGGGCTCATCATATTTATGAATAAAACATTTTGTTTTTCCTGCTGGAATATAAACCAGACAAAGACCAATAAACACAACTTAGTGAAGATGCAGGTATAAAGCACTTATATAAACTGCTTTGTGTATACTCTCTAGAGCAGCAGGAAAAGAATCTGAAGACTTTCAGAGGCCAATACAAAACAATGTAGTGGTCAAAAGTGAACTACAAGGTTAAGATGAAAAGCTTGAAATACAGCATTGCCTGGAGGGGATGTCTTCTGTGCACTGAGGAGAATTACACAGGATACACTGCAGAGATACTAGTGTTTCATGACCGTGGCCAGAATTTTGACAGAGGATCTCCTGTTTAAACACACAAACCCACAAACACCAATCCCATCCATCATTGTCCCATTTAGCTTACATAAATATTGCAGGAGTGACATCAAAAGTAGCCACAAATGATATGCGGGGCAGTTGGCCAGATGGGTAAATGTCTGTCTTTGGCTTCCCAGCTGTAACCAACACTAGACTGGTATCCCCACAAGCCAACACCCAGCCATCTCTATTTCAAAGTCAGATCCCCCTCAAATCCCACGGTGAGATTTTAACAAACATCTAGTATGTCTTTAAAGCAGAGATACATCCTGGAATTCAAAGCGGCGAACATACAGAGCCTCCACAGAACATCTCAGCGGCTTTCACTTTACAAAGTTGTCTCTTGTTGCAAGTTTTCCCACCCAACTTTACAAGATTAGACCCCAAAAGGTTCTCGCTCATCAAAACATCTTTAAACAGGATTTGCTGCTCTTTTTTACAAAGCAAAAATAGCACAGATTTAGAGCTTGAGTAAATGGAGTCACGGCAAATGAAACCATTTGCAATAGGGCTTAATGTTTTTTCAGACGCCATCTATTTATTATTACATCTGCAGCATCAAATAAAGCTCTCTGAACACATCTTGGCAACGTTTAACTGAACCTGCTGTGCACATTACATACAATATATTGCATTAATAAAACCTGCAAAATTATTGACTGTTTCAGAGAGTCTAAATGCACCTCAGATGGAAACAGACTCTGTTTGATTCGGGCTGTAATGTGTTTAAATTCTTGTGTACAGCAGCAACACACAGTGGCACATCAAACATGATTTTTCCTGATTTCCCTGACTTTTTTTTGCCCCTCGCTGCCCACACCGAACAAAGACAACAACCAGCTTTGGAAGCCATTGACGTGCCACTTGGGAGGATGTGTCCGACAACCACCTATTCAAAAGCATTTTTCTTTCCCACAGGAGGTTCAAAAGAGAAACGCTGTGGGAGAATAAGCTGTGAACTGCCTTTCCTTTACGTCAGCCACACAATAGTCTGCCTGTCTGTGGAAGGGCGTCCCAGCGGACACCGCGGCTGGCAAGGAAAATCTCTCTGCACCTGCTCACCCACACAAAGAATGGCATCGGGTGACTTCCGGAAGTGACACGCATTAACCTTTACTGTATACTCTAGTTAATTACTTAGGAGATTAAACAAGTCAGGTTATATTAAATCAGAAATAAATCAAGGATGTTTCCAACACTGTCATTACTGTAATTTGATTCCTTTACGTGCCAGCTGATGATTGAAAACATGCAGGCCCAGTGAGGCTGCTCCAAGAAAAGAACAGTATTTGTTCATTGGGATCAGATGTGTATATGGTTGGCGTGTCTGGCTTTGTGCCCTTCCTCATGCATCTCTTTCCCAGATTGCTTTTCCTCGCACTGTGTTATTGCACTGAATCAGCCTGGAAGAGAGATTACAACAAAGACCACACTACTCTTTGAATCAAACAGGCAGAGAGCTGTGCACCTTTGTACTGGTTACTGCCCTTTCCTTCTCTGTGGGAAACCAAAATGAACCCAGTGAAGGGAAATCATAGTGCATGCCGGATACACCTGCTTTCATTTTTCGACAGACTCTGATGCTACCTGTTCTCTTGTAAGTGCAAAATTTTGTAGAGCGAGCACCCGGTGCATGACAGCAACGTATCAGTACGCTGAGCTGCTTCGTGCGACAGACAGGACTCGCCTATGCCAGAGGACATGGCTTGGCTTCTCAAGGGATGAAGTGCAATAGTATTAGAACTGAGCAGCATCCAAAAATAACCCATTTGTATGTCTCCCGGGTCCCTTCCTGGTAGATAATGGATGGGGAAAGAGGGGGTGGGGGTGGGGATGGGGGGGGGGGTGGCGCAGGGAACCCAAGATGCAATTAATAGAGTCTGCAGGACTCGGGAACATCAAACATCAATGCAACTTCCTGCCTTTAATCCATGACATCCCGACTGAGCAAACTCAGACCCCGTTATAAATTAAATTAACCAAACACTCTGTGCCAGTCAGCGGGGACTGAAAGGGTCTTGTGTCAGGAGAGACAAGAACTATCAGTCGTGGTGCTCGGCAGCGAGACCAGCTGATAGGCAGCAGATGTTTGTCTTGCTTTTACTTGCTTCCCAGCAAGAGGTTATCTGCTCTGATTCTGGCCCTGTATGTACGACGGCTGTTAGTCAGCATGAGAAAGTAACCTTAGGGGTCGCAGAACACCCTTACAGTGTCATATAATTATGCTATCAATCATTACTTTGCAGTTTCAACAAGTTTTATTTGTCCTGCATGTGAAACAACACATTATAATTATCATGTAGTTTAGTGATTAGTCAGACAGCCTCACCTTCCGACTCCTGTCTTCTCCTGGAGGGCTGTCGGGCAGCATCATTTTAAGGTATTCTTCTTTTGACAGCCTCTGCAGTGATTTTCCATCCCGCTCGGCAGCCTGGAGCCGGCAGGCAGCCTCCTGCGCGTACAGCTGCCTGTGGACAATACAGAGGGCACAGAAGAGCAGAGCTCATCAGAGGAGTCGCACTAGCTGCATCCTGCAAGGGAGGCCTTCAGCTATCACAGCTTGGGTTGAGAGGTAGCCCCAGCTATTTAGGAAATAATGTCAGAATCACACAAAAGGGTTCTGGTGGGTCCATCCTAGCATGCCAAGATCAGTTGCCTCCTTGCTCCATGCTAGTCAGGTGATGGTGAAGTAACAGGGTTGGAAAAGAGAGCTATTTACATCCAGCCCCATTCTGTTTTATCCCACTCTGCCAACCCCATGATTAAAAGAGAGTGGAGAAAGCAGCCAAGCACCATCAGAGGTAAAAAGGAAGGGAAAAAAGAGGGTTTTTGACAGAAAATACATTCATGTGAAAACTGTGGGCTTCAGAGTGTTTAGGCAACAACAGAGGAAGACATGAGAGCTGTTAGATAGGGAAGGAGAAGGAGTCACAAGAGGTGACGTGTTTTGTTTTGGTGGCAGAGGTTATCAGGGGGGTGGAGAGTGTTTTCAGAGAACATGTAAATGATTTGCAGGGCGCTAAGTGTTTAGGTGGGGGTGTATGTGTGACTGACGTGGATAGTGAAGTTGTGCGGCAGTGAGACCTCATCTTTAAGTGAGCAGCAGCCTGTGAGCATGACACACTGAGTGCTGCTGGCACGGTGCTAGATGGTCACAGGAGAATACATGAGACGAACGAGATGATGGGGCCGCCTGGCTCAGATAGAGATACTATTGCTGTGAGTTACCCCCTTTTAAGCTTTTGGCACCATGGCGACCAAGTCCTAAATACATAGATGGGTATTGCAAATGTGCACATGTGATTGCAGGATACTTCCTGGCTGATCCACGAGATCTTGGTTAAAAACCAATTACTCTGCTCTGGAGGTTGCAACAAAGCACTGTAATTTATCGAGCTGTGTTTACTCTTACTCTTTTTTTTTAACTTGATGTTAAAACTGTGGGGGGATAACCTCTCTTTCCCACCTGTATCTTGAGGAAGCCCTTGTCCAATTTGTCCTTACATGAATGCTCCATGATTACAGAAGACTGGAGCAACACTGAGGCCCTGACCTTTGCAATTAAAGGTTATTCTTCAGTGTGGGGGTGTCTTTTAAATGTCTACAATATACAATATGTGTTTTCTTACAGCAGGTCTTGGGTATACAAGGAAAGAAGAAATGTTTTCAACAGATTTTTAATGCCTAGAATTCAGTGATGTCAGTGTTTTTGGTTTGGGCTGAGGTGGACAAAGTTGACACCAAAAAGAGAAAATGCAATAAAGTCTGGTGAAAAGATATTTATTGATTGCACCTTGATGTTGCAGTAGCTATTTCTCCTCCTTCTGCTCTATCTGAAGTATTAATATCATGCTGCCAATCACTGTTGCATGCCTCCGCTTCAGCAGAAAAGCAAAAAATAAAACAAAAATAACAGAGGCACCGAGGAGCAGAGCAACTACAACATCTCTGATTTGGGAACACACTGTTCAGAAGAGACAGATTCATTAATCTTAGGAGGAAGCAGCATGAAATGCCATGACGTATCTGTGCTTGATTAATTATGTGATCTTCTCACATCCTGAAGTTACTCATATTAAAAGAAGTAGACATAAATTTGCTCATGAGAGTACATTGGATCAGGGTCTGACAGGAGGAAGTGTTGGTGGACGGTGCACAGCGGTGGGATTCTTTAGGAGATGCAGCAGAAATGTCACAGACACTAATACACAGCTGGTTGCCCTCCACTCACAGCATGTGGCACAAGGCAGGACCAGCACAGAAGAGAGGAGAAGGACGTGGTCTGAGACAGGGGAAGGGGTGGGAGTGAGGGTGGGGCTGTGCTGGGGGTGAGGGGGATAGGTGGGCTGGGTCAGATCAGGGCCAGAAGGGAGGACTTTGACTGACTTTGTACCTTGAACGCTCAGACAGCATTTTGAGAAGGAAGGCTAACAAGCTCTCCGCTCCTCTGGAACAAGAAGCAGAAGCAAGAGAGAGAGAGAAGGGAGGGCGATTAGGAGCATTTTTACACATCCTGCATTATATAGATTGTTAGAGCAAATGAGAAAACTTTTTAGAAAAGGGGAAAAAGAAACTTTGTTATGTTAGAGCAATATCTGTGAGTAATATTAGGCCATTTATCACGAGGCACTGTTATGTAAGATGAAATAAAACTGAGGAATATATAAACAAACAATGGGGAGGATAACTGAATTACAGGGCTTTTTCATAAGTCGGCAGAAGATGACTTCAGTGCATGCGATCAATCACACAGCCCTTAAGTGGCAAATTTCACAGCCTCGATGAAATTACTGAGGAGCTAGAGCAGGAGGTTTCTTCCAGGGCAAATCTCACATTCTTTCCTCCAAAATACCCCCCGAGCCCGCACACAAACACTTTCAAACAGGCACACACACACACATCTAAACTCACAACATTGAAGCTGTATTTCAATTTCACCAATGGTTCCTATCTTCTACAGCAAAGCATTTAATCATCAGACAGATGCAGTCAGTTGTCGCTGCTCATGTAAAGTCTGAGGAGAGTATACGTTTTGAAATCTGGCTGAGAGACTGTACACATCCCTCTCTCCTCCTGTGCTGTGTTTCTACATGCGAGAGTGCGGCTGGCGTCCTTGGATGTGTAGTGTGTCGTGTGTTCCTGTCTGTGGATTGTTGCCTGGCTCCCAGCAGAGATGCTGATCTAGTAGAAGCTCAGCCTGGCAGTCCACCGGGACCCGGCTTCACGGGAATAATCAATAACCACAAGTGACATGTGCCAAGTGTATTATGTCCGCGGCTTCATTGAGCTTATTTATTTTGTGGCTGTCAGCTTCAATCAAGGCCACTTTATGCACACTGGGAGGGCTACTGGAAGGGGGTGCTCTTGTATTGGAATGGGTCTTGTACAAGTGCAATAGTGAGTCTGGGAGGAAAGAGAAGAGCTCTACAGAGAAGCAGTGCTGATGGGACCAGTTAGTGTGATTAAGTCTGTCATCTAACTTTGCGTGATAGTGCACACTGAACTTAATGTGAACCATGTGAACTAATACTCCTTTATGTTTTAGTGGTTTAAGGGCATATTTGATGATGTTCTCATACACGCCCTCTCCTGCTTTCTTTCTCACACACACACACTCACCCACACTCTGAAATGTTCGGAGGTCCCTCAGTGCTGTGGGCTTCATCATCATCATCAGTCGTCTTCATGCACACTGGGAGTTTGCAACCGGGCTCTGGCCGCATCTGCCCACAGGCCTCTGAGCCGAGTCCCGGTTCTGGACCAGGCCCAGACCCAGACCCTGAGCTGCTGGTCTGTGGGATGGTGTACACCTTGGAGGAGTCAGCAGACATACAGTATCTGGCTCCTCGAGCCAGGGGACTGCCAGAGTGGTGTGAGCCACTGATCAAACAGCAAAGAAAAAAAAAAAAAAAAAAAAAAACATAATGTAACTCAAGAGTGACAAAATGAATGAATTTAAAAAGAGCAAAGAACACAAAATTGGAATAAAAACATTAACATGAAAATGTTACCAGCAACACAGCTCAATCAGATGTTGTGAAATGATAATGTTTTGAAGCGTCGGGCTGTTGTTTACTTAGACAGCATCACACAATTTCCTCCACTGTTTTCCAACTAGTTCACCACCAGTCTATGCTGGAAGATGACTCACGGCCAAACAATCATGTGACTATTGCTGCTGAACTTTGTCCTTTCACTGTTTAGTTAAATATCATTAAAGAGTCAGTGCATTCAAATCCCAAAGACACATTTCTCCACTTATTCCCAGTGGTAACTAGTCATGCAGACAGCTGTAAGCTCTGCTGGGTTTTGAATTTCAGAATGTTGCAAAGTGATACTGTATTGCTAGATACATTTAGGATAAATGGGAAAGTACTTTTTATGATCCAAAAAGAAGAAGAGCCAAAGCAAGGCTCTGTTTGTACTAGGAAAACACAGCAATTTCAAAATTCTTAACGTTTAATTCATGTTTCAGTTTTCTTTAAATTACCTCACTTGTCTTTGCCCACATATATTATGGAGGAGGCTTCGTCCTTAATATTGTGAATCCAGTGATGATTCTTATATTTAACTGCTGCTCAACCAGACTCAAGATTCAAATCAACTGCACGGGTTCATAAACATGACACATTTTTTGTTTTAACATCTTGTTGTTCACTGAAAAACTTTCAGCAAACATAAAACATTCCCCTAAAATACCCTGAGACATCAGAGTTGGCTTTAGATGGAGGCTCTACATACTCCCTTTCCATATTCATGACCATCTGGGCAACACCCTGCAAAATGTGCTCCCGCTGCTTCACTGTTGCTTTAGATGACACTCAGGTGTCAAAGACCATTACATAAAAGGTGGGAAGCATTGGAGTAGTCAAGGTGATGGCACTGGTGCTTTCTATATTTCTTGAGTGATATCCTGGAATGGACAGCTCTGACGCCTCCCAAACAGGTCAATGATCTGAACAGATTGCATGTAACATAATCCTGTGTGGCATAAACAAATAGAAACACTTTCTATTTCATACAGACAGACTGTGAGTGGCTTCAGGGCCAACCCTCTCTGACACCCCTACTCTCTCCCAGATGGGTCCCAGTCTGGTGAGGATGACTTGGACGGCGGAGTGATGAAACCCACCCTCATGTTGCTCTGGCTTGACAGCAGCCCCCCACCCACCAGCCTCAGCACAGCTGGATGAGCCGGGCCACAGGTCAGGAGTAAAGAGATCACGGCTGGGTGAAAAGGTCAGCAAACAGCCAACAACCAACCTTTTGTGCACATATTTGTCTCTATGTGTGTTCATCAGAAAAGATAATGGGTTGAGTAGTGCTGCGGTGGTGGTGTATGTGTGAATGTACACATGTCTGAACACAGTAGATTGTGCTCTGAGGCATGTACCATGAAAGGGGTGTGATTTTTTAAAAAACAGCGGGTAAATCAATGACCCAACACGCTTGAATAAAGCCACGATAGAATGAAGTAATTGCCCATAGAGAAGAAAAAACATTACACAGCCCCCACTGACTTTAGCCACATGTCAGATGGGTGAAAATGAAAAGGAACAACCACAATGAGTTCCACTTTGTGTCGACGGTTCTTGGCAAAGGGTCACTGTATTTCAAAGGAGGGTCAAAGCATATTCCCTCTATTCTGATGCTTTGCTTTCTCCCATAGACAATTAATTGAATTAAATCTGGTGACACTGGTGTTATTTTCACAGTCTCTCTGTGTGACTTTTTTTCCTTTAATTTGTCCTGCAACAAAACAGCAGATGTTTGATACTAAAATAACAAATAATACATTTCACCATTTTTTCGAACACACAAGCTGTCTGAGAACTGTACCTTGAATGTGATGAGATCTCGCTCAGGTCTCCAATGCTGCCCTCTGTCACATGACTAGACATGATGGCTGATGCGTAACCCTGTGGCAAGTACAGTTTCCCATGTTCCTCTTCTGATGCCCCATCCTCGTGATGCTCCGACACCCATGGGTGTCCCGTCTCTCCCATCCTGCCCTGTAGCAACACTCGGGCCCCGGGGGCCACGCAGGGATTAGTGTCGATGCCGCTGTCTGTGGACGCGCCTTTGATGTAAGTGAGGCCCAGCATCTCCGGGTCCATCAAGTCTCCGGAGCCAAAGTGCTTATCGTCGCTGTTGCTGGAGGCGTTGCTTGAGAGAGTGTTGCTACTTGAGTGGCTTGAGTTTTTATCACCCGTCTGGTACAGACAGAGAGCAAGAAAAAGAGAGAGAGAGGGAGAGAGCAAGAGGTTAACCATCAGGCTACATCACATGTTCATGTGTCGCTGACTGAGGCGACAGCTTGTTTTCCCGAGGCCCATGACACTCTCGGGTTAGTTGACAGTAACAGGAAGAAACATACTCTGTTTGTAACTTCTTCATTAATTTTGCTACTTAGTTATCATTTTTGAAAGGGTGTATATAATATTTACATTAACTGCTTTCTGATAAGAAAGCCTTAAGCCAAGTCAGGCTGACTTAACTTATCAGCAGCTTTACAAATATGTTTGATGACCCAAAAAACAGCCTCTAGTAAACTGGTAAATGGGGTTAACCGCAAAGCTTAATCAAAGGAAAAAAACTGTGACCTCGGGACTGTGAGCTGTCACATTTTCTTCATTGTGTGATGCGAAACACTAAATCTCAAAAGCAACTTAAATCACATCATATCAAAAACAGCTTAATTGTTTTTAAAAATAAAAAAGGTCTGTGCATTAAGGACATAAAGTGCCATGAGAATGGTTTAAACTGTTTAAATTTTTATCCACTAGCCTGGGTTCATGTAACACTGGCAGCTGAAAGCACTGAGAGTAATTGCTAGCTGTATGTGCCAGCCTCCAGCATCAGACGAAAACGCAAAAAGAAGTACATAGTACATGGGTGATACTCGGGAATATTGGAAAAATGAGAAGTTGGAATAATAATATTCACCTTCTAGGAAAATGTGTCCTAGAAAAGTGGTGATGAGATAAGACGCCCGTTAGCGAGCTGATAAAGGGAAAGTGATAAGTGCAAAGAGCGACCAGAGGGGACGACATGAGGTTGAACACCAAAACTGAGCTGCTGATTGCAGCAAAGCTCATAAACAAGGGTAATCTGCCCTCATTCTCATTCAAACAACCATGTGGGGTAAACCAGGTCTGACAGTGCCGAGTTAGGCAGAGCAAAACACTCCAAACACAGCACACAATCTGCAGAGGCTGCATTAGACTTTCAAACATTGTGCCCTTCAAAGCAAGTTGACTTTGAATTTTGTAACACCTTCATTAAACATAACATAGGGACCTTCTGTCAAACTGAAATGAAAGTAGGTCAGACATTTACCCTGGACAGCTTGTTGGGTGAATCTTTCCCTCCTTCTCTTTGCTTCAGAGGGTTCAGGATCTTGGTGGAGGGAATGTGCCATTTGGCCTCTGTACCAGAAAGAATAAGGTGAGTGTGGAGAAGTAGCAGGTATGCTCAGGAAGAGTAAATCACAGTAAGTGCAAGTGATGAAAGCCCTAGGTCACATGTCTCCTGGAACATTTATTAGTCCCAGACAGCATATTCACCCCGAATCAAAGAAAACACACCCACCCGCAGATCTGGTCCTTTCAAGAGTGGGCTCCCTCTCCCTGTGGATCTCCCCATCTCCCCCCTGGATGTCCCCTGCACGCTCATGGAGAATAGGGGAGGGACACCTGCAGAAAGAAAGGGGAGGAAAAAAAGGGCTGTAAGTTATTTTCTGTCTGTGGAGCGGGCTCTGTATTTTAGTCAGTGAAAGGCTTCGGCAGATTTACCGCAGACGTACAGCAATTAGCTCAAGATCATTTAAGGTCGAATCACTTGAGCTTATAATAGAATAAAGAAGCTGCCAGACAGCGCTGACAAGAGACCTCCTTTCATTTGACTTGGTCTGCAAGGCGCTCTCTGACAAAAGGGAAGGAGCAGCAAATTTTTCAATGCGGGTCTTAATTAAACCTTAAACAGCTAATAAAGGTTACAGCAGATGAACAGAGGCCATGGTGTCTCACGATCTTCAACAAACACTCTAACTAGAAATCAATGGGCCGGTCAACATGTGTGTTGTTCTGCATCGTGGCAGCTCCGACAGGGAACAGCGATCCCCCAGAGTTCAGTGCACTTTCGAGGCCTCTGACATAAAGGCAACAGTGTGCAGCTAAGCCTCCTGTCATGGTCTGTAACCACTTACAGACAGACATTGGTCTCCGATGGATTCTGCTCATGTACAAGTCTCAGTCTGACAGATGTTAAGCCTGTGAAGTCTGAAGCCCTACTGCCCTGCAAACAATTATATGACTGAATGTCAGGATATTGTAAAGAGATCCATTGTGATAAGTGTCGTAAAGGGGACAAAACTCATTTTAATGACAAAAAGAAAATGTGGTGGCCACAGTCATGTTGGCAGAAAACTTCAAGTCTCCGTCTGCTCAAGTTTCTTCCTCCAGAATTTCAATTTTCATGATTTATTTTTAACAAAAAAAAAATCTTGTCATGGTCCTTCTACAAAATTACTGTGTAGTTTGCTAAAGTGGCACTTTAGACACTGTAGGAAATACAGGACAAGAAAAAAATCTTTATAATCACTTCCTATTATACTTAAAAGCTGATTCTTTTAAAATCTCCTGAATGGAGGAAGGAAGATGTACTCAAAGTTATAACAATGAAAAATACTGCACTTGGCTTGGATTTTTTAATGGCTATAAAACTGGCTATGATTTAATTTACAAAGTGTCCTTTTATGTTTGAGGTGACCTTCATGTTCATTTGAAAGAAATCTTGAAACTAAATCTCTGGGATGATTGAATGGAAAGTATAATAATTCACATTAAAGGAAAAAAAAATATCATTCAAGAAACTCATCATCTTCCATCATCTTCTCTCTTAAGGTCTAGATGTGGTATTGGACCATGACAGGCATAATTTTATTGTTTCGTTGGATCACCTCCTGCAAAATAGTGTAACAACTGGCCAAAAGTGCGTTGATGACTTGGTCATTTCATGTGGAAAAATTGCTGTCATTTTGCAAAATTGCAAGTTCTGAGAAATAGTGCTGGGGCTGATTGCAGCTGCATTCATTACTGCAAAACCACATTATCCTGGAGGGACTACTAAGAAGCTGTCTGAAAAAAAATAAGTGATGTTGTCCCGTACCCATCATATCCAGGCTGCTGGGACCAGGTGCCGCTGCCGCAGGGTCCTGGATCACTGGAGGAGGACTGGTTACTGGGGGAACTGCGGTAGTGCTGGTCTCCCTTGTTACATGAGGTGACCTGGGGGTTTTCAATATCCTGCATTGTCCTGTAGCAACAGTTGGGTAAAAGATATACAAACATTTAAAATACTGCTATAGATGGTCAAAACATGGCTTATACATGTAGTTATTACATATATGTATACAATTCTGGGTCTTTATCTAGGTGTTGATTGTTTATAAAATGACAGAACAGCGATAAATGATCATCACAATGTCCCATAACGGAATTGTCATCTTGAAATTGCTTGTTTTGTTTAAGCAACAGTCCACAAACTGGAAATAAAAGCAGTGACTTCTCACTTTTGATGATGGGGCCTGCAAATAGCTGAATTTTTGCATCATAAATGCAATAAATGATTGCTTA
This sequence comes from Polydactylus sextarius, assembly GCA_016801845.1. Lineage (NCBI taxonomy): Eukaryota > Metazoa > Chordata > Actinopteri > Polynemidae > Polydactylus > Polydactylus sextarius. The sequence goes on along the minus strand of CM028911.1, from coordinate 5,960,677 downwards.
TTACTACTTTTATCTATACAGATTAGTATGTTAAATAATTTTATACATTAAGCAATAATTAGATTTTTAACTCCAGAAGTTGAAAGAAAATTTTCTCGCCCTGTCCGGTGTTAATGACTCTATTATTAGGTGTCACTCTAGAGAATAGTCCCTTGCATGTGAGCACTGTGGAAAGTCTCTAAGGAAATGTAGGAACTGTCAGAGAGGGAGAAAGTGTCTTGTTCTCCAAACACAAAACAGAAAAAGAGATTAGTTATAGTGATATGCCTCAGTGAATAATCCAGATGGTGAAGCCTCGAGAGTATGTCGAGTATAGGCAGTGGTAGCGTTTGAATTAAGAGAGGATGCTTGAGGTTCCTGCTTTGAAACACAAACTTCACCCTGCTGCTCCCGCCATCCACTCAAACATGATCTGTTGATGAAGTTTAGTCATTCACCTCCTTTCACTTTCACTTTGACTATTAACTGAGCTCAGTTGTCTGAAGTCCTCCGATACACCCTGACCTGACTTAGTATTTCGAGAAGAGGAGTTATTTTGCTTACTTTCGACTGGCCAGAAAAAAACTTGCCGACTATGGTCTGAAGTGAAAAATAAACACTGGATTTCAGTTCTGTCTGCTGCCTAGAGGCCTTCCCTTTAACACCGAACACACCAAAGTAGGTTAGATGACCAGATGGAAATAAAACTTCAATAACATCGGCAGGATGGCTTTCACATTAAGTTTCCAGTCTCTGGCTGGATATTCAATTCTGTATTGTTCTTATCAGCTTCTTTGTCTTCTTTTTTTATTATACCATTGTTTATTGAGGGCCGGGTCTTTATTTATTTAATTCCTTACATTCATAAAGCAACACTCAAAGATTAGGAATTTGTAGATAAATCAACCAAAAAAGAAAATCCAGGAGAAACATACTATTCTAAAATCACAATATAAACGTCCACTCGGAAGCTGACAAATTCCTCGCATCAGCCATTTCTACTTTGTCATCAGGTTTCCTTTGTTTAAACCTCCATGGGAAACTCACTAAACTGTCAGTAACTCAATCGCAGCACACATTATTGAACGTTTTGGCCACATTGCTACATTTCCTCCTTGGCTGAAGTGTTAGGCTCCTCTGTCGGGTCCAGGCAGTCTAATGCAAAACAGCAGCAGCTGCTTTTTGTTCTCCCTCTCTTCCTCCCTTGACATAATGTAAAGTTTTAGGGATGGGAGGAGGGGGGAGGGAGGGGTAATTTCTCCCTACGCTGAAATAACATTTGAGGCTACAGAGATTAGTGGTCAGTCTCAGTTGGCTCTGTAGTAGGTGTCATATTTTACAGTGCCAAGATCTGAATTCTGCCATATGAGGATGAGGTCAAGGATGAAGTTTTATCTGAGCAATAAAGTGGTTTTTGTGACAGATGAACCACCTGTCACGTTCCAAAAATGCTCTTTTGAATTGAAGTTGGATGTAATTTAATACTAGTAATTACATAAAGACTGATATTTTAACCATACAATTAAAAAATCATTGTTTAGATTGTTGAACATAAAAAATGGCTAAGAATGTATCTATTAAGGTTTATATTGATTTATTTCTGTGGAATATGTGACTATAATTTTCCTCTCCTGACCTCCTCAGTCTATGACTCCTTCACCCCCCTCTCCTCTACTCGTGCTCCCTCTGGGGTGCTACATATCGTGATCGGGGAAGAGCTCTCTTTGTTTCTGTAGTAATTGGATGAGATGAGCTGAGCCGTGTCAGTGTCCTCATCACCTCCTCCTCGGCAGGGTGCAGGAAGAAGAGGTGGGGGGAGCAGAGGAGGAGGGAGATGGGGAGAGAAAGAAAAGGAGTGAAGGAGAATGGAGTGCTTCCACTGCCAGCAACTCTGATTAGGCAGAGAAGGTGGCCATTATCCCAGTATAGTCAGTACAGGCAACACCAGGGGGGGTCGATGTGACACACTGGAAAGGTTATCATGACTGTAGGGGTTTCATTAGAATGAACAAATCACTGCTTTACATGGCTCAATGGAGATGTCCAAAAGAGACACACAGCCTAGGACAGGAACAAAGTCTGAGTGTGGCCTTATCATCTAAAGAAAGATGAAAGCGAAGCCGTGAATTCATTGTGCTAAAATGCTCAATTTATATGTATGCAAATTACTGACCAAAATAACAGCCCCCTCAAAGCGTCACTGTGGTGCTTTTTTAAATGAGAAAGACTGAGAGTTCAAAGATTTTATCTCAAGAGGACCGGATCTTTTCAGTGTCATGATGTTTGATCCAAAGCTTTGCTCCGATTATCCTTCTGAAAAACCTTAAACAGAAAGCTTGACTTCCAAAAAACGTCTTAGAAGCATAAATTTGGTCATTTGTCTTGTTCAGTTTGTGCATTCTGTTACTTTTCTCATAGCGTAGTATTATATTTTCTGATGCAACCTTGCTGTCATAATATCATTTTAAATGAGGCATCGTCTTAACCAACTGAGTCACAACTGAGTTAATGACAGCAGTTTAACATATTTCAAATTTCTATGCATACCTCTGAGCAAAGGTAAACAAAAGAGAGGGGAAAAAAATTTACCTGGACCCATCGGGCAACTTCCTATCGAAGGACGTGCTCCGTGGGATCGCTGCCTGGTGCTGCTGGAGGATCTGCTGGCACTGCAGGCGGTCGGGGCCCTGTGTGGGCGAACCTCGGGACAGAGGTGCACCGGCAGCTGTGGGCACCCGGTGCCAGGTGGTGTTTCTCCTGAAAGGTGTCTTGTACTCGCAGGGTGTACCCTCGCTGTCGACCTTGTACTCTACCATGGGTATGCGATAAAGCTCGGAGCAGCCCCTGAGAGGAGGGGGAGAAAGGAGAACGTGAGAAGAAACAAAGGTTACCTCACCACCTTTTTGAAAAGTGCCTGTGCTCTGTTTGAGAACAGAGCAGACTGATCTTGGATGCAAACATGGTGTAATGTTATTCATCAATTTGCAATATCACATTATTCTGAAATCATTACTTCGGCTTTGTGTATATAACTCCAGTTAGTGTGTGATGACGTAATGAATCACTTGAATGAGAAGAATTTAATTTGAGTAATTATAATTATTCCATTAATCCTCATTATAATGTTCTAACCATTATAACCATAACCACTACGTAAGGAAATACCATTACGTTTTTATAATACATTACATTACATCACATGTTTTATTATGGTTTAAGTCCATTAAACTGACAATTCAATAACATTTTGCTATTACATTACCAGGCTTGTGCTTTATACGGACCCTGATCTTCTGAGTAAAAAGTGATTGGACGGAGGGGAACAGGCTTTCTGTTACCATGACTACACCAAAACACATCAGTGCTGTCAGAAATATTTAGCCAGAGGCAGACATCAAGATATTGTTTCCAAGTGCAGACCAACATGCACATGCCTGCACATGGAAAACAACGACACACACATACACACAGACACACACACACAGAGAGACATGAGCTGAATGTACACACTGGGGGCTGGCAGCACATCAGAGGTGCTGAGAAAACAGAGCAAAACATTTAGACTATTTTAATAAAGCTGAAAATCTCAGCTTTCCACTTAATCAGATATGGGTCTCCCTCGAGTAGCTCTACACAGGAGGCTTTTCCTCCGTCCATCTCCATCCCATTACTGCTAACAACACTGAGGATCTCTGGGATGGACAAGGCCTGTGATGCCATTTCATGCAACATTAATCTTTGGGGATGTGCAGAGGCTTGGTGTGTGTATATTTGGGAGTATAGTGGGATTCGCAGGGTGGTGGGTCAGGGTTAAACAGCCAGGGCGCTCTGCTAGCTCTCCAAAAGTATCTCAAGCATGACCCTAATGATTACATTTCCCTCCCCCTCCAAAGTCTATTTTCTGGGATTCACTGGGGGGGTGGAAAGCTGTGTATACTTTGCTGTGGTCATACATGTACACACAGTGGGGCTTGTGGAGGGTGCACTGGCTGATTGCAAATGCTGCAATGGAGGGGGTGAGTAATCCCTCTCAGAGAGACCCTTTCAACAAACTGGGCCATGAGTGGCTGGGGCTGGTTACAGCTAGCTTCCCACTGGAGCTGTGGGTGTTTTAAGATCTAACTGGAAGATCATCCTTTACTTATCACGTCTCTCACATCTGGCCAGTGTCAATGTCAACAATGATCTCATCCATGATGAAGGGCCATCAATGGCGTGCTCTATATCCTCCAGATATCACCATTTACATAATTCATTGACTATACCAAGGTTCACGCATCACTGCTTTGATATATGGGACAGTGGGAATAATGAGTGGAATTATATCCACTTTCATAAATGGAGAAAGAATTTCTCTTTTGGTTGATGCTACTGTATATGTGTGAGGAGCTGAGAGATAAGTGATTTAAAAGATAAAAATCATTATCCTATTACTTTCATTGTTTCCCCTGAGGTAGCTCAATCATTTTTCTGTCCTTGTAAGAAGGAAATAATTCTAACAAGAGTGTTAAATCCTCAAGTGTTGGTCAATTGTTTTCTTTAACAAGGCCGCTCACCTACTCATTACCTTGATTAACTCTGTATGTGTGGTCATGCCAGGTTGCCACACATCATTACTCTCTGAACAAGCTAAACCTAACTAACAGCTTGTCATCAGGAAAGGTCTCAGCTGTTGTCTCTTGCAGTGCTTTTTACACTAGAACGACAAAGAACTGACAAAGTAAATTTCTCTTATGATCCTAATATTCTCCCCCAGCACCCTACAAGCTCTGCTGGAAGTGGAAATAGGCATCGTACTGGTCTGATGTATGTGGAATGTGCTTCTTGTTTGTAATGTATAGGGGAGGAGGGGCTTGGACTCAGACTGTCTGTATATAAATCATGGAGAAACAGCAGGAAACCAGTGTTTGGTCAACAGTTAAACCTGAGCTGGAGGCTGATGTGGACGAGAGGCTCTTAGACGAAGCGAGCCTGAGACTGGTGAGAAATAATACTGTCTGCTTCCTCTTGATTCCAGCCAGAAGTACCTCACGACTCACCCAGCTTAATGCGAGCAGCTATAAATTATACCACAAAGGCTGACATGAGCTTGTAGAGAAGGAGAACATCTACAACTTAAAACTAACATTGAGGCAACTAAAAATACAGCTGTGTCTGACTTATTGGAGGAAATAATTTGACAACACAATCCCCACAACTTGACATAACATCACTAAAATAACATCATTGCTCATTTCCAGAAAAAATAGGAGTTCAGCTCAGTGACCGGTGGAGGTGAACAATTGACTCCTTCAACCACTGGTTCTTAATGAATTACAATAGATCATTGTGACAACAGAACCTTAGACCTCAGTCAGAGAGCTGTCAGTCTAATGACATGGCCAGTGACTGAAGAACATGCTAATCCATTCCCACAGTCAGAGTCCATGTCACAGCAAAGAGCCACAGAGGTTGTGACCTCCACCAGCCCTTTGCAGACCATTGTCGAGAGGTTCATTAAATAAGGTGAGCTCAGACGTGTATAGGTTTGTGGAAAAAAAAAAGGGGGAAGAAGAAAGAAAGCTTTCTCGGTGATCCCTTTACAAACTGATCTAAAGGAAAAGAGAGGCCCGGCTGCAGAATGTGCAGGGATTAAATTGAGCAATTTGTGATGCAGGTTTTCTGAGTTTCGGTTTTAGTAGTGCTCTCTTTCACAGGGTGTCGGCATTGGAAGTGAGAAATCCAGCTTAACCTCAGTCCAGATGAGAATCCACGATGACAAGTCTGATGACACTTCAAAGGAAAGGTCACAAGTTGCCTTCTGAGTGTCACAGGCAATACTCATTATTAGCAGGGGTCTGATGTAGGGTGCACCCCCCTAAATTCAGGTTAACCACCACCTCAAACTTAAAGTGAACAATATGCTTTAATAAAAAACATAAAAGAATCATACTCAGAAACTGAAGCTGCTTTTCATGTCTGTTACCGTTTGTGTGTCTTGTAGTAATCATCCATTTAGTCCATATTGTACTGATCCATCTGTTTACTCTTGCTTCTCTGATGACCATATACCAAAACATACAATCACTGCCATGTTCTGTACATTGCATTCCAGTTTCAAAGAGCTAATCTTTGTCATCTTTTTCTCATTAGTTTGATCCAAGGCTAACATGTTGAACTTGTTTAAAGCTTTTCAGAGTGATGATGGAAAAGCCTCTGGTATTGCACTAGGCTACAACCACATCCTGCCTCCAGTGTAAATAAATACAGTACTAGGTAAGGCTGATATTAGAGCCATATCTCCTCTGGTTTGTGACCGAGCAGGCTAAAACCATTTAAGGCATAAACAGCTTTGTGGGGTTGCTCACTAAACAGTGCTATACAATGGTATAAATGTTTGTTTTTTTCTTCAAAAGAACTTAATTCATGATAATCTCAGCAGCCGGACGACCCCTTCAGTCTCTCAGTCTCTCAGTCTCAGGAGATATCAGAAGATAAATAAGACTAAATACTAAATAATTTTCTAGTCACTTAAAAAACAGTAGTGCTTATGAAAATATTTTTGCTTGTCACAGTTGCAGTGTGGAGTCAAGGTACATTGTCTGGAGGTCATGAGACTCTTGTCCATTGTTGTTCCGACTAGCCCCCTTCACTCTGGCCACAGGGGACTGACTGAGGTCTTTGAGTCCCTGCTGAATTCCTTTCCTTTGAGATAATAGTGAAGAAACTGGAGCACTTATTGTTGACTGCAACACTTTAGCAACTCAAAGACGCAGTAGCGAAAAGAGTTGAGGGCCCTCGAGATTCTTCACCTGACCTCTCACCTCTGGATTTGTTTGGGGCCTTGGGAGAAAATTCTCAGGACCCGAGATAAGGCCTTTTGGTTCTCATGGGACAAAGAAATGAGAAATTGTGTGTTCCAGTAAGACGGAGAAATCCCCCAGTGGAGCTCAGCAACACTGACCAGTCTGGTCTTCTGCTGTAATACCTACTAATCTGCTAAATGTCTGCATCTGTTAGCAAATGCCATATATGGGTCAGCTCAGTCCATTATAAATCATAGTACCCATAATGAACACACAGCATGATATAATGCATACTTGTGGGCACAGTGCTATGCAGCAAGAACATTTTCAGAGCCATCTTTTATTTGGTTGTCTTAAGTACCTCAACAGGCTTCAGTGTTGTCAATCAAACCAAGCCAGATGTCTTCCACTGGCACAAAGGACAGAAGATCCATTTACCAAATCCTCCCATCCTGTGACCACATCCCTGGGAGCGGGGCCCCCCATTTGTCGAAACAGAACCAGTTTTGGAGATGTTTGTTTTGCCTGCTTTCTGCTTCCCTGAACTGCGATTATGATTGTATCATCGTGTATCATCACAGATCATGGTAAGAGGATTAGACGTTGGCCCTGCCAGAGAGGCTGCTGTGTTGGATTCACAGGCGAGGCATGTTAGTCCACCATCTGGGGGAGCAAATATGTTGCTTCTCTGTTGCCAAACCAAAACGCAAAGTTGAAACGCAGTAAAACATGTGACTACCATCCAGTCCCCGACATACACACAGCTGTTTGATATTGTGTCTATTCTGATCATTTACCGTATTTGTCTGTTTGGTGACGCAAACAGTTAACAAGGACACAAACACAATAAATATACAGCATAAGTCATTTATAATGCTCATTTACAGGTTTCTGGTGTTAGCAATTAGCGAAGAATAATAACAACACAGAAAACTGGATTAAATGAATGTATTCTCAGTGCACACTGTAAAGTTATTCTGCTATGATGATCCGTGAGAAAGTGGAGACGGCATTTGCTGTTACATAAATGTGTCAGACTGCAGCACGAGCACAACAAAGATGTTGAAACTGTGAGTGAGTGATTGATACGATTTCAGAGGACTGTCTGTCTCTCGCAGACAAAACAAGCAGATGTGCTTGAGAACAAGCATTTTACACAGTCCTGCATCTCTTCCCATCACAAAAGATTGTTTGAAATATGCTTTTCTCTTTTTATTACAGGGACGATGGCGTCTCACCATGGGTGTGTGTCCCTACAAAGCCAAACACTCCCATCCTAATTGCTGAATAGAGGATTGGGTGAGGTTAGAAAAAAAGCAATCTGCGAATGTGAGCTGTCAGACAATGGCAGGAGAGTCGAGCCATTAATCAAGATGCTCCTCTCATTATCATTAGTGAGAAACGCTGACTGTCCGTGTCTGCGTGACTCTACAGCCCTGCTGGAGCTTTCTCTCGCAACAAAGCCGCAACAATACGAAGAGAGTTTCCTCTCCAGAGAAATCAGTGGAGAACAACATCAATCCTAGTGCAACAAAAACAGTATGTAAGCATTTCTTTATGCTAATCATCTCAAATATGAGAGCAAATGTCAAACTAATTTAGCCCAGCTGCATGGAAAAATGAGAAATATAAACTTCTACTTCTGTTGTGACTTCATGAATATTTGAGGAGCACCTGCATCTCTGTGTCACTAACAGCAGTCCAACAGGCTTGATTCAATGACATTATGGAGTCTGCTAGTTACCTTCGGGGGGTGCCGTCTTCATGAGGCTGGATTATGACCACTTTGACAGTGACTGAGGTGCGCAGCAGGTCGATCATTTGCTCGTGGGTGAGAGTAGCGACGGCCACCTTGCAGATCTCTACCAGTCGGCTGCCTTGCCTCAGCCCTGCCTTCCAGGCGAAGCCAAAGGGCTCCACATCGGCTACGATGCCTTCAAAGTTGACGTGGAAACCAAGCTGGCCGAGGCCGTTTCGACGCAAAGTCATCTCTGACGTCTCACAACCTCTGGTGGCAATCTGGAAGCGAAGAAAAACACAATTTGTTTTCATTATCATTACATTACATCATTACACATGTAGATGTTCATTTTCCTTACAATTTCATTATCCACAATAAAAGTATGTGGAAAAGTATGTGTATTTTCTTTCGATCTGATGGATAAAGAAAGACTGGAAGATGAGTTACATTGATGTGCCTTAGTAAAACAGAAAGATATTAGCCTGTGTACAGTTTGTGTGCAGGCTATACTAAACACAACATGTGTACACACGCACAAGAAAGTATCTATTAGCACATCTGAAGCAGAATAAAAATCCTTTCCTTGGGCAGAATTGGTGAGCATGTTTGTTTTGTTAATTCAAAGAACCCTTCAAAATGGACATTAATAAGAGGCTACATCACAGAGCTATAGCCCAAGAGCTTCATAGAGACCTAAAAACACAAAAAATACACATCTGTCTCCATGGATACTAACTATAGCAGCTCTGTAGGTGTTTGCATGGGGAATTAGGACCTAATTGGCCACAGATACACAGACTTGTCCTTAGAGCTGAGTCTGTTAATCGGAGTTAATGACTGGGAAGGACTTTGGAGCCCAACCTTCACTGTGTTTCAAACACCTCTGTAGACTTCACCCTGAGACGTGAGGCCTCACGCAAGGATGCTGCTCTGCTGGTCCACTTGCACGCTTGAATGAAACTTTTCAGCCTATCGTGTGCTTGCATGCAAATGACACTGCTCACTTTGCTCAGTGCTGTCCCAGCATAATCCTCTGCTTTAATGTGATTCAGGTTCAGCAGAAGTTCAGGCATCCCTCCTCCTTGAGCATCAACATTTTCAGTAAATTACACAACCATCAAAACCAGTAAAGATAAAAACATGGAGCTGTAGCTATCTATGTTAATCTTGATGACAGTAAGTGACTGTGCCCTTGTACTGTAAAACACACACACAGTACACAGTAGGATGACAGTTTACTCTAAGTTTTCTTTGTGACAGCCGATGGAAAAAAAACACCATGCATTCTGCACACACTGCATCAAATGAGCTTTAATCACCCATCAGATTAGTCTTGGTTCAGTTGTGGGTGACTGCATCCATTTGCCTCAGAGTGGCAGCTGGCTTCAGGGACACATTAACTGAGACTATGGCCTGTCAACACTCCACCAGATTCTCACACTGGCAGAAATCCTACCCCACTGAGTGAGAAGGGATCCGAGACAAGCATGATGGCCTGTCACGCATTGACTTCTAATAAGAAACAACCTACAAACTTAACTACCATAGCTAAGAACTCATTGTATAATTAATTAAATCACAGGCTCATTTTTGTGATAAAATATTGAATAAAAAAATTCAGATGTCAAAGCGAGATAAAACCTGTGGAGAATTCCAGTTACATGACCCACAAACTAAACAATCATCCTGAATAAAACATCAAGGGCAAAAGAAATTGGAAATGTTAAGTCCAAATGGTCTCTGGGGGCAAAGTGTGGAAGTAAATGGCCTGCGTGTGAGGAAGACATTGGCCTGGGTATTAGGGACCATGAATCAAATCGACCTTTGTCAGAAATTCATTAGCCCTAAATAATGGCTTTCTAAATGCCTTCATCAGGGCCCTTTATTCAGTCCAACCACAAAATTAATGTGTCCAGGTTCCTCCTCCAAATGGCCCAAATCCATAACGGGCCACTCATTCTATCGGAAGTAAAGCTAAGCTCATTTTGGCTCATTTTAGGTGTGACATCTAATTGTAGGTAATTTCGTAATGTCTGGGCATTTTTCATGGTAGATTAGACACAGCACATCGTGTTCTAATATCTATATAATTGTAATATTTGTATAAACAGTGATTATATGGGTGTAGCTATATTAAAATACAATAACTTGGAATAATATGTATACATTATTATCCATACAGATTATGTTGTGTATATTGATACATGATGATACATGCTCATATATTGCAATATATTTCTGCATTTAACTGTATAAAATGTTTTTATTGGTTTTAATGTCTATGTAATCAGCATTTGGGGGGGTAGCCAAGCAGGGCTGAAAGAGATCCAGACAGACAAACAAACTCATTATCTCATAGAAGTGATTTGTGGCCTATAAAGTTATTTTGATAGGGATGGTGACATGGGTGTCCTGCTGACCAGTGTTTCCACACACAGTCTAATCATGGGCTCTAACTACTGGTGATGTACAACTGAAACACTGCCCTTAAGAAACAAACTGTGTCAGCTTTAAATCTGTTGTCAAGTGGTGTTGCTGGTACTGATCTACAGTGCTTTGACACTGAAGAAACTCTCTGTATTAGCACGTTTCACAGATGTGACAAAACCTTGTCAATATCTGAATCTAGGACAGGGACTAATGTGATGTGGCACAGTTTTGCTCATTAAGGGAAGAGCGAGTCATTTGAGTTGTCCATTATAATAAAACAATAAAATAGTCACACACAAAGCAAAAATACTGAAAATTAAATGATGAATTGCTACTTTTCTCTTTCATGACATCAAATATTTAATATATTTGGAGTTTGAACTTTTGGCTGGACAAGAGAATTATAATGTTGATTATTAATCAATCTGTCAATTGCTGTCTTAATTAATTGTATTGCTAGAAAACAAAATTTGTGAATGTGTCCTCTTTTCATTCAATCATTAAAAGTTTACATAATTAATGACAAAAAGCATAAAATCATTATATTTGCAAAGATGGAATCTACGAAAATAACTTAAATGATGAATCAATTATCATTGATTGCCGATTCATTTTCTGAAATTGGACTGGAACTAATTGGTGAATTGACTAAATTGGTACTGTGTCGCAGTTAGTTGAATATGTGACAATTTATCATTTTTCCGCTAATTTGCCTTTTCTATAACCCGAGTCTTCTGTATTACTGTTGTTTGTTTTTATTTGTGGCTCTGCTGATGTGAAGAAATGCAGGCACACACACGAAATGGAGGAAACTGTCTGAACTCTGTCCAGGAAAACAAAGCAAATCAAAACAAAACCTCTGGCATATACGGCACCAGCGCCAAGATAACTTGTCTCATAAAAGCCGAACACACCACCACCAAGCTCAGCGACACCCTGGAGAGTAGGACGTTATCACAAAGCTTTTAGCTGTGCTCTCACACTAGGCTTCTCTGTGTGCTACAGCAGCCAATCTGTTCACTCTGGTTCGCATTACATCACAGGTCCGGCAGCCTGTAAATCCTACCAATGAAACATGATTCAAGTCAACCTCTGGAACATTTAGAAAAACACAGACACCTTTGGGACAAAGTATGCATGGTCAGCTCATACCCAAATTTGCCTACTGCTGCTGCTTCACTGTCTGTGGGAGTAACACAAATAGCCACTAACTTATTAATACTTATTCTGAGCTTCTCCTGTGAAACATCCCCCCAAATCCCGTGGGTAAGTGGACAGTAAATGTGAGAAGAGATTTGCATAGAGAATGAGGAAGTGATGTCCTTTGGCTAATCACAAATGCTAATATATCCTGTACTGTCCTTTCCTACGATGAGTGGAGTAGACGCTGAATGACATCCGTGTCCTTTTAAGATTAATTATGGTAAATACTTCTTGGGGATCTCATGGATTTTGAGGTGGTTGTGATATGCAGAACCTCCCATTCTTATCATCATTATAAGCTCTTCTGAAAATAGTTCAATACAAAATGTGGTAATGAAAAAAGGTGTAATTATCTCCACCTATTGTATTCCTCACGAGAATGAGATTCCTGCTCAGGTTTAAAGCAGGAAATGGATTGTTACTCCCATGTTGTTGGCTGCACCGATGATTCCCTGGCTTGGGTTCGTTGGAAATTTTGAGACCGTTGATGAGGCTGCCAAAGAGGGACTATGAGGGATAAGTGGATAAGAGTGTGCAGGCAGGCAGGCAGAAATAAGGTCATGCGCAGCTCAGGTTTTGGATTGTGGGATTCAACCTCAATATTATTTCAAGGAAACAAAGAGCTGCTTGATTAGAAGTTCAGTAAACAATTAATGAAACCTAGAAAAGGAAAAACAAGAAGTGGAAACAAGGCATGTGATGACAACATCCGGACCAAAGAACCAGATGTTTTGACCCGTTTTTACTCAAGATATCTAGACTCTCCTGATCCACAAAATCATAGGATGTGACCAGAGCCACTGAGGTGTACAGATGGTCAAGGCAGAACTACAGAATGGGGATGAGAGGACTTGGAATAAGTGGGTAGCTCTCAATAGGAGAGAAGTAGTCTGAGGCCAAGTGTCTTCTATTCTTAGTCTATCAGACCCAAAAAAATGTATGTGTTTCCTTTCCTCCCCTTCAAAACTGGGTTGGTGTCCTGTTTAAGCTCCCTCCTCCTGTACCTGCATGCAGATAATACATGAATGGACCCAAATCACATCACTAATCATTCACTCCATTAAATCAACTGTTTGCCGCAGTGAGCGGCTCTAGATTTGATTTATTATTATTATTTTTTTTGATGATGAAGAGCAGGACAACATCTTAAACTATGTGACTTTAACAGTCATCTGTACACCTCTGCCGATTCTGTGCAATGAGCCAAAGAAAGTTAACAGCAGGAGGCCTATAATCCCCTCTGGACTCTGTCAATTTCAATTTACTGTTTCACATTCAACTGACAGGCCCCATCCCTTCACGATTCAAAGAGCACCAGGTGGACAGGAGCAAAAAGTCAGGAGACAAAAGTGCATTTTGGGTTATTTCTGCAAGTCATATTCTCACACTGTTGTGGAAAAAGGTAGTGACACACAAGGAAAGAGGGGAAATAAAATAATGAAGGGTTGGCGTGGAATTGAAGCACATGAGGCTTGGCAGGATGCATATAGGTTAAACAAGCAAAGATTCTGCTGACATAATGATGGAAATGGAATAACAGGGTTAGTGGTGAGTAGTAAAGCTACAATGGCAAGAACAATATTTACAAAATGTATTGTTTTACCACAGAGAAACCTCAACTATCCTATAGAAAAATGCCTCACCGCACCATTTAAAGCTATTTGCCTTCATATGCCATTCAGCTTATGTGTGAAACACAATCAAGATAGGTTTACTGGGTACTTCTGATGACAGACATTCCCTCTTTCATAGAAATTATTTTTAGGTCACTTTGTGGGCGAGGGCTCGGACTTTACATACGTATAGATATATTAAGAACAAGTGATTTAATCACAAGAGCAAGAGCAAAATAAAATGCTGGCTCTAAAATGTTAGAGATAAGACTATCAGCAAATGTGTTGCCCCTGTAACGTAGAGCAAAGCAAAGGTCATAACCAAATGGAGAAGACAAAAGGGTGAAGATGAATGCTTCATACATAGACAGGTACAATTTCAGTGGGCAGTGAGTTGAAATTTCCCTTCATGGTAAACAAACTTTTCTCTGTCCAGACCAAGGTTTATCAATATTTAACCAGTTTCTTTCTAATCTGTCAGTGTGTGTTTGATTAATGCAAACCTGGGGTGCACTTTGACCAATTCTTCCAAACTGATTTTGACCTGCCACTGGTTTGACAACATAATTGTTTTTACTGTAATATGCTCATTATATCCAAAATAAACAGGATGACAGACTAAGACGAAGCCCTCAATTAGCCACACATAGTGCAAACAGAGAGCCAATTAACTCTCTCTGTGAGAGGGATGCAATGTTTTAAAACTGATTATCTATTCTCTGAAATCTGTGTATGTGATTTCTGAGGATCATCTAGTCTCTGATCCGGCAGACAAAATGAAATGACAGAGATTATTATATATAAGTCTTCACAGGTCTTACCTCAAGTCTTTGCACCATCTCCCTGATGTCTTCTCCACAGTTGTCGTGGGCAGACAGCATGATACACTCCCCACGTTCATAGAAGATCTTAATGCTCATAATCCCTGAGGTCCATCCAATGACATCGCGACACGAGCAGTTGAACACCACATTTTTTGATTCCTCCTCAATGAGGACGATAAACTCATTGGATATGCCGAGCAAACAGTCCACATCCATCGACTGGCCAAAGTCTCGGGCGCGGACACTCCAGGTGATGGCTCCCACACTGAACAGATGTGCGTCCTTCCTTGGTTTCACCTTCTCTTTCTTCTTGGCTCCGAGGGTGATGAAGCTGAATTTGACAGCAGAGTCAATAGTGGCAGTGCTAACAAAGTTCTCTGCCAGGTCCTTCAGGTACTCCTGCCGTGTACGAGTCGCCATGGCTCGGAACTTCTCTGACTTGTGTGCAGCATTTTCTCCATTGATGACCTTGGCGAGCAGGAAGTCCCTAAAAACTGCTGACTTTGGGAAAGTTACAGATTTGGGGATTGGAGGCCCGAATGGAGGCACATCTTTAGATCTTGACACTGCCACGCTGGAAAACATGATGGAAATCAATAAATCAAATATATTGACGACAGTGAAGACACCCTAACAACAAGTGAATGAGTATTGAACTGTAGGTATCACGTGCAACCATTTGAAGTGTTTAAATTATATGGCTTTCAGGGAAATTATTTCTGGTGAAGAGACTGAGAGGAGTTCAGACTAATCTTGTTCTGTTCAGCAAATGCTATGTTATTAACAAGAGTCGTCTTGACTTCAGGAACACTCGAGGAGAGAGTTGTAAGTCATAATTTCAAGGTGTCTCTGAAGATAATAACTGTATCATCACTGGATAGATCAAAAGCGCCTCGTGACTCCCGCACATTACTATGAAGTCATGGCAGAAACCACAGAAAGCACTCAGCAGGCTATTATTATTATTCTTTCAAATTAAGTGCTCTTAAAAGTTCATGTAGAGCCATTTGGCATGAAGACATTTATGCAAAGTACTTCAAAAGATAAACACATTCTCCTAAACTGTCTTGAGGATATTAATGCACTTCTTATCCCATGGAGATGCACACTAATATTTTGTGGTTTGACTCAATGCCACCAAATTCAAATGTTGCATTTTTAACCTCCCCTTCTGGTTTTATTTTCTGGCTTTGTTTTTTGTTGTTGTTGAGTAAAATGGCTCTGAAAGATACATATAGGCGTGGCGCATGCTCGTTCTATTTACCTGTAGCAGACATTATCAGTGCAGGGGTTGTGGACTTTGACGATGACAAACACATGTTGGAAATGAGAGCGGATGTTTTTCGGAGTGAAAGGAAGGGCTCCAGGCTCCTGAAATACTATGGTGACGATATCGTTGCCAATGTGCCTCTTCCTTAATAACTATTGAAACGAGAGAGAAATAACACCATTTAAAAAGAAACAGTCATTACATAGTGCACAGTTTTAGCAAAACATTTATTCATGGAATTTACAGTATTAGTGGAGGAGGGGGTAAACAAACTGTGAAACTCTTCAGTAAAACAAGTGAACTCCACTTGAGCAGCTTCATTCTTCCTGGTTTGAAAGCATCCAAGGCCTTGTTCAGAATGTAGTCTAATCCGAGTTCTTGAGTCAGACCGTTGGGACAGACTGCAATTATTTGCATAGTTTATCAATGTATCTACACAGGTTGCTGTGATAACAACGTAGTTGTAGCTTTGGTGACACAAATTCATCTACATTTCTGCATTTGTCAACAGAACTTTGTTCCCTTTATTCTGCAAAGTGCCAAAAAAACATATTGTCTAATAGTTCTCAGCTAGCGGCAGCATTGATTTGATGCTAACTTCATTATACTGGATTAGACGCTGTCTATGTGTGTTATGTAGCAAATGATGCAAATCACACTTTGAAATCAGATTCAAGCTGTCACAGCGTCTAGACTGAGAACCTCTGATCTGTTGTGACCTGAATCACATTTCAGGACACTTCCAAATGTGGTTTGCAAAAATCTGATTTCATGTGGTTTTTTAGCTTTCCAGACTTTAAAAAAAAAAAAAAAAAAATCAATGGATAAAATCTGTAAAGGCCAAAAAACAGATTTGTACTGGCAGCCTGAACAAGACCCGAGTGTCTCCATAACACAACAGTGTTGATGTAATGTCTGTACCTTCTGTAAAAACATCAAAAGTAAGAAATATTTTACATAGATAACTTGCTAGTTTATTTGTATGTATTTGTGTTGTTTTGAACCTGAAATGTTGTATCCAAAAATGTTGATAAGAAGCTTTTTGGGTACAAGACATATTCACCTAACCCTTTAGGATTTTGAGGTGAAGCAGACATATTCTCCCAAATCCAATTTAGTGTGCTTGTATTGAAGGATTGAGCAGATAGTTAACCTCATTCCCAGGCTCCTATAAAGATATCAGTGAGGGCCACAGGAGTCCGAAACAAGCAGGATTAGAGGGTACAGAGGTGAATTGAGAAGGATGAAGGGATGAGTGGGGCGAGCTCTGCCGGGGCCTGTTGGAAGATTACCACCAGGGATTAAACTGAACTATCCCACTTCATGAAATACATTTGGAGGGAAGTGAAAATAAAAGAGAAGGAAAACCAAATCCTGCCAGACACGCATAGCAGATCAGGTCTCTGCAGTGTTTCAGTGTAAACACTATCCAGTACCTCAATTCTTCAGAATATGCACTTGGGTTGTATCAATGTGTTTTATTATGGACTCAAAAATACTTTGACACATGCAGTGCAGAGACTGAGAAGAAACTCAGTAATCGCCGCTTTATCTCCGTCAACCACTCGTCAGTTCACCGCCAGATCCATTTAATTCCACTTGTTAGAGCAGACAGACATAGAGGCCTGTCTAATACCACATCAGGTCCAGCCCCTGGGGATGCATTGATTAAAATCCTACCATGGGGTACCGTTACCATAGCAATGTGCATGCTTTCAACTGATAGGTCATTACCGTGGCAAAATGAGTCTCAAGGGAAGATTGGCAGGAGCTGGGATTGAAGATATCCTAAAGAGAAGCTGCTCGGGGACTTATTACCTCTATTAGCCACCGGCTCACCATACACAAAAGAAAACATGGTGGTCTGTTGGGATAGAGTGTAAAGTTAGTTTGCTGACCTGTTGTCTGTTGTTGGGTGTGTAGGGGAGCATGGTGGACACATGAAACATCAGCTCGTAGTCCTTATAGGTGGTGTAGAGAGAGTGTGTGCCCGTGGAGTCGGCTGTAACACAGGACAGAACAGGACAGGACAGTCAAGGTCTCAGGGTTTATTAATAAATGTCTTTGTATTAGACAGGCTGATGATGTAATCAAACAGAAATCAAAATTAAGATATGCAGGCTTAAAAAAATATTACAGTCCCCCAAAAACAATATATAATAGGGCAAAGCATCTGCACTCAGCAGGATTAAAAGTGCATGTCCTTGCACTTTGTGAATTTTTGGTTTGGTGTTTGGTGTGTCTGTGTGTTTTATCTTACTCTTGTTATCCAGCTGAGCTCTGTACTTGGTGAAGCCTTTGAGGCGCACCCTCTGACCGAGCAGATCCAAGAACTCCTCAAGCGCCGGTCCAGCGCTCTCATTGTTATACATCTCTTCCTCTGTGCTCTGGCCAGCCTTGCAGTAAAGCACCCCCACCTTGTGCTGGAAGCTTAGCTGGAACGAAGAACATACACAGACACTCAGTGAGTAAGTATCGTTTCCTGTTGCCACACTCGTAGACACTGTCCATTATGCACTCAAAGCATGCAAGTGCCCAATTTCCATCATGTCACAGCTAATGTGAAGGCATTCATAACGTTTCTAGTAGAGAGCTGAAATTCCCCTTTGTGAAGTTGGGCTATGAACTCACAGAGCAGAGCATAAATCAGGCCAAGCTAATAGCTGCTACTTAAGAGCAGATGTAGAGCAACAAAGGAGTGAATTACAGACATAGAGTAGAATAGCTTTGGTTTATGGCAGAAAACTCTGTAAAATGCCAGCTACAGCATTTTAATCCTTTGGGGAAAAAAAGACCTCCTTAGTAATTCTTTTGTCCTTACTGCAGTGGTGGTGTACTGGTTAGATAAAACACTGATCTGCCCATCTCCTCCACTAATAATACTCTTGAGACAGTCAACAAAGAACGCCTCAATAAGGATTAATGTCTCATTGACAGAGGGTTTGACACAGACATGCCAACCAAACTTCACAGGTTTTCATTGTATTATCCAGAAATGACAGGTTTCATATGAACTTGTCTTGTGAAGCAACTGGAAGAAATAAAATATTTGCAGTGAGTCTTCCTCTTCTTGTTGCACAGTGAAAGGCAGAGCCCTCTCCACCAACATGAATCTTTTATTTATGGCATTTATAGCTTACAGCTCTCGGATGCCGGCCGAGGGAGACAGTCAAAGTAGAAAAAAAACAGATGAAAAAATAGCCCCCTGCGTTTGGCACCTGTTGCCCAACACTCACAGCTGAGGACAGCACCTTGATCTTGACCCCTGGGGTCAATGTGTCAATACAGCTGGATGAAAAGGGGTTTCTCTGAATGTGAAAGTCAACAGATGATCTATATACTGAAACAAATTGGAATTGTCTTTTTTTCCTCCATTACAGGTTATCAGTTCCCAGTGTGCTCCTGACACTGTTGTCATGGTGACTTCCTCTCTCAGGCAGTCTGTTCTACACTAAAGCTCCTGTGGTGATGGAAAGCTATTATACCATCAAGCCCAGTGGAAATGGCATGATGTGCAATGATGTGGTCTTCTATTTTTCATCCTACATTATATGGGCTCACTTAACCTCCTGCTCCTCTTAACAGACTGGCCAATGGCAAGGACAATCACATTGGCCTTTGGTGCAAATTTGTCACTGCCTGAAAGGTGCAAACACATCAGGGCACATAACACACAGATGAGTAATGCTCACGAGGTGAAGCTCATTGTGTAACTGCCTTTGAAGTCTTTTTCAGTGGCATCAGATTCTGATAAGGTAGAGCAGCCATTAAAAAAAGCTGTATCCCATTTAACGGGTCCGTGATTAACAGACATTCCACTTTCCAAAAATCTGCGCACAAGTTTCTAGAAAGCAGTAATTTTCTCTCTTTATTTATCTTTTCTTTCAATGTTCCCCTATCTCTCCATCAGTGCAGCGCCGCAGGGTATTGAAAACTGTTCGCCCAACTTCTCTTTCTCGCTCAAAAAAATAAAACTCCTAAAATTAAATGCAAAAGATGGAAAGATACTTAATGAGTGGAAAGAGAAATGAGGACAGTGTTCTCCCTTGAGAACGCTGACACGCACCTTAGGGACGCAGCAGTGTCCTAACACAACACAAAACATTAGCGTGATACAAAAAAAATATATATATACATATATATCTATGGCAGTTTTTAGGGCAGAAATGTTCAAGTTCTATAGAAGGTGCGGAAGGAGCGGAAAGTGAGAAATAAATGAACGGGAGAAAATTCTGGTCAGTGCATAATTTCAAACTAATCCTCAAGTTTCAATATCATGACAGGGGACTGATTTACATAAAGGAGAGGTGATTTTTGCACTACAATAACAGCCTCAGTAGGTGGTAGATTACTCTCTTGAAATTGTGGGACAAATCTCACTCAGGGTTGAATTATTTTAGCTTTGAACCGTCGCTGTGGGCATCAGGAGTGATTTATGGTCAAAGGTTTTACCTGTTGCCTGTTGCCTAGAAGTCTGAAAAACTTGAAAGGCAGTCTTGGTAATGTCTGTCTCTCTCTGTCTGTCTCTGACCTCTATGATGTTGTCTGCAGTATCTTCAAATATTATTGCTTGTAGTTACATTTTCTAGAGTCTGTGGGGGACACCATCAGACCAGCATTTATCTTGTTCCCAACCCCTCTGTTATTATTGAGAATTATAAATTAGGGATGAAAGTGACATTTTTTAATTTTGAAAGTGATGCAGCTGATAAACTGTTATATTCCAGATTTTAACCTTTAGATGGAAACAACAGATACAGATTTTACAGCGATGGCTTTATTAGAAAATTGTCATTTCTATCACCTAAAATCAGATCTCAAAATCTGATTTACTGTGTAATGTCTTCGCCAGCCCATCTGCACACAGTCAGTTCACTGTGATCTACAATGTGAACTAAAATACATTCACATATGCTCTGTTCTCCTCTTACATTCAGGACCATTACAGCACCACAACACTGCTCTCAGGGAAATTCTTTCTGCAAAACTGATCACGAGGATATTGTGGAGGCTGTCTTACTCCAGGATATTCTCACTCACAGTTAAGAGAAGCCCTTACACACACACACAGACAAATTCAACAACAGAGAGGTAGATAATGCTTTCGACATGTGGTCAGAGAAAATGTTACACTCAACAAACAAACAAAACCGACCTGAGTCTGCTCTACTTCTTCCTGTCCAAATTAGCTCTCTCACATAAACACATTACATGTGCAGTGAAAGTCCAGCTTGGTTAAAAAGTAGATTACGGGGTGTGTGACATATTTAAACATTTGCATGGCTAGCATAACATTAATGATTAAAACAGGGGTGTATAAAAATACTATTGTCCAAATTTAAAACCGGCCTCCACTGGGCGTTTGGTTTGAGGTCTGTGAGGAGGAGTGCCAGTTGGAAGAGCTTTAAACCCCAGTTAGTCCAGGCTCTCCTCCTCTCAAAGTAGACTCTTACATGACTTTATGGCTTTTTTACCCCTATGTGTCAGTTTAAGTCTGTATCTACAGACAGTGTCTCATAGCTAAAGCATGGGGACTTGTATGGCAGGTGAACAAACTCCTATATCAGATCTGTCAGGAGAAACTTCCTAGGGCACTTACTTACTACAAAGTTATTTTGCATTTTAACTGGGATACACAATGTCTGTCATCATCCCTGTGCATTTAACTTGCTTTAGACAGGACACTACACTGCTCTCTATGCATGTAACAAAATCTTAATATTCAAGAGGGACAGGGCTGACTCTTTCTATTATAAGAGCCTTTTCCCTGTCAATTGGAAGGATGGGCTCATGCTAACGAAAGTAATTACACTAATAAGCAGCCAATTCTCTGATAGGAAGACAAACGGTACAGCACTGGCTAATCCCCCCCACGCTCCTTTCATCTTGCAGTTTCATTAGATGAGAAAATAAAGGCCTTAAGTTCACACAATGAATCCATCTCTGACACCTGTGAATATAGAGAGCCCATATCACTAATTGCCATTTTATTCGAACAGAGATAATATAAAATGACATCCTCCACCATCCAGGCGGAATACTAAATCACTAGCTTTTAGATGGACTAAGTTGTCAAAAGTGAGTTACCATGTGTCGGGAGTGTAAAGTAGTCGATGCTAATACTGAATGTGGGATTCGTATTGATCCCCTTTAAGTGTGATATTGGCTGTCTTATCCCTGCACCGAGGAGCCTGCATTCATCTATAATAAGCCGACATATAGAACAAAGGAACCCACTATCTGAAATTAATTTCTCCCCAGGTTCCTTCCGTAGCTGCCGCCAGTGTCAGAAAGACAGATATTCCTTAAATACAAAATCGATACCATGATGTTAATGCAGTCATTTCTTTCATTGAAAATGTTATTCAGAAAACTGATATAATGATCAAACATTTTGAGAACGTGTGTGAAGAGAGAGTGAACAGCTAAAAGTCAGTTCCGTAAACGAATTGTTTAATTTGCCAAGTGTTAGATGACAGGACTGAACATAAGAACTAAAATATGGTGGTGCTACTCTGGAGGACATGAGCATATCACAAGGCACTCACCCCTTGCTCATCAAGCTTCAAGAGCTGCTCCGGGACTTTGGGGGAGTTGAGGGCCAATCTGAGACACTGGATATTGAGCTCTGGAATGACATACTCCAGCACTTCCTTCAGTGGCAGGCCACGGGCGGTTCCATGTCGTGCCGTGGATGGAATGGCATCCTCTAGGATGGCTCCTCGGAGTGTGGTCAGCTGACATGAGAGAAGATGGTGATCCAGTTAATTAAGCCAACTGCTTGTTGCGTGTGTTATGAGGTCTTAGTTCAGCCTAATACCTCTGTGGATCATATTGGATCCAGTTCATCATCCACAGTGTTGGATATGAAGGCCATGCTGACATGCTGGCTACTCTGGGAGCCAGTCATAATATCTTTTTATGTTGTGGCTTATTATTTAGGGTAATGGCTCCACTGAAAGGGCTTAAGGAACTCACATTCTAAATAATTAAGGTAGACTAACTGAGCATAAGATGTTAAGTGGTATTTTACTGTTAAGACCATTAATGTGCCGGTAAACGTTGACCCAAACGGCTTTAAAGCACCCACTCTGTGACCCAGAGTTGTTGTTTGGAACATCGCAGACACATTTGCGTCCATAAATCCCGCTTCGATTCGTGCAGCCTGTGCACATGAAAGTCAGCAGTCAATGGCTGTCCAACAGAGAGGCTTTCTGTAAAGCAGATTACTATTTTTTTAAGTATTTTTGGGGGCATTTTTGCCTTTAATCAGAGATAGTGTAGAGACAGGAAAAGGGTAGGACAGTGGGGGGAGGACATGCAGGAAAGGTCGACTCGGTCGAGACCCGAACCGCCGAACAACTGCACGGCATATACACCAACATGGTGCGCCTATGCCACTCCATCACTCTGCCATCCAGGCGCCCCTGTAAAGCAGATTACTTAACAAAACCAGAGAGGAAGGGAAAGCGAGAGAGGGGCAGAGAGCGCTGAGGCTAAATGATAGAAGCAAATGCAAATAGATGCTCCAGTGGTTGGGGAGTTAAAACATTGTCTGCGTGCTACTTGCAGGGCTAGCATGACCCAGATACATTGTTTTATCGTGGGAGTGGTGCTTTAAAGCAAGAATGGCACTAGATATCAGTGACATTTCTCTGCCTGATGCATCTGTTGCACCTGAATTATTCAGTGGATGAGACCACCCAGCATCAATCAAGGGGAGCTTTCTGTACCACAGGGACTTTGAGACTGTGCATCTTAGTTTGTGGATTAATCATGTTGCAAGCGTGTGTAGGAGCGTGCATGTGTGGGCAAGCAAGGGCAATCATACTGACTCTGATAGACTACATCAGTGTTTGTATGACTGGCAAACAGGGATTCTGGCACAGAATCCCTGGACACATTAGGGAGCTAGGAGCAGATTTGTGACCGGAGAGCTCTGAGAAGCCTCCTCTTGTTTTCAGGGGTACTGAGGCATTCCTGTATTGTTGTACTGCTTGACTGAGCCCTGAGCTGAGTGACCTTAACAGGTCTTGCTGAAATGCAATGTATGAGAAATAGCCTTTTAAAAGCATATCCTGGGTAAATAAAGCGAATCACGCAGGTTTCTCTGTCCAAGCATTCATAATACTTCTACACTGATTTTAAGCAGCACACAAAAAAGTGCACAAGTGTTTTATAGTTACCTGACTGGTTCTGAAGGTGACCCGATAGTTGTACTGCATTCCATCTTTCTCCTTTCCGTCGTCCAGCCTCTCCCTGCGGACGCTGACTGCGACAGGTCCCAGATTGTCATCTACCCCAAAATAGTTCTGGTGCTCTGACGAAACAAGAACAAAACAATTTAAAACACACACACACACACACACACTCAGCATCAAATTATTAACTGCTGACATCATCACAGAAATGCTGCTGTTATGAAACATATTGTCCACATCACTGCCTCAGTTTGCATTACAGAGTCCATATGTCTATTTGTGTTTAGATGCTTTGTGGCTTGAACATGGTTGAGCATGAGGGGTACAGTGGAGATTTGAAATTTGTACTCACTGTGGATTAAAAACTGCCTTGCAGTGGTGGCTATGGGCTATGGCTATATTTTTTAAAAAGCCCTGGACAGTTTGACCTACTCCAACCCATCACTGACCCAGATACACACACACATACCATCCTGCCTCTCACGGTACAGACACATGATGAATAACTCAATATTACAGAAATAGATGTGCTTTTGTTCAGCATTACTCAATGTTAAAGATGAATCTGGGAGATTTAAAAATAAAACAGTAATATTTCATATTCTTTATTCCAAAGTGATTAATTCATGAACCCACCACACGCACATGTACGCACACACACACGCACACACACAGTAAAAGAGTGTTTTGAATTTTTCTATTCTATATCTGTATTTCTGGGCTCATTCAGCTGAGTCACACCACTGCAGACACACAGTCAGCAACTGCTACTAGGCTTTACTACCCATACTAAATGCAAGTGTGCTACCCATACTAGCACACTTGTTTTAACAGTGTTTTGGTTTAATTAGACTGAACTGAAGGGTGAAGGGTGGAAGAGAATATTGGGTAAGGCAAGTTTTCCTGGCTGCTTCTAAACCCACGACAGTGGTTACATGGTACATGCCTCAGACCACGATGTCACTATGATGTTACCTCAAAGTATTTGTGTCCTTTAA
Source organism: Polydactylus sextarius (assembly GCA_016801845.1). Taxonomy (NCBI): domain Eukaryota; kingdom Metazoa; phylum Chordata; class Actinopteri; family Polynemidae; genus Polydactylus; species Polydactylus sextarius. The sequence goes on along the minus strand of CM028911.1, from coordinate 5,935,633 downwards.
TGTGGAACATAAGCAGAAACAGTTTCTGACATTTTGGGGATGTGTAGACAAAGTTATATAAGCTGTTGACCAAAAACATAATAAGAGCTTTTAAAGAGCAAGAATCATTTAGAAATCAAGATATTGGTGGATGCAATGTTGTTCAGTTAGTCAGATCATACATCGGTTAAATTCAGAATATGTTGCGTCAGTGTATACAGGCCAGCTTGGAGATAATTATTATGTGATAGATGATGGTTACACCTGTGAATTTCAAATTTTCTTTATCCCTGAGGGACAATTTCTAATAATTTTTCACCTTGTCCAACACTTCGACCTGTGAAAAGCTATCTAAGCGACTGACTGACACATTTTCCTGAGCAATTTCCTGACAATATTCATTCACTCAGCGGAAGTCACCTAATGTTTTTGGTAAGCCCTTCACCTCGGTATACACCGAAATGACAAACTCTAATGGGCAGATTCTCATTAAACATTCTTGTGACCTTTATGGTTCCTAGAAGATGAATACTTTTTCATTTGTGTGTACTTGGTGACAGCTCCTTTTTTCTGTCACTCTCGGGTCAGGATGTTAATTTGTGCAGTAAATTTATAATAATCTCTGTGGCAGGATGCCACCAAATGCACTGATTATAATAATGCTACAGCTGAGAGTTTGAACATTTCAGCCTAATTTCTCTAAAAGCCTTGAGTATGGCAAAGTTGCCAATATGCTGCTTGGTCTTTCCAACAGTTTTGTATTATGGGGGTGTAATGAAAAATTTAGAGAACACTAGGGGGATCACTGGCAGGGCTTTGGAGTTTTAGTCTTGTTCATTTTAAGTATTATAAAAAACAGTCATTTCTGTGCTAACATAAAAATCACTGAATTTTAAATTAATCAAACATGCATTTTTAAAACTAAGGTACTCAATGAGGATATTGCAGTCATACATAGAATCACTGCACCACATATATTTAAAATTAGCCTAATAATGGCCAGAGTATGTGTTATATATATTATGTTTGTTTGTGTGTGCATGTGTGTGTGTTAAGGGCACAGGCATGTGGAGAGCTTTGCACACACAGCAATGCCTTGAGCAAACACTCCTTAATCCAGGCTAAATCCAGGGAGAAAGACCTGGATTCAGTTGACAACAAAAGAAAAACCTCAACAGGAACACAATGCACCAACATTAGTGGAGAGATTTCTGCACAAGTTAAGGCATAGCATCCATGCCATGTGAAGCATGCAATGTAAACACACTGGTTCTTGTCACTGTGGCATCAACGTTGGGGCAAAGCGCATATTGGCATGAATAATGAATTAACTGTGCGGAGGCAGCGTGGGGTTAACTGTCTCAGGAATGCTCGGCTTGTCAGGGACAGTGGACTGGGGGGAAATGCTCTGTGAGGCATAAGGTCAAATGGTGGTAGCAGGGCTGCCTATGTACTATATATGAGGTCAGTGGGCATTTGAATACCAACGGCACAGTGAGGGAGACAGAGTCGACTATAGTAGGAGGCTCTTTGTCATCTCATTGCTTTAACATGTCACTGGTGCCCATCACTTGGTGCTGACATTCTGCCACAGGTTGCAAAATGGTTGACTTTGATTGTCATGTTGAATAATGCGTCTTTTCCATCTTGCTGTCACTTCACATTTCAGAAATGCCCTCAATAGGTTTAAAAAAATCCTACACTGACTCAGTGTTCTTTCTTTTTATATCTGATGCTGCAAAACCTTTAAATCAGGTCACATATGTCCATATATGGTAGCCTGTGCATCTATACGTCTACCCAGATACAGTATGTGACCATTACTGTATATAACAAGTCTTGGCTCGTGGGTGTGGAAGAAACATTGTGTGCATTAGTGGTGCCTGGGGAGAAACACTCCCGCTGCTAAGGGAAGGAGGGCTTTAGGCAATCAATAGGATCAATGTTCAGCCCAGGTTGATAAAAGCTTGCCCTAAAGTGGTGACATGCGGTCATGTTTGTGTGAGTGTGTGCGCAGATACGTGTCTGTCTCAGAGCGAGTGTCTGAGGTAAAGCAGAGGTGATGACAGCCTTGTCTCTACAATAAAACACCTCATGAAAAAGGGGCAAGGGCCAGATCCACATGCTGTGAAAAAGGCATCTAACGTAAATACTGTAACACCAGAGCAGCAACACGTGGCAGCTCAAGTATACATGAGGAGGTTATCTATACTCTCCACATGAAGAGGTTAGATACATAACATGAGCTGAGTAGAGTGAAGCAACATTTTGCGGTAAATGATTATCATAGCAACCTCAATCAGAACATTAAAATGTACTGTACTATAAGTAGAGCAGAATCTTAATGGGCTCATTAACCTTGACTCACATGGAGACATCTAGCTTCATATGAGGTTACACACTGTCGCAAAGGGAAATATTTTCATACAGAGTATCGTTTCGAAGAAGTTCAGGCATCTGTGAGTGTGAAAGGTGAAGCAGCTGTTTTTGTGGGTGGGGTGTGGGGGGGCTTAAGAACGGGTAATTCAATCTGCTGAGAGGAGCAAACACAGACACACAGACAGCGGGAAAAACAGATATGTACAATGCGGTGATGGCTCGGCGTCGGCATGGTATTTCCATCGTCCGTCACAAAGGTGTTTTAATAAGGGGAGCCGGGACCTTGGCGTAGTTGTGTTGACCCTAAAGTTTCATGTGAGGGGGTCCTCACACCCCTGCAGCCCACACAGAGAACAGCTGCAGCACACCCTCTCGCTCACCTCTCTCTTCTCACATGACTAATCACAGCTTCTCCGCTGGGTTCAAGGCAATATCACAGAGAGGACATGACTGCTTCTCTCCCAAGGAAGTGAAACACACACCCTTGCACCCAACACAAGCCTGCTATTGTTCTGAACCTTATTTCATCTGGTTCTATAAAAATAACTGGGCTGTCAAGATATCTGACCCTATGAGCGGAGGCAGTTCCTTTTGGGAATCTGTTTTCACACGGCATTGTCCATAGTCTAGTTTCAAGGGAATGGCTTTGGCTTGGAAAGTTTGATAATCCTTCCTGTATCATCCCCATGTAACCAGTATGAGTACAAAGAAGACACATGTATCATTAGTATTCCTTACCTTTCCCATAGAAGTACTTGTGGTAGTAGTATGCTCCAAGGTCAATGTGCTCGATGATATAGCGTTTGACTTTCTCCCTGTGGATCGGCTGGTTTTCTCGAGGCACCTCCAGTACAGAGACTCCAGCGTTGGTGCAGTGGGAACTTAAAGATGATTCAAAAGAGCAGCTCTCTGACACACCGCTGTAGTTTGCACTGTTTGCTCTGGAGAGGGAGATTTTCCTCTCGCCCTCACCGCCAATCTCATTGCGGAAGTGCGGGCAGCTCAACACTAAGTTGTTACTCTTCCCGTCTCCCTCATCAGCATCTAGATTCTCCTTTGGGTTCAAGTCCTCCCTGCTGCCTAGCGGAGATTCAAACAGGGGGGCATTTCCACTGCTACATCCTGCTGCTCCAGCATCTGCCCCTGATCCAGGTCCAGGTCCAGATGCACCTCCAGCTCCTACTCCAGCTCCGGGGCCGGCTCCAGCTGAGGCAGCTGAAGCCCCGGTAGTTGTGTTCTTCCTCTGGCTCAGGTTAGCTCGGTTCGCAACCGCCTCACTGATGTTAAACAGTACGCTCTGGACATCGTAGTGGGCAAAACATTTTTGAAAGCTGAGAGGTCGGCGGTCATCCTCTAATGAGAGCCGCAAGGCGTCACTCTCACTCTTTATGGTCCGCAGTTTCCTGAACAGAGACGTTTCAGATGATTCTGATTTGAGACGCCTCATGAAGGACTTCTCCCGTTCTCGGCTATAAATGAGAGAGTTGTCTATGTAGTCGTAGCCTGGAATGTGGATTATCTCACCCCTGGCTATCTGGGCTGCTGTCTGCAGGCTGGGAGAGAGAGAAGCGTCACAGCGCAACAACTCAGGGAAACCCAGAGGTGGTATGCTACGGTGGTCTAGGGTTTCCACTCGATAGCCTCTAAGCATGGTGAAGAAGCCATCCCCACTCAGACCCTGACGGTCAATGGAGGATGTGCTGCCATACTCACGGTGCAGTGAGGCTCCAGTGTTTGGATTGACAGCGTTCTGGTCCATTATGTCCTCAGAGTCAATGTCACTTATGGTGACGTCGCTGTTGCTGCGTTGACGGATAGGGTGAAGACCTTTCAGCGGCGAGTGGCTGAGGAGGTCACTCAGAGTGTATTTGTCAGAGTAGTCCACTTCCAGACAAACTGCTTCACCTTGCTCCAGCATTTCCACAGTATGCTCCTGCTGGCCATTCTGAAATACCGGTATTACACTCTGATAGTTTGGTGAAGGCCGTCCATCCCATCCATCTTTCCTGGGTGGCCACTCTGTCACCCTGGCCCTGACGCCCATTTTTGGCATTGCTGGAGTACCATTTGTTTTGCCTGAACCATCAGGTTTTCCCTGCATGTTAGAGGTTGGTGGTACCATGCTACCGTTCAGGGCTTTGAGTTTCCTGCTGAATAGCTCCTCTGACTGCATGGCTCTTGAGTATTCTTCTGGGCCTCCCACAATTCCCACAAGGTTTGATTTGTTATCCGTTGCAGGGCTCAAAATACTCATATCCTGCCAGCAGACTCCTTAAAGAGCAGACTTTCAGGACCCTTCCTCATTACATCATGTGATTTGCTCACTGGTGAGTGGAGGAGGGGCCTCTTTCCTGAGTCAATGAAGCAGCCGTCGTCATAACTCACAGAAGGCGGCTGGCACGACGTTCGACACACAGCATTTGGATGTCAAGGACAAGTGTCTGAGGAGCGCTGAGGCACAGCGGAGTGGAGTCTTTTCTCACAGCGTGCCGCCGATGCACGACGACAGCTGGAAAAGTTGGATCTATGACACAGAAACAAAAACACAGAAGAAAACATTAGTTACACAGAAGAAGTCATTTGGTTACAACAATGTAAGTGAGATATTTTCATTCAAATCCCCCAAAATGATGCCAAAACACAACACATCCAGTTCAGCTATAAAAATGATACAAATGAAAATGCTGACTTATATTGTCTGTACCCAGTTATGCTGTAATAAACTCCCTACATGCCGTGTGTATGGTTGTATTAGCTTTGGAGCAATGTAGAGCATATCATCGAATATGGTTAATTAGTGTATTCGAGAGGACTTGGTGCCATTATGGGTTTATAACAAGATAGATCTATATCTTTGTTGGTGCTTCCAGCCAATGCCTAACAGATGGTGGTAAAGCAAATTACAGCAACAAGAAGCAGATGTTCAGCTAAATGTTCACATGTACCAAGATCTCATCCAACCGCTTGCAGCATCACCAAGCCTGCAAATTATACAGTAGGGATAGTGTTGCATATTCAACGCCAATTCCACTGCACATTTTCATCTGATGTAGTTGGTTAAAAGGAAAAAATTAACAAGGGCCTGATGAGATAAATTGGCTTTGACAAATAAAACGCAGATATACAATAACTGTGCTGAAATATGAGGCTGTAGTCCACTCCACCACAGTTCAGTCACTAAGTTTGTAAATGTATCCTCTCTTCTTGTTTTGTTGTTCCATTTTTGTTCAACAGGGGGAAAATCAACAGACAAAAGGCTGACATCAGCAGTTTTATTCATTAACCTCAACATGTGGGGACAGAGTGAAGGAGAGTGAAAACACTGGACGGCGTGTCCTTGAAAAGCAGCTTCGTTCCCTCTTGGGTTTATTTCAGACGTCACACATACTGTTAACTCACATGGTTTCCGTTTTTATCCATAAATAATGTCCCTGAACATCACCCATGTGTAGACTTTTGTCGCACCAGGTTGGTCATATAGCCTTATTCAGTCTGCAGCAAACGATTTGACACGGACAATGTAATAAAAAGGCTAACAAAGACAGCAGTGTGCAGTGACACTAAGCACACAGCTCCGAGAGGAAATGAGCAACTCCGCGAAACACCAGCAGGTTTTCTCTCATCGATCCAATCCCATACCATTAGGTGTTGCTGCAGGTCCAACGGGAGAACGTGAGGGAGGTGTAACACTGCATTCATCTCCTAAAACCTTGACTTCTGCATGGAAGATCACATCACATCATGCTGCACTGGAGGCCACAACTCTTTCTATACTGACCTAAATGCTTTTTTCTTGTTCTTTAGAGCTGGTGGTGTGCCTTATTTCTCCTGGTACTGCAATCATGTGAAAACCCCATGAGTTTTTTTTTTTGCTGAGATGAGAAACCCACTAAAATCTATTCCCTTTGTAACATTTCACCGTGAACGTGACAAATAAAAGTCCCTGGTCTTTGGTTCAGCTCTGGCCACTGGCCTTTAATTGTAGCTTCTGTTTCCAGACAACTGTTTACATTTCCTTATCATTTACTGCTAAGGAGGGTGATGAACTATTTTGGGATGTAAATGTGGGCCGCAGGTCGGACTACACTTGGGACAAGTTGGAAACATTGTAATAATCAAGTATGCGACTCTGCCTGGGCCAAACACAGGTTAATGCATGCACGACCTGAATGCTTATGAACATATAATGAAGATAAATTCTCTGTTTTGTCCACAGCCAAACTACCCACAATCCTCTCTCTGCCATTAACCTACTGGTTTGTTTATAGCCGCACATTCATTCACAAACAGGAAACTGTCTCTGCTGTCACTGTACTTTATACAAGGCTTACAGAGGACAGGAAGATATTGTGTTGTGTCATGTTAATGCATAATGTAGTGGTGAGAACAGTTCGGGGGAATATGTTTGTCTGTTGTGGTTGGCAAATGATGAATAATGGATTATCTTACTGGCTGCAGTATAGTGAACAAAGCCAGAGCCAATCATTTTCAATAAAGACGGTGTCTGAAAAGGACAAAGTGATTTTTTTTTTTGTTATTTCTACATGAAGTAATTAACGCTGAGTCACAAAAGTGAATTCTCTCTCTCTCTTTACAAGCAATGTGGCCTAATCTCCCTAATTAGTGCTTGAACAATACATTTCTATGCCCCTAGTGTGAGAGGACTAAAGTGACGTTTTAATGTGTAGATCTAGTGTAGAGTGACTGTAACACTAAGCCTACTGTTTCAAACACTTCATATCCATCACCTCAAGAAACCACGTGTAATATCCTGTGCTGGATTCTTGCTGCTTGACTTTTATTTTAGGTTTCTCCTGTCAACTAACATCAAATCTCAGCTCTCTTTCCCAAGCGTGACAGGGAGCAGAGGAGAGCGCAGCACCCACGCTGACCAACACCTAAATGTCAAGCAATGACTGAACACTGTCTTTTTGTGCTCACAATTAGAGCAAGTGACAGCAAAATGTGCCACCTGTGCAAACGGCTTTATCAATGGTGACGCTCCAACAGAGGCTTTTACGGATGACTGAGAACAGGAAGAACAAAGAAAGTGACATACTGTAATCTCAGCACATGACAACAACACAGCATGAATGGCTTCCCACAGCAGTCGGCACTGAGCAGCTAAAAAAGACAGAGGGGTGTAATGCTGTCAACACAGACAATAAAAAATACCACTCGAAGCTTTACAGTTATTATCATTGTTAGGACAGCAATATGTCATCACATAAAATTAAAGAAATGGACAAACATTGAGCTATAAAAACCAGCAACAAAAAATTAACAACATCAGTGCAAATATTCCTGCATTTAAGAGCACATTACTTAAAATAAATTCTCATTTAAAAGTCTTTTCATTCCTGGTTGTTTTATATTGCATTCTAGCTTTTTCCCCCAATCTCTTTTCCACTAGAAGTAGTAGAGAATTCACAGTTTAAAAAAAAAACAGAAAATTGTTTATGTAGATACTGCCCTGTCTCTCCCTGACTGTGTTGCTACAAGAGGTCAGGAAAGGGTGAGCTGGACATTATTTCATGTTAGGGACAGGACAGGATAAACCAGTGAACGTGGTGGTCTCCGTTTCCTTTTCCTTCCTTCTATTAGCTACTTTCTCTTCGACAGTGATTAATGAACACAGTTGTACCACATCTCATTCCACATCCAACCCCCACATCTCCCCTCAACCAATGGAGAGTGCCACAAGTTACTTGGTCAGCAGAATCTATCTTCTGTGTGACCTGAAGGAGGCTGTTTTCTGTCCTTTCCTTTGTGGCTGTGAGTACGTCGGAGGCAGCAGATGGATGGTGGGCGGTCTGCTTTGCTAACAGCCCTTTATTACTGGAGTAATACATCGCCATTATGGGTGTTTAAGACACTAGGCCTGGTGAACAGGGGGAAGGGATGGAGAAGGAGAGATGGGAGAGACAGAGAGGCCTAATTACAGTAATGAACTCATTTTCTGTCTCTGATGTTGGATAGTCTGTCTTTCATCTTGATTCATCCAGAGAGGAGTGGCCCAGCAGTTCTTAAAATAATCCTCTGACATTGTGGCCTGATTTAAGGCCCGGTAGATATTAATATGCTGTCAAAAAAGTGAACATGTTCTGTCCACCATCCTGAAATTAATACTCTACTATCACTGATAGGCCATGTCATCAGAGCAGGACACTCTGCCACACACAACGGGAAGACTTCTACCAACTCTATCCAAATATCACTGGGACGAAGTGCCTCTTGTTGCTGCTTTCTTGTAGTTCTGCAAATGATACTCAGATATTTGAACTTAGTGGAAAAAAAAGAACATTTGCAAACACGACTTATGGAAATTGAGTCTGCAAAACGGCAGATGCCAGTTGCAAACACATTTTGTGAGCAACATTATTAAGACTAATTTACTCAGAGCTGATAGCACTTCAGGACATTACGCTCATACACAATGCGCAAAAAGCAGGGCATATCATTAGCCCCTTGAAAAATATTTTTGTGAGGAATACCTAGTGTTTTTACGTGCCTGATTTGTTAGCACCTAGGTCCATTTCAGGCAATAGCAATTCTCTGAAATACCAAACAAGTCAAATAATGACATGTCCTCGACCTGCATAAACTGGAGGAACTGATATTGCATAGGTTTAGTAAATTGCATGTTTAACTAGCAGAAAGTCACCCAAGAAGTCACAATTATCTGTGCAAAATACCAGGATTTGCATATGTATGGCCATCATAGGCAAATTTTCACTGTATGTTTCTGCCAGTGCACTCACAGTGCGTGGATTATTACACAGAATAGTGTAATAATAAAGCGTTGCATAATTATATTATTCAGTACACCAGTAAGCTGAAACACGAACGTACTGTAGATAAGACGATCGACATGGCCTTCATATGGAGCAATTACACTCAAGCCATGCCTCTTCACTTTCTTGAATTTTCATATCCCCCAAAAATGTGTCACTGTCCAAAGTCACCAGCCTATTGCATCGTTGGTCAAAGCCAAACATGTTTATTTAGCCCCGACCAAGCTGCCAGGCCACTCTGGGGTGAACACGGTCCTGTGATTATAGCCAATTATCTTTAATAAAGCCTTGTGTAATTGAGCCATATTAATACTCCTCTGTTCTCTTCAAGCAGGAAGTAGTAGCTGGCCTTGGCCCCGAGATGCCTCAACCTCCGGAGCTGAGGCCAAGCCATGATGCAGTCATCCTCTCCTCCCGCAGCCAAATTAGGGTGCAGTGTAGGTTAGAGGCCAAGACGATTACACCAATTTTCCAGCTCATGGACTTCATCATATAGTGAGCTCAGGCAGGATTACTACGTGAAGAAAATTTACAAGTCCTTCTTAGTGCTCTCACGTCTCCATTTATTTTAGTTCCTTGTTACCTGCCTCCTACTGTTTTATGATGAGATGCTGCAGCCAGTAAGACATTTGGATGTGTCACACTGTGTTTATCATTAACACAGAGGAAGGGGGGAAAAATCCAAGCAGAAGGCAAAATAACCTGAAGGCACAGTGCCTATGCTTCACTGCCTGCCATTTGATTCCTCAATAAACTTACAATAACAACATTGAATCACATTCCATGTCAATCCGCACTCAAATCTGATCAAATTTGCTCTGCACACAATGTCAGTGTTTCGCCCTCTCGGGAGCTGATTTAAAACAACGTGAGGGCTCTGTTTTCAATCCTCCATTGTGAGCAGCTGTTCCAACCTTGCGGTCAAAATGGGAGGGGTATATGCGAGGATTTTGAGCAGGACAGATATTAAACTGATCACACTTGCAGCGAGAGGAGGAGGAGGGATATGACTGCACCACACACAGGCATCAGGCAATCTCATGAAAACGTGTTTTCATCGTGTTTCTGCTTCACTGGAGCGATTCTTCACCTTAACTGGGTTACCGCAAAGGAGAATGTGAGGTTAAGAAGAGGAGTGAAAGTGGTGAAGCAGCAAAAAAGATGAAAAAAAAGGATGGGAGTTTTGCCAAACCTTGCTCAAAGAGATTCACGCAATTAAACCACAGAACCAATTAATTGGCCGATGTTATCCTTGAGAGTTCATTACTGGGGCCTGGGAAACCAGGCATACCATCTTCCCCAAGTGCCTCCATTACAGATACTTGTAAAAGGGTGTTAGGTCTATGTGTGTGTGCAAGCGTGTGTGTGTATACCACTGCTCACACCAACCGAGACTATGAAAGTATGCACCAAAGAAAACCCAATGCACCATTCAACTTCTTTCTCTTTCATCTACTGGTCCCACAATTCAACCTCACAACAGGGAGGAATCTCTCACCAGCTGACACTCAAATTAGCACTGATGCTAAAGCCCTGCCATCAATGGTCAAACCCACCCCTTCCTGTACATAGCGATAACGCACTATTTCTGAGCCGGTAAGACCCCAATCATCTAACTCCACCTTCCTTTATTGTGATCAGACCACCAACTGAACACCTCAATGTGCCAATACTGCCTGCAGGGAGTAATGCTGCTGATTTTAATGGCCAGTGTGAATGGAGGGTCACACCCTCAGTGGGAGGTAAGGAAACCAATGAAATGAGTTCCAGCCAGCTGCATTATCAAGCCTGATATGTGGAAACTAATGGCAAACCCTATCCAGCCTGGTTAAAAATATTCACATGGATGAGAATTTAACAAACACAGATGCTTAATATTTATTTAGGTTAAGTGGGGTTGTGTAAGTAATAAGCTAGAAAATTAAAAATAATACTTTACTTGTGATGGGTAGCAATTTGACAGCATCATCTATTAGAGAGGATATATGGATGTGACTGTCACTAAACAAACACCCCCACTAAATGAATTCAAATTCACCCACCACTTGCCCACTTGTCTCTGTATCCCACTGTCTCCTCATAAATCACTTTCTGTCATTGCGAGCTCTGGTATACTCAATTAGAAAATCATATTTTGCTGTTGAAATCAAATATGGTTGGGCGTGAATTAAGCTTTGTTCTCACACAGAGTCGCAGAGACACAAGGCCAAAAATCCTGACAATGAAATTTGAAATGAAAAGATGCACCAGTTCCTGCTGCACCACCACTTACAACTCATATGGCAGACAAGAGAAGATTATTTAGGTCTGGCTCCTGCTCCTGCTTTCACAATAACAAAAACCAAACAACAAGAGGAGTGGTGCGATTGTTAAAGCAAATAAGGAGACAGAAGCAATGTTCGGTACAGATGAGGACAGAATTGTGTGCCAGCTATTTCAATGACATGCCAAAAACAAGCAATCCTTTTCATTAATAAGCTTCTTTTATTTATGTTTAAAAAACAGATTCATTATGTTTAACATGCTGTAAGCAGTCCAAGTGTCATTTTTTTTAAATTGCATTAGGAATGTGTTTTAAAGGCTAAATTTTGGCACCTTCTCCAGCAACTCTAATTGAGCAATCCAGTTAATATGAAAGATGATATGTACAGACAAGTACCAGCTGCTTTTTACTGGAGCACTGTAAAAAAAATCTTGCTACATACTATGTACTAGCTGAATGAATTACTATAAAGGTTGCCTTTAAATTATTGATCCTGCTGCCACATGTACACCCCAAAAGCAACATCTGAAACATGCAACTGATCTAATGATATTTTCAAACAGCTGAGGGTGCTTCTCTGTTTATTGAAAGCCCCTCCCACTAGTCACATGCAATCTCATCTCTGTATGACAGACTGTGCATGTTCACCATGTCCCTCTGAGCCAAAACCTTCCTGTGAAAGCATAACAGTGTCATGTCATCACCACTGACCATTCTGACATGATCCAATTTACCTGGCAATGCCCACAGTCACAATTGCACAGTGAAAGAAACACAAACATGAAGTGTTCATGAAGTGAGGGGCTGGGCAGAGGTGGCTTCTACAGGAGAGACAGACGATTAGAGGCTATCTGTTTACATTTCAGAGCACACAGACCTGAGTTGACCCAACAGCAGAAGAACAAACAGTAGAAGAGATAAAAAAAAAAAAAAAAAAAGAGGTCAGACAGTGTAGAGTAAACATATACCCTGACTGTCTCATCATTCTCGCGGGCCTCTCAATGCACTGCGGGAAATGCCCACATTCACTAATGCCCAGTCAGTGCCCCAGGTGCACAGAATTATGGAGAACACAGCCTCTATCAAACAAACACTGCTGTGTCTGCTGGAGTTGAACTTCTGACATGAACACTGCTTCAGAGGACACTCTGTATACTCTGTCTGCAGTTTGATCTATATAAAACTCCAAGCAAAAAAATCCTTTCACCCATTTCTTTTCTGGACTGAGCAGACCAGACGGGAATCTCGGCAAAAAGGAAGTTGCTTCATACCAAAATAAGACTTCAATACTTCCAGGACAGCCCAGGAAGACTGAACAGCTTTCCGCAGATATAAGACAGACAACAGCTGGAACACAAGAGGCCAAGGAGATATGTTACGAGCTGCCATGTCTAGATATTTGCTCCGATTGCTAAAACACTAACCCGAGGTCACTGCCTTCCAACAGTCATCTCGCCACACCTCATCTGTCAACAGTTATGTTCTCATGCGTAAAATTAAACAAAGGATAGCTGTTTGCTTTGCTGTGGACATTGTGGTTTGGGTTGGTGGTTATTTCTAGCCGTTGTCTTATCGTGGAGGCAGCTTACATGAACATGAGTCTGTTTTCCTACACCAATGCACCCCTGAGTCTGCTTCGCTTCGTGCTAGCAGTAGCTCCATCTGGAATGTGCTGGCTACAGCTGAGTCTAAAGTACTGGGGTCACTCGTGATCTGATTCTATTTCACTTGGTTCAGGGAACGGTAAGTATTTACCCAACAGAAACTGCTAAACGGTAAATTCTTTTCATTTCCTGTACACATTCATATCTCATAATATGCACCATATGCTTTGTTACTGACGATGAAAAAAAGAGCCTGTCAGAAAAGAGAGTGGTTTGAAACACTATGATTGTGTATAAAAGCCAGTGAACTAGAAGGGGGAGTCAAAGAAAATCCAATTATGAGAAAGTGAACCTGAAACATGACTGCACATATCTTCCATCTTTGTTTCTCTGGAAACATCAATCGAGTCTTTCAAAGTAACTGATTGTATTGTGAAGAACGACGGTATGTATTAAAGCTGCATATATGTAGATGGTTCAAATCCACTTGTGTTTCTGCATGTTGCATACTGTATAAAACAATCATTCCAAATCACAACAGTGCTGCTGGAAACCTGCCTCTAATCTTTTTGTTACAACTAAGAGAATACTTCACTCATCAGTCTTTTGTATTAGTCTGTCTAGTGCAAACATAAAATATCATATGCAACAGCTGCAGGACTGGAATGACCACCTTTACATGCCAAGATTAACATAATTGCTAGTAACAATCCATCAAGTGGTACGTTAACTATAGTCACACTACTGGTGGTAGCTTCAAATAATCACACTGACAAGGTGTGGACTTGAGCTATGCGGCAAAAATATGTTGTGAAAAGAAAAGAGCCCCTGTTCTTAAGTTGGACTGAACCTCATGTAAAACTACTAGCGCTGGCTGTACATAGTGTAGGAGAGGGGCGGACCTCCTCCTGGCTCCACTGAAAATGGGAGTCTCCTGCCCTGTTGCTCTGCCAGCTGGCTACCTGCCCAGCGCCTGCCAGGCAGCACACTGCCATTGTCCTTTAGTTGTTTCAGGGTGATCTGAGAATTAGAATAGACAGGACAACAGATTTTCCTGGTTTATTCACATGAGAACAAAGAACACGCATCACAGTTAACAGACACCCACAATGCACCAAGTTAAAAAACTTAAGTGATGTTGTAAACTTGGCTATGGATAAAGCTAAAAGTCCCCATCCTGATACAAAATTAATGAACACTGACTAATATGACCAACAGAAAACCTTGTTATTAGAAACATGACTTGCATTGCTATCACAGAGCACTTAGCTTGATGTCAGTTAGCATTATGTAACAACCAGCATTAGTATCACAACCAAGATATACATGCATAGTTTTAGATGTCACTTCCAGAGCCTATTCAGGTCTCACAGACTGAAGCTCCTGTATGTTCCCAACAGAAGGAGACCGTGTTTGTTCTTGGCTGCTCCAGTGGAGCCCCACGAACAGAGAGCACTGTGCTATGGCCCTTCTCCAAAAGGGACCATCTGTCCCCCCCAAAACTGGGCCTAGCCACACCGGCCATCACTGCTATGGGGAGACAGAAAGGGACGTGCAGGGTTGATGTGGCCCAGCAGGCCTCCAGAATAAACCACCACCTATTTCCATCAGCACACACCCCCTCTGCTGCCTCCCAGCAGCCTGCTGCTTTACCCAGCTACCTCCGTACCCATGACAGCCTGTCAGCAGAGTGCACTCTCTCAGTTTAATGGAGGGAAAGAAAACAAGAAGAGGGGGAGAGACATGGTGAGAAGAGTGCTCTCATCTCGCAAAAGGCAAGCTGTGAAAAAAGTTGTGAGGAATTCAGATCGAAAGCTCAGAGAACGTCTGTCCACACTTCTTTCCGTCCACTGCTGAGGTCAGTCAGAGTCCAGATTGTCACATTATCACTGAGAATTGCTGCAGCAGTGGAAGGAAGTAGGTAAGCTGTGTGACACTGTAAAAACTGAGAACCACACATCATTCAAAGGAGCAGGATTTATACACTCTGACCGCCTGAGTGACCTCAGGAAGTCAGTGTCATGGACCATCTCTCCCTCCTCTAACTCACTTCAGCAGTACTCATTTTCTTTTCAAACTTTGGTTTTTCACACTTGACCTGGTGTTGCTGACAGAAATCTGGCACAAAGAGAGAAATGTTGGACTTCTGGGCAGCAGCTGGAAGCTCTATGGCTGACACATAGCAAGGTTTAGTCAACTGGAGGAGGGGGGATATAACTATAAGGAGGACAGAAGTAAGCAGAAAATACACAGATGAATCACTCGTTTATTCACCTTGGAAGAACTTTTGTGCTGCGTCTGCCAGAAACATACACTCACAAATTCCTTCCCTGACACACCGCAGACTAGACCACTCACACATTCTATTGTCTACAAAATAAGACTCACCTTGCTTTATAGAATGCTTATTCTGCACATAAATGCAGGTAAAACTGATACCAATTTGCATTATTTGGCCCTAACATTTTTTCCTATTAGACAATAACGTGAAAGACCATCATTAGACATCAATAGTTGCCATGCTTACCTGATTAAGAGAGTCCCTTTTCACCACAGCCATAAATCCTGAGAGCAGAGGACACAAAGCCCTGTGAGCCGCTGTGGTAATGAGCCCACTGTGGAGATGCTATCCAAGTGCATTAAATCCATCAGCCACTTGTTGAGTACAAGCCACCCAAAAACACACAAGGGAGAGAGAAATCTGCCACACTTCAGAGCCGAAAGCCTCTAAAATAAACAACAGCGCCACAACTCTTCCTTCTGCTCCTTTATCCAATAACTAGTTTGAAGACAAAATGGAGAAAGATACAAAAAAAGAAGAGAGAGTAAAATAAGGACAAGTCTGGCAGCCATTGGGGAGTCAATTTAGCAAAATGCATACAGCTGCCGCTTAATGCACACAACCCTCTCCCTCCCCCTGTGACAAAGCCACCAACAGCTGAATGAGACTGCAACATTAGCATATGTAAGGAAAAGTAGGTGGCTGTAGAGGGTGGGGGGAGAAAGACTGCAGGGTGTTGCTGTTGGTGGTAAGGGGGAGGGGGAGGACCATGACATTCAGAGCTTCTCTTGCTGACAGGAAGGACAAGAGAAAAGAGGGGGAAAGCTATTGTTACCGGGAAAAGATGCCCAGGTCAAGCCTGTGACCTTCCAAGTTCCTTGCGATGGCTGACATTTGGAGCAGTGGGAGAAAAAGGAATCCACTTATCCACTCACTGTTGTATGAACTGCAGACTGGTATAAAGGTCTGTCTGACAAACAGCATAAACCAGCAACATGACCACCTTAAACTCTAGGAGATAAGAACAGAAAGACATGACCAGAGAAGGGAACTGCCCTTCTTTCAAACGTGATAATCCTTCGATCCACATGCCATATGCTGAGCCTGCATATTTTTACCTTCAGCAGAGGCAGTGGCAACAGAAAGGAGGGAAGGAGGGAGGGGAGAGAAATGTATGACAAAAAAAGGGACTTCATTTCTGCAGGGCGTTACTTTCAAGTGCTTCACTGCAAACAGCTGTGGGTTTAAGGGCCCAAATACAAGCCAAAGAAGTAGCACTAACACAGACTGACTGATGTTCTGCCTCAAATCTTCTGATACAACAAACTGAAAAGACTACAGCTGACAGCAAGCTGTCCGCCACCGACATTCATTTGCGTTCTGCGCCTGTCTGGCAGGAAATAGTAAGTTAACGGCCTATTAAAAAGTTGCGAATGGCAAAAAGTAATGCTTTACTTTGTTTCACACTAACATTGTTGATCCCGGTCTTTTCCTTGTTTGAAATAGTTGAAAACAATGAGTTGAAAGGCTAAACAGACGATGTGACGCAACTGCTGAGCACTGCTGGATCATGGCTAGGTAGTTGGACTTTACAGTTTCAGACTTTTATCAAACATTATCTCATTTCTTAATGACACAGTGTACACTGGCTCATTCAGATGCATAACAAAAATCAATGTCAAACATTTGTTTGAGTGTTGCTCCAGCAAATAAGCAAATAAGTTATCATATATACAGATTTCTCAATAGTTATTTCCTCTTACGCAAGCATGAGTCAGCTGGACAAGAGCTGCAGTCTCTTTCGTGATCTCGGTCAACTTTGATCTGTAGACATCAGGCGGTGTCAGACATCACCAAGTGTTTGATCAGTTGCTGTTTGCTGATACTGTCTGTTTGAGGTCAGCGCTGTGTGTCATCGCTCTACCACAGAGTTAGTGAAAGAAACTTGTGACTGTGAAGGTTTTACGGTTAAAATCCACTGATTTTAACCGTAAAACCATCAACTATGATGATCTGTGGGTGTGCAGGCCGATGAAAACCCACAGAGGCACAAGACAAAGATACTTTCAACCCTCAAACTAGAGGACTGCAGTTCTGCTGTGCAACTACCAGGTATAAATATGTGTAAGTATGTTATTTTAGAGGAAGCTGGCATTTGGTAGGACACATAAAAGCTAAATAAAGAACAACTCTGAGGTAATTGAGTTCTGATGATATATTTCTACTCTTGCATGGTGCAACATAATTGAGTATCGAAGGGCTTAATTGGAAAAACACTAAAACAGTGTCATTCTAACCACTTCCTGATGACTGCTTTGCGCTGTCTGTTTCTGGTTGGATGTAGGAGCACGTTAATGGCAGGAAATGACAGACTTTAATCAAGCTGAATGAATGGCAGCAAGTACAGGTCTTTGTGCCACAGTGCGCTTTGATCCAGCCTCTGCTCACAGGTCCTCAGCTTTGATATGAGTTGAGGGGAAGGCAAGAGTTTTATTTGAAGAGTGGGAAGCCCCAGGAGGTAACACTTAACAGTTCTTGTCACTGCATCCCAGCAAACAGACAAACTATTCATCAGCCTACACACATGTGCAGCAGGGCCTGTGGAGAAGCACACAATCCCACAAACACTGCTCGTTTGCACATGGACGCCCGAGTCTGATGGGTAATTTACATACCAAGGGTAGCCATTACACAAATGGATACACATGAGGACAACCTACATTCACAAACACTAAAAAAAACACCTTTCAGAGCTCATATTTCAAAGGCCCTGCTGAGATTTGACTGATTTATAAAAATATACTGAACTTGTGGTGGCCAGTGGTCATCTAACTAAATATATAAATATACAACATGAAAATCTGAATGGAAAGGAATGAAAGAATGTGCTTTTGTTTTATTAACATAGGAATTCAGAGAGACAAAGTTCCTGTTGATTTGCCATGATATCTGTTATTAGAAGTGGACAAAGATTACCCCAAGCTGTGTACATAGATAGTTTGACCTTTTGGGGAATATAGTTACAAATACGAGCTAGATTAATAAACGAAGATTAATGTGAGAATTTTTGGCCAACAGCAGTAACATCCAACACAGACCCCAGGAAGTTGCTACACTATTTTTACGGTTAGACAGACCCAATATAGCTGCCTGTCTTTATGCTAAGCTAAACTAATCTAAGATAAGCCAAGTGTCTCATGGCTGTAGCTTAATTTTTTAGAGACTCATATTAAAGTGGTATCGACTCTTGTATTTCCTGTAACATGAAACAATTTGTTGTGCATTAGCATTGTGAAGAACTTTCCACCGGAGACACCAAATCCATTTGTAATCATATTGAATAATTGCATTAACTTACTCCTTACTTCTTCTATATATATGCACACAAACAACACTGTCTGAGAGATCTCTAGGTCGCTGTGTCTATGATACAGTCTTATATTACCTCTGTAGTGAAGTTTCTATTCTTTCTGAAAAACAAACCTCTTGTCGTTCTCTTGCCAACGTGACAACTAAACCCAGTGTAGACGTGTGGAAGCTATTGAGCCTCGCTACGTAATTACAGTACCAAACAAGTTAAAATGGCATAATGTGGTAAGGAACAAAGGGCTTTTGTGTGATTGCTTCCACCAGGGGACATTTTATAATCCAGACAGAATGAAAGGCACCTGTATCCGCTTAGATTGAACCCTCTTTCACGAGGGTGTGACAATAGCCAGGCATGTGATACTTTGGCTGTCCAGTATTTTTAGTCATGCTGATAATGGCATGCTGTGGTAAGACAAGTTTCTCCTTAGTTATGCAGGGTGGGAGAGGGGCTGTTTAGGGAAATGGCCTGTTCCTCCTGCAGAGAGGGAAGAAGGAATGGCAGCTGGCAGGCAACAGGCAGAAACAGCATCTCTGAATGTCACTCTTCTCTATCTGCCCTCCCTCCTCTCCTCTTCTCTTCTCCTCCCCTCTCTCCACCTCCTCTCCTCCTCTCATGTTGTTCTGTATCGGTTGTCTATATTCATCAGAGAGCAGGAGGCTGCGCTGTCTCCACTATCCTTCCATGCCACTCCATCTAGACAACAGAGGAACAGAGTGAAAGAGGGGGTAGTGGGCACATGAGGTGAGGGGGTGGAGAGTAAACAGTGCATTCGCATCCCTCCATGTTGTTGCTAGGCAACTTTTTCTCCATATGACAACCATGAGTGACAGCGAGACCTCCCTTCTGAACAAAGACAAAAAGTTGACGAAGGGAAAAGAGAGAGGAGCAGAGAGCAGCGCAGACGTGAGCGGTGATCGAGTGAACACAGGGACAGACAAATTGCTGGTAAGTGTCGAAACAAAAACAAAGACAAAACAGCACTGAAAAATTAGACGAAAGCTATAAAGAGCAGAGCAGTCGTTTCCAGTCACCCCACCTAAAGGTCATGAGATAAATCTGAGGGGTCATGAGATTTATACTTGAAAATACACACTTTTAATTTTTTTTGCTGTTTTCATTTAAATTACTGGATAATTTTACAATAAATTTATTCAAATCCACCAAGGAAACTCCTCTTTCTCCGCTCTTGTTCCTAGATGTAACTGGTGAATGTGGTTAAATGCCGGGTACTGCAATTTTAAAATGCTGAAATTGAAAACAGTCCGTAATCACTGCAGGCAACTTTATCGTTGTTCATACCAGATAGGGTAAAATTAATTCCTGTTGCTATAATCAAACTGCCGAGCAAACTCGTGGATTAATTTTTGAACACTAAACTACATTGCCACTGGCATGTCGAGGATGTCTTCAGCAGTTAAGTGCTTATCCAAGTCTTATTTATATTTTGCAGTTTTGCTCTTTCATTACCTATGAACATATGATTAGGATCTGTACAAAAGTCCTGAGGCAGTGCACCAGCATCGCCACCGCAACCTACAAACTATACTTTGGCAAAAGTTGGCAGACACCAATAGTTCCGGCTCAGCACATTTGTGTGGAGCACAGATGATTTGCTTCATCCATAGGGCACAAAATAAGGGTTTCTGACGATTGCAGGGGCTAAAATTAGCACACGAATAATAATCACTGGCCAAAGAGCTGCTTTTCATAGGAAGTTTGGCAGGGGAGAGTGCGCTGCATGCCAGATCAGGGGTGCTGCTCCATGGATGTGTGCAGCGGCATTATGCAGTCAGAAAGGAGAGGAAAGTTGACACTGGAAACCATATTGTTAACAGCAGCACGGGCAAAGATGCCAGTGCTTTTGAATGACCACGGAGGATGCCAGATGCCTGTACCACAGCTGGCTAGAGAACATGAGGGCAACATGACAAACAAACAAGTAGTGTAACATGAGTTTCAACCAGAAATGTATCAACCTGTTGTATCACTTTGTAGGTTTCTGTAGTGAAAGTCCACTGCACCTCATAAACTAGAAAACAGAAGTGTAACACAATCTAGATACCAAAATAACAATGACAACAAGAAAGAGAAGTTTTTTTTCTGTGACCATCTGGAGCATATGTTCCAGTACAGAAACTTCCTCCTGTAATTAATGAAGTTCTCCAAAGGGAACAAGTCTGATTAAGTGAAAACTCCTCTTATTCTCCACAGGCCATGTTTCCTGAGCTTGGAGAGAAATGGCTCTGAAAGAATTCCTGAGAACTAGGCGTCCCTGGTTTGTCATGCAGCTGGCATCTCTTTTATGGAGTCACTTTCAAAGCTTTTCCCCCTACAAGTGGCATCAAAAACATCTGTTCCCAGGGCAGCCACCCACATGAGAGATTGCCCCGTCCTGGCTGGATGGCCTGCAGATGTAGGCAACAACCAACATGCAAATGTACATGTAAAACCCCAGACAGCCACAATGTGACAGTTAAGACAACAAAATGCCAAGAGTGACAAAGGGAAAAGAAGAGGGAAAGAGGAAAGACAAATAGAGAGCAGAGAGATGGGGTCTGATATGTAATGGCTTTACTGAAAGGTTAAAATGACTCAAAAGAAGAATGAAAGGAGGAAGAGAGCTTCAATAACAAGAGATGATAGGTTACAGTGGAACAGGAATACAATAACTAGTAATTGTGACCCAGTGTCTCTTGGCTATATTAAGGAATATGTAGTGGTGACAGCAGCACAGCTATGTTGATCTTACTGTGCATGAGATGCCTTCAATGTGCACCCCGCTAGTACTCAGAAGTGAAAAACACTGTGCATCATTAAGGGATGTGTGCCTAAGTACTGTCCACGGGCCTGTAAAGAAACTAGTATTGGGGGGAGTGGATAGAAGGAGGCAATGGGAAATGGTCTGAGTTATTTCCATTCCCTCAGCCCGTTTATGGAAACATTATGGGAGCAAGGTTCAGTTCTCACGGAGGAGGAAAAGATTTGGGAAGCAAGTAAAGAGTGAGAGACAGGAGAAAGTGAAAGAGGGAGTGAAAGAGAAACAGGAGGAGGGAGCGTAGAAATGCTGCTTTTAGCTGTTTTCTCTGGAAAAGACCTTGCTCTGTGTGTGTCCTTCATTGTGTGGTTTTCCCTCTGGCAAAGGCCACAAAAGCCTCTATTTATCAATCCTGAGCATCTAGCCTTATTGAGGAAAGACTCTGAAAGGCACACAGCCATCACATGTGCCAGGGTGACATGGCTTTTCCCTTGTTAACACTTCAGTCTTGCACCCAGAGTGCACCCAACACAATCTACACCGGAGTGAGGGATTACTCCTGCCGACAAATGGGGGAAAAAAAGAGGTAGTACATCTGTTCTATATATTTGCATTTCTTTGGTTGAGATCACAATGCACCACTTGACTCGATGGAAAGCGAACATTCTCAGTCAGGCGTGAGAAACCCACCCCATCAATGAGGCCTTTTTCCACCCTTTGGTTTCTTTAACCAGGGTAACAGCACATCACAAGGAACAGCTTGCACAAAACACGATCTGTCAACTCAGACGAGGCTGGTTTATCCATGATTCTCTCTCATCACTTTCTATTTACTCACTGTTTTTGGTAGTAGAAAGGAGACCAAGTGCAATTTTAGGACATTGCAATGTGTGCTATTCAGCAAACTGCAGCTCTAATTGCAGAGTGAGAGGAATTTTTTACATCTCTAGCACTGAGGCACAACAGCTGCAGCTGGCATGGCATGCAGAGGGTGTGTTTAAGGGAGGTGTGGTGGCTAAAAGGGTGTCAAAGACTAACCACCCACTGTGAGCCATC
Source organism: Polydactylus sextarius (assembly GCA_016801845.1). Taxonomy (NCBI): domain Eukaryota; kingdom Metazoa; phylum Chordata; class Actinopteri; family Polynemidae; genus Polydactylus; species Polydactylus sextarius. Next base: position 5,913,152 of record CM028911.1, on the reverse strand, counting down.
CACACTTGCTCACCTACGTATAAAACACACACAAATGCTCACAGTGTTACGTGCACAGGCGCCCATGTGTTCAAAATCACGCAGTATGCTTTTGTCTCCATGTGCTGATTAATGATGTTCATGATATACCGAAGCATCAGGGGAAATACTGCGCTATAAAAATCTGCTTCCCTCTCTACTGCCACTCATCAGCGCATCCTTGATCTCACTGATTTAGAGAGGAGTCAGCTGTCGTAAACAAAAAAAAAAAAACTTGCATACAGAACATACACACGTCCCGTTCCCCCGTCAACTGGTCATTATCATCTCCTGATAAATACCAGTGTGTGCACACACACAGATATACAATATGTGATCCATAAAAAGTGTTGAGAGGAGGAAGAGATATGAATGCCCCTTTTTGCATTCGCATCTCTCTATTTTTGTCCCTACCTCGTTACACCAGCATCTTACCATCCCCCTTCCTGAGTGCTAAAAGGGGGAGAAGCGTCCTGGGAGATGAGTGCGGATGAATTCATTCCTTCCGCTAGGAGCCAAGTGCACTGATCTGACCTGACGTGAGGGCCTCTAGTGATCAAGTGACCTTTGACCTTCAAAACTGATCGAGGCCAACGATCTGATGAGGTGCTCTTATGAAAGGGGGGGAGGGATGTAAATCATGCAAAGTATGGGGGTGGATGAAAAACAAATAACCATAAGGACTGCTGCGTTTCCTCCAGAGAGGCCTCAGGATGCACATGGAAGTCCTTTGGCATTAATATTTATGCAATTCAGAATGACATAAAAAGAGCAGGAGTTAGAATCCTTAATGTACTTCCACCTCAACTCAAGCAGAGATCAGGCACAAGATGAAAAATGTGCACAGGAAGGTGTCTGTCCTTAATCACAGAACTGGCCAGACTTTACAACAGCATCCCAAATAAGCTCTGATTTCCTTATTCCTCACTTCCTTATCTCTACACTGCAGCAGGCTCTGAAGAATGTCACCAAGATGGCAGCATTTGGAGAGAACACCAGGCCCTGGCAGCTGTACAACACGCTCTCAGGGTCACCAACTCGGCAGAATCAAACGGAAAGTCTTGCTTTCATTTAGATAGAATGCAAACGCAGAGTTATATCCTGCATATTTTGATAACATGGATGGCTCTCATGGGTTGTTGCTATAAATACGATACTATTCAACCTGAGAGACAGAGTCCTATATCATTAAGCATCTGACCTTGAAATGTCAATAGGAAATAGGAAATATTTGAGTTCTCAGCATTACAATCACCAGACAGTAATACCATTCAATATCAAATCAATAACAACCACAGTCTTCCAGTATGGGACTTCCTGGAGCACAAGCCCATCACAATATATTCTGTAAGCTTTACCACAGTCATGTTGTTGATACTGAATAGCAACTACAAAAAACACACAGGGAACAAAGCAACGGTGCAGCAACGATCCCTGAAGTCAAACAAACAGAGCCGCACAGGAGGACCAGAGAACTGGCTACGTCCAATCAGACTCTTGAGAAATGCAAGATGTCTCCTGAGGATCCCCAGACTTAGACTGCCTTTCAGTGAAAATTAAACAAAATGACAGGAAACAATTAACTGACACCAGTTTCTCTCTTTACCCTCCCCAAGAAAAAGTCAAATGTCACCACCTGAGAGAATGGATCTTCGTATGGGTCCTGATGGGAATAAGTGTGTTTACATGCATTTAACTAACCTGATTATTGCTGGATTTTCTGTGCTAACCTTGTTTAGAGTCATTTAATGAGAAACTGTTTCCGTAATCAGGGAGGGGACACAGAGAAATCTGGTTAACAAGATTTTAAATTCTTGGCGCATGTGCATTTAACCAGTGTGGTTTTACACAGTGACCTCAGCCAGCTGTGAATAATTGGAGGAAGAAATGTTCAACTTTTAGTTAACAGTGCCATATACTAACTATAATATACTAAGTAACAACAGTTTGGAAGTTTATCTTGACCTCTGACCTCTTGTGTTTGTGTTGTCCACCTAAACACAGATCATCCTGAGACAGATGAGAACAGTGTAATTATACAGCTGCTCCTGTGGTCAGATATACAGCACCTGGCTGGTGTATCCAGCAGTTGTGTGTTCACAGTTGTGTTTTGGCCCAGACTCATTCAGCTCAGTGCTGAACTGCATGTGGCCCTGCAGTGCTGTTTACATTTCAGAGAGGTTCCATGGGCTTCCAGTAAACATAGCCTTGGGAAGGTAAGCACTGAATGAACACACAGTGTAACTGTTAGGCATTGTAAGATTTAGTTACACAGAGACTTCTTGTTAGGATCCTTACATAGTGTCTGGGGCAGTGTTTGTCTGAATGTGTTATGTAATCTTTTCTCCTTCTTCTTGTAAGGCAGTAAACCCATATAAAGGCTTGCATTGAGTGTCAAATGTGTTGCCCCTGTAGCTCTGGATCCCACAGCGTCCTACCCCCTGTGGCTAACCTCCAAACGTCGACAGTGGCTTTCAATACACTTCAGTGGATGGGAGGAGGGGAGCGGTTGATCTCTTCTACTTTGACAGACAGTGCGATTACAGAAGCAAGAGAAAAAAAGAAAAGAAAAAAAAAAATCAGGCCACTGTCACTACAGATCATGATCCTCCGTCAACAGCCTTTCTAAATTGTATAAAAGGAAGGCCATTGGAAATGATGCAGCACAGAAAAGAGGAGGGGGAAAAAAAAAAACAAGTGAGATGGAATATACTATTCTAGCTTTGAATTAGCTCTGCTTGGCTGGACCAGTGCTCCTTAAACACATCATACCGCTGCCACAGCCGCCCAAAGTACAAGGAAAGGCCAGACCGACTGCGAGCCCCCACCCCGCACATCTCAGCTGCTCTGTGCTTCAGCTTTCCCCCTCCACTCTGTATGAAAGGGTTCCCACACACACACACACACACACACACACACCAGTAAGTCCAGTATCTCAGCCTTGTCTAAATAGCCAAAGACTTCCATATCTATGCTAACAGCAAATTACAGGAATAGGCCAAAGGCAACATCATGTACAGGCATTTTTGTGCTTCAGTAAGTGGACACAAAGGCTGCACAGTAATGTCCTGGTTTAATGGTGTGCATAATTCGAAGGCACAATCTCAACTGAGCTACAAGAGACAAAATATTTATGTTTCAAGGAGCAGTATACAGTTTATTTTGACCAAATGAAGCTGTAGCGTGTTGGAAGAATGTCGCTGATTTCTTCAAGCCAACAGTGGAAGAAAGATTTTTGACAGTTTGCCGTTGCTGTCAAATGAAAACAACAACACAGAATAATCAGAAGAACACATTACATCACACCACGCGGGAAAACACCCTGATAATGAAGCAAACGGACAAAGTTTTGTTATAGTTCTTGGCCTCCTGTGAAACCACATATATTCAGTAAACTAAACTCATTATCATCTGATTTATGGACCAATGGAAACACAAACAAGAATAACATCCTCCTCCCAATATGTTTTGTCAGCGCTTTTAAAAAACACAATGACAGACTAGAGAGCCATGACAAGACTTTCTAATTTGTCTCATGTCAGTGAGCTGGCAACATGAAAGGAACCAACAAAAAAGCAAAACAGACAGTTTCTCACAATTGATAAAGGGTTGTTTAGAAGAAATTTCCTTCCTGTAAAAAGGCAGATACACTGAAAACGTGTACATTCCTGTCAGAACTGCACACAAAGCAGGACAGGACAACTCACAACAACACCAAGCAGAATAATAAATATTCATTATATTTAGAGTCTTACATTCTAGAAGAAACACTGCTTAAAGAAGCTGTCTCACAGTATAATAGCCATAGTCATGTAGGTTAAATTGTATTTTGCCTTAACCTTATGCTCAACGATGTGCATGGAAGCACTGCAGTGCACTAGTGAGGTTAAGTGAAGGATACTGGCTATAGCAGCAATGCCTCAGTGACTTTTTCCTCACACACACACACACATTCATGTACATAAACACGCCTAAGCTGAACACTTTATGGCACATCTGTCACGGCTCTGCTCCACTTGACTGTTAATTACAATCAACCTCCATCAGAAACAAGTCAGCGCACTTTTACGCTTTAAAACAACTCATCCTAGGGATGTTTTGCTCCTTGGTTTATGCTACGTCCATTTGACAGTCAAGGGTGCAGATGTCCGTACGGGGGCTTTCATGCAGCATTGGCCTAGATACAGTGACTACTGGTCCTTCAAGAATTTGAACATAGATAATAATACATAAATTGACATTATGAAATTCACAATCCTGTGAACAAATGAAAACAATTCCATCCATCCTGTCATATATTTCCACTATTTATTATCTTGTTGATAAGTTACTGGTTGAGGTGAGAGAACATAAGAATCTACCGCTTCTTTTTCATATTTTTCTGAATTTATACATGAACTAATTTATTTGACATTTCTTTCTGTATCTTCTACATGAAATTTTATAAACCTGTCTCCTATACTTAAATGCAATTCAGTGAGTAACTGCACAGAGACAGAGAGTGAGAGAGAAACTGTACAGAGACACAGAGGCTGTAATGGCATGCAGAGTGAACTTTGGCTGTATCACCCACACCCAGTCCTGACTGCCTATTCAGACAGGCCCTTTCTTTTTCGCTACAGTAAGAAGGAGGTATGCACATCGGCACTAAACCAAATCCCTTCTTATCTCCCATTGGAGGCTGGCTGTGACCACAGAGGTCAGTAGTCCTGATTGTCTGGGCCCGCTCAGGGGAACACAGGCCGAGTTAACCCCACAGGTCACGACTGGTCCTTGGATTCCGTGGCCATCGAGTTAATGACTGGCCAACACTCATTCTCTCTATTGTGGCCCAGTGACAGGCATGTAGACAAAACATGCATGGAGAGTCAGCAAATTTCAATGGCCTTTTCGCCAACATTCCTGATATGGACACTAATGAGTCCCCAAGGGAACAGGAGGTGCAGACATAATTCTTCTTGGCAAGACACATTTTCCTATATGCTCGACTAGTGAGAATCCATAATGCATGAAAATGATGTTTTTCGGAGTGACAAATGATTCGCTTGGTGAAACAAAGAGTGACAAGGGGTATTTACACTGCTGTCCACTGGGGCAGAATTTGTTTTGAAAGGATAAGAAAGGCCCAAGTAAAGCTATTGTGCTATCACAACAGAAAGACTAACAGAATTAGCGTAAAAAGCTGTGGTTTGCCTCCATTTTACTGTGCAGCTTTATGAACAAGCCACAGCCACATTATTTTAAGAGGTGAGTAAAGGCAACACAATTCGTCATCTTCAAAATATTTGGTAATTATGACAGCTTTCCTTTATAAATTGAGATGACTCACTATTGTGTCTGGAGGATTAATTTTCTCTCAAATTGAAAAATATAAACATCTCGGTGTCACATCTGTGTTGACTCTCACTCTGTCTGCTCATATTGTAAGGATCATATACAGCTCAGTCTGCCAGTTGTATACACATATGCGGGATAAGGCTTATGGTTGAGAAAGTCTTTTTGTGTTTCAAAAGGTCACAGAAAGAGACTCATGTCACATAAGCTGGTCATACGATGATGTTTTCATGGATCAGAGTTGTAGCAGTCATATCTAATGTATGGATATATTGCAATATGTTGTTTATTCGCCATCTGCAACACAACTGGAGCACTTCAAATACAGGATATATCATCCACTGCTCCAGCTGAAGTTGAAGCCTAATCCTCTCTGTTTATCGTCGGGAAATTCACAAACAATTCAGTGATGGCAAAGTCGGTCATCACAGGGCTCGGACCTTTAACCCACCCCTGCCCTCACATGTCAGCGCCTCCTGCTCCTCCTCCATTCCTCACAAGCTCGAATGTGTGTCAGCAGAGGTTGACAGTGTCATCACCAGCGATATCGCGACTAGCACTTAACTTCTGTCATTATACCATCTGCTCCATCTAACAGCTTCTCCTCTAGCCATGGCACTGCTTTTTCACTCGAATGTGTCCCACACAACAACAAGGCATCGAATGAGTGGCAAGAGGATGGGAAATTAAAGAGAAGACCAGATCTGAAATGCACAGGGCGCAATAGATGAGCAGGTGTTGGAGCTATTTAAACCACTTTTATATGAATAATAGCATTACTTCATTTCCAAACAAGATAACCATGAAAATTCTTGTAGTAAAACACCTTTAAATGGCAGGCGTGACATCTGACCAAACACATCATCCATCTGCAACTGATCTGCTGTATCTACTGTAAGGCTTAACCACATCATTAAAGTCAGATTACCCAACAATCCCATACATACAGATTACCCTCACAACTACTAGACACATAAACAAATAAACAGGCAAAGTGGCACATGAGGACATTGACCAACAAATGTCCTTAAGAAATCAGCCACATACCATAACATCTCATCAGTGCGCATCACATTAAGAGTGGAAATACAGTGTGGTGAGGAGCTGCTGGTATCTTCCCGTGGTTCCAAGAGATGCACGCTGACATATGTCAGTGCCTGAGGAAGCTGTTATACATGCCATTACACTGATTACACATGAGACGCCGTATAATACGCACTTCAGTCAAAAAATGATAAATGACCCTAAGAGAGCTCCAACACACTGACCTTCAAACTGGGAGAGCGTCAAGATCCTTTGGTGACCATGTTGTAACATTCCTCAGATAATCAGATGAAAGGTTTACTGTTTTTATGTCAAACTAATAGGAAACACTGTTGGCACTGATAAGACACATGGTCCAGGGGCTTTCACGTGATGTTACAAATGTAACTGACACCACAAAACAAAGGAGGGACTGATTTTTTTGTCTTTGTCTGAAGTGTATACATCATGAATACTACTGTGTAAACCACACGGACCAACCTCAAAGAAAAGCTGAGTGGGACCGGGAATTGATGCCTAAAAAAAACATCAACCTAATGACGGCATCTGTGCTTTCTCTGACAGTGATGAGTGGGCTCGAATCCTTCCATAAATCCAGACTGCTATCAAAACAAAGGCCGACAAAAAGACGAAGAGCAAGTCTGGCTCTCACAACAGGAGCACGCAGCATGTGATCCCCTGTCTGCTGGTTGGTTGGTTTTGAAGCAACAGGATTTGGGTTGAGAGGCCTATTGTGACTCTTGGCTAGCCAGCTAGCCAGCCAGTCAGCCAGCCAGCCAGCTAGCCAGCCAGCCAGCCATCTAGCCAGCCAGCCAGCCAGCCAGCCAGCCAGCCAGCTAGTCAGCTGGTCAGCTGGTCAGCCAGCACAAACCAGACCAGGTTTTCTGATCCTCATCACATGCATGGGGTGTGGGACCTGTTGGTGAGGGGTCTGAATGCTTTGGCATTCGTCTCTGGTACAATAAGGAGAAGTGCATCGCCCCTTACAAACACAGTTTGTTTTTTTCCCTTCTGCTGTTCTCCAAATCATGACTAGTCAGCACTCCTGTAGCAAAGCACCGTGAGAACAGACACAAACAATGGGGAAAGACCAGGAGTCCAGTCAGAGCCGGGTGCACAGTCTGGTCAGTAAACAAGAACTTGAATTCAGCTACTTTGTTAAGTAATTTCCTAAACTTAAAGAAAGCCCCCAGACAGTTGTGTGTTATGGTGATATCCTTACAGGCAATTTCCATGTCGCAAAATACAACATAATGGCTGTAACTCTAGTGGGGCGTCTCCAAGCCCACGAGGCCAGAAGACATCCTAAACAGCTCTGTAATGATAACAACTGGATATGGCCTGTGGGCATGTCACAGGAAGCCGTTCTTCTGCCAAACCTGACAGGTGCCTTATTGTTCAGCTGAGCACACATTGTGCACATAAGTTTATTTTTGAAAGACATATCTATCTGGATCAATTACCCATTGTCTGGTAAGTCATGCAGAAGGTGCCTTTAGAAAGATAAGAACATATTTCATCTTCAGGGTCCTCTCTGCATCTACCAATGGCAGAGTGAAACAGATCTCTATTCAAATGAAGATTGAAAGATTTTCCTTGGCACTGTCATTATTATGGCTGCTGAATCTCTCCAGGAGTGCACTGCTGGCAATGGGCTGAGATTGGGGTACCTAGTCAGCCTCATTTTCATGTACATTAGGGAAGATCTTGTCTTTTCTGCCTTCGCTTATGCAATGTAGCTTTTCTGGCTAAATTTAACAAGCCAGAAAGTGAAACACTATACATTAAAGATCATATAGGTTAAGCATTGTGTGCAACTGCATAATGAGGAAAGACATGAGTCCAAACTCAGCTGGAAAATATTGAAATAATAACTGAAATATGTGCATGACAATAGAGAAAATGAGCAAATTAATTAGGCTACTTTTTTTTTCGCTTTTATGCACAATAACAGTCTATTCTCCATACATCACTACAGATGTCTTTATGTCAATGCAGAAGAGTGGTCACTTGAAAAATTGCCTCCCTGATGTGCAGACCTGTGACAGCTGGAAAATATGTTAAATGTTATACCAGGCCGTGAACGTACTGGAGCCATCTTAAAATACTCTAGTGTCCACTTGGTTCAGTATAACCAACAGAAAACTAATCTTTCCCAGCCATAAAACCCTGCGAAAAATTATGGTGTCTTATCGATTTTAACGCTTGAGGAGCAAAGAACTCTTTATGCTTGATCTGTTAAGATGGGAGCTGTGAAGCTAAAAGGACATAAATCCAGAGTGCTGAAAATTAAGTGATGGAAACTTAACATTTACAACCCTGAGCACCTATTTGTTGTGTCTGCAGCTAGCCACCAGTAGAAAGAATGGGCCCTTTTTGTTTCCCTTTATTGAGGTTCTGGTTATTGTGGAGGATAAACTTCCTGCAGGAAGACAGCAAAGGATATGCTCCTGGAAGGCAAACAACATATCACTTGTTTTCTCTATTAATGGCGTATACAATGCACTGTATGGTCGAAACAAGAGCAGGCAGTAATGAATCGACATGTAGCAGACTGGCAGATGTTATTTATGGAGAATCCAAGCAGCTCATGTTGGGTGTGTGTGTGTGTGTCTTGTTCTTTGTCTGGACACACTGACAAGCTCCCATTGCTCCACAAAGTGAAGTTACTCAAAATAAACACATACTAGCTACAACAATAAAGCACATTGAATGTTTGATTTGCTTTGTCCACTCCTAACCTAAATAATAAAATAATAATAATAACACTCTGTTATGTAGAATAATTAAATATTCCTTGTATATCTGTGGTCCTAATCTACAGTGTGTGTGTGTGTGTGTGTGTGTGTGTGTGTGTGCGCGCGTGCGTGCGTGTGCAGGCTTTGCTACCCATGACCAGTTGAACAATGATGCCTTTATCGCCCCCCACTGTTTTCATGCAAGCACTCCACTAAACAAATTCATTGAAAAATATTTCTATGCAAATCCAGTCCAGTTACCAGCCGACTCCCAGCGCAAACACTAATATTCACACACCTCCACCATCATTATCACTGCAAAATTACGTCCAACTATGATGTTATTAACAGTAAAAAAATAATCTCAATTTATAGGAGTGATTTAAGATCAATAATGTTCATATTAAATTGAAATATTTTGCGCTTAATTTGGTCTATTTGTGCGGCTCACGTGCTCATTGGTAAATAAATAAACAAACGGTCAGTAATAAGAGCAACAGCACCTCAGCTCACACCACACACTTTATGAATAGACGCAAATATCGGCTATAGTTAGTCTCCAGCTGTAACATCATATCCTCCACTTCTGTTATGTTTCTCGCTTTAATTATATGCGCTTAGGTGTCTGAAAGTAACTTTATCCTTTGTGTCCACTGTTAGCAACGATGTGCCAGTGAGTCTACGCCTTTCGCTACTCTCACTCTGTCTATCGCTTCTCACTTTTAGCCACAGCTCTACTTTTTTTATACTTTGTTGTTTGGCTCATAAAGAAAACAATAACATTTGTGTCTTACCTTGCAAATGTGAGGGTTCGTCCCGACCGGTGCTGCGAGAGTGTTAACGTCGTTATTTATCCTTGAGGGGGGGTAAAAACCAAATGTATGATAGGCGGTCGCTCTCACATCTCACTGTTCCGCTCTCAGCCTTCAGACTGGAGCAACACGGACCATAGCGAGATCCATCCAGCACCTATCCGCCGTGATGACAGCACGCACGGACACAAGCTCCGCCCACACGACGCTGCTTACAAACTCTCTGTTTTTACCCTCATGTCTGCTCTGACAAATCTGACATTCACGCGTTGTTTTTTTATTTTTATTTTTTATTTTGTTGTATTTATATTTTGCTCTGACATTAAAAAAGAGAATACCACAATATAGTGTCAGTCACAGGTTAAAGGTGAATAACGAGTCCGTAACATAAGTGGCTCCGGTTGCCATTCACCACCGGACTATTTTAGTCTATAAGCCCAGTAAGCCCTACAGTGGCACCATCTGGTGAACTGCAGAAAAGTTGCTTTACCAAACTCTACCTAAATAAAATACCGTCTCCGTGTCTGTTCGACATGTGCTTACAATCTATTATGTTTTTTCGTTTTCTACGTTTTTCTGCAGTTGCTATTTTTAAAATGTCTTTAATATCTTTAATTTATAAACCGACTCCCATAACTGCTGTTGGTAATAATTGTATATAAAAGCACAAACAACATAGTATTTGTGTTTATAAATCATTATTTTATTCATTTATTTTTATTTTTTTGATAATTAAGTCAAATTTAAACCAGTACTACAGCTCAAACAACCACTAAAACTATATTTCCCATGTTGCTCTGGGGTTGTTTTGTGACGCAAAACGCACGCGACCGTTTGTTTCCATGGAGTCGATGGAAACTAACAGCTCGACGATTTGGCGGATTAACTAACAGCTTGTTATTTACCTGCGCGTCTGTTTTCCCTGCGATCATACAGCTTTCGAGATGTCAGGAGGAACAAATAGCGACAACACCGAGACTTTGTTTTCATTCGAGCTGTTGGTGGATTATATCCGAATCGAGAAAAATACTAAAGTTTCGGACGAGTTGGCTCTTGGAGTGAGACTGTTAGATTTTCCAACGCTGCTCATTTATCAGCCTCAAGACAGAAATGATGACATTAAACAATCTGGTAAGCACGGACAGGAGAAAGTGGGAAAACACGCCTTTAATAGAGGAAAGTCTTGTTTCTTCCAAATGAATCTTAAATCACTGCACACACAGTTATCTAACACTCCTCTTTATGCTATGGTGCTGGACGTGAAAGAAGAAATTCCCAAATTAGTGGGTTCGTCCCTGATATCATTGGCTAAAGTGATGGACAGAATCAGGCAGGATGTGACCGAGCATGGTGTTTCTACTCCCTCAGCACATGGAGAACGCGGACTTGTTAGCATGTGCAGCCTCACAGGGGAGAAAATTGGATCAGTTTCCCTGAGTTATAAACTGCTAAGTCTTGGGGCGAGTTTACTACCACATGTTGCAGACAGGAGGGATCTTATAGGCACCAGAGTACACAGAGGACAACATGGAGAAGAAAACACAGAGGAGAGGAACATGTCTGCAGGAATGTTGCATCTTGTCAATTCACCATCCCTGGATGAGTCTAACACCAGCAAAGATTTCCAAAACAAGGAAGCAGCAAACACAAAGATCTCAATAAATGAGGACAAGCCGGAGTGTATTGCTACTGAACACAGACCACAAAGCAACATTCCTCAAACACTTGAAGACACTGAGAACTATTTTAAGGAGGTATTCTGTCCACCACATCTTTACTACAGTAATTCTGCAGAGGAAAAAAGCAAAAATGAAGAGGACTACAGAGTAGTGACTGTAGATTCAGAGGCTTTTGCATTTGAAGACTCATGTTCTGAGGAGGAGATGTCTGAAAATAAAATGGATGGTCCCAGTTCTGCAGCGAAGGAACAGAGACTGAGATACGACGCAAAAACATCAGAAAACCAAGGAAAAAGTGGGGTTAATCCTAATGTCCTCGGGGAAGCTTTACAACAGTTGCCTCTACTAAATGCTCTTCTTGTAGAGCTGTCACAGTTGAATGGACAGAACCCACATCAGCCCTTGTCTGTTCATCCTAACCTAGCGTGGATTTACAGGCCTGCATCAGCAGATCTTTCAGCTGAGCACAGAGAGAGGTCACAAAAAACGTTGCAGAAAAGCAGACAGGGAACAAGTCTCCATTTAAAAAACATTTACATTCCCCTAGACACTGTTCTACTCCAATGTTTAGGCCTAAATCTGCACAAAAGAAAGACAAACAAGAAGAGACTGTGATTGAGAGTAAAAGCTCTAGTAATTCTCCAAGAAAGAAACTAGTTTATGGAACTACTAAAACATTTAATCTAAGACTGAAGAAAATTTCAGCTCTTAGTAAAGTAAATAATCGTGAATGCATGCAAGTAATACAGAATGACACTCACACAAGTACATCCAAAATAAAGACTAAGTCAAAAAATAAAAGCGTGAAGTCCAGTAAGAGAAAATCAGTATTAGATCAGAGCTCTAGGATTGATGAAAATATTGAGACAATGATACAAAGCATCAAAGTGGACTCTGCATCGCAAGAGACAACCACACTTCAACAGAAAAGGCTGCATGGGAAACTTCATGATAAACAAGACAGGGACTTTCTGAGGTTGTCAGAGAAACCTCAAATTTCTGTGAAAAGAGACTTGAAATGTATTCATATTCCCAGTGTGGATAGTGACAGTGCTGTCCAAAACAAAGAGAAAAGCGAGCGTCACAGTGAATCACATCAGTCACAGTCTGAATCTGACAGGCACAGAGAGAAAATTGAATCCTCAAGAAGTAGCAGACACAGCAGCCCAAAGTCTTCATATTCAGACTCCAGTGGGGAAGGAAACGAAGCAGACTACGCTGATGACTTTAACAGTTTTGAACCCAGTGATGCTTACTCTCCTGACCCCATGAGTAGCCCCGAACCCTCTAGAGCCAAAACTCCAAAGTCTCTTGTTTTCTCTGATTCTGGCTCAGACTCGATCCAGAGGAGAGCAGCCCTCCCCGTGCCCATCAGAGCCCCCAGCTCTCCACAGCGAACCCTGAGGGGCACGCATGTCATACGAGCTCGGACACACGCCTCCGCCCTCAGCTTCTCCTCTGACGACGGCGACAGAGAAGTGTCAGCTTCTTTACAAACCATACGGCCCAGAAAACAGCTGACAGAGAGCAGCAGAGTGGATAAAAGCTCTGGTGCTGAGAGTCTCTTATCATCAAAAGGTCAGATGAGTGATTCAACAAACAGAGGTCCAGTTCGAAGAACTTCTGCAGAATCAATATCCTCCTTAGAGCCGCAGGAAGCAGAGGAAATGGAGGATGAGCTTGGATCTCTGGATTTTAGAAAAGAGTATCAACATATCTCTGAGCTTATGGCCAACAAACTTCCTGGTTACACTATGTAAACTATACGTCTACGTCAGTACATTAAAGCTACACAGTTTCTCCTAACCAAGTAAAACAGATGAGAAATAGTATTGTACAATCCACGACTTGTAATTTTGTAAATGTTTCTGAAAAACTTCTTTGAATAAAGACGAGCTTTTGTGAAAATGATGTGATCATTTTACATATTAGCCTCTCAGTTAACAATATGTTACCAGACAACAGGATGGAAAACCTTTATATGCACATTGTTTATGCAAATCAGTAAAATATAAGCTCTGGTTTCTAATAACAGTTGTCACAATCTGAAAATCTCCCGCTGCTCCAACGGCAGCACCTGTTTTCATGCCTTTGCCTTTTAAAACCACTCACCATCTTTGCATGTTTCCTGTATATCATTTGATAAGCAAAACAGGCAGGTTTATTGTGTTTGGTACAATACCAGTTTTATTTTGTTTCATTTGGTGTCATATTATCATTATGCCTCACTACATTTTTCACTTTATTCTGTTACATTTATCTGACAGCTGAAATTACTGGTTGCCTTTCACTTTGTTACTCAATAAAATAAAGAACAGAAAATACACACTTTCCTGTCAACCAGCTACAACTTTCTGCAAAATTCCTGCTTTCACTGACAGACATCAGTATTATGTATTATGCACCAGTATTATGACAAATAATACTATTATACCAAATGGTGGCACTTTGTATAATAATTATATAGTAAATCACAAGAACATTTAAGGCTGAATACATTTATTTATGTAACAAAATAATTGGGAAAAAAAAACATTGATTACGCACTGTCTAAGTTAAATTTAAAGCTCTGTGATACTGTTGACAATTGATAATAAAAAAACACTGAAAAATGACCTAAAATTTGCTGCTTCTTTCAAAATAGTCCGAGTACGGTGCCTTCTGCGCATGCGCGGAAATACGGAAGTGCTGCCGCAGCATGTTGAATGGTTCAGTAGCGTAAACAGAAATGTTCAAACACGTTTTCTTGACAGGACCTCCAGGTAACACCCGGTTTACAGTGTTTTCGGTGCTGCTTAAATCAAAGTCGCTGTAAATCCAGACCACTGTGCCGCTATGGTCCCAGTCAGTAATGTAAACGATGCTTCAGAATAAAGTTAGCTTGTCTTAGCTATTGTTTCCAATGAACATCTGGTAAAGTTTTGATATCTAGATATTTGTGCTGAATGGACATTACCCCGCACTCCGTTGACAGGGGTAACGTCCATACAAGCAGGCTCATTTAAATCCTGTTTTGACAGGTTATCTATCAATCTTACTCAGTAAATCAGTTTGAGAGCTAAATTGGTTTTTATTACAACTGTCCTGTAATAAATCCTCCTGTCAAGAAAATTATAATGTTGATGTTGATGTATATAATGTTTTGTTAACTCTTTTAGAGAGGTGTCGTTTCAACTGCATGAACATTTTAGAGGATTTAGTTTGTTAAACTTTAAAAAAATTACATGATGTTATATTATAGTTTTTATTATAATCATTAAAGTGTTTCAGTTATTTATCTTATAACTGAACCATTATGAAGGTAGCACGTGTAGACTTCGTTAGCTTTGGTTAGATCTACCTAATAATCTGTCAACTGAGTTTACATGGATGGATTATTAGACAATATATAGGATCCATAGGATTTCTAGAAGAGACACATCAATTTTGTTGTGGTTGTGTCTCTCTTTTTGTTTAGTTTTTTTTTTCTCTCTTAGGTTCATAGGTTCTTTTTCCTCTCGTTTCCACTTCTCTATCTTTTTATAGTCTTATATCTCTATATCTATATAGTCTATATATCTTTTTTTAGTCCAATAAGAACATAACAGTCATTTCTTTCCTCTTTGGTCAACACCTGATTTATCTGCTTGGTAATTCACACAGGATTATATTCAAATTTAATAGAACATTTATTAAAGAAAAAGGAAGCCAACAGAAGTGATACAAAAATTAAAAGTGTCTCAGTGATTTGGTTCAGTATTTGTTGTTTTTGCTTTACAGGTGTGGGAAAAACCACTCTGGTCCAGAAAGCATGCGAGGCTTTAGTGTCATCAGGAGTGGGAGTTGAAGGCTTTTACACAGAGGAGGTCAGGCAGAGTGGCCGGAGAGTCGGCTTTGATGTCGTCACCATGACGGGCGAGAGAGGACACCTGTCCAGAATCCGGTAGCAGGGTTGTCATTTTATGTAAACCTAAATACCTCGCTCTCTTTTGTCATTTTGTTTTAACCAAGCTTCACTTCATCTTGACTCACAGAGAGGTTGCTGGTGCATCTCACGGCAGACGGGAATACACAGTTGGGCAGTACGTGGTTGACTTGCCTTCATTTGAAAACCTGGCCCTCCCCCTCTTCAGAAATGTAAGACAACCGCGTGAGCTGCTTTTAAAATTCTCCCTCATCAATACATCACAGTAAGATAAACACTCCCATGTCTCCTCACTTAACAAACCATCAAACCTTTGATTTTCCCTGAATTGAAGGAATAATTGGAAGCTTGCAAACACATCAATTCCTGAGTGACATTTTTAGTGTTGTTGGTGCCGTCTGGCTGTCACTGACCGTGATTAATCCAGCATGTAACTGAGCCTCTAGTGACGCCTACACATGCACTGTAAAGGAAGGTGTCTATGCTTGGCGGCATGTATTCACTTTCATCTCACTTAAAGCATTTCTATAATCACTGCAGATCACTCGGTGTGTAACATGCAACCTCTGTCACAGTCCATACTATCAGTTAGTGAGATTCACATACACATAAAATAAAACATTAACACGATGAGCTTTGGCCACGTGTTGGATTAGTCACACAGACACTTATGAAACATGTTACATGTTTTACTATAATTAAAAATGTCCAAACTAAGCTGATTCTCTTTTTGACATTGTAACATGATACATTTCTGCATTAATGCTAACATTTGTCTTATGAGCAGGTAGGGGCAGCAGATGGGGGCAGCAGGAAGGTGTTTGTCATTGATGAAATTGGCAAAATGGAGCTTTTCAGCCAGTCGTTCATCAGAGCAGTGAGACAGACTTTAGATAGCTCTTCCTGCACCATCCTGGGCACCATCCCCATCCCCAAGGGCAAACCACTGGGTCTTGTGGAAGAGGTCCGTGGCAGAAGAGATGTCAAAGTCTTTACTGTAAGTATAAATACTAGCGCACACTCTGGGGAGAAAAGGCCATATTTAGGTCAGTTTAGGAGCCTATAAGTCCTACAAAAGCTATACCACACGGTTCACCCTCTATCCACATGGTCTTAGGAGGGCAGTCAGTCTGCTCTCTAACACACAGGGGGCATGCCCTGCATTATCCCTGCATTATAGCAGGATTAACTCTAAATCATGCGTGACTGATTCAACAACAAAGGATGGTCTCAAACGTCAAAATAATTCATCACGGAAGACTCAGTTATGTATATTGTCATGCAAAGCACACTCTGTGTTGGAGTAGTTATTATATCTGACAAGGTAATGTGGCAGTATGAACAATGTTTTTTTGTTTTTTGTTTTTTTTCTTTGTCAAACACTGATCAGTAATTAAACTTACTGTATAAAACAGTAGGTCAGAGATTAGGTGTTTACAACATGTGGTTTGATAATCTCAAAGTGGACATTGTGTTCTTTCAGGCTTAGCTCCAGCAGGACAAGACGGTTATCATACTTCTCATGTTTATCTTTGGCTGTATAATTTCACTGCTACCTACTCGGCCTCTGCAACGATTTCTGCTTATTTCTTTTCCCACGTAGGTGTCCAAGGAGAACCGAAATGCCCTTCTACAAGACATTTTAGCAACAGTGCAAGAATGTGTAAAACACACAACCTGATATGGAGCTCCAGATCCACTTTGCCTTGTATTTTTGAGTGTGTTTTTGTGCTGACAACAACTTTTATTTGTGTCAGTGCATATACAGCACACGCAACCAAACTAGTAAGTGAATCTATACACTCTTCATAGCGGGGTTGTGACCTAATCTGAAGGGCGTCTGAGCCACAGAGAAAGAGTTAGTGTGTCACATGCATGCATTTATGTCCACAATTCTTTTTTCTTTTTTTTTCTCATCCTCATACAGCCTCAAAATGGATTGCATGCTAAATAATTGATTGTAAGATGCAACACAGCGGGGGAATTGTTCAGTTAGTGTGTGAGAAAAAACAACAACAGTGTTTTATTTTTTATATAGCAGTTGGTCTTCTAGAGACTCCAGCAGGCATTTCTCATTTTGAGAGTATTATAATAATTTGATCGCAAGGACGAGTGGGGTTATTTTGTCTTTAAAAGGGAGCAAACAAAGCAGCGCTTCTGTTCATTCATTTTGTGTGTTTTTTTTTTTTTTTGAATACATGAGACTGCCTTCTGTTTGTCTAGTCAATCTGAGGATGTGCTCATTGTAAATCAATCAATATTTAAGAGTGTAGCTACATCCAATCCTTTTCACGGTTTATTCATCCAATGGCAAAAAAAGGGAAAATAAACAGTTATTGCCCTTCAACAATGAAATTGTTTCATTTGTTATAGTCATAGATGGAAATTGATAAATTGGTCATTTGTTTAGCACATGAAAATATTTTAATATTCTTGATAAGCCATTGTTTTTATATCCAGCAATCCATTTAAACTATGCTAGAGAACTATGGTTCTCTTTTGCAGATTTTCTGCTCTGTCCTTAGAAGTAATGGAATTTATTTCCCTGCACAGTCAGCTTACTACACTACACTAAAGGATACATAGTATCAATGAATGTGAGATGTCACAGTGTATTTATGACTATGTTTACTCTAATGGTGCAGCACAAAAGAAGGGTTTCAGAGCTATAGAACAAGACATGTTGTCAAACTGTGTGACCATCAGCTGTGAATTAAACCTCTGCTTTATAAATGTAAGTGTATCAGGAATAAGTGAAGTGGATTTGTAGAGAATAAGGTAAATACATGGTTCATGAGAAATATTGATAGTTCAGATCACACGAACTGTCGACTCTCTGCAAGTACAATTTCATTCACTCAGCATGAGCTCCACATTCTGGCAGTTCTATCAAGTTTTTTTTTAATAGAAACCCTCTGGTAGAGATATTTATTTCAACACAAAAACATCTTCAGGTCATTTGAAAGTTAAAATTCATGGAAGGCTTTTTCGGCTTTAAACACTGCTTGTATAACTGATCTAACCTGTCAGGCTGGCTGCAGAGAGAGCTGCCAGCTGTGATCTGCGTCAGACGTGCTGCTGCGCCAGCATCTGTTCTGCGGCCACTGCTGACGTGCCTCTGGATCCAGCGCCACTAACATCGCCGAACCGACCTCAAAGTCAACACAGTGATGGTTGTATTTTTTTATTTTTTTTATTGTTTGGAACTAATGTAGAAATGTGACGTTCGATGGTTATTGTTGGTACAGACTTTAACAGGCGGTTAGAGCTGGCGGCGTGGCCAAGCAGTGCTGCTGAGGGAGCTGGCTCTCTTGATTGGAAGGTGATCCACAGCACCCTGCGGTAGGGTAACAGATGGGTTATGTAACAGTGACAAAGGCCTTGCCAGTTTTACTGAGTAAAGGGTGTGTGTGTTTGTGGATGCATTTGATGTGTCATGGTGTAATTAGGAAAACCATATAATTCAGATTTGTATATTATGGAGTTATGCAACAGCGAAATATTCAGCTTCTTTTTTCTTTTTGAATAAATATCTTCGTGTTGAGTCAGCTGTGTGGGGTGTTCAAGAAAAGCAAAATGTCCTACAGTCAACAACGATCCAAAAGAAATCCTCAAAATTCACCTTGAAATGCTTTTAAGAAACAGAAGCTGAAAATTCTGGGCAAATCTTAAGACATGCTGTTTTTGCACGACAGCCAAAACAAAATGTTCAAGAACGGAAAGACTCTAAGCTCATGAAATAACAAAAGTAACAGTGCATTAAGATTGGAAGAAAGAAATAGGGTTCATTTTTAACATCTGTTTGCTGCAAGGGGGGGTTGTATTTATTTATACTTTCATTTTAAGAAAATCAACAAAATAAGCGATTTGACCAAACTTAATTGAATAAAAATACTACTCAGTGAGGAAGAGTTGAAATGGTTTGTTGAAAGTAATGGATAATGGTAAATGGTGGAAATAAACTGCTGTGTTGTTTGTGGTGGGGGTACTTGAGTTACATCTTACAAGGCTGTAGGGGATCCATCAAAAAACCACTGATTTATACTCATGGTGAATATGCCAATACTACAGTGGCAAAGACTTCAAAGCCATATTTGGGATTCTTGTTTGGGTTTGTTTTTTTTTTTCACAGAAAAGAAACTCACTGTTTCATTTCTATATTTTATAATATCTATTTTACATTACAAACACCACAGGTTTGTCCATGCACAATAACTGCGTGACTGTACCAATTATATCCACTGTCAGAGGACTTGAATTTATTGATGTGTGTAAGCAGGGAGGGTGGGATTGTTGCATGAAAGACCCTATAGAACAGCTTGAATTAATATGAATTAACATCCATATCGCAGAGATGCATTCGCACCATATCTGCAGGACAGATGTCTGTATGACACCCTGCAACCCTTTATCCCTCCACGCATGGAGGACACAGAAATGCAGGAAGCTTACCAACAATCCGGGACAAAAGGGAGCTTGCTGGTTGGAGGGAGGAGGAGAGGGAGAAGGAGGAGGAGGACGGGTGGTGGTGGTATATGTTGGGGGAGCTGGCACTTAGATGAGGAAATTTCTCTTAGGTTATTGCACTTTGTAGCACCAGCCCAAGAGGCACAATGACAGCTGTAGAGTGGGGACATATTATGATATATTGTGTGAGGAGCCCTGCGGCTAAAATGCCAAACACATCTGATGAAAATTTGACATATTGTTTATAGACCACGTGGGAGATGCACCAAAGCCTGTTCCAGCTTTTCCCCCAAGCCGGACATCAATTCACTCTTTATTTCCCAAGATGATTCTGTGATTTATTGTAAGAAGTGGAGTTAAGGCTTCTTAGCATCAGATTTCTTTGGTGCCAAAGCCTACACATTGTAACTACTTAGTAATAGCCCCTTAAATCAAGGTCATTTCTCAACAAGCGCTGGCTGTGTGAGTTCTTACTGTATCTGCCACAAGGCTTTGCACTGGTCACTAAACATGACAGCCAGAGACTGTGATTGCAGATATGTTCACACAAAAAACCTGTAACCGAGCTTCAATTCAGCTCATTGTGCTAATGAGCAGAACGAATTGCCGCCGGTCGTGACAGGTGGGCTATTAATGTCAAATAGGATCCAAAGTTTTTTTGGAAATGGAGCCATTTGATCCGGGTTCCTAACCACTATTCCACCCCGCTGCCCACGACCAATGATTCCTAAACCAGTCCTCCCATTACATCATTTTCATGGGCTCCCCGGGGGCTGCTGGAGGCAGACGGTGTTGGGTTTCAAAGCCTGTGTCCGGGCCACTCGCACACCACACTCCAGGACTACCTTTTTGAGGTTGGGATCAAAGCTCGGTGGAAGCACGTGAAAGAAAATAAAAGGGAAATTTGTACATGATCTCAACGAGATGTTGTGAATAAAACACAGCATTTATTATTTTCCAAAAATACTCATGACTCTAAGCTTATTTTGATCCCCATGGCTTTAATGACAGTCTCTGCAGAAATCTGTGATGATGTAAGATGTTACATCCTTCCAGAGGTACAAAGACCAGTTTCTATCAACAGCAGGGGGAGGGACTGAGGCCTGAGGACATCCTTCTCCGCTTACGCTACCTTGATGGAGGTTGTGATCTCCAGATCTCTTTGAATGACTGTGGTAACCGCAGTGAGTCACCCTTTACTTGGCTGCACGGGAAAAAGCTGGACTTTACCTCACCTTTTGGGAGGAAATGTCATGTGGGATGTTATTAGCGGTTAGAGAAGGGAAGTTCAACAACCAAATTGTGGAGATGTGAGTGGGCGTTGTGTTGTGTGGTGTACGTATCCCATAGCCTGGACATGTATTCCCACATTCAGGAACACGAAGAAAGCCCCCAGAGTGTGGTGACACATTCGCACACACAGTAAGTGAATCACCATCTCCGCAGGGGAGTGGCTGTAAACCCCCACCAGAGCTGAGGTGGAAGCAGTGGGAGCTGTCAGCAGATGATATAGAGGTCAGAGGCCACAGAGAGGACACAATGATGGCCGACGCAGCGATCAATCGATTGACTGGTGCCGTGTCCCTCAGGGCTGCAAAGGATGTGGCTGTCATTCCAAACTTGACAGAAAAGAAAAACATACAAAAACTGTCTTTATTGTGGAGGGGAAAATCCCAATGTTTGTAGTCCATGCATGTCAAGAAAATAGGTGCCATATGTGAATGCAGCAGCAATGTGAATTTACCAGTCACATCCTGTATGTCACCGTGGATCATTAACTTGTCATTTGTGGAGTTCACCAATGGCATATAGATTATTGCAGTGGCACACGAAC
The DNA here is from genome assembly GCA_016801845.1 of Polydactylus sextarius. Taxonomy (NCBI): domain Eukaryota; kingdom Metazoa; phylum Chordata; class Actinopteri; family Polynemidae; genus Polydactylus; species Polydactylus sextarius. The sequence continues at coordinate 5,891,322 of CM028911.1, read as the reverse complement.
ATGACTTAGATGAGGATTTTGTATATAAACTGAATAAATGTGGGGAGTGTGTTACAGTGCCGTGTGAGGTTGAGTCATACAGAATTCAGCTCCATACTGTCTTGATAATGACTCGCAGATTGCTGACTTGCCATGATTAATGTCTCTGCTGGATGCTTTTGACAAATTCGCACCACAGACGCACAACTTCTCAAACTGTTTCCATACCATACGTTACAGTAGCTGCCATGTGCATGTGCGTATGCGTATATACAGGCCAAGACCACACTTTGACTATTGGCAGTGTTATACCAGGAGAAAGGTAGTGTAAGGGTCATGCCAAAACATCAATTATGGTGCTACTCTGCAAAAGTGTGTGTGGTTAATGGGAGAAAGATGCACTTTTCACAACAACATGATTTAATATCATATTGTTCAATATTTCAAAAGCTTTCATTGCTCAATACTTTGACTGCTTTCAACTTAATCTCTCAGAATCCACACATGCAAACAATGAACATTTTGTATATTTGTAACCATTTACAGTGTTTGCACCAAAATTTTCTTTCTTTGTGTTTTCTTCTCTGTATGAACTAATCTGTCACTCAGACATGTAGAAAAGCGTTGAATATTTCATAACGCTTAACAGTAATATTTGCAAACATATGCATACAACTCATTATGCAGCCATAAAGTCTGAGGAGAACGCTTGGTTCTGTGGCATAAATGCAGTGTTGATTATGGATTTGTTTGAATCATGTCTTTGAGTGGTGGCGGCTTTTTAATATGCAAAAATAAGACTAATGATGTGAAGATGTTCTCAGCCTGGCCTTTAATCTCTCTATTCATCTAATCCCTTTTCTCTTCAAAGCCTCCAGCCATCACAACAAAGCCTGAATAACATTTATACTCAAGAGTAAGGAAATATAGTGGAATATCTCTGACAATTCGCAGAAAATCATTGGTTTTAATGTTTATTATGAATAGTCTGGTACAATTAGTATTTCAAAAGTGTTGATATCAAACAAGCCCAGGCAGTATCAAACTGCTGCTTTGTGGAAGTGGAAGGAAAATGCTTTGCACCACACATGATCTGGTACAGTACTTGTTGTGGGTTCAACAAACTGATAATTCTTGGTCACAACTTAATCAAGGTTCATGCCACTAAAATTATTCTCTTGATTTGTCAATGAGCAGAAAGGTTTACTGTTGACACAGATCATTAAGTCAATAACACCACAATCCAAATATATATATATATATATATATATATACATATACATATATAAAAGAAACACAAAATAAGACTTGTGGAAAAAAGGTGTTTTTCAACTCACTACTCTAAAACTATGCAATGCCACCGCACACAGTATTGTTACTTTCAACTGATGAGAAAAGTAAAGAAGAGCAATATAAATATGCAAGAAAAGGATCTGTTCAAAAGACTTTTGAGTCCATAAGTGATTTATAGAACACACATCAAAAATAAAACTGTTGCTCTCCTAAACATAAATACAGTCAGTAGTAGTGTTTTCTTTGCATAACATGTGCACTGCACATTAGAAACTATTTGTAAAAACTCTTTATTAGTAAAATCCTCATTTTTAAAAAAATCAGAAGTCTCTTTTCCCAAAAAACTTCTTGAAGACGGATTTGTTGCGTGGTCGTGGCAGGCTGGCGTAGCTCCTCAGAGCAGAGTCCTGGTAGACATCCTGCTGCCATCCAGCCGCAGCCAACAGCGGAGGCTCGGAGCTTCTGCTTGAGGAAGAACTGTCTGTTGACTTGTCTCCAACTACCAGGGTCACACAGTAGTTGGAGCCTCTTTCCAGGCCTGCAGGGGGATGCGTCACAGGCTTTATCTTCTGGTAAGTTGCTGGGAGGACGCAAAAGCACAACTAATATTAGGAAGACAAAAAAAAAAAAAAAACAAGACACGATGCATGAGTCATTTAGGCTGAGGTTAATTACACCGACCTGATGTGAAGGAGTGGGAGCGACGCTTGTTGCTAAGCCAGTCCTGCCCGCTGAATACTGGAGAATGAGGGGAGGGAGAGGTGTTGTCACTGGATGATCCAGTCAGTCTGTGAGTCACTGTCTGCTTTATACTGCCTTCATCATCATCATCATCATCATCTAGAAAGGAACAAAAATATTCAAAACAGAAGAACAGTAACAGAAGAGTGGTGTCAGACTGTTTCAGTGCAGCCCTGAGAAACTTCACTTGTTTAACAAGCACCGTGATGGTGCTTTAGCTCCCCCTAGTGGTGTGTACCGCACCTGCAACAGCTAAGAATTATTTTCTTTTAGCTGGAGGAGCATTTAACACAGCATTGAGAAGCACTACAAAGCTAACAGAAATTCTATATTCCTTTTTTTAATAGTAGCTCAAAGCATAAAGAAGTTTCATTGATAAAATCATTACAAATCCAGCTTGATCAATAACTAGCACAGAGGAGTGTAACTTCTAACCATGAGTGGCCCAGTGGGGCTATATAGTAGCCCACAATGGAAGCACAGTGTTTGTATTCCTTCCACTAAGTGTTAACGTGCAGGAGATGCATGTTCAGTAAACCGTCCCCAGGTAAATATAGATCTTGCGGACCCAGCTGAAAGCCTCACCACGGCAGCCTCCATGTGACGATGAGATGGTAGACTGCTCATCCAAACTCCTTAAGTGACTCTGTGGCATTTGACTGAACTCTCTGGTGAGCACAACAATCTCTTTGGTTTGGGAGGCGCCTGGTGGTTTGCGCCGGGGAAACGTGGAGGTGACATCATGTCGGGAGGAACAGTGGCATTTGGTCAGACCGTGACAACCGGAGCAGAGGGAGGAATTTCTGAACGGAGCAAGGAATTTTTTTAAATTATCATTCACAAACTATTATTGTGAGGATTAAAAGCATTTCAATGTGAAAAACACACACAGCAACAGCTGTGAAGAGAAGCTGTTTAAACAATATAATCTTACAGGGGAAAGGGAAGGCCTTGATCGACAGGGACACTCGACAATGAAGACACAGATTCACTTCGACCTTTGAAGAAACAAACAAATAAATCACACCAATAGTCCTAAAGTCAGTATTGTCATAAAGAAGCAGCACAATCATGATGCTCACCTGTGTTTGCGTGTATTTTCATCATCCACTTCTTCATCATAAATCGTGAGGGAGCATTGAGCAGATATTCAGAACCATCACGGAGCCTGAAGGTCAAAAGAATAATACCCCGGGGTCAACACTGAGTTGGCTCAACTTCTATTGGTGTCTTTAAATCTCTATAATCTAAACCTCCATCACTGTTATTTAGTTGGTATTCCAGTCTTACTGTAGTCGGAAGCAGTTGGGCTTTTTGGTGTAGTCTGGAGCAGGTGAACACTCAGCTCCCATGAGGTTCAGTGGCAGGCCACATGCAGAGCTCTGCAACGCAGCAAAGACTGATCATCACTGGCTCTTCAATTATTCATTACTTCTATTCTCCTGGGTTCTGTTTGCTTATTTTTTCTGCTTACCCGCAGTGTATCCTTTCTATCCTGGTAGAAGCACAAGGTGTGTCTATATAGGACAGCATGGTAGGAGTTCCAGCCTCTGGAGGCCGCCTGTGAAAATAAGATAAGCGTGACTGTTGCTGACTGTGGGCTTTACATTTGCTGAACATGCCATTGGCTTAAACACTAAATGGACTCTTTCTCACTTTCTTTCCTCCAAGTTGCAGTTTGTGCTTCCTCTCAAGCGTTCCCTCCATTGACTGCAGCTCAGGCGTTCCACTCTGTTGGAATTAACACTGCGGTTAATCACACAAGCTGTATCTCTTATCTGCACAGCTCTGTACAGATTGCTTCAAGTCTCACCAGAGCAAAACAGCGCCCTCCGGTGGCCATCAGCTCCTCTTGCTTCTCCATGTCGTCCAGGCTGTGTGAAGCTTTTCTTTGCTGACAGGAACCGTCCAAATCCATGTGGACTGACAGTAGACTCATTGACTGGTCCTGTTCAGACAGAAAACAGTCATGACTGCTGATAAAAACATCAGCTGATAAACTGCAACAGCTTCGCAAAGTTTCACAATATAAAGTATGTACATTATGTACAAATATCTACTGGTGTCCTTATTAATACTGAGCAAACATTTGAATTTATAAAATTAACTAAACTTGTAGTATATGAGGAAAGTGTGATGGGTGTAACAGGACAATCTTACAAATGTAAATCAAACGCTGGCCTCACCTTCGAACAACCTCTGTGCTCATCCACCTCCTCCCCCACCTTTGCCTCCTCTTCCTCCTCATCCTCTCGATACTGATAAATATATCTCTGATTGTCGCCTATGTCCGGCAGCTTCACTGGGTCAGACGCCGTCTCGTTCACTGTCACTGCAGTCTTGTTAGCTGGTTCCCTGTTAGGAAAAGCTGCCCAGGACCTCCTGTCTCCTGAAGCCAGTGGAGGGAGGTGGCTTTTGGGACTCTGCTCCTTGTCATAACCCAGTAAACTCTGAATGTAGGATGGCAATTTGAACTCAGCAACAAGGAGGTTGGGTGCAGAGGCTGTGACAAGGTTCCTGTAGAGAACAGCTGGGGTCTTAGGTGAAGGTGGTGGAGAACGAGGCCCTGAAGACTGGTTTGAGGGTGCAGGGTCTTCCTGGTTGGGGTGGTACATGATGTCTGAGCAGATGCTCTGTCTGTAGTTAGTAGTCTGATTCCAGATGTCCTCCAGTTCTTCCTCTTCCTCCTCAAACTGCTGGTGGTCAAAGTGGACGGGTTCTGTTTCTATCTCTGCAATGTCTGGAGATGGATCTGAGGATGTTACACTGTTCTCTCTTGTTTTGCTGTTTTGGTTTCTGCTCCCCACCTCAAGGGACATGAGCCTCCCCACTATTCCTTTAGGCTGCATGATGTCTGGACACGATGCATCAGTACCAAGCTTGATGCTGCTGGAGGTGGAGATCCCAGAGTCTACTGAGTCTTGACGAACACTCACACTCACTGTTGACTTCAGATTCACCACCATATGAGAGGCTTGGCTCAGGCACTGAAGTCCAGGGCTCTCTCCACACAAACTCTGGGGTCTCATACATTTGTGGTACTGGTGTCCTTTGAGGTCTCGAATGAGGGTGTGGACACTTGGGCAATCGTGTTTATGTACAGCTGTACTCTGGGGTTGGTTCACATAAATAGGAAGTTGAGAAGTCTGGCTTGTCCTATCCCTGTTAGTTCCACTGGTTTTAACCTCTAATGCCATCTTGTCCCACTCATGCTCTGCATCCTCATGCAGACTGAACTGGGTTTTAGACAGATCATTGCATGGCACAGTCTGATCCTCATCTTCTCTCGGGGAAACAGAAAGCTTTGGTTGGGAATTCTTGTCCACATCGGGCAGAATTTTTGCCACAATTGCTGGAGTCTGTGTTTCAGAAAAGCTGTTATCTGATGATGAACTATTTGCAATGGCAGGAGCAGGTCGAGTCTGTTTGAAAGAGCTCAGGGCTGAGTGTCTCTGGGAGTGGGGGTCAGGGTCGCTTCCTGCTCCTTTTTTAGACTCAGGGGGTGCGATAGTAATGATGTCCTGAATGCTGGGGATGAGGGTCATGTCTTTAGGTAGGTCGAAGCTCAGCACAGAACCCAAAGAGAGGAACCTGCAGTGGCTTCTCACCTGACTTGTGGAAGATAAAGTGGTTGGCCCCTCAGATACAGCGTATGGAGTAATGCTGTATTCTCCTGAACACTCTGTCTCAATGTCCTTCAACAAGGGGTTCTTCATATAGGCCATAGGCTCTACTCCATCCCCACTAGCTGAGCTCTTTGGTGAACTCTTCTTCCTCCTGCCTTCCTTCAGGGGCCACGTATGTGTGTCATATGTGACAGCGTCACAGGTATAATTAGACATCCCTTCTGTTTGCTCCTCCACTCCCATGATTTTCTGGATAGTGTGCCTGCGAGCGTCTCTCTTTCTTTTCCTCTTCTTGCCCATTCTCTTCAGGCTGCTGAATATGGAGCTGCTGCCGCTTCCCGCCAGAGGGTGAAAGGTTACATTGTTCGTTTGAAGTGTGGTGGCCGAGGAAGACGGCGAGGAGGATGAGGATGGCAAGAATGTAGGGGAGGCTGAGGCTGCAGAGCGGCCCTTTTGGCGAGGCAGGGTGATACTCTCATACACAGGGGCCGCAGCCAAGTTGTTATCCTTGACATGCAAGTAGGTACTTACCTATAAAAAGAGAGAAAAGCATTTTAGACATGTGCACAAGCTCTGATTTCACTGAGCCTGTAAATACGTTATTGTAAATGGTTAACCCCAGAGAGATCCATGCGTGCAGCAGGCCGGAGCCTTGCATTGGTTTTCTATGAGAACAAGAGCTGTTTTATGTGTTATAGACGAATGATGACATGAGAGCAAAACTGACTGAGGCAATCAGCTACTTTTCTGAGACAAACATCAGCCTCTGTTTCTCTATAAACCACACATCCAAGACAACAATGGATTCAGGAATGTCTGAGTCTCATACAGAAATGCAAATGTATAACAAAAAACAGGAAAGACAAAAAATACATGAAAGGACAAAAGAACATGGACATGATTGCAATTGCACACTTACAGGACTTAATCAAAATCACATGTGCCTGCACATGCCGTCATAGACAGCTGTAATGGCTTGACCCTTCAACTCTGTGACTAATCTCTTGTTTCTGTGGAAGCCCCAGACTATAAATCATGGTGTGCAGTCTGGGGGCCTTTCTTAAAAGTTCAGCACTGGTTCTCTGTATAATGGCCGCGCATGTGTTGGTGCACTCCTACTGGGAGCCATTTTGGAACATAAGTTTCACAGGAAGTGAGGGTGAAGTCACTTATTATACACAATTGTGGTGCAGCCATGGAGAGCCAAACAAGACCCGGTTTGCATCAGGCTTGTGGTGAGATGACATAAGGAGAAGAGAGAACTTCTGTCAACATTCACAGCAGGAAGACGACTCTGTGTGCTCTCTTACTCATCACCCTCATTCTGTCTCTGTCATCGGCACTTTCCAGCTTTAAATATTGGCTGATTTCACGTGTTGCGCTCCAAAGAAAAGTTAAATGTTGGAGGAAAGTTGGATTGTAAACATACTGATTCACTGTCTGTTTTTCTGTTGGGGATTCATCTGAGTTTAGACAAGACAAGCTGAAAGGGAAAAAATCACTACTGACAGATTACTGCAAAGGTGGATTCACATTCTCTCGAGGAAATCCAAAATATACACATTTGTTTTCAGTGTCTCAAACTTACTTAGATAATTCATCTTGATGAAGGGCTGGAATTTATGATAAGATATACAAATCCTTTTAGTGTACTGCTAAGAAAGAAAGCCCTGGAATACAGAGGATATATTTGAGTTGGCTGAATACTACATACTTGTTAATAATTAATTGTATACATAATATCTTGTAACAAACAGTTACATTCAGACAATGTCTTGGGAAGATTTTTGTTCACTTACTGGAGGACAGTTTTAACACTGCAGTTCATTCATTATGTTTATATTTTAACAAATGGGGTGTAAAAGTAGCACGTCTCCTTTCTCTAACATCACAACTGAATAGACTTCATTAAAAACACATTGTATTTGTTTTGGATTTGCATTTATGAGTGTAGTTCTTCTTCTTCTTCTCTCATTTTCTCATATTAACGCTAAATTTTTCCAACCGCAGCATCTTTGGAGTTGGTGTGAGTGCTGATGAGATGGCACTTTGGCAAGACTTGTTTCCTCTGACTCTTATTCATGGCTCAGACAGGGGCTGACATGGGGAAGACCGTTTTAAACAAGTTTTACCTTGTAACAGGGGTTAGTAGAGCATGCTGCCCCCAGAAAACTACACACAGCATGCATCCCCGGCACACTTTGAAACGCAGCATGCAATTCCAATTCACTCTGCACAATTTACCTCATTTGTACTCTGCCGATAAATCTTTCTCTTTCGCTTTAAACTACCCAAAGTATTTTCCAAAAGCCCCTGGCAGCGCCTCCAAAAGTTTTTACAGGCAGAAGATTGAGGCACAGTGGACTGAGGGAGAAAATAGGGAAAAAGGAAGATGTGAAGGCCAAAAGAGAGAGAGAGGAATGAACAGCAGCTGACAGTTTAGGAGGGAGATCCCATGCATGTCATTACAGAGAATTATTGTTACTGCATTGTCCCTCAGGAACAGCAACAAATGACATTTGTTTCAGTGCTTCTGGTGAAAAATGTATACAGCCACTAATACTGGCATTGAGGTTTATTTTGGTGATTTCTAGTGTGAATTGATGAATGTGTTTCTCACCCTGTGGACAGGCTCAGAGGTGTCCTCCACTACCTCATCCGTTCTATCAGGTGGGTCAAGCACCTGAACCTGGCTGTCCCCTGTGTTACCAAAGCTAAGAATGAGGTTGACCGTGCCCCCCAGTGCAGGACTGCCGGGCTCTTTGAGGACCACAATAGAGGGTTTGGGAGACTCTGACGAGGAGGTTTCGCCACCCCGTGGTCCAATACTGGTCATGACCTCGTACCCATCTTCTAACTGCTTCTCCTCCTGTTGCTCAGCTTGTCTGGGCAGGAAGGAGGACGGTTGGCTGTCTACTGCTGCCTTTAATTTGTCTTCATCTGAGGGGATGACTGGGGGCTGATGGGATTCATAGACCTCTAGTTCAGGGGCTGAACTCTGTTTGGGAAACAGGGAGAGAAAATGAATAGATAATCACACTGGTAAATAGTTATTCTATTAGTTTGAACTTAAGGATTCTACTAATGTACCTCTGTTAATGGGGAGCACATTGTGGCCTCAGAATAAATGTTATCTTGGGAAGGCTCTTGTTGGCTCTTCTTGTGAAGCCACTGTTGTTTCTGAGCTCTCCAGTGCACCAAAATCCAGCCAAGCATACTCCTCAGTTCCTCCATGCGCTCTCTTACCTAGAAGACATTACTCACATTTGTAAAAAAAATGAATCCAATAACATATTCAATCATATTGATTGGTAAGTGTGTAACCCTGCTCACCATCTGCGTGAGGTGGTGTTCTTTGTCTAGAAGGTTCCTCCCTGTCGCTGCCAGTTCGTCAAACTGCTCAAACTTTTGCTCAATCTGCATGTCCAGCTCTGCAGCCAGCGGCTTCTGCCCATCTTTCCCGAGATGCAAGGCGGTATCTGAGAAAATGCATGACCTGGTGTCTTCTGTCCATGAGCTATCCAGAGGAGGGGAGGGGAGAGGAGAGAAGGAACAGGGCTATAAGAAAAGTCATACATTCATAAAACAAGAGAATGACCAGACTCTCCCTGATAGGATAGATATTCATCGCCTTGTCACACTCAGCCCAGGAATCTTGCGCTGACCTCTTCAACACATCTTAAATTATACATTTCACCAGGGACCTGTGCTTGACAAGGAGAACATCCTGTTCTTTCCTTGAAAAGATATTGTAATGGGCAGATGTTCTCACAAAGAGAATTACGAAATAATGTCTGGCTCAGAGAGGGGTCACAGCATCCCCACGCCCTACTTACATCATGGCGAGGTAGCTCCTGAAGAAGTCCTGGAGCTGCACAAACTCTTGCAGACGTGAATTGTTCTCTACCACACTCTTTCCAAGCTCGGCCCAGGCCTGCAGCGTGGCCTGGATCTTTGCCCCGAGCGCGTGCACTCTCTCTGGGCACAGCTCTTCCAGTCGAGAGGCCAGATTCTCCATCTCCTTTACCTCCTCCCTGATGACTTCATAGTCAATCTGTGGAGAATCAAAGTAAAGATCCATCATCTTCCATCAAACTGTGTATCACTCAGACAGCCTGTACCAATTGTATCTCTGTATGACGATGACCTCATCCCCATAGCTTTATGCATATTATTCAGCTAGGGATCCATATGGTCTACATATGGGTTTCCGCACTATAGAAAGCATGCAAGCTTGACCGCTTTTTACTCCTTTTGACGAGGCAGTAATTAATAGCGTTGGGGCTTCTCTGGGAGTTATACTTCATAATGTTTCTCAGCTACAGTAAGCCCCAAGAACACTGAGTTGTGAATGCCTGTCTGCTGACGGCACAGTTATTTCAGTTAGGAGATTAGGTCATTTCTGCTCTTCGATGGTATCAAGTCCAGACAGCTGTGAGTGTGAGTGTGTGTGTGATAAACATAACACTGCCCAAAAATGACTCACACAGAACTTTACCATCCCCAACCTCACATCTCAAGCCCTGTGACCCCCGAACGCACATACACACCCCACCGCCACATTTACTCACAAACACACATGCACACTTTGAGCACTAACAGAACAGTGACTCACACAAGCATAAATAAATATCCTGTGTGAATAATAAACTTTTGCACGCTCTATGTGTGTATGTGTGTGATTGCACGGTGCAGTTTATATAATAAATTAAACACAGCACAAAGCGGGGTAGGCTGGCCCTTTTTTAGATGTGAGAAAATCTGGCACAACAGGAAACACACTGTGGAACAATGTGTTGGAGGCGAGTGCGAGAAAGAGAGGGAGGTGGGGGCTTTCCTTTTTTTCGTTACAAAAAGTCCATAATCCAGAGTCAATGGAAAGGAATACTGGATCATATTAGCACCGATGAATCATCTGAAATGTTTACACCATGATTACAACATGTGGCGACATCTTCCTCTCACCTCCAGGTGGTCCTGCCTCTCCTGCAGAGCCTCTAGGCCGCAGCGGTCTGGCTCACACTGGATGGCCATGTCTGTCTCCCTCTCTAAGATGTCCAGACTGAGCTCTTTGCTGCAGCATAAGCACTCCTCCACGCGCACTGCCAGGCTGGCATGCTGGCAAAGCACAAAGTCATCATGAGAACTCGTAGGACACCATTAAGTCATCATACTTCACTGTGTATTATATGTTTCTCAATGAGAGCCACATTGCAAATTGGTGTTTAAAATGGTGTCATGAAGTTGCCTCTGGGGCATGTGTGTATGTTCTATTTTGACATGTGTACAGCTTTTTTTTTTTAATTTTTACTAAGAATAAATCGAATTAACACAAAAACATTCATGTGTAGGGGAGTGGTGGCTCGTTTGGGGCCTATTAAAGTACATAGCCACAGACAAAAGGAAAACAGATGTGGCCCTATTGGTTTGTGCAGCTGTTTGTAACAAAAGTAGAGGGATTTAAAAACCATCCAGCATCATCTAAGATCATTATAATTTAACAAACACTGCAGCAACCATCAGTTGCTAATGAACTAGAACTAGAGCTCCCATGTGCACACGCTCTCCAAATTGACTCCTGTTTCTTTTCCGTACCTTGCTCAGCAACTCCTGGACAGCCTGGTCGTGGCTCTGTGATCTGCCTCTTTCTCTAACTGTGTCATTCAGCATCTCTACAGCCTCCCGTAGTTCCTCCACAGGGTCCCCCATACTTTCTATCAGGGGCTCACCACTGCCGCTGCTCTGAAGTCCCAGTAATGTCGGAGCTGAGGAAATCTCACTGTGGAGCGGCTGTTAGACACACACACAGAGAATGTTATACAGAAGGACCTGTTAATCCAAATAATAAAAAACATACTTTCTCAGTGTAGTGGTTTTCATTCAAGCAGACAGTTTTGTCTGGTTTCTGCACAGGTTTTTATTCGCATCTGTTGCCACCCCCAATACACTGGAAGTGAATACAGTGAAAATCCACAGAACATACACAATTTTCACCAGGAATATATCTTCCCTAGAAGAGGGTGTTCTGTGGATTATGAAAATAGTCAAGAGGTTGTTCTTGGAAAGACGCGCTGCTTTGATTTTTTTTTTTTTTTTGCACTTTTAATTTCCATTCAGATCTAGTGACTAAAGATATCTTTCTTATTAGGCAGCTCCAGTTAATTAAGATTTTTTTTCCTTTTAAGTGGGACCAAGCTTGTCCTTTGAGTGCCACCTCTGGTGAAGAATGTCTCACCTGGCCCAGGCTGAACTGGCAACCGTCCTGGCTCTCCTCCAGCTCCACGCGCTCCAGGAACTCAGTTAGCATTCGTGTGTCCTGCAGCTCGGAGCTCTGCTGGGTCAGAGCACACTGCACACGATGGTACCTGAGACACACACACACACAGCAGGAATGTCTTAAGGACCATCTACACCTTAACTGTAATCCACATCCGCATATACAACCTCACATCCCTCAATAGAACCACATTACAGAGACTGCAAGCCATCATTCTAGAGCACTGTTTATGTAATCATATATCATGTGTCACATAAACATATTCTGTACTTCAGGGCATGAAGGTACCTTGTCTGTGCAGAGTTTATACTTGTGATGGTAAAGGGAGCAATTTGAAAGGGTATTTTTTTCCAGAATAAATGAGCCTTAAGTTGCTTGTGTGTGGTGTTAAATAATGACATCATCCCAACTGTCTAACAGCTGCTTAGTGAGAGGCTCTACCTGCATCAATGGTAACTCAGACTGCACAAGTGTTCATCCCTGCCCCATATAACACCCCCACCCTGGAAACACTTAAACCAAGCCCTTTTCTGTTTCTTTATTTCCTTTGGTCAGTTTTGTGTTCTTTACAGAGTCTGAATTTATGTTTATGAACATATGTATGTCCAGTGAAAAAGGTCAGCATCATAAGGTTTCACTGAGAGCCCATGGCAATTGCCTGTCTTTTAAGGGCCAACCAAGGACGTCACGTCATGGTGCAAACATGGCATGGGTGACTGTGACACACATTGACAAGCTGTGGGTAAAGTGTATGTGAGGGCTGAGGTAGACCTCGCTAAGTGCTGCATGAATCACATATGAATAAACTTAAGCCCTGTATTGCATGAGCACAAATTATTTTTTGGCAGGTTTAGGTAACAAAAAACCTTGAGATCTTGGCATTTATATATATATATATATATATATATATATATATATATATATATATATATATGAACTGTTTGTCTTCATAAAAACAGGCGTTTTTATGAATAAGCTCTTCCATGTTGGACTGCAGTCAGGACAAACCCAAACCTGTGACCTCTTGGAAACACTGACAAAATTCTTACTTTATTTCCTGACCACAATGACGAGCAAAACTACCAGAGACTGAAGACTCATCCATAACATGAGTCTTCCATGATGAGAGAGACATCATGGGGTTACCCCTGACCTTTCCCTCTTCGTGTCTGTAACACTCACTTTCTTTCCACCTCCTCCATGCGTGCTGGCAAGCACTGTGTGTGTGGGTGACTGTGTCCGTGGAGGCGGTCCACCTCTTGCCTAAGAGCACTGAGCTCCAGGCTACGTGCTGCCACCTCTTTCTCCAGCAGACAGCTCTCCCTCTCAGCCATGCTCATTGTTTCGGGGTCACCAGCTAGCGCAGACTCCTTCATGGAGAGCTCAACAGATTCCAACCAGGCCTCCAGGCTGCCCAGCGCTTGGAGCACTTTTACAACCTACATAATAGAGAAGCAGAGAGATTGATTTAGTGCACAGCAAAAGCAATCACAGGTGACAGATTGTACAAGACTATAATAGGTATACCAAATGGAAGAAGACTTGCCCTGACCTACATCTTTTGCACTAAAAGATTCATGCTCTCAAACTAAGTCTTCGTCATCATTTGGGAGGATTTGCAGCCTCTTTCCATCTATAATTGAATTATATGGAAGCACAATTTATATCTCTTGGATTAGCCTTCATGAATTGTTGGGGATTTACCTTACAGACTTTACCAATTAAGGCAGTACAAGTAAATGAGCTTCTAACCATGAATGTATGCTCACAGCCCTGGCTCTGGGCCAGCGTGAAGCCTCTCACAATGGGAGAACTGATCCAGAATCATTCGTCATTACCATAAATTTCCCTTATAACTTCAGAGGTAAGTAATTGTTGTTACTTTGAAACATTTTATGATTTTTACCCTAAAACCAAGCTCCTCTGAGGCCTGCAGAAAGACAGCGTTTCTCTGGTGCCTCCTCCGCAGCTCCTCCCATAAGACTTCCAGCTGGCCGAGGAACTCCTCAATCTTGGCGCTGCCTGGGTGCTGTGCACGGACCAGCCCGCGGCCCTCCTGAGGAAGGGGTGTGAAACTGATGAGAGCATGTGATGACTTAGGACTGGGCTTTATGTTGTGAAACAGAGACCTATTCTGAAGCAGCCTCATATTAAATGTCAACTTGTTATTTGATTAATACACAAACCAGACCCGTCACATAGCCCTGTTTGCAAAATATGGGGGATATTTTCACTTATGGCATTTTGTGCTGATGCTTTAAGAGAAACCCAATGTGACATTATGCCTTGGCTTACCCTTTTGACCACCTCTATCCTGGCTCTGTTGGTCAGGATTTCTTGTTCCAGCGTGTGTTGACATCTCCTGGCTGCCTCCAGCCCCTCAAAGCTGGCTAGTGAACACACCTGTGTTGCCATGGACACATTGTCTTTTAGCCAGGACAGAGTCTAACGTGAAGAGGAGAAACAGACAGAGAAAGGGAAAGAGTTTGAAAAAGTAACAGATGAAATAAGTAATATCTGATTGCAAAAGTACAAAGATGGTATTTATCTGCCAGGGGCTTAAGTGACCAGGATCCAGTTGATTCTGCTTATCCTGACCTCTAAACACTCGCAGCATTTGTAAAAAAAAAAAAAAAAAAAAAAAATCAAGGCAGTTATTAGAATTGAGTAAACAGTAGCACAGAGGTCACACTTGTGACATAATGTCTGTGGCTGGTTACAAGAAAAGGGTGTAATAACTGATGAGTACCACTGCAGCGCTGACTTGACAATTCATAGCAGTGAATTCTGAGGTTGAGGTCATGGGATTTAATGCAAGATGAACTTCTTTGTGTCAGCAATGCTCTGTAAACAGACACTTTGGAAAGGTGATGTCTAGTGTAAAGGGAAACACTGGCAGGGGTCAAGTCACCTTGTCAGCAGACACAGTGAACTTCTGGAGCTGCATGTGAAGCTGTGGGTGGCCTTGTGGGGCAGTGGCAAGTTTGGGCTCTGCTCTGGGCTTCCTGCTGTAAAGAAAACACAGACATGTGACTCCAATTATGACTTACATAAAGACCTCTCATTATGTAAGTTACAGAGAGAGAAGGGAAAGAGAAGCCAGGCTGAAATGTCACCTTTCCCCCTTCAATGGATGTCTGACGATGACATCATTTGCACAGGCAGGGCTGTCTCCCATGGGTGAAGAGGTGTGGTTCACTGATTGCTGTTCCTGGCCATGGCTGTTTGGTGTTCTCCTACCACTCCCACATTCAACAGTGCTCTGTGGACAAAGGAGTAAAAGTCTCTGTAGGAAAATCTAAAAGAACAGTAACATGACATGTGAGTGATGTTTTGCTTTTTCTGTCAGCCATCCACAGAGTAAACGTTGACTGGATGCATAAACATCTCAGATGGAGGATTTTATGCTGTGAACAGTCAGTAGACATTGAGGCGTTGCTGTAGTTCATTGCTAATGTGACTGTTACAGTGTGGCTGGAAACTGGACAATATGGACAGCCGCCCACAGCAGAGTAAAGTCTCTCCTGTAAATAACCCAGAGCATACTTTCTTACAAAGGCGGGCTATTCTCACTGAAAAAGCCCAGACTAGGCTAAAGATACAAGCTGCTTTTTTTCTCTTTGACAGCATCAAAGTTTGTAATAAAATAATACAGATGGCAGCAATAGTTTAAATAAATGATAATTGCTTTATGAGTGAACACATTACACCTAACAAGGTTGCCAACATGTGCTATACCACTCTGATGACTAAAAAGCGCCATTGAGCAATTACAGTTGAATATATAACTCTTGGAAATATAACTCTTTTAAAAATCCCCTATCCCTACTTCTTATTGAACAGCAGCAGTGTATTTTCAGTCTGTTACTGATTTCCATGGCTATGCACTTCACCTCTGTTTAGACCTATGCAGTGGAGTTTTATTTAAAAGGTCAGTGCCGGAGCTACAGACCTTGTCTCTGCACAGAAATATATTAAAGACATCAGCAGCCACTAAGCCTCTTTTATAACCATTTGAGTATTTTAAAGGTTGGCCAAAGGACTCAGCAGCAGGGTTTCCAAGGAGAGTTACACGTATCTGGGATATTACGGAGTGGGATATCCTTATATTTGGTCTATTTAGACTGTTTTAAACAAGGGTCCAACAGAACTGATGCAAGAATGCATGCTTGATAGTAAGAGTACTTTGGTTTATAAATGAAGGGAAGTACTTTGTAACCGAGGAAAATAAAGTTTTATTTGCTTTATTTGGTTGTCACATGAAAGAAAGACATAAGCTGTGAATTTACTAAAAGATTTTCTTGTATGAATAATGCCCACTATGCTGTGTTAATTGTTCTGTATAACATAATGTCTTTTACATATGCTAGTAAAAGCTGTGCTGGCACAAGTGTGGTCCGTGTAACAATCAGCAAGGCAAATATGCATCTGTCAGTGCTTTCAAGTTCTAAAAATTCAGAAATGCTAAATGTACACAACTGCCAAAAAGCACACAACAAGCATTAATAATAGTGTTTTATGGAGTAGATTTTATATAACCATGCTATTTTCTGACTGGGCTTATAGAAGAAGTGAGTCAGACAGAAAAGTGTCGCCTCTAAAATTATGCAAGATGCAATAAATTGGAGGGGTCTAACATCATTCACCAACATGCCAGTAATTTTATAGGCAAGTCTCAGTTTCAGAGACACACATTATCGGCCCGTTTATGTGTTAAAGCTACAAAGTTAACATTCAACTGTGATTCATTTGACAGGGTCGATAACCATCGCTGAGATCTCCTCCTCATATTTTTACTTCTGTCCTTCATCCTTCACAGTGGCTTCCACTGTAAACAACAGTGCTGTGGCTTATGAAAAGGAATTATGTCAGCTGCGACTAAAAATAGCTGTTTATTGATTTTCTATGTCATATTCAATGGAATTCAGTACTTTTGGTCTCCTCCTATTTCGGCATACTTCTCCCTGTCTGGGTACTGTTGTTTCTTATCTGTTTTCTGCTGAGCTGCTCTTCCCTTGTGTGTCTTTGTGCAACGTGCTATGAAGTGATGTCAGCCAAGAACTATCACTTAGCACCAAGCCCATCTGGTCTGCAGCCCCAGCATCTGGCTACAATTAGCCTGAGAAACAGACGATAGCCATGTTTACGCCGAGAAACACAGACATGGACATTTAGATTACAATACATGTATCCATACCCATACAGACACTAAAACCTTTACAGTTACGTTCAATCAACCAAGTAAAACTTCACCAGAGGTGCCGACAATGTCAAAGAAAGTGTGAATGTGCAAAAGTGTCTACCGAGTCTTACTGAGTCTACTGACATTAATGCAAAGATATCAGAGTCATTATCAGGCCACAGACCTCTGCAGCTGCATCTTGTACACCTAAAAATACTGTAATCAATTCACTACACCCTAAAGCCAAAGTTAAAGTGCTGCGAAAGTATGTGACAAATTACTTTTACTGTTCAACTGGTGCTTGTGCCCGGCTCTAAATTCAGCCTGTGGGCTCCTGGGTTTTGTTTTGTGTCTCATTAATCCCTCCATAAAGAGGAACAAGCGGGGCTCCCACAGACGGTGCACCTAGGTAGCTCTCAGCTCACACAGTAACACAGACTACTAATGGAAACAAAAGGGCTCAGGACAACGATGCCAACGAGCTCAGCGCTTAATTGGAGAAACAACTCACACAGTCAAACTTGTTGGCCTGATGGGCGCCTGTTGCAGGTGGTGAAGCCACAGAACTAGTTAGAGCCTGAAAACATGAGCAGGGAAATAAACTCAACCAAAAAAACAGAGAGAATGGAAAGACTGAAGCTTTCTCTCCTTCTCACAAAAGGCTCCGCTAGGACTCCACAAGAACTTGGGGTCAACAAGAGGAGAGGAGTATTGCATGATGGGTATACCTCTGGACTGAACACGAATAGTCTCTGTGCATGTAGACATTTAATGTGCTAACTTAAAATACTAAATATAAACATAATTACTAGTTTTTAACATACCACATACTTAGGTTTCTGAATACCTTCTCTTTTAAAAGATATAAATAGTATTTCCTTGTAGGTTTATAGGCAGTGGAATTGCTATAAGAGCACCCATGTTTTCAATAAAATGCTGGTGTGCCTCCAAAATAAGTAATGTCATGTCTGAGAAATCCACATGCTCTGCAGATAGACCACTCACCTTAGACTGACCTACACACCATCTATTAATATAGTATTAATCCACTGACTGTGTACTTTTGTTAGCGTGGTTGAGAGCCAAGATATTATTCTACCATAAAGTGAAATTTTGGGTCGGCAGGAAAAGTGTGTTTGCTCTGGCCCACCATTCAACCATGTTGTACAGTCACGGCTTGACATTTTTCATGGAAACTTATGGAATTTTTGTGCCAGGGTAAATAACACCTCTAAAAGCTCTTCCTGTGACTTCTACAGGGCAATATTCATAACATTTGCAGACAGAGGTTCTTGTCAGACGATAGGGAAACCCAACAGGATCAGAGAGCAAAGTTACATATTGCTCTTTTCTACACAGAACTCATCGCTCAGCGAGTTTTACAGCCAAACTGGTATTCATCCTGACCATCTTATCAAGGGCTTCCTCATAACTGAGACACCAGATAATGTATTAAGTGCAACTAACTAGCTGGTAGGATGGAAAACCCCCAGTCTTTTTGGTGCCAAGAAGAGAAACCACTGCTCTACAGCACATCTGATTTGACTCCAGTAAATACTGTTATTTAGGAAAAACCTGCTTAAATAGTAAATCAGGCATTTTCCAAACCAAAGTACAATGTGCGTCACTTTCTGCAGCCGCAGATGTCGTAGCACTGGAAGTGGCTGAGCTCATCTTTTGCCAGAGCTGATGACGTTGTTCTCTCCCCGTCAAGAGCCACAGTGTGGTTTTGCCAGTAACAGAATGAAATACCAAAGCTCCTCACCACACAGCCTTTCAGGCGATTCTGCTCCTCCTTCACCTCCTTTCCCATGATCCTTTGTGTCTCCATTCCCACATTACACTGGGGTTCTCGGGCCAGTGTCAAGGGGTCGGCATCTTCCCTGGTGAATGTGGAGCCAGTAGGGGGGAGAGCGGTCCTGTCACTCCTGCAGGGTGAGCAGAGCAGGAGGTTACAGCAGTGCTGACAGCAGGCCTTCAGAGGTCCATGATGAACTCCAATTATGGCTCTGAAGTTTTCTACCAGTGTTTGTGTTATTTGGTTTAAATAGCTGTGAACCCCAGCTGATAAGACAGATGAGATTATGTAATATCTGGATCTAAATATAGTTGAGAGACATGAGAAGCTCTTAGCCTGAGAAAGATTTGGAAAGCAGAAGATGTTGGAGGTGGATGTCAGAACTGTGAGTGAGTATTGTTATGAAAATAGACCGTTTTTAATTTATTTATTTTTTAGTATAATGATTGCAGTTTTGTTCAATCATTCAGCATTTCTCAAAACATGGTTTCACCCCCAACATCACGCTTTTATAGAAGACAAAATTCAAGGAGAGAATTGCCTTGAAATCCCGCAAAGATTACCCAATATTTTTTAAAAATGACACATTTTACTGCATACTCTCTCTGTCAATATTTCAGTATGAACACTGTTGCACGATCAATATGTCATTTGCTGTAATTTTTACCACATCTTTTAAATGTGGCTGAGCTCATTAAGTAGATATAGCCTCTGATAGTATAATGATGCAAGTCTGAATTCTTACTGTATGCTATTAAAGTAACCATAAATGTGTTTTACAAATGCTGTAAAAATTCCAAAACACTCTTGTAAACATGTTTCATCTTAGATTTAGCAGACTACTCAAGGTGATGGCAGGGTTTTAATAGTTAGAAGAAAACAAACCATGTTGCCAGCTTCATTCTGTGAGCCAAGATAGTATTCATCTAGTACAGTAATCAGACATTTTGTGTGCAGTGCAAAAACTTAATATTATAAAAGTGTGGTGAGTGATGCTCCACGTGGCAGGCGCACTCCAGACACTCAGATAGCCTGGTCCTTCCCTTTGTTTATAATTATTCAGTGATTCAAACCCAAATTAAACATACCTAATCAAGAGAGAGGGAGAAAGCTCATTTCATTTGGAAAACTTCCTCTAGGTTTTGCCAGTGTAGACGTTTAATGTCAGTTACCTTAAGAGTAATAACAGCAAAATACAGTTCCAGCTCAATGAAAACCTGTACAGGACCAATTACTGGGTGAAATGGCGCATGTATTCAAAGAGCCTTCGAAAGTTGTCGTTGGTATCCTTGGCCTTCTATCTTACCTGAAAACCTTTTGAAGAAGTGCCCAGCAGTCCTTCACTTCACTCTGCTTCTGTGTGACGCCAGCAGCCAGGGCAGGATGGAGGTTAGACAACTGGGACACGCTGACATCCAGCATCTACCACACACAGGCCTGTTGGTTAGTTAGAGAAAGCTTTGGGAACACACTTGCAGCATCTGACCAAGTGGCGCTGCTTTAATTGAAAAGATATCTCCTACCATGATTTGACTGGCGATGTCACGGATTTCCCTATCTCCAAAGCCGTCTATCTCTTTGGATGCAGATATGGCTTTTCTCTGAAAGGAAAGACACGTTACAGGATGTGAGTAAAATGTGAACCTCAACTCTGAGTAGGAGAGAAACAATTTATTTGCCGAGGAATTTTACCATGTTGTTAATAGCAAACAATGTGTTATCAGCCTGCTGGTAAAACGAAGACACCTCCAGTGCCAGCTGAAGATTTTCATGGTAGTTTTTCAGATGAGACTGGACCTTTAGCCACCTGTACAGAGAGCACCAGTTCATACAAATAACATCAGTCTTCAGTTTGTATTGAAGATGTTGTACGCAGCAAACCAGATCAACTTAAGGGACAAACTCTACATTTTATTGATGTGTTTCCTCCTGCTGGAGATGTTTTTGCCATCTGTCTTTCCTTGTTTCTCCAGTTTTAGGGCCAAGTGGTTGATCTCCTCATGGAGGTTTCTGTATAGCTGCTCATCCTGCAGGGAAACAGGGAACACAATCCAACTATGACCTCAGCTGTCTTTACCATACACCCTGGGAGACAAATTACAGCGAGCCATAGATAAATGGCCTGGAAACCTCTACAAGATTGTAATATAAACCTTTAACATATGGCGATGTGTATAACATTATGTAAAAAGTGTTGTTTAACGTGTATTTTTTGTGTTAATTATTAATAATTTTCTTTTCGGTGTTCATTTATAAGCTCACCTGTTTCAGATCTAAGATTCTCCTTGTCAGCTGCATTTTGTCAACGTTTTCTCCCAGGACATTCACCAGAGACTGCTCCTCTTCCTGCTGGCACACATAAAAGTCAGTGTTTATATCCCCCATTTATTAGGAACCCAACCATTATTTCTTCTCAGAGGCATCAGGATTACACCACATTGCCCCTGGTACCAAGAAGGATACAAAACAGAGATAGCCGTCAGCACTGGAAAGAAGAGGAGAAACTTTGAACTTGATACTGATGCACAGAGGAAAGAATGAGTGGAAGTAAACGGAGAATACTGTCTCCACTAGGCATGGATGTTTTATGGCTTCATAAGCAACATCCTCCACTACATTCCCACAGGTCCATTATCAATCATCAGTTACCCTGTGCCAGACATGGACATGAATAGAAAAATAAACACAAGCCTAAAATGCACTAGATGATTGCTTTTTGATAATGACAGGCAGATGTTTTACACCAGTGAATATACACAAACAGGAGATGTCTTCAGGATACTGAGCTAATTTCCTGTATTAATGAAAGCTGTTTTTTGGGCCAATTATCTGGGCAACTGTTGATTAGAGCTATCTATTCACCAAGCCTCAGCAGGGAACTATCTGTGAAATCTAAATGAGCACGTACAAAAATAAATTAATAATCTAAAGTAATCACCATTCTTTTCATGCGGTTTCTCATTAGTGTTAAATTAGAAAAAATACCACACTGCACAAATTGCTAAAACACGATCAATATTATTAGAAAAAAAAGGTTTTACTTAACAGCACAAGGCTCGAAAAGGGTATAAAGAAATTCACGTAACTCTGCAATTAATCTCCTTCTTACACTTAAAAGTAAAACAACAGAAAGAACAAAGAGGAATGTTTTTTTTTTACCTTCTCTTTAATCCATGCCTCCAACTTGTCAACTTTTTTGTTGAATTCCTGCAGGTTCTTGGCTCCACCAAGAGCCCTTGTCTGATTTGCAGCCGTCTGTTTGAGGGTCTGCCACTGGTCCCTGAGCTGGCTGAGCTGTTTCTTCACCAGATCAGACGTGGGGTTGAGCTTGCAGATCAACTGCTCACCCATCTTTTGATATAAAGTGGAACAGAAAGTCATAGTTCACTTTCAGTGCAGCACAAATGAAGCAGACAGATTATTATACTCCGGTGGCTGAGCACATTTGACACCTCTACTTTTCACAGCCTGTTGGAAAACTGCCAGTCATGTCTTGGATATACCACTGAAAAATCTCCTGGTTGTGGTTCTACCCTTCCTGCTCTGTCTGAGTGTCAGGGGAGGTTAATTATCAGCAATGTACCAGTTCCAGACATTTTCTCCTGAGAGAGAAAGCATAAACTGGCTTGACGGTGCTGTCTGATAGCCTGCTTTTCTCTTTGGTCCATTGAAATTGCCTGCGAGACTATTATGTTATGAGTTATATGACCTGACAGATTCTTTTTGCATGAAGGACAGTGATTAATAGTTCCATTCGGATCTCCAATACCCGTTAGAAAGTTGAAATAATTATTTCCTTTTGGACGTGAGTTGTTGTAGTGTGCTCGTTCTGGTAACATGATAATATTTCAGTCAAAGTCCAGTTTTGTGTTGAATGATTTCGTTACCTGGTTGAGTTGAATTAGTGTATTCTCAAAGTCTTTGAGGTCTCTCTGAAGAGTCTGTGAAGCTTCCTCCCAGTCCTGCAGGGGGCAGCACTGAATATTACAGCCATCCTTCAGATCTTGTAGTTTGCCTTTGATCCACGCCTCAGCCTACATCACCAACACAGAAAAATATCTCTGGGATACGTTTTACACTGTGCTCAGCTCAGTCAACCATTTAGGTCAGTCTATAAATCTGTTTCAACGCTTCAGTGAATCAGTGAAGTGAAATCTGAAAATCCATCATCTTCAGAGACCAGATATGTGGTTATATAAGTAGGTTGTGTTACAGAGCATGAACTCTTTATGAATTAATTATGTATGAGTGTAGTTAGACTACAGAAGCACAATGGTACAAAGTGCACAACCTTTCAGTAACCAAAGTGAACATAACTGATTTGGCCCCAAGTCAATTTTGTGTATTTCATTATCCACTAATGAGTGCAATGATGCAATCATTTGGATATGAAAAATATGGTGACCAGATGATTGTATGGATACATATTACACACTGAAAGGTGACAAAATTACTATCAGATTTCTTTTGATGTGTTTTTAGTTAAAAATCTACATCAAAGACTGACCCGCGGCCTGTTTGGTTGTGTGATCTCCGCTGTGTCACACTGGTAAACAGTCATATTTCTGCTGATCAGGAGAGTGAACGGGCCACATTGTCTTCATTGACTTAGAGTAATACGTAGCCTCAAAAACATCAAGAACAGCTCTTTGTTCTCCGATGTCATATTATGCAGAGCAGAAGTTTCTTTTGGCAAGTGCCTGGACTCCATTGCATAAGGATTTGTCTTGCTGAGCTGAATTCTCTGGCAACATTTGTATGGAGTGAGAGCCGCAAACCAAGTAGCTAACGTCAGAAAGTTAAGCATAATACATGTTTGTTTTCTGCACTGAACCCAGTGTGGGAAGTCTTTGACCTACCCAAGTCTCAGTCATCAAACAGATTAATAAATCAACCCAGGTTGTTTTGCTTTCTTTAAGTGTTCCCATGTGAGTCATGAAGTTGATCAAACCGGCAAAAGTTTTCGTTTTCGCAGTATTGTTTCTATGTCATATAATAATTAAACACACAAATAAGTCATTATAACATCATATCAAAGCATTATTTTCAGAGGAATTGACTGATGTCAAATAATAGACTCTTCAGTAATCCCTCTTTTGAATCAATAAAATATTAAGACAACTTGTAACACAGCCACTTAACAAGTCTTTGTTCAGGATTAAAATGTGATGTCACTTCTCCTCAGAGCGGCAGGTCATTAACTTTACAAGGCCCCTGGGGTAGCAGAGGTATTTCTGGATTGAACAGAAGGAAAAGAGCTTGACAAAACAGGCCTGCCCCTATCTCCTCACGCTGTGTCCCATGACATTATAATGACCTCATACAGGAAGTCTATGATTCCCTTGTTTCTTCCTGTTCGCTCTCCACAACAATGGTCTGTTTATCAAAATGTACAGTTGAGCCTTAGTCTAGCCACAAAGAGCAGACAGCTCATGCATGCAGTTCAGAGGGCAACGCTGCTGGCAATTTTTTCCTTTATGACAAATCTGTGGCCACACAGAGACCCCACTGCTGTGAACACAGAACAAATTTGAAAATAAAGTCCATGTTTTGTGATTCTAAGAAGAAACCACAGTTTTTCTGACTGTATTTTATTCATCCAACTTTTTTTTAACTGAAAATAAGGACAAAGTATGTAAATCTTTACACTCTTTAAAATCTTTACCACCGAGCCAAATGTTTAGCCTCTCTTTAGTAATGTGACTTGGCCCTGAAAAGATTGTGGGAGTGGAAGTTTCTCTGTTGATGGAAATGAGACAGTGAAAGGCAAGATGTTTTGCAGAGCAGCCTGAGGGACAGATGGCTCTCAGTGAAAACGTGCTTCACCATGTGGTCACCTGCTTTGAAAGTCTTTCCCTTGAAAGCTCACTTCCACAGCGATGTAACACTGGAATCACACTGTTTCTTTTCTGTTGCTAAATAAAATTCAAGCGTCTAACAACAGAGGGTGTAGCAATTCTGTATATATATATATATATATATATATATATATATATATATATATGACTGAACAAATGCCTATTCATTAAACAGATCTCCAGGTGTGGTTATTTAAAGTACAATCTAAAATAAATTTCACCTACAAAATACAATGTTCCTCTATAAGCAACACAAACACAAGTTCCAAGCTCAGAGCAAAGGGGCTGCTAAGCTTGTTAACATTAACGACGTGCTCCAGAACCGTTTTCAACACATACATACATCATATGTTTCTTTCAGCTGACACATCCGAAATTAATTTCTTATTACTGGAAGTAAACGGCCTATCGCCTGGACAATTTCTCAATAGACATCTGATGACAAAGCCAACTGTTGGACAAAATGTCCCTCCTTCGAACTCACTGAAAATGTCCTTGTACGCCGGGGTGAAAGCAGTGATGAGATAACACAACCAGTTGTGCTGCTTGGCTGAGTCTTTCTGGGCCATAGGCGTGAAGACATGGAGCCAAACAATGATCTCATCCCTAAATAATTGCTTCACTTGTGGCGGTTTCCCCTCCCTCTCTTCCCTCAGCCGAACACAGCTCATACAGTTCTTGGGACAAAATAAGGACCAGTACATATTTTGCTCTCCCTCGGAGGGTCATGCGACAGGCCGCTTCCAGTCTGATTTCATCTTTTAAGATAAACTCACTCCAGCTTCTTTTCATTTGGCATTTATTTGCATCAGAGGAAATGAATGACTCTGATTAGTTTTATTTTAAAATGATTAAAAACATCTCCAAAAACATTGTTTCCAATTACGTAAGGAAAGACAGAAACGCAAGGGCAAAGCAGACCAGCAGCTTTTCATGGACAGTGATTCAAACTTATACAGCATGTGACAATATGTAAGTCTATATTTAGAGCACATGTCACATTTTACCTGCAGTACTTCTTTGTTGAAGAGTGAGTTGCGCTGTGAGAAGCAGTCGCTCTCCGATGTAACAGCTGCCAATGCCTCAGTCTGTGTGTGTGGATGACTTTCTTTCTTCTGAGCCTCTTTCTTCTGTGATTCCGCCACTGAAATCTGTGTGAACACATGACACATTCAACAAAACGTGGAGGCAATTTGACTTCACCATCAGTCTTTTTATCTGATGATGCTTCCCTCTGATAAAACCTATAAAAAGTTGTTGATACTCTCAAGCTATAATCATAGCACAATAAAGGGATGCTAGAGTGTCTATGTTAATTACAACTATTTTTTTTCCATCGACAGACATGTGTCAGACTGGCCCCAAGGTCCCCGTTAACAAAAACCTACTGTCAGTGGGATGAAATGAATGCGACTGGCACGGCTTCACTAATGGACAAGCATTCCTGCTTCTCCCCAATCAGGAAACATCTGGGCACATGTAGGAAGCAGGAGTGGACAGATCCGTGGATGTTTGACGTTTTTTACTGTCAGCCTCACATGTAAACATTTCACCTTTAAAAAGACTTTGGCAGATCGAGTTCACGCTTACACTCCTTAACGGACGAAATAGCACCATCACCTTCTTCGTCTTGTCGTGATTGTTTTTGACTTCTTAATGGATAATATATGAATGAAAAAAGCAAGGTATTGTTGTGGTTACAGAAAAAGCCTTGACCTGAATGATTATTGTAGTTTTTTTTGTCCTTAAAGGGGAAATGAGGCCATTGCTGTGTCAGAGTGTTTTTGTAACTAGCCTCCATAAGGACTTGACTTCAGCAAGCGTTTTCTTTTGTTAACATCTTCCCTGACCTCATGTTTTCCAGTGAGCCCTGCCTCTGCGGGTCTGCTGTTACATAGCACTTCATCCACAACACACACTGATGACTTCAACGAGCAACAGGCCAAATCCAACAGCCCACTGACGTTCAACAATATCCTACGATACACTACAATAAACCTCTTCTACAGACTGTTGCTTTTAAATAAATTACAGCAAAACAAGAGGAAACAACAGGCTATTTGTGAAGCGTTCAAAGACACGTTGCTCCCACCAGTCGTTTTCCACCTCTGCGTAACTTTGCTCCAAATGTATAATATAATAAACGGAGTTTGGCGAACACACTGCATGACTTCACTTCCTCACGACCGAGAGATTCATCAGCTCCACAGCAGCTCAGTGATCCCACTGCCTCTCAGCTAAACAACTGTTTGTCTACGGTTTACGGGTAAAACCACACGAAACATAACAAAATATATATCAGTATTATAATATTTATACAGTCATTTCTTTTGCTAGTGAAACATCTGTTAATTGAAATAAAAACCAACCGACCAAACAAACAAATAAACAAACAACAAAAAATCTTTTTTTTAATTTAGTAATTAACTTGACTACTTCTCACCTGTTGGACCGATTTGTCTCCGTTTACTTGGAGCCTGGTTTGTCCGTGTGGAGGCTGAAACTCATCACCGCTGTCTTTTCTGAGCAAAACCTAACACATAAAGATATAAATTGGAGCCGATAAATAAATGAATAGGACGCACGTGCCAGGCGAGAAATAAAAGGAAACGTGTAAATTAGCATTTTAATTGAAGGTGCACGTGCCTCTGAGATCAGTTGATGACTCCATAAATAAATTAAAATAAAGTAAAGATAAATGCCCAAAATTTAGAAAATAACCACTAGAATTTATAATGAGTTGTAATAAATGTGTAGAACAAGCTATTATACAAGGAATTAATGTCATAAAATAATTAAACTATCACTGATGTAGTGAAAAACTCAATTTGCTTGTTAATTCATCACCAGCATAAAAAAAATATATATTTGATGTTGATTTAATAATTAAAGTAGCTTCCACAATGTTTAAAACAACTCTAAATGTTTGCCTCTATTGGATAAAATGTTTTAATTTTTACTCCTCTATGTGCCAAGACAAATCACATGTGTGTAATAAATTTGTATATTTGTATTAGAAAAGTGTTTACTGTACCTTAAATTGAGAATTGGGCTTATTCTCACAGCTCACTCCCACAATCCTGGGCAGATGTGGCTCTGTTGTGCTTGTGACATTGTTGTTGTTATTGTTGTTTTCAGATTGGGACCCTGTGATAGAAGGCTTTGCCGGTCTCACTGTCATCTTGTTCTCTGCTTTTTCCTTCCCAGAGATTGTGATCTTCTTGATGGATCTGGAGACAGCAGAGGGGGAGGCAACGTTCTGGTTTAGCTGGTCCTCTGCTGCCATGTGCTCTTGGTTGTGTTTCACGGGGGATACCTGCTTGACGATAGGTGAGACGAGACAGGGGCCGTGAGCACAGACCTGAGATCGACTGAGGTAAAGCGAGTTCAGGTTGTGCTGTAAGGTGCAGTTATCCAGACTCGGACTCTGTAGATAACTCTGAGTAAAATCCTGGCATTTTGGCACAGCAGGGACGGACAGTCTCGTCCCAATGGTGAAGGGCTGCACCTTCCTTACAATGCTTTCAGACATGACCAGTGTCCTGATAAGAAAACAAAATAAACTGAAGTCCAAATGAGCATTCAAAAACCAAAAAAAAAAAAAAAAAAAAAAGTCTGTCACATCCCTTTGTGCACCCTCCTCACTTAACAGTTGTCCAGTCTCTGTTCAGCAGGCGAGTAGAGGGTTGAACAGAAAGTGGAGGGAGAGCTCAGTTCTCCACCTTCTTGTGCATGTTGAGAATGCACAGCACACAGCCCAGGATGGCTTCCTTGGACTCCTGGGATCGAATGCGGTCCCAGACGTGGCGCAGCGCCGTGCCAAGGTGGGCAGCGCCTGTAGAGAGGCTTCTCCTGAGGAACTGTGCCACTGAGCCTGCCAGTCTGCTACTGAGGAGCCTGATAACCAGGGACCGCAGCAAGATGAAAACTGCTGGCATGCTGCCTGACTGTGCAAGAAAAAAAAAAAAGGAAAAAAAAGAAAGCTCAAAAAAGGAGGGGGAAAGAGGAGGGGTGGTTAAGAGAGGGGATGAAGTCACCACCTCTCCACTTTCTCTCTCTCTCTCTCTCTCTCTTCTCTCTCTCTCTGTTTCGCTCCCTTTCTCTCAGAGTAGAGAAAGGGCTGTAAAGCCTGGCTGTCAAAACTTCCCCTCTGAACCTGAACAGAAAATGTGCTCAGATAAGAAGCGAGGAGTAATGGAGTCAGAGTGAGAGACCTCTGTTAGACCTCTTCAATCACAGCTTATCCCCTATGAGGTAATATCCTCGACTGAGGCACCCTCACACACACACTCACACACACATGCACATACACCCACACGGCCTTTACCTAACCTCCACCTCGTGCAAGTGCAGAGGAACAGATTCAGCCCTGAGGTGTTAAGCAAAAAAAACTGTTAGACAAAAAAAGAAAGAGAAAGAGAGAAAAAAAAAAGTCCAGGATAGTCAGTGGAAGTGAATAAGCTTGAGAGGTTCGTGTTATCGCTGTCTGTCCAGGAGTGAGAGTGTTTTCCTCAGCTCTGAGCCTCCCCTTTCCTCAGTCAGTGAGGAGCAGTTGTCACGCAGGTTACAGCTGAATGGAGCAGAACATCTCTGTCGCTCTGCTCCTTAAACCTCAGAGTTTCTGTTATGACAAGTGTGGGGGGCCAAATAACAGTCAAACAGATGATGACCCCCACCACTCCTTAATGGTGGCTAGGGTTCAACAGAGCACATGTTGGGCTGACTGATTGGAATGGCAGGGGTGGCGTGCGTATGTGAGGGGAGTGGGGATTACTGAAGGAGGCAGACAGCAGAGAAAATATTTGCAGGGAGCAGAGGGGAGAATCTGCTTCCACCGGTGAAAGCTTTTCCCAAAAAAGGAACTCTTACTCTTCACCGGGCTGCCCTCTGACATGACCCCCTACACCTGGTCCGACAGCTCTCAGGGGCATCTCAGACACTCACAACAAGAGTAGAGTAGAACAAAATTATGAGGTTACAACACAGCGCTTTTGAAGTTAGTGTTCACAAAATATCAATCCACATGTTAAAGTTATGTAACATTTATTTACGTATTCATTTACATGCATTAGTGTGACTGTTTTGTGTGAGCCGACAGTGGGACAACCCAGTCCACATGTCAGAGGTAGCCCTGGAGTCGACACAGTTAATGATGCTTTTAAAAGAGCTCGGGTTTCACGATGAAGTCATCTAAGGAAGAGTTTTAATGTGTTGCAGCTTGAAATCAGAGATAAATTCTGCCCAGGCTGGGTGGTGCTCACGGAAGGCTAGATGGGTGGAGTTCAAGGGGTTTAGCTAACTTTAAAATGTCATTTCCTGATATTGCTGGGAGAGTGACTCTAAAAGTGTCTGATTTATGTGTGAGTTGAGCACACTGTGTGACTGTGACACCACCGTGTGCTTAAGTACTGGTTGTGTTCAGCTGTGACATTTGGAACTGTGGAGGAGTAAAAAAAAAAAAAAAATCCACAACAGATTTAACTCATTAAATAAAATTTCTAACTCTGACTGCAAAACATTTACAGGGTAATATGTACATAACTTGCAAAAACAAGGCTGCAGGTCTGCATGGTGAAAACAACATGGTCTTGAGCAATGATTATTACAATATTTTGTATTGTAGCTTCACTCATATGATGAATTTTCATAAAGAAAGGAAAGACCAGCATATGACTTGCATCTTTTAACTCTTTCTTAAGCACATCTTTGACATTTTGTATGACATCATAAAGAATATTTTCACCTCCCGAGTGAAAGTCTTTAGACATATGAGAATATTTTCTTTTGTTTTAAGTTACTTGTTAGTTAGTCTGTTTGTGTATGCCCCGTTCTGGCCTGTAAACATTTGTAAAGGATGGAAATCTGTTTGCTCAGAGTCACTGTCAGATTAGATTTGAACCAGGTGTCCCACCTCTGCCAACCAAGTCAGATTAAGCTACTGTAACACCTTCCTTATGTTGTTTACCCTGGAAGTCCTCCCTCTCTCCTCACAGCTCTCATTCATGTCTTGTGTGTAAAGCTAAGCTGTGCTGCCCACATCCGTTACAAATAAATGAAACCTCAGCCTTGATCTGAAAGCTTTTTACATGTGCCATCCTCCTTTATTTGCATCTTTGAGGATGGATGTTAAAGACAAACTAGTTCTGGCCTGATGGCTGATATCACTGCCTCCCAAGATGATAATAAAAACCTGATGCTTTTTCACCACAGGCCCTGGTTGGTGATCGCCCTTGTTAGACATCTTCTGTTTTATTAGAGTCAGTAAATACGACTTGGAAGACTTGTTCAAGGGGTGATGTCACCGAGGCTGCCCGCATGAAAGGAGACTGATAGCTGCGGCGGAGGAGAGAATATGCATGGGAGCCAGAGGGGGTCTGTACTTTTCCACTTGGCGTATGTCATCACAAAGGCATGATCGGCCTCCTGGTCAAGTTTCAGGACAGATAAGATTAAATTTGCATTCTGGATCATGATCAGAAAAGAGAAGGTTTGAAGTTTTAAATAATGGTTGATATGAAAGGAAGAGAAAAATGAAAATACTGACTACACATGTGTTATGTCAGCTGCCCTTGGCTTGAGATTCTTAGTACAGAAGAGATGGTTAAACTCAACGTTGGACACTTTGCCAGCTTAATATTACACAGAAAACATCATCGATCAGCTGAATTCAACTAAAACTTTCATCTTAAGTCTTAAGAACCAAGTTGCTATGACTGAAGCTGTAATTGTCAGGACAGGATGTCAGACCAGGATCACAGAAAAAACATTTAATAATTTACTTACAAAACTACTATTTTTAAGTTTTGTCAAGCTGGACAGATGAAGAATAAACAGACTATCTCAAAACATACAATTACGTGATAGCCTTTGGAGAAGTTTTAAAGCAATACAAGCATATTAAAACCATTCAGCTACTTTGTTTTGTTTAGATGAAAGGACAAAAAAGAACAATGAAAGAAGTTTTTCGGTTTCTCTGTTAAGTCAGGGAAAGACAATGAATAATATAATATAATATATTAAAGGCAGCAGGGCAAAGAGCCAATGAAACTGTGACTGATGTCATAAATTTATATTAATGCTTATCTGTTGATCTACAGTATATAACTTTAAATTCCTTTGTTCTTAGCTCACATGTCTGAACCCACATCTTGACAACGACCCAGCCTCGCTCAGATGAGTCGCCTGTGGGCTTTTGTACTTCAGCCACTGGAGCTAATACACAGCATTAACAATGAAATGATTTGTGCTTGAACAGAACAATGTGACAGCTGCAGTTCATGGACAAGGGAAAATATAAACACATTACAAAAGCCACATTTACAGCATTTACTTCATGATGTCCACATGGATTTTTCCTATCCCAAATCTCTTCGGCCTGTGCACAGAATGGATTGCAGTACAGTTCATGACACAACTTCAATCGAATCCATAATAGAATCCATAAAAGCATCATCATAGAAACCTGTCAGCTAAATTACCGAGCGCTTTAATCACTGATTTAATAATAACGTTGTTATGACACCCAGTTCTAACACTCACCTGAGGCTGCATTTGACCTAATGAGACTGCATGCTTATCAGCTGACGTTCATACACACCTGTGGTGCTTATTCCTGGGAGTCCTGTTTCACACGTTTCCTCTGAACATGCCCACTCCTATCACAACAGTGGAGAGCCAAAGTAAGCTTGAGTGTTGGATGACATCACATGCAATAAAATGCCATCTTAGTCAGTCAGTACTCATTGTTTGGAGAGAGACAGAGCCAAGAAGGGGGCAAGCAGAGACAATGAAACTCAACCGTCTGCCATGATGTCATGTATTTTCTTAGTCTTTTAAACTGTAATGGCTTTGTTCCAAAAAAAACGCTCCTATGTAAAAATGTATTCACCCTTATTTAATATCTTGGAATGTTATAGATCACATTTATAGGTGGTTATCATCTTTGTAAAAAAAGTAACTGACACCAATAATACTGTGATCTCTGGCCTCCCGTTGTAGCATTCCTTCAAGCAAACATGCAACCCATTATACTTGTTCTACTCAGCTTTGGCAGAAAGGTGGTATCGTGAGTAGAAGCAGCATTAGAAGCCTCTGTCAGTAAATATAAAATATAAAATTAAGACCTGGCTTTAAGACAAGAGAGTCTTTGTTTTGACTCAGACCTCATAACCTAATTTCTTATCCCACCATAACAATTGGCCACGGTGTTAGAAAAAAAGATCTGGCGGTACAGCCGGGAAACGGTGATTCTGGAGAGGTTGTAAAAATTTTAGATCATAAGAGGCTTTTACTCGCTTTTAAAAGAGTTGATAATTCAAAGTCAACATTAAGGTTTGTTCATCAAGTTAATGACCTGGTCAGCATGGGAATTTGTAGAGATCACTTCACAGCTAGTTTAGATTTCTACTTCTGGAGCAGAGGCCAGCTGATGACAACATCCATCAGATAATTTGTTCTGTAAGAATCACAATCAATGAATTGATTTGCTGTTTTAGAAAAGCTTTAGAATTCAAAGGAAACACTGAATTTGAATCCTTGTTAGTATTGTGGGTGTGCCCTTAGCAGTGCTCAACAAGTTTTGTATGGATTGCAACGATCCCCAGAGGATGTATCCTGTTGACAGATAATGGTAATACTAGATTGGCATTTAGAAACATGTCCAGACAAAAACTGTGACATTTTGTAGGGAAAAAGTTCCACAGAAGATAAATTGTATAACTCTGTTGATCCCATAACTTTCCATCTAGCACGATCTTTGCTTTGGACTATGAGAAAATACTTAAACTAATAATTTTCCCGTCGCACTCACTTGTACTCTGTGTTTCGTACTGATTTAGCAAATGTCAGCGTACAACTAAGATGGTTAACATGGCTGTACATGTGCAGTCTTGTAATTTACATATTTTTTTACACTGAAATTTAGGGGGGTTGAGTGGGAGTGGAACTAATTTCTAGACTGTAATAGTTGAAATTATGTCACAGTAATACAGCAGCTTTGAGAAGCTCAGTAAACATGTTGTCATACGGGCCTATATTTCACTTTTCACTGAGTGGCAGAGTGGTGGGATGAGGTCACCTCATCATGTGACAGTTTCACATGGCAAATGTGCTCTAGCAGCAGGAAGCAATTTACCCCTATCAAAGGTTGAATAACAGAAAAAAGCTGTACCTTATTTTTGCGCTCTCCAAAAGAATCAATCACCTTGAGAGCGAGACTTAACATTTGACCCCTGATGTCATTGTAGCAGCAGGTTGGGTGCCTTCGAGCTTTTATTTGGAAGCTCTGTTGACCTTGTGGTGTGATTTATTAATCACATACAGGAACTTTAATCATATGCTGCAGTCTGCCTAGAGTACATTACCTTCGTGTGTGTTTGACATCTGAATCAGCCAGTGTTGCCAAGTGGACAGTCTTGTTAAACACTCTGAGTGCAGGAACAAGGAATCAAGGAAGAGGTGAGCCTACATATTTACATTCAAACATTTACATGTCAAGACATTTGATGTATCTGCTCTGTAATCATGATGTACTTTACAAAACAGGGGAAAAGAGAAGCAGCAGAAGAAAAAATACACTGTTTCATCTGAGTGCTTCAGGCAAATGGAAAAATGTAGGCAAGCCAAAGTACATCTTGAGTCATTTTTGAACACCACTATTGCGTTGCAGATTGGTTTAATGTTTTGGTTGAGGTAATTCTTCTCTGTCATTTTGTAATTGGAGGTAAATAAGAAAATACCAATAAATACACAGACAACTTATAAAAACTTCCACAGATGTTCTTTAACCTTCTTGAAAAGCAGTGGGGTCAACACTCATTTTATCACACCACGAAGACGTCATTACACTTCACCTCAAAGAGTCTGGATTTAATACAGGACAGCCAAATGTGATTTTTTTTTTTCCTGCTTTGACATACAAGGTGGCCTTGAGGGCTTTACATAACAAGCTGGACCTACCTGAAAGTTCTGCGTTATTGTTTGCCTCGCTCATGTCCCCTCCTGTTAGTGGAATGGATGAGCTCATTGCTGACACCAGTCTGAGCTATGCGTGGCTTGTTGATGCTAAAATTCCGCTGACAAACACATGAACCCCAGTGGTATACTTTTACAAAATAAAACTGGGTGACAAAACATTGTTTTGACTCTTGAGTTGAATGACAATTTTCAGCACAAGAAAAAACAAATGGAGGGTTAGGCAGACATGATTCTGAAGGGTTCAGTCACTATTTATGAGCATAAACATCTGCGGTACCATCAAAAGACAAAACTTGGAAGCTCAGCTGCTGTTACATAAAGTACCAGTGGGCATTTTATGTTAAAATAACCTTTACCTCATTGCAGAGCTGCTGGTGACAAGGCAGAAACTGTTCGCAAAACCAGTGGAAAAACCCAGACTGTTGTCTCTTGGCACAGATTGTTTCACACATGTCAAGATTGTGAAACACATGTGAATTATGTTTTAGACCAAACTGTAGCTTTAAAGAGACTACATATGACTAAACAATGCTTCTCACGTGGGAGAGTAAAGATATACTCATGGATGACAAGAAAGAACAGACTTTATTCAAGCATTGTATGGGGGCGATGGGAGCAGGTGTAAGTGTCTTCACACAGGGCGTGGGATAACAATTGGATTTACAACAGGTGCTGTGCAATCTATGAAACAACTGTCCCAAATGTGTGGGGGAAGGACGGGTGAGGTGGGGCTCTCTGGGGGCAAAAATAGAAAGTGGACCACATAATTAAAGTGGTTCACATATAAATACTTCATGCTGCCAGTTGTTTCTTCTGTTGCAGTCAATCTGAAATATGCTTAGGAGTGGTAATTATTTTATCCAAATGTACTTGATAGTGATAAGTATCAATATCACTGTCGTGTAAAAACAACAGCTGTGGCTTAGGAGACCAGGTCATTTGTTAATTAGAAAGTTGGTGGTCTGATTCCCAACTCCTCTGGTCCACGTCATAGTGTTTTTGGGCAAGATCCTGAAACCAACTTGCCACCAGTATTGGTTTCATTAGCGTGTGAGTTTCACAGTGATTTGGATAAAAGTGTCGGTTAAATGTATTAAATTATTTTGTACAGAGATAGATTTTTTATTGAAGAGTAACACCCTTTTTGTTCAATTAAAATTTCAGCTGTTGTTTCGCTCTGTTAAAACAGCTGATCACCAGACTCCATTGACAAAAACACTAATTTTACTTTGCACAGCTGGGTTGTAGTTTCTACTCCACTGTTGCCTTGATAAGTTAATTTGTTTGTGTCATTGTTTGACTTTAAGTGTTGGGAAGAGTGTTCAGATTATTTTAGTTAAGTGTGAGTACCAGTGCAGCAATTTAAAAAGAAATACTCCAGATCTCCAGATCAGTCATTCTGGTCTAAATAGTAACAGCATCAATATGTCAGCTCCTCCTGTGTTAATGTCTTTGTCAATAGAGTCTGGTGGGTTTCAACACAGTGATGTAAAATCTGTTTCTAAAAGGATTTTACTCCTTTGTAGTGTTATCATTCAATAATAAAATAGTATGTTACATTTGTATCCCAATATCATTTAGATTTAAAAATGCATGGGAACAGATTGAAGAATAATACTTTAAATACACGTTCACACCTTGAGTTGACGTTAGAAGCATTCTGATCCCTTCACAATTAAACACCCCAAAGCTGCCTAATGGGAGTGGAGAGCAAACCAGAGAGCTGCAGATTTAATGAAGCCTGAGAAACACTTAAATGTTTGGTTTCCCACACTCCATCAAACCAAAGTCACCTTAGCATTATTCTCAGTAAACACAACATTGTGGCATTTTATCACTAGTGCAATGGAATAAATAATGGGTTTTTACAAGTTGAATTCTTTATTTTCTTTTCTCAGTCTCTCCTTGGCTCAGGTCAGAGTTCAACTACCCAATAATTACAGGTCAAAGGTCAAACCTGCTCCCACCGATCTTAATGGCTTCATTTACAATTTTGCATGTTTTTATGGCCAGAGTGGAAATGATAATTAAATCGCTCATCTGTTAGGATTTTAAGTTTTGTCCAATACTAGACCTCCCAGCACAACCACATGACTTTGCTTATAAACTACGGCTTGTTGGTTAATCAGTAATTGGAAACATAGCCGAACCAATAAAAAGCTGCTACAAAGTACTAATTTCACTCCTATTTCAGAGAAATTTAAATGAACCATAAGCGAGAAAATGACCTAAGGTGCATACCAATCGTCCTCTTTAGTAACTCACAGAGAGGAGCTCTGTTCATTTAATAACCCCCAAATTAAAGGAAAATGTATGATTTAATCATCTGGCCACAGAGTTAGATCATGCTCTATGACATCATTCTGGACTGCTTAACGCTGTTGACCTAATCCAGCTATAGCGGAAGTCAAATCAGTATGTTAAACATCCGTGGAGTATCACTGCACACTGTAGTAAAGCATGGACTTTAGCTGCTTCGTATATGTGTTCGTAACTGGGTCTGAGTGTTAAAACTTTAGAGAACTTTACTATTTTTGAGGTAACGGCCACAACACCATCACTGCTCTGCTGCAAGAATGTTCCTCATTTTGGGTCCGTGCCATGGAAATACATAGTGGAAACTGTGGAAGAACCTCAGAAGGTCTATTATGTAGTGTAAAATTTGATAACGACATTTTCAGGCAATTTCCATACAGTAAGTGAATATAATAGAGATTCAGACAGAAGCAGTGCTACGAAATTATACTAAACTATTATAGTGCTTGTTTTTAATGTCAACATCAACAAACAGTTCTTTTCCTTTCCTTTCATTTATTGCTTTATTTTGCATGGAGTTGGTTTTACTGTTCATAATAACAGCACATGTAGAACTTTTATGTGCCATGGTAAAGAAAAAGGTTAACCAAACGAGCCTTTTCTAAGAGGAGGCTGTATTTTTCTCTGCCACAAAGCATTGCAAAGCTCTTCCATCATCGGGCCTGCCCAAGATTACCGAACAACAGTTGGTTTTAGCAGTTGTTGTTGACTTGCAGAGCTATGCTGCAGTTGGGCAACTCCTGTTCACTATGTCAAGGCATAACAACAGACAGACACCACATGTGTTGGCTATAAAGTTTGTAAAACACACCACTAAGCAAATGTGTCAAAGTGAAGCTCAGCGGGGCAGATGGGTGACGCAATGTGTGCAAATGCCGACAGGTGGGACTCCAGGCTGGACTCTTTATGCAGAACAAACTGGGTGTAGCTGCAAGAGATTACAAAGACTTTCACTGGGCTGACCTGAACTCCCTGTTCCTGTGTGATGAGAAACTGGCTTTTTTGCAACTGCTACTCACACATACTGACTCTTTTAAGAAAGGTCAGACAACAGAAGAATCTCAAAATGTTTATGAGATTATCAACTAACGGAATAACAAAATGACGGCACTTGTAAATGTATTTTTTGTGAATAAACAAGCCAGCTGTTTCTTTTTTTCCTTCTTGGTTAATAGTCAGTATAATTCTCATATTTTAGGGGAGGATGTGTGCGTTCCCTTGAGTTATATTGGTGGATTACATCCCATATCATTATGCAATGTAGGGTTTGAATATACAAAACAATTACCCAAAATAACATCCTGTGTCCCAGACATGTGATCATTTAAATAAACTTATCTGAACCCTTTCCAGAAATTCCTGGGTCCACTTCCAGACAATAACATCATCTAACAACTGTGTAATGTCAACAGAGAAGAAGATAGGACTGCTGAGTAGACAGCTTTTGGGGTCTGTATTGATTCAATAAAGGCAGCAAACTTAAAAGATTGAATTTTATTTTCTTTCTGTGCGATGAGTTTACTGCCCCCAAAACATAATCTAACCTATTTTTCAGTGGCTGCAATCACCTATCTGAACTCCAAGGGACAGCCATGGGCAGCTGTCATCATGGCCGCAGCCCCCCCATGCCACAATCTCGCTATTGTGCGTGACGTGCAGCTGGTATGGTGTTGGAATGCCTGCACACGATGAATCAATCAAACCCCCTCCTAAATGAACCCGACCTGGGCAGTGATATGAGCGGATCCATGGCAGCTGTAACATGGTTCCTCAGTGTCATAATCTTTTTTTTTTTTTTTACAAGGCTCTACTTTCACTCCAGCCTGACCACTTGGAACTGAGCTGATCACACTAAAATCCACCCTTTTGTAATTTGATGCTTTTTAAATCTATGTGGCAAAATGAAGGCGCATGACGCGTCATATTTACAGTCTAGACGTGTGAAACAGGCTGTTTAATGGGATCCACTAAAATTCACTGTATGGGGTAGGCTTCACATATAACAAAACAGCTAGTTGCACCAGAGTTGTTCTCATTTATCCCTGGCCCCATCACCTGGACCAGTTATAGTAGGATTAGGTCAGTCATGCCCATATGAAACTCAGATGAAGGCTATTTTGTTCTCCAACCCAGGCAAGCTGCCCAAGAGCACATTCTTATTTATTGACAGCATTGCACTGGAAGTAGTTCTTGCAAGATGAAGGACTTTTCTTTATATCAAACACAAATTCATACCTCATAACTTCCCTTTGACCACAATCTTACACTGGAATAAGCTGAGGTCGTTGAGGTTTATTTAGTGGTTAAATTACACTGGCCTTGCACCAGCCTGTGTCAGCATCCATCTACCATTCTTAAATGTTTTTAAACAACTTCAACTCTAAAACACTTAAATCTGCGGCCATTCTGCCAACACAGAGTATCACGTTGTTAAATATATTACCCAAGTATACCTCAACCAGACCAACAGGATCATATGGGCACATTATCTGACCAGTAATCCTAGGGTAGGGATCAAATACTTAAACATTTTGGGAAGGAGACTATGGAGCAGTCTCCTTCTTGCTGAAGGAGCTTGCTGACATCATGGGACAAACCAAAACACATGAAACAGCTCCATCTACTGTTGCAGGTATGTTATTATAGAACTGTAAACAACAGGAGTTGAAGTTTGATTAACTTACTTCATCATCTTCCTTCACTTACCTAGTCCTTGACCTAGGACCTCTGAGAAGTGTAACCAAAACTTTATTTTATTTCTTCAGATTGTGTCTTTTTAAAGGAATTAATCAAAATGCCAGGAGGGGTAAATATCGTTCACAAATAAAATTAGACAAAAACATCAAAGAATGGGCATAATTTTAATCCAAATACATATTTTATTTTTCAGTTTCCCCTAATCATGTTTGTCACCTCAGATTTATATGGCAGGCCCAGTTTTTCCTAATAACATCGATAATGGCAGTATCAAAAAGACTGTACAATTCACAACATAGCTAACAGTCAGTGTCCTTTTTCAATGAATTATACCTGTGCTTTTCGTATTGTTATGTCTGTAAAGTGCCCATTCCAAATGCTTTAAAGTACAATATTAATAGAGATGGCTTCTCTTTATTGGCTACTCATTTTGTCCCGTCTTATGAAGAGGTCCTATGTGAGAATCTAGCAATAGGACATTTATTATTTAATGCTAATTGCACTCACATGGTGTGTATTTCTGTGTTAAAATAATAATAAAAAAAAACTTGCACTAATTGACACATGGTTGAACTAGATTCAGTTGTTCCAATTTCATCACAATTTAAATAAAGCTACTGCATAAATAAATAAACATAGTAAACAGACAGTCGTGGGTGGTGGGGGGTCACAAGCAAACATTTTTGCCAGGGGCATGAGAACTGGTTACTCCTATATGTCACTAGGAAAAACACTTAACCTGAATTTCAGAAATGTAAAAACAACCTTGATTAATAATGTATAAACGTGAGTATTAACACGTCTGTCAGGAAATACTGCTGTGAGAAACTAGTAGTATTTGTAAGAATTTAAAAGTGATGATGAAGAGAGATTTTCTTTAATTTTCCAACAGGGGGCGCTACTGGACGCTTCTCCACACATGCGAGGAGGGATTCGGTCGAGTGTCAGTGTGTCGAGTATTTCGAGTTATTCGAGTTTTCGAGTTCTGGACACACTTATGTTATTTACAATGTGACATGCAAATGGAAATAAAACAATATCTTTCATTATACTAACAAACAGCATATTTACACAAATTAGTCAATAGTTATTTAATAGTTTCATTATATCAAACTATACTATAGTGTGCCAACTGTTTAATGACATTAGCATTTAAAAGCAAAAATAATAATTTAATTAATACTAATAATAATATAATTAAAATGTTTAGTTTTTTTTTTTAACCTAACCTGACTGCAGGAGCCAAAATATGCAGACAGATGGAAATTAGAGGACAACAAAAGCCGAAGCTACCGACTCACCTGAAAACCCTCTGTAAATTAAGGGCGGTGGGTCTATAGATTTGGTATCAGCAGCACTTCTTTCAGGTTAAGTGTGTGAGTTTGTATTACTGGACAACTCCAGCAGGCTCATCCAGATACTGCGAGCCCCCGGGGGAAAACGTGTCAGTCAATCAGTGGCTGCACCGCTTCGAGCTGAACGGTGTCACACAGTGTTCCGAGTTAAACTGTGTCACTGCTTAAAGCTGCTGCTCATGTCTATCATATAGGATCCAAACATATATAGGAAGTATGCTATCAGAGAGGACATCGGACGAGGATATGGCTATTTCCCGGACGCAGGATGCACTCGTTTGAAACTCGGTTCGCATCGAACTCGAACAAACACGAGTAGAAAAGATTTGTTCGTTCGTTTGTGGACCAACACTAGACAGCAGTGCCTGTCCAAACACCGGATAACCACAACCCACTGGACCTGAAGGTAGCGAAATCATATAGTCTGATGATATTATTGTCTGCTAAACATCCGGTTGGTAAGATATGGAGTAAAAAATGCTGCGTTTTAGATCTTGCCGGTCGTTTTTATTCAATGCACGTTAGCTAGCTAACAGCTACGTAAGGTGGAATCTACAGATTAGCTTTAGCTTAGCTAGCGGCAGCTTCTCCTCCCGGGCACTTGGCTATCAAACAGCTGGATGCAGGAGCTTAATTGTCGACACATGGTTGTTGTTAAACTTGATGTTGTGAGACAAGTGACCCGGCTGTTAGTCACAGTCTCTTGTAGGCGTGTGTTGTTCCTGTGTGATGGCTAACGTCGACTAGCTTGTGTATGAGGCGTTAACTGGACTGTAGGAACCGTGTTACAGCTCAATGTCACCGGGTCTAGATTAACCTTATCAATCAGCAATCTATGTGTCCTAAATATACATGACCCACAGACACCCGGGCAGGAATATGCATCGATTTTCTTGTCTGTCATTACCCGAGTCTTGGTGTTTACAAAGCTGTTGTGGTTTTATGAAGTTGCAATAGCTAGTCATCTGATATCAACAATATCCTGTTTAGTGGGTCAGGAGGTAGAATCTGCTTTCCAAGCCGTCCAGCTCTCACCAAGATGTCCCTGATCTTCAGGGAAAACTGATTTTTCTTTCATTTTATTTAGTGAAAACCACGGAGAACTGGTTGCACCGCAGCAAGTGTTGTCATCGCGTTGAAACTATTCTTGCATTTTGTGGAGTCAGTTTACTTCCATGTGTGGTTTTGAGGTTACATGGCAGCTCCAAAGCAGTGACGAGGTGG
The DNA here is from genome assembly GCA_016801845.1 of Polydactylus sextarius. Classification (NCBI taxonomy): domain Eukaryota; kingdom Metazoa; phylum Chordata; class Actinopteri; family Polynemidae; genus Polydactylus; species Polydactylus sextarius. The sequence continues at coordinate 5,849,001 of CM028911.1, read as the reverse complement.
TAAACAAGACAATTACTCTAATAAAATTTAGACTCACTCATTTGCCTGTTGCCTTTATCTGGGCTCGTGTCGCTTTTCAAAGATGTGTGGTCTTGAAATAGAAAGATCTAAGTTAAATGGTCCTGTGGAGGGTTATTTTTAAAAGCAAACAAAGGTTGGAGGTCAGTGAGGAAATGAGTCATTGGGACAGAATAAGCAGGGAGCAGACAGGGTTTACCAGAAGCAGGTTCACTTGTTTTTAAGTTGCAGGCCATTAATGCAAGACGTGGGAAGTGAGTGAATATTAACCTGGTATTTTATTTATTTTTTCATTACAGGCTGCTGTCAAACTAAGAGCTGCAGATCATAGTTGAGCTGTTCTTAGTTTTAATCATTTTTTGATTTGCATGACTATCTAGCCATGCAGAGCCAATTGCCAAGTCAAATTACAGTTTCACCATTGTCCCTTTTTCCCACTAGATTAGAAACACACTCATTAACCTAATATAAAAATATAAAGGTCTAACATCTTAATTGATAAACAGTTTCCTACAAGATATGCATATTTAGTGCTTCTATATTTAAAACTTCAGTAGTGCAGTGGGAGAGCATGCTGATAAGTGTTAACAGAAAGAAATAAGAGTGGTAGTGTTGGTCTAATCACCTCTTAAAATACTCTCCCAGCCGAGATAATGCTGGGGCTTGTGAGCCTGTCAGCAGCACCCGAGCTGAGCAACTTTTAGCCCAAGAGGACAAACAGTTCCCCTTTGTGTTCTCCTGGATTGCCCCTCCCAGTTTGCGCCACCGGTCTCCTAAGCAAAGCGTTTCTCCTCTGTTTTCGTGATCACAGGTTGCGATGGTGTTGGCTTGATGGGGTCTGAACGGGGCGACAAAGTGATGGTCTAAGGACTCGCAGTCACGGAGGTGCTTGCACGTGGAATGTTGCGCTGGTCGGTGCACCTGGAAGGAGGGCCACGGAGAGTCAACCATGCTGCTGTGGCAGTGGGGCACAAGGTATACTCCTTTGGAGGCTACTGCTCTGGGGAAGACTACGAGACACTCCGTCAAATTGATGTGCACGTGCTCAACACAGGTAGGTGTTGAATATTAATATACATATATAGGTAAACCAAAGGATCTTGATTGTGAATTCTGTGGAAACAGTCTGTTATTCACAGTTGTTTTTCTTCACAGTAGCTTTTATTAGAACGTGTTTTTTCCAACTCTTTGAAGTTTTATCAACTGACAATTGACATCAACAACATAACAGAAAAAAAGTACAGTTTCAGGTTTTAGTTGAACTCTAACTTGTCAGTGGAAAGGTTTTTTTATACATATACCACAGTATATGACATTTTATTTAAGTGAAACTGTTTAATGTCGTTCTTATCTATTTTAGATTTTTGCCTGTATCCAAATGATTTGAGTCCTCAGTAGGTGAAAAGGCATTGCCCCAAATGCCCTGTTTCTTATCTGAAATAACACAGAAAAATATTTGTTTTTCAAATTAGGAAGTAGGGATAAGAGCGTTTCAGAGTTTATCGAATCATCACCACTGTAACGGTAACTCAGTACAGCTGGCAATTGAAACCCCCAAGATTTCCACTGTGGTTTTCGAAAATGTCTCCGTTTGTTGTTTTTCCATTGCTGTATCACAAACAAAGGTGTTTTCTTCAAATGCGCTGCTCTAACTTTTATAACACTGCCCCCTTTTCTTCTACGTAACCCCGTTTTATAATTTTTTTTTTTCTCCTCTGTGTTGTCAGCCACCTGCTTAAGGGTTTTTACAACTTCCTGAAGAAGCTCGTACCTACCTGCTATTGATTTACCATGAAAAGATCTGTGGAAGCAAACCCTGATAAAGATGCCTAAGGCTGATTGAAATGGAAACGGGCCCACCTTTAGCTATTGTTTCAGTATTTTATCTTGTCACTTGCTTTGTGCTCCTTCTCTTTGATCTCTATTTTACAGCAGATCCTGCTGTCTTATAAAGTCATTTGCTTTGTTTTGCACCCCCTCGTTTTTTTGTTTTCTTGTCTATTTTTTTACTTTTACCTTTTACTTTTCACTTTGTATTTTGAGCCTCTCAAAATATGCAGAAAATGAAGGTGCATATAAGCAGGTTGGACTGCATTCACGATTGACATGGTGTTACTGCTTTAAAGAAACACAGGCAGGTCAGACAGCTCTAAGAATGTTGTTGCTGACATTTGTTTTGGATTACATATTCACATCCCCTCTATACACAACTCCCAATCTTGTTTTACTGATTATTATTGCAGAATTACCATTTTATTTTAGTACAAAATGTTATCGTATTTATCTTTATTTTGGCGTAGAGGTTTGTTTTAAATGGATGTTTTGATGTGTTTTTTCTGACAGACTGTGTTTATTTTGTGCTTCAGTGTCTTTGCGCTGGATGAAGTTGCCTCCAGTGAGGACAGGAGGACATGAGCACGCCTGCCAAGTGCCATATATGCGTTATGGCCACACAGCTGTACTGCTGGATGATACTATCTACCTCTGGGGCGGGCGTAACGACACAGAGGGGGCCTGCAATGTGCTTTATGCCTTTGATGTCAGTAAGTAGACCTACATCTAACTCATTGCTGTGAAGTGATATGTTCAGACTCCTTTTTGTGTGTGTGTGTGTTTTTTTTTTTTTTTTTTTTTTGCTGACATGCACCTGTCTGATGTTGAGGTCATGGTAACAAAAGGAAGTCATTTTTCATGTCAGGGAGTCCTACCACCTGCTTATGTGTGGTGGCTTTCCATCGCAGATGACTGAAATGTTACATCAGTACTGTAAAGTGAGAGTGAGATGTTAGGTCCCTTGCTTGAGTGCTGAAAGTTAATATAAACTATTCCTGCTTCACAGACACCCACAGATGGTTCACACCCAAGATTTCGGGGACTGTTCCAGGGGCAAGAGATGGCCACTCAGCCTGCGTCTTGGGCAAGGCGATGTATATATTTGGAGGATATGAGCAGCTGGTGAGTCTTTATCACTCCTCACTGCAGGGATCTTGCTCTCTAAACATTAAAACATGACTTAATTACTCTTCTCATTTTTCTTTGTAGGCTGACTGCTTCTCCAATGACATCCACAAGCTGGACACCACCACAATGGTCTGGTCATTAATCAGTGCCAGAGTGAGTCACAACCACCAATTGTTCAGTTTTTTGAAAATTAAAAAAAAAAAAAAAAAGATGCTTTAGTTTGTCCTTCACAGATCGGACACATAGCACTCAATCAAAGGAACACAAGGGTGGAATGGACTGTTGACATGCTCCATTCACACGTTACATTCAAAACACTGTTAGTGATCAACAAACCATTGGTTACTGCTGAGGTTGGCAGTACAGCTGCACAAGCCCCCGGTGTTCAGATTGGCCAGATACAAAGACACTGCAATGTAATGCAGCTCCCTGGTAGGTAGCCAAGTACAAAAAGCCTCACAGAGGATTATAAACACTCCCCTTTTGGGAAATGCCACTTGTGTTTGTGTGCAGTCAACCTGGTCATGTGATGAATTCTAGTAAAGTATATTTTAAACATAGACACTAGACACTGCTCTCTAGCAGTCCAGATTAGTCTCTACCAGTAGTAACTGATAGCATTCAGTCATCAAGGAGATTACAGCGCGGTGCTTACAGATTTAGTCGTGCATGTGACTGAATAATACATTTTTTTTCTGCTTGTTCCAACACTTGGATTCCCTTTATGAAAACAAACCTACCTGCCATGCATTTACATATTTACATGCCACACAGCCATTTTAAAGATATTTTTGTCCCTTTTGTCTGTTGATTTGTGAAGATAGACAGGAAAGTGGGGAATAGAGTGTTGAGGGGAGCTGACACAGAAACGATAGTCTCAGTCAGGACTCGAACTGACAATCGCTGCACAGCTTATACACCAAAGTAGTGTGCTCTAACCACCTGGCTATCTGGGAACTGCCATGCACAGCCATTTTGAATATTTATTTAAAGAGAAGCTCTGTCATCTTCATTAAACCGGCCATTTTTAATATTAAGATTTAAATGATGCTGCTCTTGTTATAAAGGATAAAGTTCACAATGCTTCACCATTGTGGAAAACAATGGTAATGCATTCTGGAGAGGAGATGTCAACATGGCTGTAGTACAGCTAAATGCAAAGGGAGAAGAAGCAGGTCTTTGTTTAACAGTGTTACCACATTTCACTGTTTCATATTTGTTTTTTTTTTTTTTTTTCATTATTCTTCTTCACTGTTCACTAGGACAGTACTGACTGCTTTATAAGTATTATTATTATTATTATTCAGAGCTACGTTTCCAGGAAAAAAAATGCAATGTCCATAGGACGGTACGTTATTTTTGAAAGAGCTGTCAATCTTGTGTATCTTTGTAGTTGCTAACCTGGTCCACTAGATGGTGCTGTTTACCTGCGGTAGCTAAGAAGTCTCTTCTTTCCCAGATACAAGATGAAGATTTACACCCAGTGTCATGATTAGCATAGAAAGTTTGGAGACATTGGAGAGTTTTAAAGTAGAACTAGTTTACGAGGAGTAGTTCAGGTTATTCATGATCGCAGTAAAAATCTGTCTGTTACGTCAGTGTCCTTGCTAACCGTTTTGTTCTGTCTGCGCTCTGAAACTTTATGGAGCGGAAAAGTGTCACAGTGGCAGCATCATCTTTTTGACTTGTCTCCAAAGGGCACCCCGGCGCGCTGGAGAGACTTCCACTCAGCCACCATCATCGGGACAAAGATGTTTGTGTTCGGAGGGAGAGCCGACCGCTTCGGCCCCTTCCACTCCAACAACGAGATCTATTGCAACAAGATCAAAGTGTTCGACACGGAGACCAACTGCTGGCTGACCACTCCTTCAACACAGCCATTACCAGAAGGACGCAGGAGTCATTCAGCCTGTAAGACACAAACAAAATCATCATCATCATGAACAAATTTGTGATTATCTCTTAAAGCTTTATTTTAAACCAATCGATACATTATAATGCTTTTAGTAACATTGATCTGAATCTGAGCCATGACAGCTGAGTTTGAGATTTAGTATGAAAAATAAAAATAAATAGAATCATTATACATCATTTTAACTTGTTAAGTTTAATGATCGGCACTTTTAAAGGAACATATGGTTCCTTTTAAAGATTTTCTTGTGATGATTCATTTGTGTTCAAACTACAGTCATTTTCTCAGTGTGATCTTTCTCTGTTCCAATCCCAAGCACAGTTTGAGTTTTTGATGTTTATCTGGTAGAAGTTTCTCTGTTTTTGTAGTACAATACAGTTTTTTTTTGCCCACATTGTCTGATTAAACTAATCCAGTTAATTTAACTGGCTCCCATGGTTCTATTTACTGTGATTTACCTGACGGAGCATTAAAAAAAAAGGTTAATTTCCTTCTTTTTTCCTTTGTGCGTTCAGTTTCCTATAACGGAGAGCTGTACATATTTGGAGGATACAATGCTCGCCTGGACCGGCACTTCAACGATCTGTGGAAATTCAATCCAGGTGATTCCTAACTTATTTATTTTGGGTCGAGCATGTTGTTGTGTAGTGCATAGTAATTTTGTTTTTGATCTACCTGTGCTGATGGCTGTTTACCTCCATGGAGGAAATGCAGCACTGGCAGTGTTAGCTGGCATTGACCCACTTTCCTCTTCATAATTCTGTAGAGAGTTGAACAGACATGTCTCTCCCCCCTTGTTACATCATTGTCAGTCTTGTGTTGGAGGCTCTCAGCTCCCTTTTGTACAGAAAAATTGTCTCTTTTTTGGCAGAAATATACACAGATGGAAAAAAATGATGAAATAATTAAAAATAATTTAGTCACTGGAGTCTTTGTCTGCTCTTACAAATGATGCCAGTTTGTTGTCTCTCAAGTCAGTTCAAGTGTTTGCCTGAAGAAACCTTGTGTCTTGTGTTGTCAGATCATTATTATACATGTAATGCAAGTGTCATGTTTGATACAACACTCTTGATAAACCGATGACAGAAATAGACACATGCAGAATATGTATAATGACTATTAGTGTAGCTGTAACACGTAGCAGGATATTGCTACATAAAGGCCTAAGTATCCCATTTTGTGTACAGCTCAAGAGGCTTTTACTTTACTTTACCATTTGAGCCTGTAGTCCACTAGATGGCAGCACCTCAGCTCTAGTCCTAATTATCCACCTAAGTCCAAATGCCCTGTTGCTATAGCAATGCTATGATGCTGTTGGCTCCAAGTGCAAGGCTCCACAATTCATCCTTATATGGAACAACTGAGACAAGCTTCAGCACCATCACTCACATTGCACTTGAAGCAGAGTAGAAGAAAGGGCTTGTTTCTATTTCTGAAATGTAGGGTTTTGTTTAGAAAAGGTTAAAAATTTCTGTCCTTGTTTTTTTTGTCTTTTTTTTTTTCTCCCTCATCCATGTTCCCTTGACACAGCGGAAAGCACTACTAGTTTTATTCAACTTTGTAGCTTTCATGTAAACGACTGAGAGCGTGCATCGCTCCAGTGATGTTAGCAACACGTATCAACATTTCCGTTTCCTGTGCCTAAGATCCCTCAGCTGTTGAGCTATTTAAGGCAAAAATGACATCTGACGTTTTACTCAGGTGTATGTGTGTGTGTGTGTATATATATATATATATATATATATATATATATATAATTCTTTTTCCATGTTTCATGTTTTCTCAACTTTATTCTTTCCTGTGTATAACAACAACAGAAGCCTTTTCCTGGGAGAAGATAGAACCGAAGGGGAAAGGCCCGTGCCCACGGAGACGACAGTGCTGCTGTATGGTTGGAGATAGAATCATCCTCTTTGGGGGAACGAGGTGAGGCGCAAAATTTTCCTACTTGTGCTGCCATTTTTCTCTTCTCAGTAAAATGTGTTTGTATTTTATGGGTCCGTATATGCGCTGATAATATACTATGGGTGTACATGCAACAACTTAAAAATATGAAGACTTTCACATAAACTGAAGAACAGTTAATTTGTCTCTGACTACATGTTTCAAATATCTCTCATTCCTTTATTCTTAACTAAAATTACCCTCTCTAAATAAATCTCAATGTCTACAGATATATACCTAGATGTAAAGTTACATGCTTATACATTCAGGCACACAAGCATATTATGCATGAAGCCATACATATTTTCAACATGCACACATCCAAAAAGTAAAAAGACAGTTCTACCTTGGCTTAGTACCCCCCACGCCCCAGTTCTTATTGAATTCCCTGAGCAGTCACTTATTTTGTTTTCACACAAGAGTGTTTGATAAATCACCACACAGTTTAATGCAGAATGTAACTGGTGAAACTCATGTGTGTGAAGAATCCCCAAATATCTCGAAAGTCAAACGTTTTTTCGCGAGCATTTTCCATTTAAAACCGCTTTTACACTTAAATAACATTATTTTCCAGTCGTTTCAGCCGGACATAAAAACCAACTTGCAAAAAATGTGAAACTTGCTCAAGTTTAGTAATCCATCACAATGAAACAGCAGGTCTCATTTGTTTTTGTTAAAGCCATTATGTCGTAGTATATCAGCTTCAAAAAAAAAAAGTGACGCTTGCTTGTCCATGCGTCACTTTTTGTAAGAGCACATTTATCATTATTAAAGCGCGTTCATGCTTCAGAATCAGGATTCAAATACTTGATTCTGAGAAATAATAAAGGCACAGAAGCCAGGACAATAAATATCAAGCTGCTAGTATTTCAAGGACAAGCTGTACAAAGCTATAGAAAGATATTAGGATGAGTGGTTTCAACTGACATATAAAGGAAAAACTCACTGTGGTGGTATTTTACTGCAAAAAATACAATAATTTACATACATTTGACAGGCCACACTTTAAACACACAAATCATAGGTGGTAAAAGCAACTATTGTATATACCAGCTGGCTGATACTGCAGCTCCTAAATTAATTAATAGTTAATTACATAGTTAATTACAATAGTTAATTAATAGTTAATTACAACCAAATATTGAGTCGTGAATTAATATCATGACTATTAACTACCTTTGTGAACTAAAATATTAGTTTGCAGTAAAGGAAGAAAAGCTTCCTGATAAGTTTTATAGTTGCCTAGAGACAGGAAGTTTTACCATCCCCTTTCTTTACAAGCACTTAAATTCTTATATACTTGATGCTTTTCATTGTTTGTCGTCAGAATCTTTATGAAGCACATGCTCTCCAGACAAACAGCAATATGTTTTTGAGCACTTTGTGGAGAAAAAGTGTCCTTGGAGGCCGTTGCTTCTGTATCCAGTATCTATGAGTCCCTCGTTGGCCGTAACATAGTAGTGAATGACGGGGGTTCGTAGCTGGTGAGGTGCCGCTGGGCTGGTGACGGACTTGTGATAGGGCAGCAGCCAGTGGAGTAATGAGGTAGCTAATGACATTAGCATGGTCCGGAGTAGTCCGGGACCTGGGTTGCTGTTATCAGCAAGGCTGCATTATCAGGCAAATCCCACTGGGATAACCTGATAGTGAAGATTGAGAGGCTGTGGATAAGAGTCCTCTCAGCCCCACTGCGTCTACAGGACCTCAAGTCCTCATGATCTCTGGCTGCTGCTGAGTTAGTTTTCTTTTGCGCCAGCAGCCACAGCATCACAGGGAGGCACACACCCTAATACACAAGCATAATCTTGATTCACCCATCATGCAGCGACATTATAGTCATCAAAATAATAATTGTTTTTAAACTGCTAGAGCAGTTATAAAATGTTTTGGGGATATCATTAAGTGCTGCGTGTAGTTCACTCCAGCAGATTTATTTTTAAAACCACTTCACATTCAAAGTGACAACCTCAGTTGGAAGAAATAAAATCCGCTCCTACAGGAGCAGACGCCAAAAATCAGTTAGTTAGTTATTGATATTGAGCCGAGGAAGAGGCAGAAAATATTTAGAATAGGTGAAGAGCTTAAGGCAATGCTTATTTTTTGAGGATTGTTTGGTTTCTCGCCAGGATTAGTCCAGGATGGGTTTTAAGGAGTCATGATTTCCTGTTGTGAGCAGAGATAGGGCCGAGGCTGGAAAAGGGAGTGTCACAGGGGCCACTGGAATGATGGAGGGCGCTGGCCGAGCAGAGGAAGAAATCAAACACCACACAATATCTCCAACGTCCTGTTTAAAAGTGTAAAAGGCAGATTTTTTTTTTTTTCTTGGGGACCAATGCAACTTTTTAACCTTAAGCTTAATTTCACACTGAGAATTTTAATGTCCAGCGACCGTTATTGTTGTGTTATTTGTAAAGTATTGGGTTTTGTGGTGCCGTATTTTCTCTGCCTGTGGTAAATCTTTAAAGATGTTGTTTCCTGTTACTGTACAAATTAGAGTGTGATCCTTGCAGACTCGTCGGCCACACAGGTTTTCTTGACCATCATCGCGTGTTTGTTGTTTACATGAGCACACTTAAGCCTCTTACACACAGGAACTCCCATAAGCACGTGCACACACACGTACTAAGACACACAAACACACTCGAAGCAGCTTCTCATCACACTCATTTATTTGCTTATTATTCTTGTGTTCTAAACTAAAAAGTTTTCCTCGTTGAAGTTCAGTTGGTGATTTAACTTCCGTCATGGTTTTTAATTACCATAATAGACTGAACAAGTGTTTCTTAATTACACATCACTAATTTAGTGTGAACATTATATTTAAAACCAACCATTTCCCTGTCTCTCTGTGTTTCTTTTTGCATGACCTAACAACATTAGGGCAGTTAACGGGGTGAAGAAGTTATTGGGGTCTGTGTCTGTGCAGCTGACAAACGCCTGCACAGGCTGCCATGAATTATTCACTGGACACTTGCTTGTGTTTTTTTGTGAGGCTCCTCATTTCAGTAAAGTCTGCCAAGGAAATTGTGTTGAAATTTATGGTCCACATCTTGTTTTCCCGGGTTGGGTGTCCTTTCAAATTGATCCAAAGCAGAACCCCTCTGTTGATATTTATTCCCCGTTTATGATATTTATTTTAGCTGCAGGAATTTGTTCAGGAATAATTTATCACTTTAGTGAAGGACAATAAAACTATTAAGTCCAATAGCCCACTGCTTTCAAAGGGGTTACACTTTAGACTGGACGTTAACACTGAGGTGTAACACATTTATAAACCAAACATCAACAGAACAATATAAGCACCAATGAGTAAAAGGAGACTGTTTGTATAAAATAAAGATTGAGTGCAACTTTAAGCGTTCAGTGTCAGAATATGTATGGATTTAAAATTTTGAGGATTTGAATTAAGTTGTGCCATAAAGCAGCATTAAGCACAGGGTTTTCTTTTTTTTTTTTTTTTTTTTGTGCGTGTGTGTGTTTTGGTGTACACTTGCACTTCTTTGAGGGTAAATTGGCAGTGTGTGTGAATGACAGGCTGGGCATTAGTGGCAGTCTATTGAGTGCCACTTGCGTCAGTGTAAACAGGCCTGCTGAGCTGCAGAAAGGCGCGAAATTCTGCCCCATCTCTGATTTATGACCTAAGGGGGCATTCTTTCTCACAGAGTGTAATTTGATATACCCCCAGCGCCTCTGCTACACTCATTTACTGAGACCTGCTCGCCACCCCACGAAGGACAACCCGTGCATGACTGACTCCACCTGCACTGACCTTCACCTACTCATGAAAGTAACGACCAGCGTACTTCTGCAAATGTTTTTCCTCACCTTCCTATGAACTGAGCACTGCGAAAGTTTGAGTCGCACATGAGGACAGTGGCACCAAGATTATTGATCGCCCGCTGAGGTTATGTTGTCATTGTTGGCAGTCACCGTACTCTGTGTATAATTGCTTACGACAAGCCCAGGTTGGGCTAAATCTGGAAACATTTCGAGCTTGGGAACAGGGCATCCTATGAGGGGCAGGATGTGAATAAGGACATAACAGATTGGCATGCTGGGAGCAGACAGCTTGGAATTTGCGAAGGGAAATCTGGCACTGGCCCTTGAACTACTTGGACATGACGATGTGTATTCCTTCAATGATTGCATTCTGGGGTCTATGTTCTTAACATGACAGGCATTCATACTCCTCTAAAGACCGCGGTAATAGCTGGTTTAAACAATTATCATTATTACAGTCATTTAAGTAGTTGTAAAATTTGATGTGAAATGTCCCAGTCGTTTGAAGAAATGAGATTTTATGCTGCTGTAGCCTGTCAACACCTTTTATATGTACTGCTGTTAATGATAGCTCTTCAAAGAGGTTTAATTTCCTTTCAGCTGTGAGCAGCAGAGACCAGTGGCTGTCAGTTTTGTTCTGACAATGCCAAAGTGGTATTAAGTGATGAATGAGTATCACTGATCTCATTGCTGCGCTTAGAAAGGCCCAGGTAAGGGCTCTGACAATTATGTAATCCTGTGATGTAAGTTTTTACCTACTTCAGATAAAGGATGATGAGCTCAGTGACAGTCGGTGTTCACCATTAATGGCTGCAGAGTCTCTAATTTAATCTAACTTATTTAGTTAATGCTCATCCCCTTTAGGAAAGAGAAGCAGCAAGAGTAGCAAAAGCTCAGACCTGTGAATGTAGACATGTTGATGTTACCGCCTACAGACAAAGTAATGGCTGCTGCAGTTTTAATACTCGTGCTTCCTGCAGGCAATGAGTTTTATAGCTGCAGCATTTTCTTTTTATAGTGGCTGCTTTCTCAATGTCTCTTTGGAGGGTTCACATTTAACATTTGTGCCGCATGTGAACTAAAAAGAAATAACAAAAAGAGCATGTTACACTCACATTTGATGGATGAGAGCACAGTAATTATTCAGTTGGAGGAGACATTTATTTTGATAATTGGTTAACTGTTTAAGTTAAGTGAAATCAGTCGATGGTCTTGACTTCTCAAGTATTGCTGCTTTGTGTTTTGTCATGTTATAGTGAAGTGAATATCTTTCAAAGTTAGTTGGACTCTGAGAGGCCTGCAAACACAGCTACCATCCAGCTGTAGCTGGATGATACTGGCTGGACCTGGTTCAATAAATCTGTATGTCCTCATTTCTTTTCAGCTGTAGCCAACATCTAAATGTGACTTTGTTCCCACATTTGTTTTCCAGGCCATATCATGGGGCACTTTTCAAAAGCAGAAACTATGTCGAGATTTTAAAACCTTAAAATATCACAATCTTTGCGATTCACTTAACCTGATTTAGAGTCTCAATGAAATTGTAGGAGCCACAGACTGAATGTGTCCTACTGGCCTCTGGTCAGTTACAAGGGCCAGGAGGACACTCCGTCCAGTTCCATCTCCTCCTCTCTTCCGGTGTAGTGTGCCATTTGTGTGTGTTCGCATGTGTCTGGATGTACTCACATGACTTAATGACTCACAGCTCCTCTTGTTGTGCTGACGTCAGAGTGGTGCACATACACACGCACATATTTACTCTGCCTTGCCAGCTTTAACGCATGTGTTCCATTTGGCATTATGCAGAATTGCGTGGTACATTTAGGGAAGATGGAAAGCATGCTGACGCCAGTCCTAACATTAGATACAGAAACATTTATGCTCATTAACCTGATTTAGCACAAAATTTTGTATAAAATGTTAAATGTAACAGTTGATGTAGTTTGTTTATGAGATTCCATTTTAGCTTTAATGAAAATTCATTAAACAGTTACTGCTATAATTGAATAGGATCAGGAATGGACAGTGTGTGGCTGTTATATACTCTGAGCAAGAGGAAGAGCACATAGCAGGTAATCTCACTGGTAGCCAAAACATCCCAGCACAGCACCTCTTGTTTAATCCACCAAAATCTCACCAGGATATTTAATCCGTGTGGAATTTAAGTGGTCGTTTCAAAACGGCAAGTCGTTAAGCTGCAGAGCCCAGCGATTTAGTTTGGTTGATCAGGCAGGTCAAATGCCTGGTGCCTTGATATCACCTACAAGGCCATTTTACACCTTATCAATAGCTGAATGGGCTGCTGTTATGATAGCCAAGCTAGTTAAAGTGCGGCTTGTTATCATTGTTGAACCTGTCAGTTCAAATGTTAGACTAAACACAACATGACGCCAAGGCAGAACTAATTCTAAAGCATTTAATCATTACATCAGGATTTGTATGAAAACCCTTGCTTTCTATTTTGATTTTCTTTTGTTAATTTTCTTAAGTAACAACCTTTTCTTTTGCATATACAGCATCCCATAATGTCTGTAAATCTGCCACAGTGGAACATGACTCCATGGAGACATGCCTATCACCACCGCTGTAGATTTCGACGCCACACATGCATTGTTGTTTGACCTTTCGTGTCAAAGGCTAGTGTGCAGAAGTTTCCTTTATTAATTGTCTACGTGCATGTGTGTGTGTGTCTCGTATGCTTGAGATAAAACCTGTCAAACAGTGGAGGTGACCCCAACAGGATACGGGGCATCCCGCACGTGGCGGTACAAGACCTTGGGGCAGCACAGCAACACTGTGATTTACTCTTCAAAGACAAGCTCATGATAGTATTTCATCTGCATCTTAACCCTCCTTAACCCACTAACAGGCTGTATACATTAAGGTGTCATAGGGTTGAGTGTTACACAGCAGCTCAAATAAACAGCCTGTACAGGCGACGCTTTGTGCTGTTGTCCATAAATTGACATGTCTAAATAACATTAGTTTACATTTTGATTTACTACTGTCAGCGCAACCACAACACCTGGTGGTTTGTTGCACCATTGGTTGAACAATGGCAGACTGTGTAGACAAGAAAACTAACAAACAAAACACGTCACCCAGATGATTCATCAGGATCTTTGGCTGTTTGTTCACAATCAGTGTGTTGTGTTTAAACAACTCTGCTTTGGCAGTGTAATAGACTTTTCTGGAACACTTCAGGGAATTTGTCAGTGAAAGTCAATGACCTTGCTAACACAAGAAGAAACACTTGTAGCAAAAAGAAAAAGATCAGGAACCAAACATGTACTAAAACTCTGCAAAATGAAGCTACTATACATTTAACAGTATTTCTTATTGTGAGTGTCCAGTGGGTTTTTATTATCCGTGTCTCCTGGTGGCTGGCCTTGAGTCTTGAGGCTGCAGATAAAGATTGGAACTATAGAGGAAGTAACTTATTTTTCCTAAATGAATCTGCCAGCTATAGAGGAGTGTTTGACATTCTCTCGAGACCTTCCCCTGTATATTAACCAGCTGTGTTCAAGGCCCTGAAACACTATTTAATGTCCTCTTCCTCGTTTTTATGGGCAGCAAGGGTGATAACATCCTCTTCTAATAAAAGAGACTAAATCTGTGTTTTCTTGGGATTTGCAAGTGCAGTGGTCCTCTCTATATAACAACCACCAAGTCCAACTACATTTTGTCCACGGGGGTTGCAATCTGAGATGCATGCTTCAGTAACGGCTGGCATCTCCTTTGCCTAATCTAAAGTCAGGCGTCTCTTTCTGGGAGCCAGCTGTAGTCATATCTCGCCCTCTGCATGGGACTTAAGTCTGGGCAGCTAGAAGTCTTAATCCACTGTCCAGCCACGGCCCAGGAGGGGGCACAGATAGCTCGGTAAGACGAGGTGAGACAGTTGAGATTAAGGTAAAAGATGTGGACGGGAACCCATCAGCCTATGATGTTTGAGAAAGTTTTAGCTCTGAAACTGCTGCCAAATCATTCTGGATTCTCAACAATCCAGTGGCTTTGTCATTTAATAAAAATGTGATGGTAAATGAAGAGAGTAAAAGAATTGATTAACATATAATTGTAGTTAATTGTCACAGTTTAGTAAATGTATAGTTACATGTCACCATGCATGCAGCTGAGATGCTGTGAAGCCTAGTTGATGCTTATTAGAATGGAGAAATGTTTCCACCTACTTACCAGCCTTGTCACAGAGCAGATGTAATCCTGTACTAATCTTTATAATGTTATTATGTTAATAAATTCTGTCGCTTTCTGCATCTTCAGCATGTGCCTATATCTTTTCCTTATGTGTTACATATTACAAGTTACTGTCTGTTCTTTATTTGTTATGCTGTCCCTACCTGTTCCCAGCAGGTTCTCTGTGGCACCAAAGAGCTAGAAAAATAATTTTATACATGTCTGGTCGCCCTGATAAGGCACTCTGAAGGAAGTTGTAGTGCGTGATGAGTTCCTGTGAGGTGGATGGTTCTGGAGGATCAAAGTTCAATAGGAAGCAGAGAAAGGAAAAGGATGCAGATCATATCACTCCCAAGAATGAGGATATGGTCAATGAAGCTGCTGAAGCCAGACTCCTCAGAAAACAGACCTAAAAAGCAGAGGTGTCACTGATGAAGTTTCCTCCAACTCTCAAGTCTTTTTCTCGTCACTTGATTTGCCGTCTTGCTGTTTTCTGAAAGTCATTAGCAAAATTTGTGGGCAATTAAATTCTTGGGCACTTCAGAGAGACTGGTGGATTCCCAGGCTCTGTGGTGTGTCCTCATTAGTTTTAGGACAGTAGTTGAGTTTCATCTACTGTTCTGAGACCTCAATGTGGAAGATAATGAGGTGGAGCAGGCAGTGCATTGCTAGAAAAGACTGGCAATTGGGTGATTAGACACCCTCGCTGAGTGTTGTTTGAAATAGCAGCCAGTGTTGTTTTAGTGGGGGAGCACCATCACTCAGGCCTCATTCAGACTGGGAACCACCGCTGCTGTAGGGGGAGGAGCACTTTCACACCAACTGATACTTTGCCGATCGAGTAACAGAGTGACCCATCAAGCACCAGGACACGGCATAAAGTCGTACACTGTGACTTTTCCACTTCCAACTATTCTATCACACACCTCGAACACCCCCTCCCTGCTCCCCTGCCTCTATTATCCCTCTAAGCCTCTTCCTCTTCTTTTTTTGCGGTGACCAATAAAGCATCACCATTCCCTAATGTTCTGCCGAATTTCACACCCAGGCCGTCATTATCCATGAGCATGCGAGAAAGCCTCGTCCCGGGGGATGCAATCTTCTTCTCCTTGTTGCTCCTGTTCAAGCGTCCTCTTATCTGCACCCTTTCACGCGTCACCATCTAGGGCCTAAACCATTTTCTCCACGTGAGTTTGCACAGTAGTTGACAGCTACTGCAGTGTGTGCTTTAGATAGAGTTGCTACTTCTAGTGTCTTTTCCTCACATACATTATCTATTATAGCTTAAGGATTTGGCGTCGTTTGTTCTTATGATGAAAGTCACAATATTCACAAGCTGAATTGGTTTCTAACAGTTGATAAGTGGCGCCAATGATGACAGATGCATCGCAAAAGCGAAAGCTACAGGCTGTTGTGGGACACAGATGCTTAATGACGGCCCTATGGCAGCAACAACTGTTGGCTTGGTTTGTAAGGACACTTCAGTTTGAAGTCATAATAAATATCCTCTGGACAAGGTTCAATGACACCATGAAAGTCAGCGACTTGTGTTCATTCAGTTGGGTTTGAGAGTGTTTTAATAACGTAGTAAAGTATTTTTAATGGATATTGTAAAGCCTATTGTATCTACCTTTTTAATCACCACCATAGTAATGTTGCAGCCAGGACCGAGCTGCAGGTCCAAGAGTAGACAGTCTGATGATGACAGGATGGTGGTGGTGGTGGTGGGGTGCTTGTGTGATTGTGGGTATTCTGATAAAGGCTCATGCTGTAAGCTCAGGGGTGGATCACCTCCTCCTGGGGGGCAGGGGGCGTAATGACTTCCCCAGCTGGCCCCCTGGGACCACTGCGCTCGTGCTCTGCACCTCTCCTGGCCGCTTTAAGCCACCACTGTGTTTGTTTAGGGAAGATTAGCAACGTAAAACCCTTACAACATCCTGAACACGCAGCAAAAGGGAGACGCGATGGAGCGGACAGCGGGAAAGAGGAATAGAGATTGATGGGCGCAGAGAAAGAGAAGAAGAGTGTATTGCATTCAGATAGAGGACAGTTTAGGACAAGGTTGAAAATGGAGGGAGATTGAAGGAAAGGGGAAATATAACAAGGGTCATTTAAGTTATCCAGCACTGTGTTGGTGTCATGCCGTTGGAAACGTGCCAGGCAGTGGCCAGTCCATGCGTAGCAGAAAGGATCTTATGCAGCTGTTTCTATGGGCCAAACTCTGCTGCCAAATCCCCGTTATTGTACATGATAGATATTCATAGACATTAAACTGTCTGGTGAAGGCACCAGTTTGTTTGAAACTGTTCTCTGGGTCATGTAAAACTCTAAAGTGCATTTTTATCTTCTAATCTGGACAGGTGTCTCTCTGAACTGATGTTATAGATATAAGCAATGAGGTGAATTAAATACATTAAAGGAATATACTTACAGCTTCGTGGGAATAAACCCTCCCTAAAATATTAGTTTAGTCCCACAGGCTGAAGCTTGTTGCTTTCAGTTGCATTTCAATGCGTTATTCTTACAAATTAGTTACTTCTAATTAACAGATTTGGGGTTTTTTTGGGCCATTTTTGCCTTTTATCGATAGGTAAGTGAAGGTAGACAGGAAAGTGGGGGAATGACACGCAAAAACGATCGTCACAGCCGGGATTCGAACTGGCGATCGGTGTGAGGCTGATGTGCCAAAGCGGCACGTCCCAACCTCTCGGCTATCGGGGCCGTCCTAGCTGATTATTTCATACAAAGACTGTGACTGAAGACAGTTGTGATACAGCTAGACTGTCTAAGCTGTGGCTCACCAGGTGTGTCACAGGTGTGTGTGTGGTTAACCGTGGCAGGAAACAGATGTGCAGTGATATCAACGGCTGCACAGGTCTGTGAGACTATCAGCACGGACCAGCCTGCCGTCTCACCACTGTGCTCCACTTCCTGTGGACTTAAATCATGCCAGCCTATGATAAGAAGAGCAGACCACCGTGCTGCTCCTCAGAGAACAATCTGCAGCTCCTTGATTATGAAACTCAGTGAAAAATGGAGGGTTGATGGCAAGAATGGTATTAGGCAGCCTGTTAGTGACTAATTGTTGGGATTTTTGTCACTGACATGAAGGAAGACACAATAAAGTTCTTTTCATTAAACAGTTGAGCAACAAAACAGCCTCGGAAAGTTGTTGTTGTTTCTTCTCATATAAACAGACAGGAATTTTAAGACCTTACTGTTTCTGTCATGGATAAGTTTGAAGCTTTGGCCACTTGTAAATCATATGTGTAATAATTTTTTGCTGATGGCTCTAATCTTTCTGAAAACATTGTTTGTTCTCTTGACAGTCCCTGTCCAGAGCAAGGAATGGGGGATGAATTTAACCTCATGGATCATTCAGACCTGTATATCTTAGACTTCAGTAAGTATCCACGTTCACATATATCACCCTAGTATTTTCAGCCACTCTGCCTTGTTAAATAAGATATCTGACGTTCTCCTCAATAAATTTTATAGCACCAATACCTTCTTCATAGCACTGTTTCATTTCTCACCTGGCCCAGTGAGCCTGGCCTTGGCCCTGCACCGTAGTATCACGTGGGACACTTCCGTCTGACTGAATACCAAATATAGCCATATCCTGCCTGCACTGGAGTAGCCTGTAATGCTGTCAGGTCACAGTTAGGGTTTGTGTAGGTGGGCTGACACAGGGACCGTATGGGCCTGGCAGTACCAAGTAGCATCCCCTGTGGCACACGCCTCCACGTACCAGTCGTATGTGCCTTCACTCTGTTTATCAGTGACCATATGGTGGAGCAACCACAAGAGTGATAGTAATATGGAGGAATATTGTAATTAGTTCTATACAGGAGGTTTTGTGCATGGAGCAGATATAACCCTTTAAAGCCTGACGATGGGAGTTGTTTAATAAACCTTCTTTACCTTTTCAAATATGATATTTTTTATTTGTTAATCATGTCGATAAGATAGAGAACTCAGAAACTCACGTAGTGAATATGATGCAGTTGGCTATAAAAGGTTAAATCTGAAAACTGAATCCTCATGTTCTGTATGTTCTCATGTGAAGTCTGTTGTTTATTTCACTTGTTTTTCTGCAGTATGTGATTTTTACATCTTGTGCAGCAGATCTAATCCCTTTTCATCCACAGATTCTCAGATTCTGACCTGCATGACTCCATTTTGAATTCCCACAGCTTTAATAGATATTCTTATTCTGAGTGTGATTAGTGTCTCTGATCACTCTGTGACTCATTACACTTTCTCTTCTTCACAGGCCCTAATTTGAAGACGTTATGCAAAATAGCTGTTATTCAGTACAGTCTGGAGCAGTCAGGACTCCCACACGATATTAGGTCAGACAAACTTCACCTTCTCAAACATTAGTGCTGTTTTGTCGTAGAATCGACATATTGTTGTTCATGCAACTTGTATTATGCTTGTCATTGTTGCCACCACTCTGGATAATGACGCTGTTTTTCAAAGAAGCAAATTATGACTCATTATCCTTCATCTAACGGATGCAAGTCTTGCTTCCGCTTTTGTTCGACTTTATGTGTGAAATCTTTTACGTAATTATATAATCTTTCGACTAATAACGTAAAGGGCTGTGTATAGAAATATAAATAATGTCATGATGAAACATCAGCATAGGCTGCATGACGTTTTCACTTTGTTCATTGTCTGTGTACCCGTGTACACTTTGTGTAGAATGACATACAGGAGAAAACTGACCAAAATAGGAAAAGAACTTTCTCATCCTACTTATTTGTAGCATGTGGATGTCAAAGGTCAACAAATAAAACAAAGAGTCTGAATGGTAATATTGAGGGCTTTAGCCAAAAACAAAATCACTTTAGTGTGCACATCTGCACAATAGTAACTGTCCTAACACTGAAAAAACTAAAAAAAAAACACAATAATTCCTCAGACAAACTGATGCTTTAGATCGGAAGCCTCTGCATTAGATGGACGTTGCATGTGATGTTTGGAGTTTAGTTCAGTTTCATTACAGCCAGACAGGATGTGACCGTCTTAGTCACTAGATTATTTTTGTAAAGTGCCAACACGTCTGTCATGTTTATTCAGCACACACACACACACACACACACACCTTCAGATATCATAGAAAAGATAGAGATCAGGATTTAATTATGAAATTCGGCATTGTCTGCTTTCATTAGTTTTTGCATATGCTGCAAATTGAATCTAACTGCTACACAACTGCTTTTTTGAAAGTCAGTAAAATAATTTAGAATTAAAGCAAAGAAAGTTCAGCACCCTACGAGCTTTAGTGCAAAAAATTAAATGGAAAATTATATAATTTTCCCATCGCACTGACAAGTTTGAGAATTATTTTGAGTTATTTCATTTTATTTGAGAGCTACTCAGAAGTTTGAGAGCGCTGTTTTGATGTGTTGTGATGCTGTAATTAGTGGGAAATCAAGATGTAATAACTGTTAAACTTTTTAAAACAGGAAAAGACAAAACATTCAGCGACTTCAGCAATTACTGTCTTGTCAACCTCCTTCATTCATCTACATATTAAGGTGAAACAGTGAAACTGGTGTTTTTAAGTTGTCAGCTTCACTTTTATTCAATTCATTAGATGAATTTTTGCCACTAATTAAGAGCAAAATATTTCTCTGCAGTATTCACTCAATCAGTCGGTTTTCAAGTATAAAGCCAATTCTCAGATATCCTTAATGAACAGAGTTTGTCAAGCTGATGTTGCTCATTAGGCAAGTGTGCGTGAAATGGAGGAGTTTCACTTAAGTGTTTTTTTTTGTCTGCTTGTGGAACTTAATACTAATTACCGTTCTTAGCCTCTCATTTCTCTCGTACCGTCACTGCCACCTTGCACGCTCCTCGCTTCAGTGTTTGCATTTGTGTTTCTAACCCTCAGAGTGTTTTCAGTGGGGGTCACAAGACTCCCTTTGCCCCTCGCTGGCATCTCCAGCTCCAGTGCCAATCTTCCCTCTTAAACACACACGCGCACAAACAACAAAAGAAAAAAAAAAAAACAACAAAGCAATTGAGAGGGAGTGAGTGTGAAACCAGAGCCAGTGATAACAATCTGGAGCTCAACCTCTGACCTGTCATCAGGTCAGCACTGGACCCTGTTGTCAGGCCCTGCTCCTGGTTCTCGTGTTACAGAGCGGGGCCTCCTCTCATCCTTGTCCACATCGTAGCACTTCACTCGGACAAGGGGGAGCGTGGGGTGAGAGCAAATGTCACGCTGTTGCCTGATCATCAGTGCAATAGGTTTGGAGCATTTTGGGTTTATTTAGTCAAAAGTGGGCACAAAAAAGATCAAATATTGAGATTATAGATTAAAAAGAAATTCAACATTTGTGATTAGAGCGTAAAATTAAGTACATAAAAGATTTTTGTCACTAATTCTACCTCTTGTCTGCCGCAGGTGGGAATTGTCAGCCATGACCACCAACAGCAACATCAGCAGGCCCATCTTCTCCTCTCACGGCTGATGCTGCTGAACGTGAAGCAGAACCAGAGCTGCTGTGTTTCAGGACATCAGGCTTTTATCTTTCTAATCAACCAAGCTCTGAGCGACTGCTTTTTTTTCTTTTTTCTTTTTGTAGAGTTTGGATCTCTAATGGATTTATTTTCCACATTCTTCAAGTGAAAACTCATTACTGACCAAATTGTCCTGCCTATGACTTCCTTGGACGCCGTCAGCTTTTGGGTGTCTTAAGGATATTTTAACCATGGATGACAGTGGTTCTATGAGACAGAAAAATCGTTGACACCTGTTCACTTTTTTCTCTTCTTTCTAGCCTCTCTAGAAAATCCAATCAGCCTATGATAATCATAGACTTCAAATCTTAAGCACAGGAAGGGACAAGAACTTCAGCCAAAGGTTTCGAGAGCTAACCTCTTTGTTGAGGATGTCATCCTGATGTTACACTCGACAGGTCTCCCCCGAAGAAAAAAACATGTCTGTTCCAGATATAAAAAAAAAAAAAAAAGACAGAGGTCGTCGTAAGTTTGTATATCTTGCGGTTTTAACGTGGTACTAAAACATGTAAAACTAACACGTCCATTTCCAGACAATTAAGTTATTGTACGCACTAAATGGAGAAGGCTAAGTTAACTAGGAATGAGGAGACAGAATATTTGGTACTACAATGTTTGAAGTACAGCGTCTGTGAAAGGTTCTCAATGCTCAGCTTTTGTCCCAAATCCTTCATCAGAACTCGGCTGACACCACACTGCTCTTAAGTGTCTCAAATGGTGACTTGAAGGCAGCTGAGCTAAACTGTCTGCCTTGTAAAAAATAATCAAGTCCATCTACCTCCCTCAGTAGCATGTAACATTGAGTCTTTAACTTCTCAAACATGAGACATGTACTATACCCCTGGGAAAAAAAAAGAAGCCTTTTCACAGGAAAGTTTGTATTTGTAGAAACCCTCATCCCTTACTCTGGCAGTTTGTTTTTCAGTGCCAAATGTAGAAAGGATTCATGATGCAAACATATACCACGTATGTGTTTAAAGCACGTGGTCCCGTCTGCACACAATCCAACCCCGTCTGCTTCGGTTTTCCTGTCGTTGTCGGGGAGCTCATCACTTATATGCATAACATAGTTGTTCCTCTTCTAGACAATCCTACAGTGTACTGAGACTCTCCTTGTGACCTGCAGCTTCACTGTACGGTGTAAAAAAAAACAGGAAAGTGTGCACTCGCATTTGTGTACAACTACGAGCAAAGCTACACCTGAGCAGATGTTATAAATGCATAAGGGCTGTCTTATCGATTACATACTTCCCACACAGCTTGAAAATAACCCGGAATAGCTCAATTTGGGAATGTTTGTTCAGATTTTATTAATACCAATTACAAATTTTAGAACAAAACTTTGAAAACATAGTAAAGGCAGTAGTGGTGTTTTTTTTTAAGTGAGATTTTATCTCCATCCACTTGAAATAAAGAATAAAGTTGGTGATATTCTATATTTTTGATGTCAGCAGTATCAACAGGCTGCAATTTTTAACAGTTTTTTAACAGTCAGACAGGAGTAAAGAGGATTTATTAGACTATTTTCAGTCACTGTTTTGGTGCAGATGTGACCATTTGCGATGTATGATTGACTGAAACTCAGTTCTTCATTGTTAAGACAAGAAATGTCACCGAGCATAACTCTATGAATTATTTATAATGGCAGGTTTTCTATAACATTGAAAGTCTATGAAGTCTATATATCAGGCTGTGGATTCACAGATTTTCTATACATCATTTAATGATTGATTTTGTTTTTGTTGACGCTATGGAAATATAGAATATCACCACACTTATTCTGTAATTTTCTAAATAAGAATAATAAATAATACAGCATGAATGAATTTGCGAGGATGAATATACAGGCAGGAGAGATGTTAGATGAATACTGCCGCTTTAGTTGAACGGTAAAAAAGCCCTAGACTTCATAAAACTAAGATGTGAACGGGAGTTGTGTTACCACACACGTGTGAGCTGCATCATTACGTTTCAGTCCTGCTATTTGGGACAGTGTGACAGTCCTGTTGTCCTGCCAGTTTGTTTCCTCCCTCATTGGCTCGTTAGAACGAAACCCAATTGGGTTCGAGGTCCCAAACCTCAGGACTGAATAACATTGACCTACACCATAAATGTTTACAGATTTGTGTATTTCATGTAAAGCAGTGTAAAACAATCTTACATGCAGGTCGTAAGTCCCCAGATAACTGCACTAAAGCCAAACGTGGCATGTCAGGCCTTACAGAGAGGAGACATGTTGATGCTGCTTTTTGCCTAAGTAGACTCCAGAGTTTGAGACCTTTGCCTCCCCCTCTAAAAAAAAAAAACAAAAAAAAAAACAAGTCTGGATTTTATTTACAGACCGGTGGTGCCAATGTGATTCAGTGAGTCTCGTGCCCTCTGCACTGCACATGCACATGGACATATCACACACTTGAAATTCCTCAGTAACCCAGTTACTTGGACTGTTCAACAGGTAATGCAGTGAAACCACAGGGAAGATAATCATGTGTCCACGCACGCACACACATACCTATACATATATTGGTGAACAAATCAAACTGTTTATGTGACACCAAATGGTCATGGGCAAAACTAATGAAAACCTTTTTTTTTTTTTTTTTTTTTTTCTAATGTGTGGTGTGAGAGTCGATTTTATTTCAGGATTTTTGGTCTTTTTCTTGTTGCTTGACTCTGATGGGTGATGGGTATTTTAAGTCAAAAACTTTTCAGGAATATGAATATGTGAAGTAAATATTAAGAAAATGACAATGTAGACACTATGGTCAAAAATAACATAATAATAATAATAAAGCTGCACAACAAATTTCCTCAGTGATGGTTTATCACTTCACCTCCAGTAAGACTATACATTTTAATGGTAGTGATGTAAAAAAAAAAAAAAAAAAAACATTTGAGGCTCCTTTGTTACTTCTTTCACTGTGTGAGAAAGCTTCAGCAAGTAGTTGATCAGACTTTACAAAACAAATGCATCATTGGATTACAGCGCAGATTCATGATTAAGTCATTCTATGTGAGCAGTAATTATTTGCCAAGTAGAAGTATGTGACTCAACTGATTTCACGCCACGAATGTGTGCTATCTTTAGAGCTTACAATATGTTGTTGAATAATTCAGAAACAACAAAGAATGCTTAGGGGGAAACAAAAAACAGAACAAAGTATGGAGTGTATTTTGATTCATTTTACAGCTGTTCAGGCCCTTTCCCCACGCTTACTGTCTTTGTTTAATTTTATATTTTACCCATTTATGGAGGGAATTCTATCTGTCAAGGTTGGTCAGGACTTCCTGTGCAATATGCTTTATAACTGTATCAATAATAAAAAGAGACAATTTGAGTTGTTAACGTTTGGATCCATTTTGAATGTGCCATTCAATACTTTCATTGTCTTTTCACAGTTTTATTTAGCTTAATGATTTTCATGACATTTACAGGAAGAGTCTTTAAACGACACGTGTAACAGGTTACATCTGATTGGTTCATATGCCGTAACATAAAAACCAATATCTGGTTTTAATGTTGTCGCTTATCAGGGGTAACCGTCAAGTTCTTCTTCATTAGGCAGTTTGCAAGTTAAAGTCAACAGCTTGAACCCAGCTTGACAGTTTAACTTGCGATATCATTATCATTCAGGTCTCAGCAGAAAATCAGCTTGATGCATTATTGTTTAATTTCTGAGCAGGCAGTCAGCGATGGCAGTTTGTCTTCAAAGGGCTTTAACTGCGTGTGCATTAGTCACTCAATTAAACCCCTGCTGGAAGGGAATTAAGCTACAGGTCCGCAAACATGACGCACTGAGGCTGAGAGGCTCGGTCACTCACAAAATTAGTTGCTGTCACAGATGAAAAGATCACAGGCGTCGCAAAACATCAGTGAGGCGAACTAGAAACCTCGAGTTTCAGAAAAAACTGCCACTCGTTTTTGAGGCGAGTCACTGTTGTGAGAATAATGCCCTCACGGACGACTAAAAACCAAAGTTTCCATGTTAGCCTTGTTAGCGTAAATGCTATCAATTGGTGTCTTTTTCCTTTATTTTTGAGTTTCTATCCTCTAAGGACTTTTTCTCTCCTAATACCGCTTTTCTAAAATTCCCAATTTAGTGGTCTCAACAACGCTGGGAGCAGAGAACTAGAACTTGAGTGAGGGAGCTAAACATGGGCTGGGATTTGAGGGGGGCTGGGAGCTGGGACAAGACAAAACAAATCATTCTGAACAAATCCTCAGTCTGATTCTCAAGGGCCAGTGGGATCGTCTGGGTCCTGATGGGAAATTAGAGAGTAATTTGGCCAAGTGTCTCTCTGCATTAGCGCCTGTGTCGTGGACCGGAGCAGGCTCCGGAGCCAGACAAGAGGGACCCAACGCGGTCCTGCTTCCTGTGTGCAGCGGGGCCAGTCGGGACACGGTGTCTCTGCTCCCTCACTTTAAGCTGACCCTCCGTCTGTGGCCTGCACTTAACACTGCAGATAACAGTGACTTTATAGCACAGGGCTGGTGACAGACAGGAACAAACTGCCAGGCCGCAACTGCTGCAAGAGGCAAAGATTGGGGCTGGGGTTCAGGGTGAGACACTTTCTAATGATACAACCCCCATACCCCTCCCAAATATCCCCCAAAAAGCAGTCGCACACATCCCATTAAGAAGTCTTGAGGTCCAACAGGGGGGGTTATGTGGCACCATGGCTGCAGAGTACCCAATGAAGTAGACGGTGAGGGCTATCAGACAGGAGCTGAGTAGATGTAGATGGTTTTTAGCAGGAAACAGGGATGGGGGAAACTGCAGGGTTCAAAGACCTGGTACAATTTAAGTGCCACTTACAGTAGCTCATAGAGGAGGCTTCATTCCAAAGATAAAGAGGTGGAAATCAGACTCATCAGATCTCTGAAGAATTCATTTAGTCAAGGTTGCACATCAGAGCGCAGATGACAGCAACACATGGATGTGGATCAAAGACCAACTGGACTGTTGCTTTCACAAAAAAAAAGGTCAAATTGAAACCTAATCAACATGTAAAGACTGATCAACCACTGTAGTTGAGAAACGATTGAAATGGTTTTGTGATGGGAAAAGGTTGTTTCACAGTTTCACGGTTGTTTCACAAACTCCATTCTCATTCAAAACTAATAATCATACACTAACAAGGTATGAGAAGATTATTTTAATAACTATTCAGGAACAAGACTAGATCTTATTTTAATTAATTCCACCCTCTTAGAATTTTTCAGCTGAGCTGCAGTAGAATAATAATGATACTTTAAACAGAAAAGACAGCAAGCATCACTATTTCCATAATTAAATCTACACAACATGAATGTTAGTTCTTGTATTTCAAAACTAATTTTCTATTTTTGGTTGTTGTAGATCTCGCATACTCTTTAATAGCTTAAAAACTTAGAAAGCTCAGATGAGAACAGCCATGGCTTTGGTTTTCTAACAGTCAGTGGGTTACAATAGAAAGTGCCACTTCATCTCTATTAGCCCTCGAGCTCCATCTGTGCTTTGATACATTGTGAAACCTGCTAACAGACACCATAACCCATTTGTCAGGGATACTGTAAGAGGCTGGTACCAAGTACAGTGTCAGATAAATCAGGTTCTACAACAATATAGGGAATTTCCTGCAGGCACATGGGAGCCTGGCTTCAGCCTCTGGGAAGACAGAAGGATTAGTCAAGTTATAGATATTTATAATGTCAATGATCAAGATATTTTATACCTTTGAGGATTTTTTTTCCCAAAGCAAAGTCTTCTCCTCAGTTTGTTGTAGCTCTGGAAAGGCTGTTCTACACCATCCCCCAAGTTGCGGTTAAGTTTCCCTTCCGTTTAAATGATTGTAGATGAATCAACAACAATAAAATAGTTTGGTTTACCCAATTTTTTTGAAGTTCATTTTATGTTCATTTCAGACTAAACACCCCTGCAGCTGGATGTTGATTTAAAACTGCTTTTCAAACTGCTCAGTCATGGTAAAACTAAATTATGCCACCAGAGAAAATACAGACTTTTCTTTAGATAAATATAAACTTATTATTTGCTGAGTACTTGAAAATGAGAATGCTGTAGTATATATATATAAAAATATATAATGTTATGTCATTCAGTGTAACAGTTACATAAAAATTGCAGGATGTGTGTCTGAGAGAGTGTGTGCGTATGGACCTCTGTGGGTGTAATTTTGTTAATTCTGAGAATATATATTGATATTTCTAAAACCAAAAACTTAACTTAGGCTACTTAACAAGTATGTATAACTTAATATTTTATCAATTTAATACTTAATCCCTAGTTGTAGGATAAATGCTTATAAACATCATTTTGAATAGATGATACATTACTTCTCTGCAGGATGTCAGAGTAGCACTGCTCTTTATTTTGATTTCTGTCATATTCCCTTATAGCTTCAGTTGTGTGTTTTGCCAGAATCTGTCTGCCACAATATGGAGGCATCACCACTATTTGAGGGTTGTTGATTTTTAAGTTATTTTTTTCTCATATGCTACTTAACATTAGTACTGTCTATTTTACCGCTAATGAGGAGCGTGGCGTGATAAAATACAACACTGTTAAAGGTGAAACCAGCGTTCAGATTTACCCTCTAAACATCTGTTGTACTTTGCCATTAAAGTAAACAAAAATACAAACACGTTTGTTTACAGACCTATTTCCCAATGTGACCAAGAGCTTGACCTCCAACAGTCTGGTTACACACTGATGATGCATAATAATGTGATTTATCAAAAGGAAATCAGTCACAAGATGAGAACTTTACCTGCTTTCAGATATTTCAGTACTTTTAATGAAAACTTTGGTTAAAATCGGATTATTAGTATAATTTAGGCTGCAGGCTGATATATGAGGACTCCCCTCAGCACTGCACAGCAGTGGGGCCAACAACATCAGTTTGATGTTTTTTACCGCAGTGAAATAACGATAAAACAACGATAAAAAGAAGTTAAGGCTGTTTTCAAATGTGAATATTGACTGAAAAACCGATTTTTAAAACACGTGGTCTCTGGAGAAATAGTCCCTGTGGATCGAGGTTTATTTTTGTTGTTGAACCTTAACTTTTTTTTTTTACTTTTAACATTCATCACAGCTGTTGCTGTAGTCTTACAAGACTTTTGATTGTCAGATAAAACTGAATCTTTCCTCAACAAACAGCTATATTCTCTGATCATCACCGCCACGCGCCCTGATTGGTCATAAAATCACCTCTCCATTAATGACCTCTCATTATTTATTTATTTATTAACACTTTATGCACGGGATTATCGTCTTGTGCGTCTTTTTTCTCTCTCTCTAACTGGTTTATTTTTAGCTGTCACTTCACTAAATATACCCTGGTTCGTTCATTTGTCATCGCGGCACAACAAGTAACATTATCTCGTCTTGCGTACGTCTTTTTTTTTTTTTTTTTTTTCTTGCCCACCGGCTGAGTTGGATGAGAGGTGTCAGATTTGAGGCTATAAAAGGAGGAGACGCTCTGAAGAGGCTGACACTCATCAGCCAGACCAGAGCCTGCAGAGGTAGGAAAAGATGAGAGATGAAGTCGGTTTACTTTCATTCAGGACATCTTCCCCTCACACAGGGGAGTTAGTTTTAGTTCTACTTATAGTTCTTCAGCTTAAAATGATTATGATCAGTTTGGAAAAACGCAGCATCAGGTCGTTTTTTTAATACTTTTTATTATGTTTAAAATGATATTGAGCGTTAAACCAGTGCGTCTTTTGTAACTACAGGTGGCTTCTTCAGCGTCAAAATGACTATTTGGTGCAACTCTTGCAAATGTCACGTCAGGACTCCGTGCACTTCTCATCATATGGCTGACGAGGACCGGCACTCTCTGTGCAGGAGGATCAGGTCAGTAGGACTTCTCATTCTGTGTGCGTGGATGTGTGTGTGTGTTTCTGCCTCGCGTCCTCTAGCGGCTGAAGCAACAAATAAAAAAATAAATGAAAATGAAAATAATAAAATGATGACCCCTAACTCTGCTGCGTGCAGAGCTCGCACCACAGGAGAGCACTTTAATCCAGTTTTTCTCCAGCCTGCAGCCTGGTAACCTATGTGATACATACTAATCCAGTTAAAATGAGGCTGTTGCTGCTTGAAAAGAAAATATACCACAGCTTCAAACCACATTCATCAGGTTGACTTGGTTAAAAAACAGTGAGAAATTGCTTTGATGCATGTATAATAGCACCATTAGGGATTTACAATGTATATAAGCAATATTAATGGTGCATCCACAATCTAGGCAGTAGAGTATCAACCTGATGTAGTTCTCCTTTTGTGGCACTCTGTGTCCTTGTGACGTGGGGCATCCTGCTGTGAGGACACCCACTTAATAAGGCAATGAAGGGAGCAGCAGAAGCCCAGCCTCCCCTTTGTGTGCGACGCCCACGCTGAAGCCCTGGCAGCTATAAAAACCCTGGGCTCTCTGTGGATGGGCCCAGACAGATACTGATCACACAGACAAAGTCTGCTGAGAGCCCTTATGTCTGCTGCAGACACAGCAGCCTCTCATATCAGCAGTTTCCATAGGAACAACCCTTGATATTTAGAAGTCCGCTTCAGGTAGAGGGGAAGAGACACCAGGCTGAACTGTGAAAGAGTCAAGATCAGTTCAGGCCAATTATTCCCTTTTTTTTTATTTTCAAACTTGCCTCATGGGGGAGAGTGACTTCAGGGAGATTTTTTCGAGATGAAAGCGTGGCAGTAGTGACAATTCTGGCTCCACAGATTTAGTTGCCCTCAGTTTTCTTCCAGCCTCTGACCTCAGCCATCATGGTTTCTCACAGATCCACCAAAGGAGCATCCAAAGCAAGACGGGACCACATCAATCGTGAAATCAGGAATATGCGAGCTCTGTTGCCCATCACCCTGGAGGAGCAGGAACGCCTCTCCTACCTGCACTCAATGGCTGCCATCTGCACATACATCAGGAAGTCTGTTCTCTTTCAGGGTAAGTCTGCAAAACTTCAGTCACAGTCATTCTTTAATACCTTCCAACCTCAAATCTGCATTCAGCATGCATCACTGTCAAGCAGAACGGGCCTGAGTTTGCAATACTGTGGGGGAATATATCAAAGATAACAGATGTGACAACCTGCAGAGATGTTTACGGAGTACCCAAGGTTGAACTCTCTCTGTCCTCTCTAAGGAGTCCCAGCTGGGGAGAGATCACACTGCTCCCTGCCATACGAGGCCTTTCTTCAAGCCCTTCACGGCTTCATTCTGGTCACAACCACCCATGGGAGGCTGATCTATGTGTCTGAAAATGTAGCTGAATATCTCGGTCTGTCCATGGTGAGTGTGTTGATTTAAAACAATGTCAGTTTTCAACTGAAATGTCTCAATCTGAGCATCTTTTAGAGTCTAATCTGTGAAACCTGTAACTTTAACAGATAGATGTCCTTCAAGGAGACTCTTTCTATGACATGGTGGAACGCTCTGATGCTGATACTGTTAAATCAAACCTGGACATGAAAAATAACTCATCATCAGGTAATGTTAAAGACTTTAAATTTATTTTTTTGTTGTGGCTACTTTTGTCATTTTTCTATATGGTTCCATAAATCACTTTTAAATCAATTTCTCCCAAATTCTAACTTGGCAGCATGTAAAATGCAGTGTAAAAATTTAGCAAGAAGCACTTTCAGAGTTTTAAAACTAATTCACTATGCTTTTCTCCTTCAGAGAGGAGCTTTATATGTTGTATGCAAACCTCCAAGGCCTTCAAGCTGCAGCACGGCAGCTGCTGCTCCATGCTGGTCAGAGGGAGCTTCCAGTCCTTCCCTGTTCCCTGCCCGTCCTCTTCAACAGCCTCTCCCTCCACCGAGCCTCTGTTCGTGGCCATCTGCACCCCAACAGTGAACCGCCTTCGTAGCTTCTGACTCCCACTTCTGTCAAAGCTTCCACAGCATCCACAGACTCGATATGACCTTCACTCAGCTGTCAGACAGGTGAATTACAGTTCCCTTTACACAAATACATCAAAATAAACTTGTATTGGTTATTGACAAGCATTTGTTTGTTTTTTATTCAGCGCGTTGCATTTCTTGGGCTACTCAGCAGAAGAAATGATTGGTCGATCGTGGTACAGTCTCATCCACCCTGAGGACCTTACGTTAAGTGCAGACTCTCACAGAAGTTTAAGTAAGTGCACAATCCACTGCAGTAAAACTTTCACTGTATTACAGTGAATAGTTAGACAACAGCCTCCGGCCATGATAAACAAATGAAATTTCCAAAAACAAAATTTAAAAAAATTACTTTCACTTATTGATGCCTGCGGAAATTACATTTAATCATAGATATAGAAGCTGCAATTGTGGTACAGTGACCTTTCTGTAATGAAGCAAGCAGCCTGCAAGTCATTATGGGTTCTCCCTATTAATCTTTTAATCCGGCACGGAGTTGGAGTCAGCTCAAGCTGCTCCACTGGGATGTTGGGAAACACTACATTGTTAATTTTCATAAAAGTGAGAACAAAGAAATGGGAGTTACTTTTTTTTGTGTAAGAGCTTTTAAAGGGTAGAGCACTGATGATGATTCACTGTGTGCATGTTATTATTTTCAAACATGAAAAACAGTGATAACAGAGACTTTCTTTTCCTTGTTGTTGCAGTGCAGACAGATGAGGGTTTTCAGGTAGAGATGGTGCTGAGACTCCAGTGCGAGGATCTGTCATGGACCTGGATCTACATTCGAGCTAACAAGGACTTTGGCTGTCAAAGCATCAGCTGCTTTAACTACATCATCAGGTGTGACAAACTTTATTTTTCCTTCTGATCTTGAGCTGAAGGTTGAAAAAAAAAATAGTGCGTTTAAACTTAAAAACACAGACTCATGACACATTGCTCTGTCCTTGTAGTGAAACAGAAGCCAGATATCTGCAGCAAAAAACCTGCAGCGATGCCTTCAGCCCGTCATCTGTGGTGAATCCCTGCCACTTCGCGGCTCAACAGGCTCCTCGCTCTCAGACCTACAACAGCACTAAATGTTTTAAAAGGCAGAGGACGTCTGACAGCCAAAGTGAGGAGCCAGCCACCAGAGCTCAGAGGGAGTCGGAGCGAGACGTATACTATGTGGCATGTGCCTCCTCTCAAGGCAATCGCTCACCTGTTCCCTTGGGTGACAGCCCAGCTCTGTTCACGCCTCCCTACAGCCCGGCTTCCTCCAGCTCCACTCAACAGCAGGAGGAGCTCAGCCATGACCTGCTGATGGATGTGCATGGATACACAGATCAGCTGCTGTCCTCTCCAGAGGGTTCTCCTTCCTATTACTCCTACCCAGAGGCAGTGCTCACCTGTCACAGCTCACCCTCCGACTCTCTCCCCGCCACCACCGAACACACCTTTGACCATGGAGCCTTTAGAGCTCCGCCTCCACGCTCTCCTCTCTCCTCCACATCTTCAGCGTATGATTTCCAAGCTTGTACGTCCGATGCTCGGTTAGTTCCAGACTGCATGTCTGCGTCCGACATGTGTGAGAGCCCAGTGGACTGTGCCCTGCACCAAGATGAATTTAGCCTTCTAGAGCAGCCAGACGTTGGTGCCCTTATCCATGTGGATCATGTTCCCCACCACGTGCTGCCTGTACATCCTGGTCTTCTTACCCCAAACCAGTCTCCCACATCCACAGAGTCTATCCAGTACAATGAGAGAGAGCAGGCAGAGATCAGTATCTTGGCACAGCAAATCTCCTCTCTGGCCAGCAGCTTTGACATGTATCACACAGTCAACCCACTTCAAAATGTGGCTCAGCCTGCAGCAACCAACACTCTTCCCTCAGTCTGCGACCTGTGGTCCCATCAGCCTCCAGTCCTCTCAGCCCCTCCTCTTAAACGTGAGTTGGTGCTTGATGATGGCATGTTCGACAGCATCCTGAAAGACCTCGACATCGTCACAAGAAAAAGCGGCAGCACGCCCGGCGGCGCGGTTGCGTCGCACAGCTACCAGCACGGTTTAGTGTGCAGTCAAAATGAGGCCCATGATTTGGAGCCCCTCAGTCTCTCCTTATCCACACTGGAGGACACACCGCCTGCCGAGCGTTTCACTGCAATGGATCCCTTCAGTTTGCAGTTGGGACGCCATGATCAAAACAATGGGTTGCATCAACTCAACCATTTTATGCACAGAAGCCTTCAGCAAGGTAATGTCTATCAAACAGACCAACTGCAACACCATCCTGCTTTGATATATGAAGATTAAGATGTTGATCTAATATTATTTTCTATTTTCTTTCAGATGGACTTGCTAAAGAAAACCTGTATTGAAATAAGTCTGTGACTTATTGCACTACCACTTGTATGACATATTGTCAGGGATATCTTCCTTAGCTGGATTCAAAGACAAGACATTTAAAGGACATCTTTGCTAAGACACTGTTTCCCCCAGATGACTTATTTCTGAATGTAGAAATGAATCTAAAGTAGATTCTGTACACTTCAACACTACAGCTCTGTCTTCATTCCTCATGTCTGCTGTCAGCTGTGTTTAATGTTTCGCTGATGTGTTATATTTTGTGGAAAAGGTACTTCAAACTGTCAGCACCTCCACACTGGGATGGAGGTGTATTTATCTTCTAATACTGAGTGACCACAGTTTACTATTGAGCACTTTATCACACCATGGCCATAAGAATTTTATAAATGAGAAGATTTAAAGGAAAATTACATGGATTTTAAAGCCGTCTGGATGAGCTTTAACACACTAATCAGTCTTTACCACAAAGAGCCATTTTTCAGTACTTGTTTGGTGCCTTAAGAGACACGAGGAAGACACTGATCAGTTTGCTAAAATAAAATAAAATAATAATAATAATAATATTTTTACATTCCTTATTTTTTAAGCTTAATTTTTTTCCCACTGTTGCACCATTAATACTTTTGAGCTGTTCTGAATAAAAAGAAAACAACCTCATTGAGCAAGTGAGCTGAGATGATTGTGAGTTCAACAGCTACCTCAGCGGTACATCGATATACATTCCATTCTGAATCTTATGAATTCATTGTATTTATTTAGTATTGAGCACACTGACCTACTGAACCTTACTCACTTAAAAATGTTCAATCATTCCAGATATAAATATTTTCCACGGTACTGGATCTGTACATTTCTGAATGCTTAATGTTTTTATGTTATTTCTCCATTTTTCTTCGAACGTTTGAAATAAATTGAATTCCAAAGAAACATTTGGTGTGATTTTTGATGTATTAATTAGGGTAATGAATGTATTCTCTTTTACTGCAGAGACACAATATAAATGACTTTCCTGTCTGATTAAGTGTCAACGTGATTGAATTAAGCAGTGAGGATAATGTGCATCAGTGACCCTAGCAGTATTTTCTATAAAAATTAAACCGAAATCTGAATTAACTGATTTCTTTGGCCACTTGGGGGCAATAAATGAAGCCTGGGTGTTTTTTTTTTTAATATCTGTTATGGTCCCACGTAACCTCAAAAATCAAACACAACAAGACTGAAAGATTCTGCAGGTTCATCACTACGTACAACCTCTTTCACATTAAATCTAATAACTTGAGTTATTGTTCGTAGGCAAATATTGATCAGTGTAGCTTTAAAATGCACCTTTTTTGCTTCGTTCTTCATCACAAATGGGTCCACTGTGTATTTTTTATGAGCACTTTGTCCGTATCTGATCAGATTGTGGCTGGATAAACAGTCCAAGCACAGTTTCTGCCGGCCTCCTCAGTGCTCCATTGATTTTTACATATTGTGGCAGGTCAGACCAATGAGAGAATATAAACTGTACACAGAGGAATCAATTACGTGGTTTGGACAGATGTTCTCAGTCGATGCATAAATGAATACTTAGACAAAGAAGTGAATTGACGGCCACTGAGGTGACTGAAGGATGACCGCAGTCAAACAAAGATGTAGCTCCAAAGAAGCACTTGGTCACACACTAAGTGTGCATGAATGTGGAACAAAACGCTCACAGGGGGCACTACAGTCATGCTGCTGGTGCAGTTTGTGCAATGCAGAGCCCCAGTGTTTCGCTCCTGCATGTTAAAGCAGCCACTAGATGGAGTGATAGCTCCAACAGCCTCCCACTAACACATATCTGCATGCTGTTGGTGTAATATTACTTTAAACAAGCTTGAAATAAAGTGGAGGACAATAATGTGTGTGTGTGTGTGTGTGTGTGTGTGTGTGTGTGTGTGTGTGTATAACAATAAACAGTAAAGGACATCATTCAGTCTGTTCATGAGCAAACAGTCCAGATGCCTGGTGTTATCCACAGAGACCTAATTAAGAGTGATGTCTGTTGAGGGGTACAATGGCAAATAAAGTTCTTAACAAGTCCACTCATCTGCTTCGCTCCAGTCATCCTGCATCACTCAGCGTTACCTGGAACGATAATGATTTCCCTGAGGCATGGTGACACCAGGTCGGTGGCACTGAGGCGTTCTCTACATCGGGGAGAATCCACCTTTTTTTTTTGCTTCAACATAAACACACACACAGGCAGTGGATACACCACTAACTCAACCATGTCTCTGCAGATTACATAGAACAGCAGTAAAGAGAGTTTGGCACTTTTCTGTCACTGTGGTTACATGATTATAATTAGATCAGGCAGAACTGTGTGCTGTGATTTTTTTTTTTTTCAAAAGATGAATATTAGAAGATTGTTATTATTATTTCCAATAGATGTAACTGTAGATCACAACAGTTGGCTAGTTACATCTAAATCTCTATCTATGCTATAATCTTATATGTGTATGTATGTATGTATCCATGTGCATGAGCAAGAATACACAGAAACACACACATTTTATCTTCATCACTTGGGTTAATGTATCACTTAATTACACAGTCGGCCCCTCCTGTCTCCCCGATATTAAATTAAAATGATGCGAGATTAAATTAGTGGTGAACTGCTGTAGGAGAGTGCCAGCAGTGGAAGAGAACAACAAAATGCATTGAGATGATTCTGTGATTCATATCTGGTATCTAAGCATGGCACCAGGGCTGAAGATGGTACCATGCAGTAGAAGCGACAAAAGAGAATCACAGGCAGAGCTGTCATCTGCTCTACTTCAGTAGCTCCTAAAGTGCTTTCTCAGGTGAATGGCTGGAGGGCGGCTGCTGTGGGAAAAGCGCATCACTGCAGTTAAACAGGGCAGCTCACGGATGAGATTCTTTTCAAAGCTGTGCCTCCCACAAGCAGCTAGGTTTTCATATCCCGCCTCACTGGTAGCTCCTCACAGATGATTACCTCGTTTACTTGCAAAGGAGAACCCACCAATTTGAAAGTCTCACTGATTTCAGACAACAGGGGCCTCAGGTGGCGCTGCCATGTCTTTGTTTATTTACCGGCTGCTCAAGCCTGTGTTCACACTTGAGGGTTCTATTGAAAGGTTTATCTCAGGGTATACATTTATTTTTGAAATAGATGTGGAAAGCCATCCAGCTAAGAATGTGATTTGTCTATTTTGCTGCAGATGGAAGCGATGACAGGAGGCGATAGCCACCAAGGTCACAAAGACGTGTCGCACACTGTCATGAGGGAATCCTGAGGCATTGTTACATGTTAACTTGAACATGCCTCTTTATTCTCCACATACCACGAGCAGATACTTCCGGCTGCGTAATTCATTTTACCCCTATTTTGATGTTTATAAAAATGAACACATTGTATTGGCTGCATCACATTTCCATGTCTATAACATTGTTGTCCCACTTTTCAAAAGGCGTCACATCACCTGACTGGTGTTGGTTCAGTCAGCGCACGCTGACACTGTAATTGGGTTAAACAAAACGACCCAAAATAGACTGCAGCCTGTTCCTTCAGGTTCCCTCCTGTTCCTCCTGTTGCCATCTCCCGATACCACAGCTCCCATTCAACATCGAATCTCACTCATGCAGAGTCAACATATTCTGTTGATATTCACGAGAGAAAGGCCAGCCAACCGGGGAGGAGAATACAAACAGCAGCCTAACAGTAAAGCCTACTTACATATG
This sequence comes from Polydactylus sextarius, assembly GCA_016801845.1. Lineage (NCBI taxonomy): Eukaryota > Metazoa > Chordata > Actinopteri > Polynemidae > Polydactylus > Polydactylus sextarius. Next base: position 5,811,667 of record CM028911.1, on the reverse strand, counting down.
AATGTTTGATTTATTTCCTACTGCTCCTCTCTCAGGGAGGAGTTTGCTGTTTACGGCAAAGCTCCTGTCCACAGAGGAGACATAAGCGTCCCATTGTGGCAACAGTTGATAAACATATAATCCTTTGTAGATGGAAATTCTTGTGTATTGAAAAAACAACAACAAAAAAAGGCATTTCCTCATATGTCCTCCCAGTAGGGACTTTAGAATACGTGCCTGGATGTAATGTTGTGCTTAACAGGAATCCCGAACAGATTTTCACGGGTTTAAATGCAAGTTGTTTTTTTTCCCCTGCAGAAGCAAACACCACCAGTTTTAGGGAGGAAAGTCTCTTGGCATATTGCGTATTTACCCTCCATGAGCTCAACCTCTAGCATTCACAAAATCAATGCTCTGTGCTGGAATTTCAATACGCAGCAGCACATAGGTGGATCTCTGTAAGATACAGTTTGATTTTTCAAGAGCTGCTGTTGTTGGTGCAGTAATGTGGGTGTTTAAAGCAATTGACAAAAATGACAGCAATCGCTAGTGATTATCCGCATGTGGCTGTGCAGTCAGAAGTGTTCCATGTGTACTATACACATATACGCGCCATGTATCATAAGCATGTTTATCTCTTCACTTCTGCAGTATCCCCCAGGAGTAAACACAAATAAACATGAGGGACTGGATCTTATCGAGCGCTCAGAGAGGGATGAAAATGATTTGAAAAACAATTAATTAGCTGAGCTGCTAATTAGAACTTTAAAATAAGTAAATGAATTCATCAATTAACGGAATCAAATAAAAAAGGAATTATAACCAGCAAAATAATTGATGCGTGGCTAAAGTAGAAATTAGTGTTAATACCTAATTGGTGAAATTTGTAAATCAATTTGATGACCTAGTTTTTAATGAGGAATTGCAATAAGATAGTTAGCAGGACAGGCTAACAGTTCAAGAAATAAACAAAGTGTTTAATGCAATTCTTGTATTTTTTTTATTTTTTTGGCCTTGTTATTTGGTTTAGGGGGAAAAGGCATTTTATTCATTCAAACTAAGCACTCAGAGAATTCTAAAGCTTGACAGGAAACTTCTGTGTTTGCATGGGGGGGTGTGGGGGTTTACGTTTTACTGTTGTTCTTTCCAACATCAGATGCAATAAGAGAGCCCATCTGATCTCTCTGAATTGGTTAAGAAAGGTTTTGTGTGATATTTAATGTAGCCGTTATGATTTTTCACTCACTTTGAAATGCACTGATTGCATCTATTCACTGTGTTTAAGTCTTCATTTGTCACATTTTCATAGAACAGTTCTCGTTCATAGTTCAGTTCTCTCTGTCATATTTCTGTGTTTTAAAGCATGTGTGCTGCTTTATGAGTCACTGTTACTGGACTTAATATGAGTTGAGTGGCAGGAGTGTAAAATTATATTGGCTATTTTTTCTTTATTCTTGTGTGACTGCGTATGTATGTATGTGCGCATAGTGTGTGGGTGGCTGGATGGGTCTTTAAAATTCATCACAAATCATCAGACCCTTTTCAACGCTCGGTTAGCTTGGGTTTAGCCTTCATTAATAATTCTGACAGCACAACTCATTCAAAGGGCACGAGGCCTCAGCTCATGCATAACAGAGACGGTATTCGAAATATTTTGTTCCATTTCTTTTATTTTAAGAGAAATTTTACACATTTGGCCAAACTTTACCAAATATTCCTCTCAAGCTTTTCTTTCCAACATCTGATCCACCCACATTTTCTACACTTTCATATCCATCAACAGCAAAGTCCTGTTACAGTTGAAGTCACAGTCAAGTCAAGAAGTTGTTTCTGCATAATACATTCCCCCCACAGGACACTTAGAAGTTCTGGGGATTATCATATATGTGTGTTAATGTATGTGTTGTATAGATATTAATATTTCTGAATAATTTCACACTGTGCTAACAAAGTAGAATGACAGCTGACACAGCAGGAGCAGGATCTTTCCACTATAGAGGAAACTGCTTCAAACCAACAGGAAAAAAAAAAAAAAAAGGAAAAAAAGTTTTGGGTGACGCCAGGGACGAGACAAAACTCTTGTGGCTTCACAACTACCCGGTGGGGGGTTAGTGTGCAGGTGATCTGAAACACTGTTTGAAGGTTGAAGAAACAGAATCAGAAACAGAGAGAAAGCTTCCTTGTGCAGCTTAGCAACAGACTTTCATTGTTTTTTTCTTTTTTCTTTTTTTTTCGTCACTTGACCTTTACACATAAACAGAGGGACATGTAAAACCATTCTGCACCACCACTGAGCAGTGCTGAATGCTCTTATTTGTTATCTGGAGGGACTTGAACTTTTAGTTGCGTGTGAAAAATGCATGCTGGTTAGCAACGGATAAGACTTTGTTAATGTACAAAGTTTTTCTAGATTTATTCATGATGAGGTATGTCATCTTTATATTGTAGTCACAAGTGTTCCAGCGTTCAAGCCCAGAAAGAACACTGAAGAACATTACCATGGAAACAGTACAGTGCTCAGACCACTATATGTAATGGTAAACAACATCCTGAATGGTTTTGTCAAATACCAGATTATTAATTCTTTTATAAACAGGGTGTTTATTAGAGAAACACCTTTTACTTTATATAAAGATAAAGATGTGAATGTGGGTGCAGAGTACCTCATCGTACTTCCCTGATTCTTCTTGCTTCTGCACAATCAAGGTCGTCTCTTGGCTTTTCATTAGCATGGAATGAAGCATGGAGTAAAATGTCCTTGAGTGTGGGATATTTCCTCTTGCTTTTCATTTATTGGCACATTATCAAGCTCCTCTTTTATGTCATAACTCCGTCATGAAACATATAGAACCAATTTCATAAAAAGCAAGAGGAAACAAGACCTGTCCATTTCACTGATCACTATTTAGCACACTCAGGCCCCCACTCAGGCCAATAATTGAAGACACCGCTGCCGGGGTGACAATTTAGCATTACCTGCTCATTAATCTACTCATCCTACACTCAGATTAATGTGCTGACTGTGATCCCAGTGACCTCAAGTCTGCAGGGACCCTAGTCACATGCTCAGGTCATGCTCACCTCCTCCTACAGAGCGTACTGTGCTAGAATTTCAGGAGCACGGGGGAAAAAAATAATAAATGACTGATAATGCAGCTCAGGCTGACTGCCAAATGGAAAATAAAGATGTAATTAGAAAGTAAAATGAACATGGATTTGCTACTGTACACATATTTTATTGTGCATTCCCTGAGCACATGAAACCACAGATAAAGTAGTCGCACACACAGATGGCTCTGTGCTCAAGCAAACAAATCAATACTGATTTCACACAGTTAATCAAACATGATCTCTTTGGATTTTGGACAGGAAAGCGGTTGATTTGAATTGGATAAACCTTGTTCATTGTTAAAGCACTAACAGATAGCCCACTTTTATCTTATTGATGTGAGTGGCTTAGAGTACACATAAAACCACAAAACATTTTCCTTCCACACTGCCTGCACTTCTTGACTTCTCCTGCTACTATTGCCACATGACACTCTCCTGTGTTTCTTTTTCTAATCTCAGGTTTATGACTCGGGCTGCATGGGTTCAGGTGTCTAATGGGAGCTCTGATGATGAACGCTGAGCCATTGACATGCGGATGATTTATAGTACAGTATTCACCAGAGGGGTGTTCTGCCTGTGCCACCCGGGGAGATGCCTTCCATCACATCTCATTTGCATTCACTCGATTTCTGTGCCGACAATGACTCACACCACTAATGAGGCACCCACAGGACAGGAGAGCACTCTGCTCACAGTTACACTATTGTTTTATTCTTCTCTGTAAACATGTGCACAGCTCCTCACCGCAGTTTGCACGGAAGCCGTGTTTGGTCTGTCAACTTACATGATAGTTATTTGAAATGAGCATTGTTACGGGGGGGTCATACTGCTGTTTGAAGAAACTGCAAACAAAAAGAAAAGTAACTTTGGAAAATGTTTCAGTAAAACAAGAAACAATAGTTTAGAGGTTTTTGTGTCATATAGGTTCCCTGATTGACTCTTAAAGTAATAAATTTATGTCCCATTTCATCCCCTATACTTTCACTATCTCTATGTCACATTCAGGCTTCGCTGCACTTTCACCTAGATTATTTTTTAATCTACAGGCATTAGATCCCAGCTATACCTGGAGGATGTGATAGTAATGTAATATGTAATGGCTACATTCGCACTACATATATTGATCTGGCAAACATTCTTGTCCAGAGCCTTCTTCAAATGATAGGTAAAGTGAGGACATAAGTGAGGCGATCAATATGCAAAACACACTCACACACTCATCCAGTTTTCAAATCCAGTTTGCCAACTCTGTAGATCTGCTGCTTTTTTATTTATTTATTATTTTTTTATTAAAACCTATTTCATTTCATTAGCAAGAAGTACAGCATTACCCTCTGTAATGAAATAGAAAATGAAAAAAACAAACAAAAAGAAAAAAAATGAGTGTTTTAGTGACGTGTATCACTTTAGTGCATTTGAAACTGAGTGATACTCGTATCACACAACACACTTTTTTTATGCTGCAGAAAAAACAGCTTAATCGGTACATGAGGCACATAATGAAAACACTGTACAGTTGGATGTAGAGTCAGACAAGGCTGAGAGATAAAGACATTAAATATATTTTTGTTCCTGCACCAGTGAAGGAGAAATCTCTGTGTTGGCATCTTTTTTTTTTTTTTTGCTGTGCAGGTTTTTGAGAAGCCCTTTCTCTCTCTCTCTCTTTCAGAAGTAAAAATAAATATCTCTCAACAGAAATTTTTGGATTTTATACACCCAGTAAGTATTACAGTCACAAAAGAAGCAACTTGTGTGAACATTGTCCTTTTGAAGCAACACATACTACCAAGATAGAAATTGATACTACTGATTTTGGTTCATAAAAGACATTTTACTACTTTAATACATTGATTTTTTTAAATTCAAAATTAACACATTTGTCAGTGCAGTCAGTTCCATAGCTGTGCATGAAGTGTAAAACTGAGAAGCAGCCTGAGAATCAATCACACACACACACACACACACACACACACACACACACACACAGACAACTCTCTACTGTGGATATTTTTCATCATTCATTCTTCATTTCAGCCCAATAAAGCCAGTCATAATAATAAAACCAACTCACTGCTGTGACAAAAAAAAAAAAAAAAAAAAAAAACTTTGTGAAGTCAAAATGAGTGTGTAAATTGAAATTTACGAGTCTCATAACAATGCACGGCATCATTTGAATAATTTCTGTCTCATATCCTCTTTAGCTGTGATCCTCAGGTCATTCTTCACAGGAGAAATAATTGCTCTGTGGGTTTCTCTTTAACAACATCCACCAGAGGCGAATACGCTTAAAACTTTTCCACAGAGGTGAAATATTGACCGTATCTAATATTTATTTGGAAATAGTGCAATTAACCAGTAAGCGCTTAGAAATATTTAGCAACTTTGAAAATGCACGCCAAAGAATAACTGAATAACTGTAATATAAAACTGCTTGCTCATGGCCTGCATCCCACTATGTATCCATGTTTTTTTCATAGGCTTAAAGCAGCTATGATGAATATTTCTATGTTAATAAAGGGATGAAATGATTACATGTTTGTATAAGCAGTTGCTGGAAGTGATGTAATAGTAAATGTGGTTTTGCAACTTTACTGTTTTTATCCACTCTCAGTGCTCTCATCAGCATTGTCCCAAGGTGGAACTGGCATAGTTTTTCCTTCGAAGCAGCAAAGCTGAATTTTTTTCTATTTATAATTACAAAATATACCTTAGAAGTATGGAAAAACAGCATAAATATAATATACTGATGAAAATTCCCTCCAGCATTTTGCTGACCGTGTAAACACCATTTCATCAGATATTGGCCTTTTAGCATCATGCAACACTCTACATGAGTGAGCTCTGCCCAAATACACCAACAAAACACCCAATTTTCATTCCAGCATCCCTAAATAAGAAGATTATTATTATAATTATTAATCATATTGTAAATGCTAGTTCATCAGTTAATCGCCTATGTCCCCAGGAACCTGTACAACTAAATTACACAAAATTTCACTCATTGGAAAATGTCCATGTTACGTGAAAGTTAACATTCTGTCAAATTTTGTTGTTATTGTCATCTTAAAATAAACTAACATTTTTAGTAAATGTGTTATATTTTATGTATTGTCTGTAAAGAAACTGAGGGCAATAAAATGCTTCCCACAGTCTTATTGAAAGTTATTGTGTGTGTTTATTTCTATTACTAACCTGCGGTTTAAAGTAAAATTGGAGACTGCTTTACCGCCTGAAAAGCAGCAGTTTTCAGTGATTATTTTGCAGTTTGCACTGTGGTTAAAACAATGCTAGTGGCCTGATGACAGACAAATAAAATACTGCACCTGTTAGAGACCCGCTGCTGTGATTTGATGCCAAAGGCCACTGCGCACAGTGTCTGTTATTAGCCAGCTCAGAGATTAATGGCTAATGATCACTCTCTAAGCTGCTTGAACACATGCCAGCTAACGAGCTAAGTGATGCACTTTATTATTTTTAATTAAAGTACTCACAAGGTTTCTTATGTTGCGGTATATTTACAGTCCATCTCTGGGTAGTGCATTAAAACTGTGGAACAAACCCTCACTCCCAGAATCCCAGAATCAGACGTGGACAATGTGTTCTCTGTGTCTCTTCCTCTGTGTCTGTGACTAATCGCATACTTCCACTTCTGTCCTTCTGCAGGAATGAGCTTTTTGCCCTCAACACTCAGTGTCTGAAGCACTGCATGTAAAACAATAAGTGAGAAAAATGATGTCTGAGGAGTTGCATTTGAATGACTCGGGAAAAAAAAAAAAAAAAAGATTATGTGCTTTCAAGTTATTAGTCCTGGTGGCAAAGTGAAACATTTTGAGATATTTGACAGAACATGAAAGCAACAAGAAAAAGGTAATGAGCTATTGATTTTTTTTTTAGATTTAAACATTTTAACATTTTCATTTTGTGACTGCAGTTTCTTTGTACTGAACTTATAATGTAGTTGGACTGCCATCCTAATTTAGACATCACATACTGTATGTAAAGCGGGTTGTGCTCTCCTGTGGTGTGTGGCCTTTCAGTCACAGTGCCTTTACTGGCGGAGAGCAGGTTGTGACTGACAGGTTTAGTGGGTGGTGACGACGTTGTGTGTGTTTCCTCAAGCAAGACGTGCAGCAGCCCTGCCCGAGCTCAGTCTTTTCCTCTCCTATCGATCAGAGGCAGTTAGACCATGTCTGCTCATACGAAAGGTCAGAGGCTCTTTTTATGTCTCCACTGTCTCTGTGGACAGATACTAGTCACTGCTCAGACACATAAAAGCCCATTGCAGAGGCATGTATTGGTCTGGATGTTCAGCTGCAGCTCTTTATAGGCCACCTCAGGGACTGACTGCACATTTCCCCACAGACAGCAACTTATTAAATGAGGATGACTTCATTGGGAAAGAAAATGCGGAGTTCATTTCAGCCTCGCCACGTACTAAAGTTGATGAAATTACTCCTGTCCCCTTCACTTGGCAGCAAGAATTAAATATTAATTACACTTTATCAAACTTAGCAGATTACAAAGGTAATGTAGTAATGGTCAAAATTGGACGAGTGCACTTCACATGCTCACTGGCTTCATTCAACGCATATTGGTGCACCTGAAGTTCTGAGCTGCCTTTTGCTGAGTTTTACATTTTAGAGTATTAGCAAGTTATTAACTTCCCCCTAATAGGAAAACCTTGCTCTTGGAATGCAAACGAGGTGAAAGAGCAGTTAGGTGACAATGAGAGGATCACTGAGCCGCTCATGGGATAATTACGATATATTCATTCATGCAAAGGGTGAAATGGCCCTTGTGTCCTTAAGCACCAGTCTCACATGGGCATGTCAAAAGTTGGTCCAGTTTTCTTTCATGAGATTGAATGACACGGATCATAAAGAGTTGTTATTTATTGGAAAACCACCAGGGATTCCTGTTGGTGGCTCTAATGTGAGTTTGGCTTGATGAGAGCGGCCGTTTAATGATCATTGCTGGCTCATCAGAGTTGGGTCATCTTTATTCATGTCTTTATTGATTTCACAAGGATGATTTTGTAATTGTGAAAACATGCAGAGTCAGGTGCATAAATCACCTCCCTCTACAAAAAAATAAGGCAACTCAACCATTACAGCACTGGAAGGAACTTTGAAAATCTTTTGAAAATCCTGTCTTCTTTGTACTTTGCAAATATTTCACACAACCATGAACAAGTCACAGTTTATAGCATTAAATTTTCATTTAACACCATCAGTAGGTTTAAATTATAACATGATCTGTGACCCTACCGTCAAAACTTCATGTTAGCTTGCTAACTTTATTACTTGCATCTCGCAAGGCTCTAAACTCTTGTTCCCTTTTAGACAGGAACATATGGCTGGATAAATGCAGTATATTAGTGTAGAGAAATGAATAATTTCCCTATAAATAAACTGTGATAATGAATTGGATTTAATCAGGCTAGCTGTTTACCACATGTCTGTTAAGTTCATGACAGAAAGGCTTGTTATGTGTGAACAGCATGCATGCAAATAACAGCAAGTAACAGCTGAGGGATTACAGTATGATACCCAAAACCATGACCTTGTTAAATTGAAAGCAATCACGGTATCCATGACACTAAACTAAATCAATTACACAATTAAAGTGGCAACTGCAATTACACCAAATTTGGCAACAGAGCAGAGGAAAGCAGAAACAGTAATTAACTGCAGTAAAACACATTGTTCAGACCTGATGATATGTCAATAAGTGTCTCATTTACATTCTGTGTCAAATATTTGGGAAATGAGGTGTGTGACAAGAACAGAGTGTGTGTGCAGAGCGTGTGAGGCAAAGAACAAACACACGGACACACAGACCTACATTCAAATGGAAAAAGGGGGTTGGCATCAATTAGCAGACATGTTCCACTCTGCGTGTCGCCCTGTTTCTGTAGCGTGTGCTGGAGTGCTCGCCATGCATCAGTTGTCCCCATTACAAAAGCTCTCAGAAATGTCATTAGAACCAGTGACCTTTCAAACAAAAGTCAGTACGCTCAAACATAATACTTTACAGGCTCACAAACTCCATTCACAATACATCAAATACACTCCATGTGTGTTTTCCACCTTTTTTGCTGCTTTGGTAGAGTAAGTCATCCCTCCACAGGTTTTTTGGCTTTGACATTAAAGGTTGCAGGCAAAATATTCATGTTTTTTCTTGTTCTCTACAAAAAGACAAATATCTTCACTGATTCTGATGTCAAGAGGCCATTAACACTTCCAGCAGTGGAAATTTGGCACAGTCACAGTCATTAATTTCCTCTGGATAAGTTGATGATCTCTGTGTCTTTACCTTCCATTGAAACTCACCCTGCATGGCACCTAACTGTCTGTTCATCTCAGCCCCGCTTCTGGAACTGTTTCTTTTCATAATGTATGCGTAATAACACCCATTCAAACTTATCAAGAATAGTACTGATTGGTAACTAATCAGGACACTACTTCATAGGCATGCTGGGACGAACTGAAATCAGACAGTGGCAGACCTCTTAAGCCATCATAATGACATAAAATTTCCGTTTATTCTTATGGAACATTTTTTCACCCTGTAGGATGATATCACATACACAGTATGATCTGTACATGTTCCAAGTTTTATCAACCTCCTACTCAGGCAAATGCTAAAGACCTGACACCAGAATTTTGTCATAACATTAGTGGAATACCACAACAGTCTTCCTCTCAAATTTTGTGCCGTTTATTCTGTTGTAGAATTCAGATATCACAGGCAGAGCACGGGGATTCAGTTTTGACCTCTGGGTCATGTCTCTGTGGTAAATATTCTAAACATAAGTGCCACTTAATTGGCTATTTGCAGAGGTTTTGACTGTATTAGTTACTGAGGCTTCATCACAGGACCTTAGCACAGGACCTCATCATTTTATAAGATAATAACCCCTCTGACTGTTCAAGTGTACGTTTCATTAGCTGAGGCACACCGTGGGATACGGTGAGGACCTCTGGAAACAGCCAAGTAAATGGACACTACATTTTAAAAAATGACTTCCATAAATACAAAGTTAAAATTTTTAATGAAGCACAGCTAAGTGACAGACCTTTATTCTGTAGGCTGCATCTCTCAGAAATGATTTTTATATCACAAATGTATTTTGATAGAATTGTAATACTGGCTTATTACCTTCTTGATTACCTTCTTAATAAAGATATTGTTGCAAAATGTTTTCCGACAGAGTAGCTGTGTAATTTGTTCACAGTCGTGCTAACAGACCGTGTAAATGGTTGGTTGTTCACCATATCTTCACCCATATCTTTAACTGAAATATCTCAACTACTTGACAGAGTGCCATGACACTTTGTGCATGATATTCATGAGACCCAGAGGATTAAACCCTCTGACTTTTCCTCACACATCACACAAATTTTCTCACTTTTCCAGTCAAATATCTTTACTAGATCAAGCTATAGACATGATTCCCAGGTTATGCTGTCTTGATCTGAGCCTTCATCTCAGATTTCAGTGGTTTTCACTGTAAAATCTCTGAATGAACTGCCATAAAATTGGTACAAGCATTCATTCTCCCTTCAGGATCACACACTGTTTCATTTGGCACCCCCATCAGGTAACAAAATTCAGCTTGTACAAGTTTTTTTTATGCCCTCATAAGCCTCCATGATGGCTACATGGAGGCTTGAATTTGGTGGCTAAGGGTTGCTGTCACTGCACACAAAAAGCTTTTGGCCATAACGTGTGAATTTAAACATTAATTATCTACAACTAGATCAATTTGTGGAGGCATACAATGAGAAGATAGTACTTCTATTTTCGATCCTAACAAAACTACTGACAATTTTGTCAATTTTTTTTAGCAGATGTTAGCACACTAACTTGCCAAACCATCAAGAATGTGTTAAACATAACAAATTTTCCTTTATGGGATAATAAATCAAATCTGAATCTGAATCTAAGGCTTACTAATATCCTGACATTAGCATTGCTGTGGTATTTTAAGGATGTTAGCATGGTGACATTAGCATGTAGTCCAAAACACAGCAGTGCCTTGGATCAGATATGTTAGCATATCTGATGTGAAGTGAGAATGACAAAGATGCTGTTTATCCTCCATCACCAGGAATGTTGTGTATGTGTGCCATGTATCTTGGTCTCTGATGTCCATATGGTAAGGATGTAAACGAAGAACATTTCCCTGCCAGAGCTCAATAGTGTCCAAAGAATGTTTCACAAAAAAAGGCCTTGAAATTAAAAGAGAAGGAACTCAATTCATACATGTCTAATACAGGCATATCTTTGTGGTAATCCGACATCATATCAATATCAAATTTAAACAAAGACTGAAGCCATAGGTGTGTGTGTAGTCTACGTATTCCTCATTATGGGGACTTCTGTTAACACACTATGTTGTGGAGAATTGCCTTCCTTATGGGGACAAAAATCAAGTCTATGGGGACTTGTTTTTTGATTTACAATCACCTATGTAAATCATTCGATTTTAAGGTGAAGACATATTTTAAAGTTTGACATTAAGGTTAGGGTTAGGTTAAAGTCATGCAATATGTAGTTATGATTATGATAGAGCCTCCAGGACATTAATGTAAACTAATAAAATGTCCTCTGAATTCATGGTAACCAGACTTTGCATGCGTGTGTATGACTTCTGTGTGTAACAGTCATCTCTTTCCAAAGTTTTTCATCTGGCACCAATCTCTTCAGGGGTTTCATCCCACAGCAAACATGATTACCTTAGGACCACTAGACATATAGAATTACTTTCACTTCGGCAGCCCACGGCTGTACAAGAAACTAATTTTAAAGGAAAATCGTGCTTGGTGTCTCAGTTTAATTCTTTATTTTTAATAAGGCACTTTCTCTTCACTGAATTTGCCAAAAGTAGATAAAGAGATAATGATGGCCTGTCCTTATGTTAACAGCACATTTTGCTCATGGATCAATTGATAGATTGGCTTGTAATTTCCCCTCTTAGCATGAGAAAGAAAGTGTGAAACCAGGGGAGAGCATTGTAATTTGCTCTGACTGGCTCCCCCCGGTGGTTCAGACAGTGCTGATGTGTCTCTAATTGATTTCCACGGCATCCTCATATGAGCTGTGAGAGGACAGCAGCAAGGATACGCCATGTGTTGCACATTGGTAGGTTCACATTGATAAAGTGTGCAATGATTAGGAACTGTTCTTGTCCTAGTTGTCCTCTGTTCTCCTTCGCATCTTATCAATCATACCAACAAAGTAAAAGTAAGAAAAAATGTTAATGATAGGATTTATTAAATGCTTTCACATTAGCTTTGGTACAAGACTACAAAAATTGCACTTCAGGAGATGCTGAAGTGAAAATTAAGAGAGAATATAACCTTGTAATTTGCACGTCTTCAGTTTCTACAACATGCTGAGCCTGACTGATTGCACTTAACAGCTGAATCATTCTGCTATCATCTTCATCAATAACATGTGAATCAAGTTATAACTGATTGAGAGAAAAGTTTGTTTAAGGACAGTTTTTTTTTTTTTTTATGTTTTAATGCTTCCTTTATCAATGTCTTGGGATCAAACTGTAGCATTTTTTAACCTTATTTGACAGACCACAGACCACCCAACTCTTTTCTCCAGCCAAGGGACTGAAACCAAACCCCTGGGTGGATCTTGGTTGTCTTTTCCTCTTTAACTCTTAACAGTGTCATGCACACAACATTTATCTTCATGTAGTAAACCGAACAGCAAAGGATTTAGGAGGGCTACTCTCAATCCATCAATGTGCCAGAAGCTCTTTTTGAATATTAAAAAGGCCATCTCCTTGATCAAATGGCTATGGCTCTGAAGTTTTGCCAATATGAAGGTGCAGGATGGATAATGTGATATACATCATATACCAGATTGGAGGAGATGTGTCGAAAAACAAAACTATGATAATGTTGGTGCTTACGGGATGGTCACTGCACACGTTTGCACATTATTAGAAGAGGAAGTGGCACCATCTTTTCTTTCCATAATCGAAGGAAAGCAAAGATGAATCACTGGCAGATATTTTATCATGCGGTTGTATCTAATCTTTATACCTACTTTGGCACATCAATAAACACATAAGTATGTTGTTGCCGATCAATGAACGCAGACAGACAAACCTTTTGGCCACTTGTGCCGTGTCAACAAGAGCCGGGGAGAGCACTGGGGCCTCACTGCAAATTAAACCTCTGAACTCTTCACCCTACATTCAGCACTGACTCAACATTTATCAAACATTCATAGCAGCAAAGCTATTTGCATCACCACAAGACCTACAATCAATTCAGGGCTTTGAGAGAGGTTTACCAACTGGAGGGCTGTCAATAATTATTAAAGATTCACTGTAGATTTCCCATGTGTGAATCGACCTCCTGTACCCAGAGTCTGCTGCAGGATACACCAGCAGTGATCACTGATGATGAATTCTTCTGCTCAGTTTGAGTCAGACATCTGTGGTCGCAGACTTGTCTCAGTCTTGCCCGCAGCCAGTCATTTATTTACTTAATATTTACCTCCTACTCTACATCATTGCTTCTGTGAAAATGGTGACAACAGACTGCTGAATCTAAATCCGTTCAGAGTGTTTGTGTATTTAGCTACAATTCCTTTTTCTGTTTTATACGCTTGATTGTGACGCTGCTCTTCTGCTTCTCAGTGAAAAACCACAGATTTATGTTCTCATTGTGTTTTCACAACCCCTCCACCATATTCAATATGATCAGCTATAAATATACAGTATGACATACTGAGCTGCTGATTGTTTCTCTACCTCTTAATGGCTATTACCAACAAACACAGCAAATGGAAACTAGATACAAGGCACTTCAACACAAATAGGGTCATTGTATGGGTCTTTTGAGCTTTTATTACCGTGTAAATCAGTGGTGTACAGATGGGCCAGGTTTTGGCGAACGTGAGGCATAGATGCCAACCTAGTCAAAATTGACATTCCTGATGATACACATTCACTTGAGTGGGACACTTGATGGTGACAAAAATGAGAGACTCAAGAGTGGAGTGTGTGGTTTCAGCTGCAAAATCACAAGGAATTATTGAAGCAATTGATATGAGGATGTTTGGTGCTGACTTCCATCCTTCCATTAGCTATAGCAGTAATATTTTGAGGGTTGGGTCGTGGGAGTTTGAAACTAAAGGCCAAGGGATAGATTGGCAGTCTATCAGGCTCTCGTTCATCACATTCATGCTAACATTCACATCTACACATCTTTGGACTGTGGGGGAAGCTGAAGTACCTGGAGAAAACGCACATAGAAAAGGTTCAGGTTTATGCAGCTGCATAAATGCATCAAGATTTGGCTTAACAGCATGACAACCATCCATTAAAGTACCCTGAAAAAAGAAAAAGATTATTACCCTTGTTATAGTCATGCAGTGTAAATGGCACATATACTGGAAGTTAATGCAAGAATTACCATAAATTAATTCATCAACAGTGCACCCTGTCATCAAAATGAATTCTCTCTGAGTCATTGCTCGCAGCGAAATGAAGTGTTTACGGGCATACTAGCAGCTCTGTGAGACTTTACTATACACATCAGTGCCGTTAAGCTAAAAACTAACATGGCAACGATCTCACAATGATCGTGACACTGGCTCCTAACTTTTATTTAGCAGCAGTAATGCTTGTCATGCTCATGTCAACATCTTAATATTTCATAATTTAGCACAATTTTACCACAGTACAGCTGTAGCTGATGGTAATTTTTATTTGTTTTCGCAATATTTGGTCACAAAAATAAAACACTGTCATTTGAAACCATCCTGGGGGGGTTTGTATGTGTGTGAGATGTTTCAGCCTTGACCAAACTGGTGGCATCATCATCTCCACAGCCACACTGCAAATATTGTTATAAACAGCTCAGGGGAAATGCTGTGGCAAACGAAACCAGCATTGGACTGTTCAGTATTAAGCAAACTGCCAACTGTAGTGGTCACAGCCATTTCTACTGACAACATAAGAGAACAACAATACAACTGGGGTTCCAGACAGTGAACAGATACACAGGGATGAATGTATTGAATGTGGAAGATGTCACTGTCACTCTGAGGTCACTCAGGACTGCTGTATATCCTGTAAAAAGTGGATAAGAAACAATGTTTGATATGTCAGCACTAATGTGACAGTATACTACTCACTCACAGCACAGAGTTGAGTGTTGGTTTCCAGTTTGATGGTTGGTAGTGACTGTGCATCTTGGAAGATTAATGGAAGTGTTTCTACATGGCAGCAAGGACGGTGACATCCAGCAACACTGAATCAAAATTTGTTGGGTTTTGAACGTGGTGTAATTACAGACAGACTGCTCTACCCCACAGACTGACTGCTTGGAAGGCTTTTCTTGCTGCCTGATTTATTTCGATCTCAGAGGAAGATTTGTTGCCAGTTAAACGCACCATAAAACATCTCTTTGTTCTTGTCGACGGGTCGCAGTTCTACACAGAAAATCTCCAAAGGTTTGTTTCCCTAACTCCCCTTGGAGATCAAGTCTAAATTGAATTTAACAAGCACTTTTCTTTTAAGCCCAACTTTTAATTACTAGAAAGGGTCAGTCTGGCCACTGAGAGTAACTCTCTATGATAAGCCCTTAACCAAGTCTGTATCATTATCCCGTATGAAGCTCTACCTTTCCCCGCTGGAGTGTTGGCAGCAGAAATGGAGCTGCTGTGTTTTTTTGGGGGGGGATCTGTACACTTCAGACTTGTGCTGTTTAGAGGCACAGTGAGTCTCTGGAGAGGTGCGGTGTGTGCCTACAATGCAGATTCCATTTGTTACATTTTTATGGGGGTTGTTTGTGTGGCTCTTTTTAAAATGGGCACACAGCGAGTCAGTTTATGTATGAATGTGTTAAAGAAAGGTGGCTGAGGCCGCAAGAGGAGCAGAGGGATTTAGATGATAGAGACTGAGAGAGGTGCCCTACTCATCACCTTTGCTGCACGGAGCATACTTCCAGCCTGTGCTCTCTATTAATTTTATGCTACCTGTATTTGAGAAGCTCTATAAATATGCAGAACAGCCAGATGATAAAATTCCTATCTCAGGAATTGCTAGGTAAGAGGATCTATTGAGACGACCTGAGATGAAGACAAATCCTGATGGCCTTCCTAATTGACCACAGGAGGATGGCTGGGAAGCACCTCTAGCATTTTAACTCCAGCTAGAGGGAGAAAACCAGAGCTTTTAGCTTAACAGCGTTAGCGTTATAGTAGATGACATGGATCTGCTTAATGCCAACATGACATCCTCATCAATCATTTAACATTGTCTGCAGTGTTTAAGACAGACACATATATTTCATACAAATGTTCCTGCCTTTCTCTGTGTTAATATTAAGCGTATGTGATAGCCTCTTTCTAACCCTCCCTTATGTTTGTGTCTTCAAGAATCTCTTAGGCTGTCAACTGGTTTGTCACACCTTGAGACGGTGGAGCTGGATGGTATAAGAAGGGCGGCCATCTTAGAGTCTCTTCTTTTATTCTGGCAGCCATGGGCCTTCAGTTGTTTGAGTTTTGAGTTTGTTCCTTTATCTATCACTCACACACACACACTCGACACCCCTGATAAACAACATTCACACGGGTTAGATTGTGTTATTTCTTAGTTAATAAAAGGTTTTGTTATGCTACGTTTGTGTGTGGACTCTTCTCCTTTTGTTGCGAATCTTTGAGCCAGGTTCGTAGCAGCGTATAACACCCTCTGTTATGTTTCTGTGTTGGTTGAGCCTCTGTAGAACAGCATGTAGATAAATATACAGTATTCACTTCAAGAAGTTTCCCATTCCATGAGGAGGAAAATAACTATTACATGACATATTTACTCTCTCAGAAAGGAGAATATTTATTATAATATTGCAGCTGCACCTCCTCCTCTGTGGAAATACATCCCACTTATTCAGACTGTGACCAAAACTCTTGTATAAATGAACTCACTGTAAAAATTTAACCTCTTTTTTCTTCTCCCAGAAAAAAAGATATGTTTTATGCATACGCTTTTCCAAAATAAAGAGGCATACCATCTATTTTTTTTTTGTGCCCACAAAGACGAACCTCAAGGCTCTTTGGTTGTTTTACGTATGAATTCATTAATGTTGACGCTAATTTCAGCAGCATTGCAGTGAAACCTCCTAAGGCGAGCGCCTTTCTTTCCAACTAGTCAGCGGAAAGCAACATCAGAGTTGCTTCCTAGACTCAAACTTCAGAGCAACAGAAGATATAGATGCGGTGCTGTATCTTCAGGAAATAAAACCGACATGTTCAAATCAAGTGGGAATGAATCTTTCTCTCTCTCTCTCTCTGAATGTCTCAAACCCTCCTCAGTCATGACATTCCTCACGACGTCCACATTTCCTTTCTCGCCACCCTCCAAGGGCAGTCTTTGTATGCCACTCTGTGTTTGCTGTGGGGATTAATACAGAACCTAAAATAGTGTTTGCAGTGGGGAATTAAACAAAGGCTGCTTCACATGCTTCCTAATACAAAGTACAGGTACGCTAATCTCTTGGCATTTGCTATGCCATGAGGCATGCTGATCTCTGTTTTGAATTGGCCTGTGTGAGTCATCATGGTACTCATGAATTTGTGGATTACACTACAGGGGGTTGCGTTACAATCCTGCAGACGCAGTGTGAAAATATACAGAAGAAGACAACACATGTAGCTGCTGATTTTTATAAGAAGGTATTTTTATATGAAGTTTTGAGAAATTAATCATCAGTGATCTTTGAAAACTAACTATTCTCCAGCAATTTTTAGTCTTGGTGCCACAAAGTGCATGTGCTCTTTTTGAAACTTAATCATTCCTCCAATCTTCTGCTCAATTCTTCAGTCACAACATGTTTAATGAAACAGCATAATGATAGAATTTCCAGCTAATAAAGCACAACGAGGTTTGGAAGCCCCCGTTTCAGTTTTGCTGAAAACACAGAGAG
Organism: Polydactylus sextarius; assembly: GCA_016801845.1. Lineage (NCBI taxonomy): Eukaryota > Metazoa > Chordata > Actinopteri > Polynemidae > Polydactylus > Polydactylus sextarius. The sequence goes on along the minus strand of CM028911.1, from coordinate 5,793,617 downwards.
CATGATGTATCCCAGAAAAAAACTGCCTGTTCTTTTTCTGCCTATTAGGATTGTGCTGCGCTTTTGTTTTTGCATTGTACCCAGCTTCACACAGAGGATATGCATAACAGCCACCGCAACAAAGAAAGCATCTATTAAAAATTTAATTCATGAACCTTTAATTCACTTATTCTTGCCAATGCAAATTAAATGTCCTCTATACAATGCAGTTATAACATGCGGCACTGTGGAAGTGTTTTTTTTTTTTTTCTTTCTGTGCAGCCACTGTTGGTGAGCCTTGTTTCTACCGACAGTGAAATATTTCTACCATCACTTCACCTTCTCGAGTCAGAAACCCCTGCAGCAGCAAGGAATTATCCTCATAAAGAAAAATTGGTGCACTTTACATGCACAGGAAGGAGCAGAAGGGGTGGGAAAAAAATCTTTTCCAGCCTTTTTAGTTAAAAGTCTTTCAATTGTTCTTTGCTGATGAATAAAACTGAGATCTTTTACTCCATTCAGTTTGCCATGTCTAACTCTCGTCTAATTGCTCATCACTACATGCTCCGGGCAAGGTCTTCACCTAGAGGGAGAGGCAGGTCTGCTTTGCTCAGCTTCTCTTAAACTAAAAAAACAAAAGAAAGAAAAGAAAATGTCTTGTGCGAGCCAGAGCTTGAAGCCTTGAAGCCTGAAGTGATAGCTTCATGGATTTTAATAGTAAACAATGACTGCTCCAGTATATTAAGCCAATGCAGTGAACATTGAGATTGCATCTCAATTGAATTATTGCCAGCAATTTTTACTGTCATTCTACATTCCCTCAGCTACAGCGAGTAAACCACCTTTTCGCAGTCATCTCATTTTTTAGCATTAGATGTGCACATTTGCTTGATATGACAGGCCATTCATTATAACGTATGACTCTGCAGACTGTCACTCTTTGCTTCTGGATTTAAGAATCAAAGGACATGCATATTTTAAAGTAAGTTCAAGAAAAAAAAGATGACGCTTTATCGTTATGCCTTTTCTTTTTCACTTGTCTTTGACAAAAGTGAAGCAATTTCACACTTAAGGATGATTTGAGAAGAGGGACTCTATCTTGTCATCATTTTCACTCTGCTGATCAGTCTCCTTTTCTGACACTGACAAATAAATTATACATCAGAACTGCCGAAGTTGCGAACAAGACTGAATATGATTAGATAAAGACAGCGAGTGACCTGAATTCTCGATACCAAATGGCATTTAAATGTGGATAAATTAAGAATTCAGACAAGTCAAATTATGTCATGATTCTTTACTGTCTCTTTACTGTCTGGTGGCGGCGCAATACGATCCTATAATATGAGAAATTACGTGAATAAGATTAGGAGAGAGGTACGGTGGGAAGTGGGAGAATCTACTCAGACCAGACTTGGACAGTGATAATCAGTCTTCTAAAGCATTAACAATATGAGCCAGGTTTAAGGCAAAAAAAGTAAGGACACGGAAAGAGAAACTATCCTTCTTCTGAACTATTGAACTGGTTGTTGATCATTACAGCCCATTAACTTATAAGGCTGTATCCACTCCACATGTATTTGTTTGACATGATTTTTCTCTTTATAATGATCATCTTCAGGGTAATGAAGCCCCCTTGTTGCATAATGTTGTAAAGTTAAGAGACAGAGAGATGTAGTGGTTTAAGCTCCAGCAGCAACACCTCATTTATCCTTAGGTGATTTTTTTTGTTTTTGACGGGTCACACATGGCCAGACAAGCAAAATCCTGAGACAGGATGTTGTATCATACAGCAGCTAATTAGGTGGGAAGGTTTTGGATAGTGTTACAGATATTCACTCTGAGGTTATAAACAGTTGGAAGTTAACATGATTATTAATGTCAAAAACATAGGGATGAGAGATTCCCATCATTTAGCAGATTTACTTGTATAGCCACGAGAGATAATTTGTGCAAACACACTTCGCTTTCAGCACCAACGCTTCCGCTCAGGTTAGTTATACTGTCACTCAAAGCTGAAAAATATGCAAGGATTACATATGCAAGGGCACATTTTACAGATAAATATGACAGTTGCGCCTTGTTCTTTTGCTGCCAGATTTCTAGCACAGGCTTACAGCTGTACTTGTTTGCTCTGAAAAAAACATGAATTTTCTCCTGCGGTTCCAACTAATAATACCAATATTTCAGGTAGAAATACGCCACATAAGACTTCTCCTGTGTGTAGTGAACTAAGGAGCAGATGTTTCTTTAATACTCAAGGGACACAACCTTAGACTTGTCTGAACAGATGAGTAAATTGGCAAGAGGTCAGTTAGATGTATTTATAAATCAATGCAATTAATTCACTAGATAAGAGGATCGATTAGTATCATCGGTGTCCTCTACCACCAAATGAATATTCCAATCCTTATAATAGAAGTCACTTCTTTTTCAAATAGTCCAGACTCCAGCCAGGGTCAGACAGTTGCAGTAAATCATTGCCCACACCACAGGTAGACTTGAAACCACCGAATAACACAACAAAACGATCAATTCACAGCGCTCTCCTTCTTTTTAATGATTCACTAACTGTGAACAGCATTAAATATACATACATTACAGTCAAAGGGGAACAACAATAACAGCAGCAGGTGAGATGATGGGTAAATTCTCAGCAGTGGATCTGAAGTCTGTCTGTCTCTTTTCATGCAAAAAGTCGTTGTCTTTCAGATTTGCAGAAGAAACTGGGTCTGTTGACTGTATGTAACCAGACGGCAGAGAAGTTTTTTTTTTTTTTTTTTTTTTTTTCGCAGCCCATCTTCAGTTGGCTCATTAACAGAAGACACAGCACAAATCCTTATCTCTGCTCTCTGGTTTGTTTGTTTGTTTGTTTACTTGTATTCATTGATTTAATCCTGAGCGTAGATAGCACAGAGCCAGCGTGAATGTTCATGGCCTGGATTATTTTCCTGATCTGAACTCTCTAACATATTCATTGTTACCATTTTGAGTGCTGCATGGAAAAACCAAACTCCTTGGAGGAAAGACCGGGAATGAAAGATTTCACTCTTCTTACCAGATGAATGGCAGTTTTAATCTTGTATGTGTAGTCGAATCTATTAAGGAATCCCGTAGGATTTTTATGAGTTCTACTTGTTTTATTTGTTGCAGAGGAGGGCCCGGTGCTGAACAGTTACATTTCACTTGAGATGGAATCTTCATCTTGACATTTTTTGAAGTGATTTTTTCAGTGTACACAGATGGGTTACAGATTGTGAACAATATTAGAAAAAAAAAATATATATATATATATATATATATATATATATAAATATAAATATATATATATATATATACACATATATATATATATATATATATATATATATATATATACATATATATATATACATATATATTATAATAGCTTGAATCTGAATTTTTACCAGGAAAATACAATTTTGGAATAAATATAGGTTACAAGATGAATATTTAACAAATATTCTCATTTAAATAATCATAAAATGCTTTGCTTGAAGTTGCTTTAGGCAAAATAGCAAAAATTAAAATGACTGAAACAATAATGAGGAAGATAAAATAATTATTTTATTATAATTATGACTTGTTATTGTTATGAAAACAATTTGATACCAATTCTAAAATATGTGTGAAGTTATTAAATAAATATCCCAACAGAAAATGTAGAAAAAAGGTTTGAGATTTATACATTGTTTTAGTATTTGTGTTCTTTTTTTTGTTGTTGTTGTTGTTGTTTTATTTTGAAGTTGTCTTTCCCTACTATTCTACTTCCTGTGGTTTCCTTCCAGGTTTTCCTCACCTGACCCCGCCTTAATGGGCTGCACCTGTGTCAACTTCCCATGTGCATATATTCCTCCATTTCCTCTGTTCTCTGTTGGCTCATCTGTGTTTGTCCCTGGTCACATCCTCTGTGAGTTCCTTGAATTTCCTTATGTTTATGTTCCTATATGTACGTGTTTGTAGTTCTTGGTTCTAATGAGCTTATATTTATGTCCCAGTGCTTTAAGTCACATGATTAAAATGAAGAAAACTCATCATAGGTTTCCAGCCCCTCAGCAGTTTGGTACTGTGTTCTCAATAGAAGAAAACTAATACAAAAGAATTAGACACAACCAAATAAACCCAGATAAACTAAAAGTATGTAAACAAGCAAAAAACCCAGATGGTTCAATAATGAAATTATGTTCAAATAACAGCAGGTGAACCTACAAAGAAAAATCAGCAAGACTCACCCGTACTCACAATAACTTACATAAACAAATAGCAATAATTTAGTATATTAAGATAAGTAGATTTCAGAGGTGCTGGTAGGCAAACATGAGGGAGTGTTGCTAGAATTTTCCCTCTACTTCCACTCTTTATGCTAATCTAATTTAAGATAAGCTAATTGCAGACATCATGTCAGGTCAGCTGGATGTCATTATTTGTCTGTCCTTAAAATCTGTTGCAAATTACTGCTCAATAAATCATTTTGGTTTCGTCAGGCCTTTGGACACAAAAGTAAGTTCAGGAAGAAAATGTTATTTTGGGTTAAAATGACTACTTTGTCATTGTTAAAAGGGTTTTGTTAGTCTAAACTCCCTGTAGCAAAGTGAATAAATGTATTTTACATACTGTCAAACTACTCCAGGGCCCAAGTCTTAAAAGGTCGGGTGTCCATATTCTTCCCGTGCTCCTCTATAATCCTTTCATTCAGATGTAACCTGAGTACTGATTTGGATTCATGCCAGGATGTCATGTTCAGTGCGTTGAGAAATGCTGCGTGAGTGGAATGCAAGGAAGATCCAAAATACGACACTGTTACGCCACAAAACCACATGATCGGCAGAGATAAAGCGTTATTTGAAAACGAAAACCACCCAAGGCTTCTCGTGGAAACAATATGTGTGATTTTCATGGTCAGAATTTTTTACCGGCAAACCATTTTGAGAAACGTGAAAGGAGCTGATCCCCGGTCACTCGAGGACAGAATGGAGAACTGACATGAGAAACAACAGAGAGTAAATGGGGAAATGTCAAGTTGGTAATTTTAGTTTCAATTTTTAATAGCATCCTCTGTCTCAGTACAAATGAGAAGTGACAGGATGCCAGGCTTTTATTGACCAGTTGACATTTAAACCATTAGAGGATTCCCTGCCTTATCCAATCATCCCCTCTACAAACAAATGTTGCTGTGCAATTCTCAAAACAGACTGCTGCCCCCGCTTCCCCTCCCTCCCTGCCTCCCTCCCGCTGTTCGCTGTGCTGTCAGCCTTACCAAATATAAAATGTTACTGCCGGTGACATGCACTCTCTCAAGGGCAAGGGCAAAAATTTGAATATGGGCACTTCACCCTAAATGCTGCAGGGATTTGGGGGTGAGCGACCCAGGGACACAGAGACTTCTTTCTGCAAAACAGAAATGGATTGTTGGGTAAAGGTCAAGATTGTACTGATTTCGCTCAAGACAAAAGTGAACTTGACCAAAAAAAGGCACAAAAAGAGCAAGTTTTTTGATCTGTTATGATCATACCAACTTCGATGCTGTAATTTTCCAGTGATGTGTTTTTATGGAAAACTCTGATATGTTTAAATTCTCTGCATCTGTAATGAGGTACGACACAGTCATGTGTTTTCCCCCCAGCGAAATCCTAAAGGGAGATTCTTTAAATTTTCAATCCAATCCTCACATCCCAGACAACAGTCATACAAATGACAGAAGCAAAGGCATTTTTCACTGTCACACTGACTGGCAGATTATTTAAAAGGACGACTGACTGCGTGTGACAGCTAATCATGTATTCTAAATCGACTTTACAGCTGTAAGGCCTTTCAGTCCGCATTGTGTCAATCTCCCCTCTAGATAAAAAGAAACTTCTTCTGTTTTAAATATCACTAAAATGCAAAAAGTATTTTCAGTCCTTCTGAACTTAAATGGCAGGAAAGAAGACAAAATCAGCCCTTTGAGGTCATACAGAATATTGATTTTGAAGCTGAAGCCATACCAAATTGCAGTCCCTCTGGCAGCATTTTTGGCAAGCTGAAATAAACCCTGCAAACAGTAAGACCTGCCGCCGCTTTGTGAGGTTTGGTATTTTATTCCACAGGAAAAAATAAAAATAAAAACAAGCATTCGCTCTTGAAAGGAAAAAAAAAAGACAATCAGATGCATTAGAAGCGGAAAGAAATGTGCTGCACAAAACCACATTCTCTAAATGAATGAATACATAAATAAATGGAAAGTATTGTTTATAAATCAGACCCTTAAAATGTGCATAGTAAAATGTGCACAATTTGAGTTCAGCCTGTGAGTAACAACAATGTAGAGGTAGATGAATGATGCAACTCTAAAATGTGATTTTAAAATGTGACTAAATAAGCTAATTCAAATATTTCATCACAAAAGATTCAATAGATTTTTTTTTTTATCATTCATTTATTCATCAACATGTTCTCTCGAAATGAGATTTAAATACAACTAAGCTGAAACTGTGAAGCTGTTATAATAACAGCTTCTTTCCACATAGTCATTAAATGTAGCTCATTTATTTTATGTTAATATGTGAAATATCAGTTACCTTTCAGGACAAAAGTCACTGGAAGTGTTTCTGACATCACTTCACCTTTTTGTTATAATATTTGGCTGTGTTGGTGGTTGAATACATCAGAGCACTTTAAGGGAAGGGGTAGATTGTGTCTCTGGTTTAATAGAGAAAGAAAGAAAAGGTTCCTTTCATTTAATCAAATTGCTTTTATTGTTTAAAGTAAACCAGACAAAACTCTGCTCTCTCTGGTTTGATAGTTACGTGATTTGTGTGACAACCTCCGCCTCAAACACCTTGTTGTGAATCTGCTGCAGTTAATAAATCAGCAAATTCACTCTCTTAAAAAGAAAACATCATTTCATTTTTCTTGAATATAATCCAGCCAGTAATTACTGTAATTACAGTCTATCAAAATGCAGTCCAACAAAACACACACACACACACACACACACACACACACACACACACACACACACACACACACACATATATATATATATATATGAGCATTATTTAGTAGCCAAAGCAATACGACACTGGACTCCAGGTTTTTGAATATACTTCTTAAAAAGACAAAAAGTATCAGTTTTAAATATGTGGCTTCCTGCCACATAAACACTGGCTGTCACATATCGTAAGCTGGTTTAAGAAGCTGTTTTGTAAAGCTGCCGACGTTCCCTCATTAGGTAATGTTACCTTTTCTTTTCCCTCAAAATGCCTCAGAGAAAACTCCACCATATATGACAGAGGGTTTTTTTTCATACTGAATGGAGAACACACACGTTTTAGTGAGAGTCACTAATCACTGCGAGAATCAGTGCTTTCAATGACGAAGCTGCTTGTAATTTGATAATGTGTGAAACTGAGAGAATTATTACTTTATTTTTTTTTATTACTGCAGTTGTTTCTTACTAAGTGGCATTTATAGCATGTGAAGTGCTAATTGATATAATGTTTTCTTCCTCTGGATAAAGTCAGCTCATTTGCAATGATAAACTTCATAGTGGATAGAGGCTTACTTATATTTGCTTTCATCATCTCAACAAAGTGAACTCACTTTTCAGTTTCAATCGGACAAACATTGATCACGTCTCCATACGCTTGTGGAACATTACGGAGGATTATTGTTTGATATTTGTGATTCTTGTCTTGTCACATTAAATTAAAACACTGAGTGCACATTCATCAAAGTTAATAATAAGAACAGACACCTTACCACATCTGCATCTTGCATCAGTTTGTACCTTAAGGCTATTTCTTAGCCCCAAGGTACAGGTGAGGTGTACGCTGTAGATCTGGCATGCTGTTATGAAGAAAACACAAACACTCAGCGCTGCAACTGTCAGCACAGAAGCTAATTAGCCTAGAAAGACTGTCTCCTGAATATTTCCAACTGACAATCTTATTTTCTTCGAACATACAGTATATTTCTCGCAAATTACTGCATATGACGCCAAGCAAAACAAAAACTGATACAGTGCTAACAGCTAAATGTTAAATCTGCATTAATTGATTCTTTTTGGCCACTTGAGGAAGATGCAATAAGCTGTAGGCCTAAATACAGAACCTAAATTCATCAGTTTCCCACTGATGTCTGAAATTTGTTGTTGGGCAGCCAACAGATATTATCAAATGAGAGCTAAAAGAGGTTAAGTTCTGTAGGACCAAGGGAAACTGTAAACTGATCAGCCATAACATGACCACAATAACATTGATCTTCTAGTTACAAAGACGCCTGACAGTGAGTGTTATACAGTAAGTGGACATTTTGTCCTTATAGTTGATGTGTTGGAAGCAGGACAAATGGGCAGTTTAAGGATGTGAGCACATTTGTCAGGACTCAAGACACAAGTTTGGGTTGTGATGGTTAGATGACTGAGTCAGAGCATCTACACAGCTGCAGCTCTTGTGTGTTGTTCCCAGACTGCAGTGGCCTGTAACTACCAGGAGTGGTCCAAGAAAGGAAAACTGGTGATCCAGTGACAAGATCATAGGCAGCCAAAAAGTCACTGATGCACCTGGGGAGCAAAGACTGGCCTGTGTGGTCCGATCCAACACCTACTGTCGCTTAAATTGCTGAAAAAGTCAATTCTATTTTTTCAAAGTCCAAAGCTCCAAAGTTCCCAGATCACAATTCAATAGACAATAAAATCTGATCCACAGAGTCACCATCTCACAACCTATAGTGTGAATGTAGTAGGTGTTATGGAGTCCATACTTCGACAGATCAGGGCTGAGGGACCTACACAATCATAATGTTCATGGGTAATGATGTTAGGACTGAGTATGTCATTTTTAACAATGCTTTTTACACACACAGTCATTAAATCCATTTTTTACTATGGATATATTATAGATGATAATCTTTTTTTTTTTTTTTTTAAGATATTTTTGGCCCGTTTGTCTTTATTGATAGTAAGTGAAGATAGACAGGTAAGTGGGAGGAAGAGTGGGGGAATGACATGCAGAAAGGATCATTGCAGCTGGAATTCGAACTGGCAATCGCTGCACAGCTTATACACCAAGGTGGTGTACCCTAACTAGCTATCCAGGCGTTCGTGATTTCAGTCTTTTAAAGCTTATTTCTCGTTGCTATTACTGATGACTTAGCACTTAGCTGTACCTTATAAGCAACCAAACCCTTATGCAATAACCTGTTTTTTTCATCATCAGTCAGGTGACACATTTTATGGAAAAAATACAGTGCACTACACTGTACCCTCTGGATGCAATGGGAAATAATATTCTCAGGGAAGTGAAACACAAAATTAGAATCTTTTCCCTCAATCTGACAAATGTCTCGAGCGAGGGGGGTGCCAGTTTAAGATGAAACTGCAGCGCTATTCCTTCAGCCATTTAAAATTGCACTCCAACTTCTGCAGAGTTTTTGCAGAGTGATAGAAGCTAATGATCCACTGGCAATGCTGAGATAAAATTGGGCCAGTGTCTGTTGACATGTTCTGGCAACTCCATTATGAAGCAGATGATTTGACTTTGTCGAGGGATTATACTGTACGTATCCTCCAGCACCAAACGCTGTGCAGAGAAGATATCAATGAGTTGCAGCAGGCTTTAAGTTGGACTTCATACGCAGAAATGTCTCTCTTATGCTCTTTAGAAACTCACAAGTACCTATTTAACATCCAACCATTGCAGGAGCCACCATCCTCTGGCCTGAAGATAAAATCAAGCGCTGATAAGAAATAGATGTGCCTCATTAGATCAAACAGCTGTGTTGAATCTGGGCTCTGACATATTCTGACCCAGCACCGCATTTGAGAAATAACCAGTCAGCATGGTGTGCCTCAGGGTCAGGCAAGGTGCCGAGAATTTCATTCTGCGGCTGCAGATATTTATGATAATCCATCTCTCTAAAGTTGCTCTTCATCAATAACTCCAAAGGCAAAGCAATGGCTTATTCTGGCTTTTGAAGCTTCCTCCAGCACATGTGACAGCTCGTATGAAAGATTACATCACAAGTCATATAACGTATTGCCCTGTGATGGAATGTTGTCACCCTTTGAATCATTGTTTCTCCGTGTATTTCTGATGTGACCTCTGCACACAAGTTATCTGTGTTTCACAGGCTGCAGCTTGTACTTTGTGGCTTGTTGCACTGTTGATGACAGCAATGGTATATATCAAAAAAAGCAAGACAGATTTTGCTAAAAAAAACAAACTATATATATATAAATATACAATACAATGTATACAATTTAATGTAAACAGTGGTTCCTGTAGCATTTCTCTATTTATAAACTAAGCAATAAAAGCACAATCATGAGCACTCAGCCTAAAGATTGGTGATGTGCAAGTGATTATTCTGCAATACAGTATTCCAAGGCCAAATTATTATAAAAGCCTTAAATTTATTTCGGGGAAATTAAAATCTACATGTTACATTACTGATCAGGAGTGACCATACCATCTTTATCGCAGGTGGCGAGGAGATTCCACTGCTGGCGAAGCAACCTGTCCGAAGCCTCGGACGGACTTACACGGCAGACCTCTCCGACAAGCAGATGGGGAAGCAGTGAGAAAGCAGCTTGCGGATGGTCTGGCGAAGATCAGTGTGAGCCAGCTCCCTGGGAAGTACAAAGTCTGGAGTTACAACTTCATACTCTACCCCAGGGTAATGTGGCCGCTGAAAATGTGCGAGGTCCCCTCCTCAGTGGCAGAGAAGATGGACAGGCTGGCAAACCGGTACATCAAGAAGTGGCTGGGACTCCCAAGATGCCTCTCTGACGTTGGGCTATTCGGGAGGAACACACTTCAACTGCCCCTGCAATCCATCAGCCAGGGGTACAGGCAGGAGAAGGCCAGACTGGTGCTGGAGTTGAGGGATTCCACTGACCAGCTAGTGAGGGCAGCGTGCTCCCAAAATGCGAACAGGGAGGAAGTGGAAAGCCCAGGAGGAAGTTGACAAGGCCATCAGCAGGCTTCAGCACAGGGAGGTCATTGGAAGAGTCCAGGAGGGAAGAGCAGGGCTGGGGAGAGGCGAGGCCCTCCCCTTCTGGTCCAAGGCCTCCAAGGAACAGCGAAGAGCCATGGTGGTGGCAGAGGTGGCAAGGACGGAGCAGGAGCGGCTACGCATCAAGGCTGTGTCGCAAAGCCGCCAGGGAGGCTGGATGACCTGGGAAGGTGTCACAGACAGGCCCATGACATGGTCTGACTTGTGGAAGATCCCCCAGGCCAGACTCAGCTTCCTAATCAAGTCCACCTACGACACCCTGCCATGTCCCCGAAACCTCCACCTATGGTTTGGTGCAGAAGAAAGCTGTCCATTGTGCAACACCACCAACGCAAGCCTTCAGCACATCCTCTCCGGCTGTAAGACTGCTCTGTCTCAAGGCCGCTATAGGTGGCGCCATGACCTGGTGCTGAAAAAGCTGGCAGAGGTGACAGAGGCATGCAGGCTACAGGCTAACAGCAAACCTCCTGCTCCAGTGAGACCATCCATCCCCTTTGCAAGAGCAGGGGAGAACCCCAAGCCCACCCACCGGACAGTAACACCAAGACTCCTCTCACCTGGTGGCGAGTGGACTATGAGGGTTGACCTGGGGAGGCAGCTCCAGTTTCCCAGGGACATTGTCCAAACATCGCCCGGCCAGACCTGATCTTATGGTCAGTCCCATTAAAGACCATACTGCTGGTGGAACTCACCGTCCCATGGGAACAGGGGATTGAGGCTGCCAACGAACGCAAGCGTGATAAGTATGCAGACCTGGCAGCAGAGTGTCAAGAGGCTGGCTGGAAGACCATCACATGCCCCGTTGAGGTGGGGTGTAGGGGATTTGTGGGATCCTCAACAGTTCGCCTACTTACTGCAACATCGGCTGCACAGGGGCAGGGAATCGTAAAGCCATCAAGGAGCTGGCCGAGGAGGCAGAGAAGGGCAGCTTCTGGCTATGGCTAAGGAGGAGGGATAAAGGGTGGGGGCAGAACACCTAGGTCATCAGCAGGGGGTGGAAGACAGACTTTCCATCGCTCCGCCACCAAGAGATGTACTGGGGTTAAAGGAGCGAAACATCCGTGACTGGTGGTCCCCAGCTGATGACCCGCTCCTGACCTTGGGTGTAGTGCATAGGGAAACACTTCTCTAGAGGGCACTGGTGGAGGTGCGGCAGGCAGAAATGCCCGGCAGGCATACCATCAGCCTGTATCTTCAAATTGCAATCTGGAGGCATCCAGTGACTACTGAGAAAGGGCAGTTGGCATCCAGGGAAGACTGGAGGACAGCCAGGAAAGACTGGATGACCGCAGGAAAGTCTGCATCGGGGGTGGAAGGTTAGTTACCTTACCCACCAGTCCGAAAGGACACCCTAAACTAACTACGAAGAGGAATAAAGGAAAACAACCCAAGGCCCTCCGAGAGGCGGGGTGGAAGAAGGGCCAAACCAGACAGACCCCTTGGTAACGACCGAACGGATACAGGCAACGACTCTAGGATCATGAGAAGATGCAGGTGTGGATGGCAGAAAGTGACTACCTTCAGGGGGCTAAGGATTCACCAGGGACGGATGAAGTGCGAGGAGGCCCAAAAGCAACATTGCACTGCGGCTGCAGCTGCAGGTCAGACAAAAGGAACCCAGAGCCAGGTCGCAAAACCACAGAGCTGAGGGATCCAACGTTACAGAGGGAAGGCAGGTGGCACAGGCTGAAGGGACCTTGGTGGATCCTGATCCCTCTGAAGGTGGCACGGACGAGAACACACCTAGAACACCAATGGACCCCAGAGCACCATCACATCCAGACACCCAAGAACCAGGACCGAGAAGAGTTACAGAAAGGACAAGGGCGGAGGCATCCAGTCAAGTGGCCAAAAGCAAATGAGACCGCAGTCTGGCAGCAGCTAGACAACGACCTTAGTACCATTCTGGAAAACTCATTGCGCGGTCAGGTTGAAACCAAGCTGAATAGCATTGGGGACATACTCTATGAGGAATGTCGAGGGAGGTTTGGGATTCTGGAAGCAAGGCAAAGCACTGGCCCGAAGCAGAAGGGTAGGAGGGAAAAGGAAATCGAGGCGCTGGTGAGGAGACGGCGTCAGCTTCGGAAGCAGTGGAGGAAGGCAGGCGCAGCGGAGAAGGAGGGCTTGAAGCCACTGTGGGAGGAGGTGAAGAAGAGCCTTGCCAGCCTACGGAGAGCAGAACGAATCCGCAAGCGCAGAAGGCGGAAGGAGAAGGAGAGAAGCAGCTTCTTCAGGAACCCCTACCAGCACGCAAGACGGCTGCTTGAGGACAAGAGGAGTGGAAAGCTGGAAATTAGTCAGCCAGACCTGGAGAGTTATTTTAAGGAGCTCTACAGTGATGCAGAGAGACAAACCCCGCTAGGACCAGCAGGGTATGTTCCTCGCCCAGCCCCTCCATCTCACCTCTTCGATGCAGCTCTGCCCAAACTCAGCGAGGCAGCTGAGGTTGTCAGGAAAGCAAGGGCAGCCTCAGCCCCAGGTCCTAATGGCATACCCTATAAGCTGTACAAGTACTGCCCAGGCATCCTAAAACATCTTTGGAAGCTCCTGAGAGTGGCCTGGAAAAACCAAGTCATCCCATCGGAGTGGCAGAGAGCAGCCACTGTCTTCATTCCGAAAGAGGCAAACTCAAACACCATCGGCCAATTTAGGAGCATAGCACTCCTGAATGTTGAAGGCAAAATCTTCTTTGCCATTCTAGCCAAGAGGTTGACCAGGTACCTAACAAGCAACGGGTACATTGACACCACCTGCCAGAAGGCTGGGGTCCCAGGCTTTCCAGGGTGCGTGGAACACTCTGCAGTGATATGGGAACAGATCCAGCGAGCAAAAAGAGAGAAGTCTGACCTGCATGTGGTGTGGCTAGACCTTGCAAATGCATACGGGTCAGTTCCCCACCAGCTCATCGAGTATGCCCTGGATTTCTTCTATGTCCCTGCCTGCATTCGCGCCTGGTGACGAGCTACTTTGCAGACCTCCAGATGAGCTGCACTCATCAAGATTTTATCACGAGCTGGCAACGACAGGAAGTTGGCATTGCCATGGGATGCTCCATCTCTCCCATCCTGTTTGTTGCAGCTTTTGAGATCATCCTCATAGGGGCAAGAAAAGTAGCAGGAGGTGTGAAGCTACCATCCGCCAAAGGCTGCCACCAGTGAGAGGCTACATGGATGACATCACCACCATCCTCCAGACAGCAGCATGCACATCGAGACTGCTGAAGAGGATCGACGAGCTCGTGGGCTGGGCGAGGATGAGAATCAAACCTGCCAAGTCACGTAGCCTGTCCCTCAGGAAAGGGATCAGGAGTGACCATACCATCTTTATCGCAGGTGGCGAGGAGATTCCACTGCTGGCGAAGCAACCTGTCCGAAGCCTCGGACGGACTTACACGGCAGACCTCTCCGACAAGCAGATGGGGGAAGCAGTGAGAAAGCAGCTTATGGATGGTCTGGCTAAGATCAGTGTGAGCCAGCTCCCTGGGAAGTACAAAGTCTGGAGTTACAACTTCATACTCTACCCCAGGGTAATGTGGCCGCTGAAAATGTGCGAGGTCCCCTCCTCAGTGGCAGAGAAGATGGACAGGCTGGCAAACCGGTACATCAAGAAGTGGCTGGGACTCCCAAGATGCCTCTCTGACGTTGGGCTATTCGGGAGGAACACACTTCAACTGCCCCTGCAATCCATCAGCCAGGGGTACAGGCAGGAGAAGGCCAGACTGGTGCTGGAGTTGAGGGATTCCACTGACCAGCTAGTGAGGGCAGCGTGCTCCCAAGTACGAACAGGGAGGAAGTGGAAAGCCCAGGAGGAAGTTGACAAGGCCATCAGCAGGCTTCAGCACAGGAGGTCATTGGAAGAGTCCAGGAGGGAAGAGCAGGGCTGGGGAGAGGCGAGGCCCTCCCCTTCTGGTCCAAGGCCTCCAAGGAACAGCGAAGAGCCATGGTGGTGGCAGAGGTGGCAAGGACGGAGCAGGAGCGGCTACGCATCAAGGCTGTGTCGCAAAGCCGCCAGGGAGGCTGGATGACCTGGGAAGGTGTCACAGACAGGCCCATGACATGGTCTGACTTGTGGAAGATCCCCCAGGCCAGACTCAGCTTCCTAATCAAGTCCACCTACGACACCCTGCCATGTCCCCGAAACCTCCACCTATGGTTTGGTGCAGAAGAAAGCTGTCCATTGTGCAACACCACCAACGCAAGCCTTCAGCACATCCTCTCCGGCTGTAAGACTGCTCTGTCTCAAGGCCGCTATAGGTGGCGCCATGACCTGGTGCTGAAAAAAGCTGGCAGGGTGACAGAGGCATGCAGGCTACAGGCTAACAGCAAACCTCCTGCTCCAGTGAGACCATCCATCCCTTTGCAAGAGCAGGGGAAACCCCAAGCCCACCCACCGGACAGTAACACTAAGACTCCTCTCACCTGGTGGCGAGTGGACTATGAGGGTTGACCTGGGGAGGCAGCTCCAGTTTCCCAGGGACATTGTCCAAACATCGCTCCGCCAGACCTGATCTTATGGTCAGTCCCATTAAAGACCATACTGCTGGTGGAACTCACCGTCCCATGGGAACAGGGGATTGAGGCTGCCAACGAACGCAAGCGTGATAAGTATGCAGACCTGGCAGCAGAGTGTCAAGAGGCTGGCTGGAAGACCATCACATGCCCCGTTGAGGTGGGGTGTAGGGGATTTGTGGGATCCTCAACAGTTCGCCTACTTCGCAACATCGGCTGCACAGGGGCAGGGAATCGTAAAGCCATCAAGGAGCTGGCCGAGGAGGCAGAGAAGGGCAGCTTCTGGCTATGGCTAAGGAGGAGGGATAAAGGGTGGGGGCAGAACACCTAGGTCATCAGCAGGGGTGGAAGACAGACTTTCCATCGCCCCCGCCACCAAGAGATGTACTGGGGTTAAAGGAGCGAAACATCCGTGACTGGTGGTCCCCAGCTGATGACCCGTTCCTGACCTTGGGTGTAGTGCATAGGGAAACACTTCTCTAGAGGGCACTGGTGGAGGTGCGGCAGGCAGAAATGCCCGGCAGGCATACCATCAGCCTGTATCTTCAAATTGCAATCTGGAGGCATCCAGTGACTACTGAGAAAGGGCAGTTGGCATCCAGGGAAGACTGGAGGACAGCCAGGAAAGACTGGATGACCGCAGGAAAGTCTGCATCGGGGGTGGAAGGTTAGTTACCTTACCCACCAGTCCGAAAGGACACCCTAAACTAACTACGAAGAGGAATAAAGGAAAACAACCCGAAGGCCCTCCGAGAGGCGGGGTGGAAGAAGGGCCAAACCAGACAGACCCCTTGGTAACGACCGGACGGATACAGGCAACGACTCTGGATCATGAGAAGATGCAGGTGTGGATGGCAGAAAGTGACTACCTTCAGGGGGCTAAGGATTCACCAGGGACGGATGAAGTGCGAGGAGGCCCAAAAGCAACATTGCACTGCGGCTGCAGCTGCAGGTCAGACAAAAGGAACCCAGAGCCAGGTCGCAAACCACAGAGCTGAGGGATCCAACGTTACAGAGGGAAGGCAGGTGGCACAGGCTGAAGGGACCTTGGTGGATCCTGATCCCTCTGAAGGTGGCACGGACGAGAACACACCTAGAACACCAATGGACCCCAGAGCACCATCACATCCAGACACCCAAGAACCAGGACCGAGAAGATTACAGAAAGGACAAGGGCGGAGGCATCCAGTCAAGTGGCCAAAAGCAAATGAGACCGCAGTCTGGCAGCAGCTAGACAACGACCTTAGTACCATTCTGGAAAACTCATTGCGCGGTCAGGTTGAAACCAAGCTGAATAGCATTGGGGACATACTCTATGAGGAATGTCGAGGGAGGTTTGGGATTCTGGAAGCAAGGCAAAGCACTGGCCCAAGCAGAAGGGTAGGAGGGAAAAGGAAATCGAGGCGCTGGTGAGGAGACGGCGTCAGCTTCGGAAGCAGTGGAGGAAGGCAGGCGCAGCGGAGAAGGAGGGCTTGAAGCCACTGTGGGAGGAGGTGAAGAAGAGCCTTGCCAGCCTACGGAGAGCAGAACGAATCCGCAAGCGCAGAAGGCGGAAGGAGAAGGAGAGAAGCAGCTTCTTCAGGAACCCCTACCAGCACGCAAGACGGCTGCTTGAGGACAAGAGGAGTGGAAAGCTGGAAATTAGTCAGCCAGACCTGGAGAGTTATTTTAAGGAGCTCTACAGTGATGCAGAGAGACAAACCCCGCTAGGACCAGCAGGGTATGTTCCTCGCCCAGCCCCTCCATCTCACCTCTTCGATGCAGCTCTGCCCAAACTCAGCGAGGCAGCTGAGGTTGTCAGGAAAGCAAGGGCAGCCTCAGCCCCAGGTCCTAATGGCATACCCTATAAGCTGTACAAGTACTGCCCAGGCATCCTAAAACATCTTTGGAAGCTCCTGAGAGTGGCCTGGAAAAACCAAGTCATCCCATCGGAGTGGCAGAGAGCAGCCACTGTCTTCATTCCGAAAGAGGCAAACTCAAACACCATCGGCCAATTTAGGAGCATAGCACTCCTGAATGTTGAAGGCAAAATCTTCTTTGCCATTCTAGCCAAGAGGTTGACCAGGTACCTAACAAGCAACGGGTACATTGACACCACCTGCCAGAAGGCTGGGGTCCCAGGCTTTCCAGGGTGCGTGGAACACTCTGCAGTGATATGGGAACAGATCCAGCGAGCAAAAAGAGAAAGTCTGACCTGCATGTGGTGTGGCTAGACCTTGCAAACGCATACGGGTCAGTTCCCCACCAGCTCATCGAGTATGCCCTGGATTTCTTCTATGTCCCTGCCTGCATTCGCGCCCTGGTGACGAGCTACTTTGCAGACCTCCAGATGAGCTGCACTCATCAAGATTTTATCACGAGCTGGCAACGACAGGAAGTTGGCATTGCCATGGGATGCTCCATCTCTCCCATCCTGTTTGTTGCAGCTTTTGAGATCATCCTCATAGGGGCAAGAAAAGTAGCAGGAGGTGTGAAGCTACCATCCGCCAAAGGCTGCCACCAGTGAGAGGCTACATGGATGACATCACCACCATCCTCCAGACAGCAGCATGCACATCGAGACTGCTGAAGAGGATCGACGAGCTCGTGGGCTGGGCGAGGATGAGAATCAAACCTGCCAAGTCACGTAGCCTGTCCCTCAGGAAAGGGATCAGGAGTGACCATACCATCTTTATCGCAGGTGGCGAGGAGATTCCACTGCTGGCGAAGCAACCTGTCCGAAGCCTCGGACGGACTTACACGGCAGACCTCTCCGACAAGCAGATGGGGGAAGCAGTGAGAAAGCAGCTTGGATGGTCTGGCGAAGATCAGTGTGAGCCAGCTCCCTGGGAAGTACAAAGTCTGGAGTTATAACTTCATACTCTACCCCAGGGTAATGTGGCCGCTGAAAATGTGCGAGGTCCCCTCCTCAGTGGCAGAGAAGATGGACAGGCTGGCAAACCGGTACATCAAGAAGTGGCTGGGACTCCCAAGATGCCTCTCTGACGTTGGGCTATTCGGGAGGAACACACTTCAACTGCCCCTGCAATCCATCAGCCAGGGGTACAGGCAGGAGAAGGCCAGACTGGTGCTGGAGTTGAGGGATTCCACTGACCAGCTAGTGAGGGCAGCGTGCTCCCAAGTACGAACAGGGAGGAAGTGGAAAGCCCAGGAGGAAGTTGACAAGGCCATCAGCAGGCTTCAGCACAGGGAGGTCATTGGAAGAGTCCAGGAGGGAAGAGCAGGGCTGGGGAGAGGCGAGGCCCTCCCCTTCTGGTCCAAGGCCTCCAAGGAACAGCGAAGAGCCATGGTGGTGGCAGAGGTGGCAAGGACGGAGCAGGAGCGGCTACGCATCAAGGCTGTGTCGCAAAGCCGCCAGGGAGGCTGGATGACCTGGGAAGGTGTCACAGACAGGCCCATGACATGGTCTGACTTGTGGAAGATCCCCCAGGCCAGACTCAGCTTCCTAATCAAGTCCACCTACGACACCCTGCCATGTCCCCGAAACCTCCACCTATGGTTTGGTGCAGAAGAAAGCTGTCCATTGTGCAACACCACCAACGCAAGCCTTCAGCACATCCTCTCCGGCTGTAAGACTGCTCTGTCTCAAGGCCGCTATAGGTGGCGCCCATGACCTGGTGCTGAAAAAGCTGGCAGAGGTGACAGAGGCATGCAGGCTACAGGCTAACAGCAAACCTCCTGCTCCAGTGAGACCATCCATCCCCTTTGCAAGAGCAGGGGAGAACCCCAAGCCCACCCACCGGACAGTAACACCAAGACTCCTCTCACCTGGTGGCGAGTGGACTATGAGGGTTGACCTGGGGAGGCAGCTCCAGTTTCCCAGGGACATTGTCCAAACATCGCCCCGGCCAGACCTGATCTTATGGTCAGTCCCATTAAAGACCATACTGCTGGTGGAACTCACCGTCCCATGGGAACAGGGGATTGAGGCTGCCAACGAACGCAAGCGTGATAAGTATGCAGACCTGGCAGCAGAGTGTCAAGAGGCTGGCTGGAAGACCATCACATGCCCCGCTGAGGTGGGGTGTAGGGGATTTGTGGGATCCTCAACAGTTCGCCTACTTGCAACATCGGCTGCACAGGGGCAGGGAATCGTAAAGCCATCAAGGAGCTGGCCGAGGAGGCAGAGAAGGGCAGCTTCTGGCTATGGCTAAGGAGGAGGGATAAAGGGTGGGGGCAGAACACCTAGGTCATCAGCAGGGGTGGAAGACAGACTTTCCATCGCTCCGCCACCAAGAGATGTACTGGGGTTAAAGGAGCGAAACATCCGTGACTGGTGGTCCCCAGCTGATGACCCGTTCCTGACCTTGGGTGTAGTGCATAGGGAAACACTTCTCTAGAGGGCACTGGTGGAGGTGCGGCAGGCAGAAATGCCCGCAGGCATACCATCAGCCTGTATCTTCAAATTGTAACCACGATGATAATATCATTAGAACATGACAAAGTACTAATTTTAACTAATTGTATCAGTGTTGGGACAAACGATGTACATGGTCTTTCATACCAAGACTGGAAACGGAGGGTACAGCTAGCCAGACTGTGTCTAGAACAGATAAAGATGAAAGAAACAAGATATAAAGTACAAATCAGTGACTTTTCAAGATGCTGATAGAGACAGACAGAACATGAGAGGCGTTGTAATTTTCCAATCTGTCTGACCTACAGAACTGTCTATTAAATAAATCAATTTGCCTTTATTTTTGGAAAAAAAAACAAACCTTACTCTTCTTCAGGCAACTCAGAAATACTGCACAAACTCAACTTTTTTGTTTTTGTCTTCGGTAGAGTGCCATCTCTCCCTGGCACCATGTTCCACTCCACCTACACTCCCAGGAAAACGCTGATCCTCTCAGATAATTATTGTGCATAGATAGCATGTAATTAGCAACCAGACATACCAATTAGTGAAATCGGCCTATTTCCATGTCTCATTTCATTTCCATTTTCATTTCCCCAACAAAAAGCAGGCACGTCACCCCAATCTCTGCCTGAGAGACATGTTCCTGTGGTTGTAATTGCGGGGTAGCAGCAGCTACAGTGTAAGCAATGGGAGGCAGTAATGGTACAGTGAGGGTGTGTTTGAGGGTATGAGGATATGATGAAGTGTTACAGCATTGCCTAAGACTTCACCCCACCTCCTGAGGATTTGTGGCAACTTGAAGTTACTCAGTGCCACACTGTAAACCGGTGCCTCAGCTCATCAGATCATAAAGTGAATGTGCGATTGAGTCGTGGTGGTTGTTTCTACAGGTGCCAGCTCAGTGTGTGCAGATGAATCTGCCACAGAAACCATGTTTGTAATGGGTGAGTGTGGATCCACCTCTGTCAACTGCTCACTGAAGTGCTTTCTCAGTCCCAGCGGCAGAGTCAACAACGATGGCAATCTCAGAGCTAAGCATTTCAAGACGGGCGAGTAGCTGCACTCTAAAACACCTCGGGCCTCGTGTTGAACATCCTCCCTCATCCTGACTCTGCTCAGCGCCGTAGGCTGTGAATAACAAACTTAAAACCTGAAAGTAAGTGTGCTGCTATAGCTTGGCCAGACAGTTTGGCTCATGATGTATCACAAGCCGTAGTTCTTCGCTGTGGTTTTCAGGCTCCCAGTGTCCCCAACAGATTCTCAAAGCTAGTGCAGACAACAGCAATTTATCCAAGACTGTCATAGAGCATTTAGACCTCTCAGGCAGCTGCAGCCTCCTCTGAAAAGCAACTGCTTCATTTTTATATGCTGCAGCTCGGCAGCTTGGAATGAAAATAAGAACCTCAACAATGTTTAAGAGTTCATTGTCAATTCTGTGGAAAACTGTAGGTCACTTTTAATGAGACGATAAATAATCCTTGAGGTGAAGATGGTTGTGAGCTTGCTTATTTGCTTTAAATAGTTGGAGTGTGTGCGATGTCACGCTGAGCACAGCAGCAGCACAGACTGAAAGCTGGAACTCTATGTTGTTCAAAGAGGAGAAGACATTTAAAATAACTTTAAATGAAAATGACAATAGCGTTTGTAGCAGGATATTTTCTGAATTTGAGCTAACTTGCTGCGAATGTAAAAAGATTAATTTCTTTTTTTTTTCCTTCTGTGCAGTGTTGTTAATACGGTGTCTGTTTATCATTATAGTCCATCAATTTTAGCTGATGACCTTTCCTGTCCTAGAATTAACTAATTCTAATAATCGCATTAACAAACATTCATGACACAAGGACCCTGAGCCTGAAGTACTAAGTGTAGTTCAACTAGATTTACAACTGTACAAATAAGGTTTAAACATCTAATTGTTCACAAATAATTCCACCTTTGTGAAGGTTATTCATGGACACGTAGAGTTTTTGTGAACTAATACAAGGCATAAAACCATGTTCAAAACTCTATGCCTCTGCTAGTTTCCATAGTATCATCAATTTATAGTTAAACCCATCTGGGTACCAGGATGCGACAATACCATTGAAAATCTACTACACCTTCAAAGACCTGAAATCCACTGGTCCCTTGCTGGACTTTGTTGATGATTAGGCATCATCCAGTCAGATTGAGGTTTAACAATAGGGTCTAAATTTGTGCCTGTAACTTCAGTGTCACACACAGTATAGGAACATTGAGCACTAAGTTTTCTGTGCAGTTTTCTGATGTAGGATATTGGGTGAATCTGTTTAACTTAGATGTGATACACTGATGCTTTTAATCTGAACATGAACAAAGGTGATGAATGTATCATCCATTCACACATTATTCAATGGTTGATATTTCTCATTTTTCCATCTGAACCTTCCTCCCTACACCTCACATTCAACCCATGTGTTACGTTACACGTTATGAGGACTTGTCTTCTTTATGAGGACAAAAAGCAAATCCCCATCATGTAAGTCATTAAATTTTAAGCTGAAGACATGATTAAGGTTAGGTTTAGGCAAATAGTAGTTATGTTTAAGATGACGTCTCCCTAGAAAATGATTGTAAAGTCATGGAAACAAGACTGTGTGTGAGTGTGTGTGCAGGCACACATGCGTGTGTGTGTGTGTGCCTGTAGGTATGGCAGGGTCAGAGCTCCACCAGCTGCAACCACCTCCATAATCACACAACTCCTACGAAGACTCAGCCCTGCCACTTCTACTCTGCCAGGTTGTAGACCCGGCTACCTGTCAGTGTGCTACCTTCAAGTCAAATTAGTACCATGTTTTTCTTTTTTGCTGTTTTGCTGCCGAGTATTCTGTTCTTGTTGTTTGTTTCCCTGAACTCAACCCGCTCTCTGTCTCCTTGGTAGTTCTGCCTGCTCTGACACCGACCTGTTTCCCCACTTCGCCTGACCGAACCTGCTGATCTCTCATCACCCCACTGCTCCTCTGTGGATCCCTGCTCTACACCTTTCCCCTGGATTTAATTCTGGACCTGCGCCCTCAGCCTCTAACTGCCATAGACTGAGCTTCAGCTCTCAGTTTACCGCTCAAGCTCCTTCTAACCAATAAATAACTTTAACTTTATCTCTGTCTGCTAGAGTGTATACAACTGGGCTCACTTGTTCAGTTGCCCTTAATACCAATAATGTTCTGTTGCATTAGGTAAACTCGGCACAGAGCCATTTTCCATATGAACAGTTCATGAAAAGATTTAAACTATATTTCTGCAACTGACTGAAATCTTAGATGTCTGGATTTTTTTTTTTTTTTTTTGACTGCAGTGTTTTTATAGAGCGTTTTTATTCTGTTCAGAATCTGAGTATTTTCCATATAAATGTACCAAGTATCTTTGTGTAAACTCATAATACGAATTGTACAAAGGCTGATTTTTAAAGGCTCAGTAGGTCACATTTTTTTTAGTCATATTTACTGAAACTGTCACTATGATCTGACAGTATCACATGAAACTGGTAATTTAATAAAATATGCAGCTCATTTGGATCCACCTACAGCCTCTAATCGGATTTGCAAAAATCCACCGCTCCCAGTATATTTAAACCAATCAGAGCGGCGGGGAGGAGTTGCTCCAGTTGCTCCAGCACACACAGAGTTGCCATGAGAAATACAGACAGAGAGCAAAATGGCAGAGCAAAAAATATAAAATTGCCAACTGTGTCAGTCAGAGTTGCTTTCCCAAGGTGGGGGGAACTATTTTAAAGGATTGAAGATGATGCAGAGTTGGCCACATTTCTTCTCGACAGGTAATTTTCTTTTGTGAATTTATGTATCTGACATGATTTGTGTTAAGATTTATAATGGTGCTTACCTTTAATATCAACTCTGAACGGACTAGTTTGTACTTCCATGTGTATTAGCTGTCATTTCCGGTTGCTGTGGATACAGTCTTCCTAGTCATTCATTAGCTTATTGCACATGCTCTGGCATGCATTACCTCATCTGTAGAGGAGGGAGAGTTTCTGTTTGAATTTCACGGCCAAGTCCCAGAATTTTGTAGACTTACCTAGTGCAGCTTTGAAACTACCACAACTTTCTTGCTGTGATGTGAAAATATCTTGCCTGTTAGGTTGTGCATAGGAAGATTTTGAAGAGTCAGCACTGACATCACACTTGGAGCAGTTTGAGACTGACCCATAATTAGCCACTGAGGCAACACACCTGAGAGATGTGAGGAAGCCAGCAGCGGAAATGCTGAGGTGTGCCAAGCCCTAGAGACAGTCCCAGAAGGGTGAGATGTTTGTTTGATTTATTGTTTTGGACTGTGCCACAATTTGGGACTTTGCCATGTACTTTTTTTTAACAAAATAAAACCAAAAACTGCCTTTGTCAAGGGAAAAGAAAATTGGCCAAAGCCAAATGTTGCTTCTAAGCCAAAGTGCTAATCTTTTTGGAGGACACAGTCGCACCGTCATTGTCATGTTTTGAGACACTTGAGAAGAATGAGGCCATTGTTAATGTTACTCCTGTGTTGCTTTTTCTTACAGCACCATGGCAAGTCAAAATGTCTGCTGTGAAATGGCTTGTTACTGTGGACGCAGAGGCCAGTTTTCTGGCTACAAGTAAGTCATGCCCTTTTTTTTTATACACCTGTAGTCATTTTTGTCTGCTTTCTGCAGCATCAAATTGATCAAATGTAACTGAACTAAACTGTACTGTTCAATTCCACACCTCTGTCATACTGTTTTATGTTGGATTAACATGCCCCTGTACTGATGATAATGAATATGATGGTAAACAACGCAACAGTAAAATTATCTTTGAACCTAAAGCAATAACAGGAAGATACACATCACAGCCTGAGTTCAGACAATGGGGACATTATATTGTTTTTGGACTGCTGCACTGTTCTCTCTTCCAGTTTTAATGGTTTGTTTCATTACTGGATCATCATTGAAATGACTACATCACATTACTTCACTAGATTAGTTGTATCTATGATTGAAGAAAAATTATTTTGTTAAATTGTGCTAGCTCACAGAAGACTTGATTGTCAATTTCCCCCAAACTATAGTAATTGGAAAAGGCTTAAAAATTGCCATTGGCAGATTAACATAAATGATAATTAAGAGGGCAGTAATGACAGACTATTCAAGGCTCTGAATGTGTGAGACTGAACAAACAGAGGTGCTTTGTGTGTTTGCAACCCTTTCACACAGTCAGACCTTGCAGTAAAAGTCTTCAATAAACAGAGTACAATAGAATATATTATATTATTTATTCCTTTGATCTTGGTCAGCTCAGTTTAGATTTGTTTCACAGCACCCATGTTGAAACAGAAGACTGGGGAGTCTGATCTTTCATCTTAGTAACCAAACCTTTATGAATCCTTTTTTCTTTTTAATTCTTTTGTGTGAGACTTTTATTTAAGTTTGTGTGTTTGTCAGGGGTCACAAATTGCCGGTTATATCTCCTCTAAAATTGTTTTAAGTCACTGAAACTCGAGCCTAATTACTGGAAACATCCCATGTCTTACACCTACAGGCATGACATTGTTTTTCAAGTTGTTCTTAACATGTTACATGAAACACGTGTCAGCATGAAGAAAAATATCAGCAGCTGTATCATTCTGGTCTTGCCTGGTTTCATTATTTTCCCTTGAGGCCTTAGCGTTGCTTGCCTTCATCCCCGATTTAGCAAAACATTATGCAGAGATCCAAGTCTAACCCCCAAGAGTGATAAATAAAATGCACTAGTACATAGAAACTGCTACTAACAAAAAGGCTACAAAGAAACACAGTATAAAAGGGCAGAGAATAATAGATCATTTTAGTGTTTACATTTAATGGCTGTGGATTTATAGGACCTGGGTGAACAGGGTGTTTTTGTTGGCGCTTTTGTTGAATGTTCAGAGAACAGCATAAAAGCTTTTGAGTGTCACTTCCTTGATTAGCAAAATTAAGTACAGTGTCTTGAAATAAAAGTATATTTTCCCACCACATGAAGGACTCTTGAGTCAAAAAGGTTAGCCGCCTGATGCTGAACTAATCTGAGAGAAAACAAATTGTGTTGTTGTTGTTGTTGTACCGTCTGCTCTCCCCACAACAAACATCACAGACATGATCAAACATATAATCATAAACATACAATATGGATTTCAGGCAAAAAGTTTACATATTTGCCATCACTGGGAGCACAACTCGGCTTGAAAAAAAGTTTTTTGTGGCTCTGGACAAATTTGTGCAGTTTAAGAAAACAGACCGTGCAAATGTCACAGTGATGTCATAAGGTTTATGTCAATGTGAACGTTTCTTAACTGCATTATCAGAAGTGTCAGATCCAGAGTGCTATATAGTGTGGAGTGCCACTATGGCAAGAAAGGCAAATAGTGCTTGACCAGTTAAAGCTAAAAATAAACAGCTAAAAAATAAAAGTACAGAGGTGGCAGATGTTTCTTCTTATGTCTGCCTTGTAAAAGATTTCTGATATTACCTGTTTGCATTTGTAGATTGTTGTACATTACGATTGACCTATTGCCGTGATATATAAATTTTATAATGGACTGAACAAGATTTGCTTGTAAAAAAGCAAGTACGCAGGGGAGCTGCACCATAAGATTTACATTAGATCTCAATGAGTCATTTTTATATTCAAGGGTTTATGATCTTCATGGAGTACAAAAATGTTTTGTGCGTCAGCAGGCTGATGTGACGTAACATCAAAAAAGCACATTCACTTTGAAAAAGAAAATAATACTGCATCACTTGGCTATCATTAGGAAAACTGAACAAGTTACTGGAATTTCATCAAGTTTCTTCATTTCATTACTGATGAAAATCCATATTAATACATTTGTGGAACGGGTCTGAGGTTGACTGTGGTGAAGGTGATATCCTCAGCTGCTGGATTTTCTTTCTCAGGGTTAGTGACTGTGTCTGGGTTTCTTTGAGGTTCAACAACTAAGGCGTCCATCATCTTCTCGCCCTCCAGTGGAAACCCCAAAACCACAGTGTGTTGGACTCTGGAGGATTTCTGTTGAATGACACTGGATTGAACAAGAACAAAGCGCAGTAATTGTCCTTTTCTTCTGAGTCAGGTAAGTTTCTCCCAGAAACAAACAAAAAACAAGGCATAACAATTGAAATGCATATTTTGTAACTTTACTATAGATAATGTTTAAATATAATGTCTTTTAATAACCAAATCACCCATCTGTGTATAATTAACAGCCATTCATCAACAACTAGCCAGTTTGAAAGGAAGTTGCACCTTGAATTGAATTATATTCCTCATGACGCTGCAGCTTGTCCACTAATTCAACTTTTTTTCTATTTTTTCCTTTTTCTCGGCACCAAGCATTGACTTAACCTTTGATTGACAACTCGCACAGATGTGTTGCTGACATGTTACTGTTAAAAAGTGTGAAATGTTCTAATATCGATTACTTGTTTGTTTTTCAGTTCAGATTGGTGAATGGGTTGGTTGGCTCTGTATTAGTTGTGCTTATATAATATTATAAAATGTACATAAAATCTTAGGATGATATTACTTGCCTTATAGGTTTTCAAAATAGTTTGTGCTACAACACAAGTAAATCACCAGACTAAATCAATATCAGGGAGTGACTTAGCTTGACAGTAGAATCTGGTGACATTTTCATGCTGATGATCCACTGTTGTATCACTGTCAAGCTGAGTAAATGAAATGATTCTGCTTACTGAGATTGTTGATGTGAGATAGGTAGATCGAAATAGATGTGTATGTTTGTTTGTGCTGCAGAAAGTCCGTGCGGTCATAACTTCACAGGCTTGAGTAGCAGATCTTTACTTACACAAATGCAGACCTAAAGGGTCTAAATGACCTAAATGTTGAACCTAAAGGGATTGATTTATTGAAGGACCAAAAATATTTTTACGCTGGAAATGTGACGGTGACATGGTGCATGTATGTGCATGTATGAGATGGAGATGATTGCTGGGGACATCCATCACTGAGAGAAGCAACAGTAAATGGGTCAGGTCTGGTTTACTTCTTCCATAGGCTTGTAACCTCTATTGTGGAAAGCCAAACAAAGCCTTCATCTTGTCACAGACAGGTACTCACTTGTTTCCTCTGTTTATCCTCCTTCTGTTTCCTTCTATATACTTTTCTCCTTGTGTTCAAACCTCAGTCATTCCATGTAGTACACCCGGTTTTGAAGAGAAGCAATAAAAACATTCACACTCTCACACCCAAAAGGTAATTTATGCATGCTTAATATTTGTTTTTCCATGCAGCACCTCTGTTTAACCTTCAGGTTGCTCCGTGACTTAAAAATCTGTCTTCAACTAAAGTTGATTTATATTTCAAATTGATCTCCAAGGCATTGTCTTTTTAAATGTCTTGTTTGTTTGACCAAGAACCCAAATCCAAACATATGCATTTTACAATGTCAACAAATCATTTCATTAGAGACAGAACAAACAGAACACGTTTCCAACTATTTCTGATTAAGAAAAAAAATATATAAGCACACCTCATATCTCAATGTGTGTGTCCAGGTATTCCTCATGTTGTGAGGACCTAAATTTGTTTACACATTCACATTATGGGAATTTGTCTTCCTCATGGGGATAATAAGCAAGTCCCTCTGGTACAAATGATAACATTTTAAGGTGAAGAAATGTTTTAAGGTGAGGGTGGTCATTATGGTGAATATTAAAATGAGTCTCCAAGGAAATAATGTGCATGTGTGCTGAGAGAATAATGTGCGCTTCGACGAGATTCCTATTAGTAATTCCCGCTGCCAAAAAAGTCATCCATGACTCTTGTGCATACAGAGGCATTTACTCAGAGTTTGTACCCAAGTCCCCCCACCCCACCCCACCCCCCGTGCGTTTTTTTTTTTTTTTTTACTCTAATGTGCACCTCATTTTTTTTCTCAACAGTGTCATCTGAGCATTTGAAACAAAAGTCAAAACTAAAGTTTGTATATTACAAAAATGTGGAAATAATGTAAGAATGTAAATCTTGAACATCTTGCGAGAATAATACATTTATAACCTGTTATAGATAAGGTGTTTAAACAAGATTGTGTAAGTTTCTGTTCAGGATTGATTGATGGTTTTGTGTAGATTTATTAGGCAGGGATTTTATTTTGTCTTTAAGTGTTGTGTTGTTGTTTGACTTTTAGTGATACTTCCTGTAGACTTGTGTTTTTCTCCTGCCAGGCTCTGCTGAAGAGAGGAAAGAGTGTTTCTGTCAATAATGTGTGAAAATGTGGCAAAACAGAAAAGGCCACTTTGGATTGTCTCAGGTGCTGTTTGTTTATGCAGCACACATGTAATATGCTATTTTAACTAACGGTGCTCAGAAGTGTAAGCTCTACTGTGGAGAGGCGTGCATGTAGAATCTTAATTACAACAAGTTATTGTACTAATAATGTGTTTTCAGAACCCTGGGTGGTTGGAAAAAAACAGCCCCTCCAGCTGGCAGGACAAATTGTCCTTGTTTCATTTTTGATTCACCAACACAATACAGAATCTGTGGCAGAATGAAGTGTCAGTCCAGTCTGGATACAATAGCAATATCAAAAATTCTCACAACGGGACAAGAACAGCTTCTACTCATTTTAGAGAAGTCAGAAAATTGTTAAAAGTTTTAACAGACTGTGAGTAAATATTTGTTTGACTAGTAGCAAGAAACTAATATTTGTGTGGAATGTCTTTCATGACAAACACAACACAGTGTTACACATGGTAAGTAAGTCAGCATCGACGTATAACGAGGCTGGAGACAGACAGAGAGGCATGTTTACACATTGAGCTTAATCCTGTGATCTGTTTGTCAAGCTGTCCTAGACTCATCTTCTACCATTCGTTTATGACACTGCACGTATTTGTACACATGCACAGATGTGTGTGGGAACTATTTGTGTGCCAAAGAATTACTTCATCAGTCTTCTCTTTCTATGTTGTGAAAGGTAGCGATAGCAAGTAAACGGGTAAATGCCCCTGTGATTTATCATCTCTGCACACCACCTGCAGTAAGTTTGAGAAGTTTGAGACAACGTATTGTTACACAAGTTGTGCAGCTTCTTAAAGGGATAGCTCTGTTGGTGTGTGGCTGGCGAATGGAGCAGAAAGTTGAAAGCTGTGTGTAGCATTGGAATGTAGGGTAAGGTATTTATCAGTAAATAAATGCTACAACTTCAAGTTTCTGCTTCTTGTGGACTTTGGCCCTGGAGCAGAGCAGACATCTCCCCTGTGTGTCCCATATGATAATATGGATGATAAGCCAGTAAAGGTTAACAATAGAGACTAAAGACGTTGTTGTCGTTTTTCCTCTACATTGCACATTTAATATGTTTACTGTCAGCTGAAATTAATAATGCTAATATTTCTTCAGCCCAGGAGGGAACAGCATGCAGCAGAAACACAGGAGCCAAAGCACAAAATGATGAGATGGGATGAACTCTGCTACTGTGATGAAAAAGTTTGTCTTGGTCCATATTTTCCTGATCAGCTCTTGCATCAATTTTGAGAATTGATTTTAAAATTCCAAAAGAATAGAATTTGAAAAGGTAAACAATCACACACACCTTGCATAGAAAACCTGTCATTCAGTGTAATTAATTAATTAAGTTAATACATAGAATAGTGTAATATTGTTGTGAAGTGTGAACATGGGCACTCTTCTCTTCTCTACTATTAAATCCATATCATTGTGATTTTAGAGGCAGCAACCAGCAGTAGTACTGGTTGAGATAAAAACTTGGTGCCTATATTGAGCTGAGGCTGGACTCTTGTGCCTGTAGCTTTTTCTCTCTGTCCAGATTAGACTGTCAGACTATTTAGCAGAAAGACACAGAGCCCAGAAACTGTCGCGTCTGTGGCAGGGACGCGAGATTCCTGTGGACTAGATGCACACCTCTATCCTGCACACCAGCCAGACATATCAAGATCCACAAAATGAGAGCGGACAGTGGTCAATACATTTAGCCTCCGGTGGCAAAGACGGCGGAGGTTTGAGGAAGAAGGGTTTTGTATTTGTTGCCTGTCTCCTGGTGTTTCTTTGGTCTCCCATCTTGTAAGGTTAAAGCAACTAACATCAGTGACTAAAGCGTCCATTAGTCATGTACTGTTTGTGCTCAGCTTCTAAACCATACACACACAGTATTAATGGCGCTCTTCCCTGCCAGGGGCAGCGTGTTGTCAGATGTTTTCAGGTAGCAGTGCAGGAGCATACAGGACGGACATTATGTTGTAATGTAGAACTCCAACCGTGATTAAATGATTCATTCTCGTCCACCTGATGGCTGTTGGCCCCTGTCACTCACTAAAATTGTCGACAATGTACTGCTATTGATTTCTAGGTTGTCATGCCCTGTGGGAAGGAGATAACCTAATCAAATGCAGCTTTTGCCTCCAACATGAAAAACACAGTTTTCTCTCTGCAGCATCTTCGAAAGACCTCATGAATTCTCCCGAAATCCTGCAATTGTCTTCAGCTTCTTCTTAATTTGCATATAAAAGTGGGGCACCTCAGGACCTGATACTCAGCAAACTTAATAAATTGTAGAAATGGGATTTTTCTTGAGGAGTCCTGAAAGACATCTGTCATGTTTATGCTAAGTCAAGCTGCAGATATTTAAATGTTTCTTCTTTTAGTGTTAAAATACCTTTGAGAGGTTTAGTGTCTCTGCCTTGCACCGTTTCTCCTTTTATGCACCAGCCTACAGGCTATAATCACAATTGGGGAAATACAGGTAAAGAAAAAGTCTTGGAAGTTTTGGGGTAGAACTTTCTGATTGCTGTGCACCTTACTTCTGCATACCACTTTTTCTTCATCTCGTGGCTAATCATGTATACAGACATGTAAAGAAAGAAAAAGGTGACATCAGCAGTAAATCATAGCAATAGTAGGTGCTATAAAAGTGCAAAGGCATCTTTAGGAACCAAAATTTGTCCAATGCTTTCCATTCCTATCAGCCTCAGCTGTACATTAGGCCTCTCTTAGTTTGCACTCTTGTGCCAGTCAATGGCTATGGTATAGATTTTGAACTAGGCTCAAAGCTTTCCTCCTGTTTTCACTCATTTGGACGTTTCTGGACATGTGAAGACCCTGAGTTGGGTGAGAACTGGCGGCTATCTCAGCAACTCACAGCCTGGCTCCTGAGTTGACTGGTCAATCAGTGTCTCTCAGCTACGCACAGAAAACGGTCTTATCTGAGCAAGTCCTTCGATAACTAACCACTGGCTCTGTCTGTAGGTTTTTGATACATTTTATAGGATGATGAAATTGGTCTTAGATAAAAAAAAAAAAAAAAAAAAAAAATGTTACTTGTTTTCGCATTAGTTTGGAAGAAAAACAAACAGAGGCAGTGAAGTGATACTGAATTTTGTTGCTGAATATATTATCGTTTGGATTCCCAGATTATCTCTTTTAAACGCATCACATTTTCTACGCTTATGAAAGTTATTGGACCTGTCAGTAAAGATCATTTTGTCATGACGATCACTTCACTATACATGTATATTTGTCTCATCTGTGTTTTCAGTGATAATACATGATATGTAAAAATATCCACAGTTGATGTTTTGATTAACATGTAACATGACGCTGCCTGATAAAGTATTCAAACCTTTCCTATTTTCTTAGCCATTGTCAAGCCATGGTTTGTAAGGTGTGTAACTGCTGCTCTTACATCTGCATTCCTTAATGTAATTACCTGGGCTCTATAGATGAAGCTGCCTGCTGTGCCATATACATCAGTGGCTGTATGGTTAGCTGTTGTTGCTATGCTCCGGTTGCTGTACAATTTACAATAACAAATCAAAGCTCAAAGCAAGTGACAGATTGTACAGAAAAGGCTACAACACCCAGGGTACATCAGTTTCGAGAAATAAAGGTTTATTTTTTTCAGAGAAGAAAATCACAGTGTGAAGAATTGATTAAAAACTTTCATACAGTCCACTCACATACTCACACACACAGTGGACCACACGTACGCACAAAATGAAAGAAGTTCTTGGCTGAATTTTAAGTTATAGTGGAACAGAATTATTGAAACAACATCTAATAATTCTTGCTTTCTGGTCTTTTTTTAAACTTGTTTTGATGAGAAGCAGAGCAGAAAGACAAGAACAAAGGTTCAGCATATCTCACCTGCTCTGCTGCCTCCTGCTTACTGAGGATTTTACAGATGAGCTGCAGTCTTCCTCCTCCTTCCTCCTCCTCATGGCCATCAGGTTTCTGTGTGGAGCGCATTTCTCCACAAATTGCTCTTTCTCTCTTGCAAGTGTTATTGAACCAAACACTGATTATTTGATAAGATAATGTAGTGAGAAAAGTATGTTTTCATTTTTCACGTGGCAGCTGTATGACAAGAAGCCTCATTTAATCTGCAGATCAGTTAAAGAAAAGCAAGGCAGCTATAATATAGACATAATAAGTGGTGGCTGGTAATAATTTTTTGGGGGGTGGTGTGGGGTGGGGGTGGTGGTCTCTCACCCTTGTTGTTGTTGTCCATAACACGTCAGTGCAGGGAAATCATTAAAAGTCATTACTAACATCTCATCCAGCTAACTCTGTTTTTCATAATATGAAGAGGTATAACTCTGTCCTTACTTTCCTTTTTGGTAACCAAAGTAAGGATGTTTTGGGAATTTCATTCATTTTCTCTTAAGTTGTATCTGGTTGCATCTATCTACCACTTGTCACCTGAACAGCGTTAATTGGCCTGTGAACTGAACAAAGTTAGCCCAAAATGGTCAGGGTGGGACAATGAACCCCTGAAAATGAACAGAGCAGATCTGATGTGCTCAGGCTGCATGAATTAGCCCATTTAGAGATTCTCTGTGTTTTTCTTGTAGCCTAACTATTTGGCACTGTTTCCACTTTAGGTTTCACTAAAACTTCTAACAATCTTTTGTACGTTATTTAAACAATAACTTTCTCATCTTTTTTGTGTAATGCAGGGAGGACTTAGCCCTCAGTGGCTAAGCCCTCCCCTAGCTGGAGCTAGTCATTTGGGTGCCCTAAGCACAGCAGCTTTTTGGTGGTGGCCAGTAGGCCTATTGGTTAATATTTTTGATTTTAAATATGTTGTCATTCTGATTATTATTATGATGATGATATGGTGATTTTTCATTATCCTGTTTTTTTTTTTTTTTTTTTTGGTGCCCTCCTGCACTTGGTTTACGCGCCAGTG
Organism: Polydactylus sextarius; assembly: GCA_016801845.1. Taxonomy (NCBI): domain Eukaryota; kingdom Metazoa; phylum Chordata; class Actinopteri; family Polynemidae; genus Polydactylus; species Polydactylus sextarius. Next base: position 5,759,576 of record CM028911.1, on the reverse strand, counting down.
CATGATGTGCGTTATGGGAGCACCTGCTCTGGCCCCACTAGCCCATTGATACCAGTCAGTTTCAGTAAGACAAAGATTTAGAGTGTAGTGGTCAGTGACATCCAGTCAACACATTGGACAAATAAAAACATTCATTCATTGCTTGTAAGAAAAAAAAGTCATACAGCCATGGGCAAAAAATATCAGCATGTTTTATCAGCAATTTCACATGTTAATTTCTTTTGTTTACATTAGAACAACACCAAAAAATGAGAAAAAAAGTCAAACTTGATCAAATTTGACCTAAACTCAAAAAAATCCCCTGGAAAACATTACTGGCACCCTTAACTCGGTATTTGCTAGCACACCCTTTGGGAGGAAAAAAAACTGAAATCAACTGCTTCCTATAACCATGGATGAGATTCTCACACCTCTCTAGTTTTATTTTAGATCACTCTTCTTATGCAAAATGCTCCAGGTCTTAGATTTGAAGGATGACTTCTCCCAACTGCTTTTTAACATCTCTCCACAAGTGTTCTATAGGATTTAGATCTGGACTAATTTCTGGCCATTTCAGAACTCTCCAGCACTTTGTTTTTAACCATTTGTGATGCTTTTTGAAGTTTGTTTTGCGTCATTGTCCTGCTAGAAGACCCATGACCTCCGGGGAGATGCAGCTTTTCTGACACTAGGCACTGCGTGTCTGCAGATCAGCTTCAATTTATTTGGAAGCTGATTGAGATTCTTTATCCACCATTCAATCTTTCATTGTAATTTTTCATCAATTTTGCTCTTCCATCCATATCCAGGGAGGTTAGCTGCAGTGCCATGGACTGTAAGCTACTTGATGACATTACGCACAGTGGACACAGGAACATTAAGATCTCTGCAGATGGACTCATAGCCTTGAGATTGTCCATGTTTTTCTACAATTCAAATCCACAAGGACTCTAAGCTCTTTCTTTTCTCCGTGCTCAGTGTGGTCCACACAACACAAAGGTTAAGTCAGCTTTTCTCCATTTTAACTGGTTGCAGGTGTGATTACTACATAGCCAGCATGTGTTACTAGCCACATGTGAGTTTAAATACAAATTACAGGAGTATCATGTGCTTGAATTTGAATTACAACGTAAATAAAAGAACTAAACGTGAATACCAAACCATTTACAATTTCAACAATTTTCTGGAACAACTGCAGGGGTGCCGATATTTTTGGCCATGACTGTATATAAGTAGGTGCCACATGTCAAGAGCTCGAAGGAGGACCAGTACTTAGAGCAAAGTGCGTTTATGGGCTGCATTTTATAAAGCACTTATGTCCTAAGTGCTCTACATTCACAGACACTCAACCACCATGTCCCTTTTGACACGTGGACAAAGGATCAGCTGGAGATCAAACCACCAAGCCCGTCATCAGTACTGCTGTATCTCCTGAGCCACAGTTTCACATCACTGAAAATGACTGGTTCACTGGCTCAAAGCCTTGAATTGCGCTTAGATAACCACTGTGTTAAACTTATTCAGCTCATCATCCAAGAGCAGGTGAATGTTTTACAGGTAGATAGATTTAAAAAAAAAAAAAAAAAAAAAAAAAAAAAAAAGGTTTTATAACTTGATTCGAACTTGAGTGAGTGAATAATTCCCTCTAGGTTCAGTATCAGCAGAAGTAAGAAGAAATAGAATCATCCACAGAGTTGGTCCAGAGTCAGTTTTACCCAGAATAAAGGTCATCAGTCACTGTAGAAGAAGAAAACTAAAGCTGCAGTTGAAAAGTGAAAAACAAGCTCCTTCCTCACCACTTGCTCTTGACATGGGTGGAAAATGTCATGTGGTCAAGGAAAGATGAAGACAATTGTAGTAGTAAGAGAATCATCTGAACATCAACAACACAAACTCACAGCTGTGTTTTTGTTATGTTTTTGTTTTTTATTATTTCTGTTTTGTAATAACCAAATGTTGTTGCCAGATGGAATTTTGGGCCGGGATTTTCTCCTTTGCTTTTATTAACAACAGTCTACTGTATCCTATACTATAGGCATTCAGAGAGTTTGTCCAGCTCATATCATGGCTGCCACTTAGATACTTTTAGTTCATTTCACTCTGTTAGGAACCTCACCGAGCAAAAAAGGACTATTCGAGTGCAGTCTAGATCTCTCAATAGAAGCGAAAAGAGACACTTGAAATAACTTTGCCACAAATCTTCATAAACTCTATTCCATCTGAGCAAATAACGCAGTATAAAAGTGATGACTAGTGGGTGTTTGAAAAAGGTTCAGAAATAACTGATGTTTCATACCTGAGCACTCTTCCGCTGTTTTGTCCAAGTTCACACTTTATAAGATCTAACTCAAAGCTCTATGAACACAGATTAAAAAGATCTAGTTCATTTTCATTTGAACCTTTTTATTTTTGCTATAATGAGCTGCTCTGAGCTGGTCTTTGTCAGTAGAGCTCCATTGTCACCCCTACCCATACTAACTGAATCGCTGTGCATTATTGTAGAGTTACAGATCCCCTGAATAGTCTGCTCATTGTTGGAAAACATAGTTCACTGGTCTGTTACGAGATGAGTTTGAATTGGATGGAGGAACTTGTGGATGTTGGCTCATGGTCTCACCCTTTGTTGACTTGCAGATTCGCTTCAACTCGATATGTTGTTTCAAAGTTGCTGCCAATGTGGCTGACCTTCGAACTTGTTTGTTCAGACCCGATGGGCACAATTTGCATAAAACTGAGAGATTGCCGCTGCTGGAATTTGTACCGATTTGTTCACAACAGTCCTTCAAATGTCCACGCAAACTGGCTTCAGTAGACACTGACCAACTGCTGGGTGCAGTAAATCGTCAGGTGTCACATTGAACACAATTCTTCTACTGATGTTCGGTGTTTGGCTGCTGCTGCTGCTTTCATTATTTGTCTGTGGATTTGGTTAGTTCACCGTTCACCAAAAAATTATGAGTCCGTTCAATGAATATCCTCTTGTAGAGCATTCATGCACAACACTGATTACAACACAACTGAATCCCAGTGACTTTGGTGCAGTGGGGGACGTGTTATTGATGATCATGCTGAAAAAGCTCATTGTTATAAAGTCAGCCAGAGCTGATTTATTTCACCAGATTATTTCAGTGGTACACACACTGGCAGTAAACACTTTACAGAGCACAAAGGCTCAAACAAAAAAGAGCACATGTTGTATGTCACCAATTGTCATTATTCAAATCAATCGTCTGAATTTTTTTATTTTTATTTTTTACCTAATCTGACATTGTTAAATTTAGTATTTGGTGATGATGCCTTTTATCAGTTCATTTGTTTTTCTGTGACATTCCAAAATGTCACAGTAAAACTCACAACTACAAAGTGCTTTCAATGGAAATGTGGAAAATAATGAAAAAATGAAGGTCACATTATGCAAGACAAACACTAATTAACTTCTCTGACAATTGTGATGAAAAAAACGTGACTTTTATGGATGAAATTAAACCGAATAAGTTGAGATGCATTTTAAAATTAGTTAAATAGAATAGAATATGTCTAGAAGCAAGTCTTGGCTCAATCTTGATTAACACAAGACTCTTATGTTGGACGCTCATGTGAAGCAGCTGCTGTGTGACTACATAAAGCCCTCCCCAGCTGGCAGCTGGTCATTATCGTCCACTGTGTGTGCTCCGCTCCGGCCTGATGTGCACATCTGCTCTCCTTTAGGAATACTGAGAAATCACATCTGAGCTGACTCACAACATCCCATAACATACACAAGTGTACAAGCATATGTTTGATAAATGTATATGTGATACGTCACCTGCATCTGTGTATCCCGTTTCTCTAGGTTTACATTCACTGTCTTTCAAGGATTAAAATGAAATTATTTTCAAACTGTATCACCATCTGCCTTATGATGAAAAACCACCAGAGGGGAGGTCATACATGTTAGATGTTAACATGATATCACACTAAAAACATATGGCTTGACACTTGCACACACTGCGCCGCACATCTGCACTTCATGCTCACCATTAGTGGAATTCATCTAGAATTCAAAAAAATCTTTCATCCCAGAATTAGCTCAAGGGAGATGAATTAATGCGACAACCCTCACTTTAAAATAAATCAAAACATTTCTAAAATTATCCCAACCATCAATTATGTATTGCCAGCTTTAATCTGATGTGTGGTCCTATATTTTGAACCATGGGTGATGTTCGCAGGGGACATCGCCCTCAGATTCAGCTGCTGCTGTTGCGTTACTGCCTCTTGCAAACTCTTACAAGCTCTCAGGCCACACGAGGTTCATTAAAAATGAGTTCAATAACTATTTGGCCTCGTTTTACTCGGACACCCATATGTAACTGAAGTTATAACAACAAGTCAGGAATTGGTCAGTATATCAGGATGATTCATCCCCAAAAGAAGCTCTGTATGTCCCATAATTTAAGATGAACGCCCACAGAGTGCTGAATGAAGTATTTCCAACTCTGTGTGGCCACCCACTAAATTTCCTTTGACAATTCCTTTTGATTGTGTTTTTATCTGCAGAAAAACGTATTTTTTAAATATATTCCTGTTTTGTGGAGAGATGTGTGAAAAACCCCAACCGCATACAGATTAGATAATAAGACAGCAGCAACAGCTTATAATGTCAGCTTTACCTGCAATCAAGGTTGTTACAGGTTAAACTTGAGATGTAGAATAAAATGCAAACTTAAATTGAATGAACAGAAACACCGCTCCACTGGGCTAAACTAAATATTCTTCTTCCTTCTGTGTTTTATTTCATTTTTTTTAAAACAAGATTGTTCTGTCCGGTGTATTTGTTAAAAGCAAAGTTGAAAAGCTGTTCTGGCAAAAAATATCTTTTTCCCTTTTCATGCCTGAAATGCACAAGTTCTACTCAACATTTTGCTTTGCTTCATTATATATGTTTGGACTGTTACTTGTGGAAATGGAAATGTGGACAAAAATTTGGAAAAGCAACACTTTCTGTGGTTGACATCACTAGTTTGATGGACTAGAGCAGCCAGGCAGAGAGTTCTTAGCGTGATCTGCTTCTGGCACCAATTGAACATGCTGAATTGACTCAACAGTTGCTGATAAGAAATGATTTTTACTCAAACACAACATTGAAACACAGATGCCTGAGGACAGCAAGTGATGACTGTCGCTCTGCTTGCTGTGTTGATACATCTACACTCCACCTGCCCACCTGTGAGCATCTGACCTAATGTAATATATTTAAAACTCTCTCTAGGATACTCTTACGATGTTATATATTATCAGTTCGTAATGTAAAATGCGTCCTGGGAGTTATTTTGTGATGAGGTGTTGTAATTTTTTTTTTTTTTTTGTGAGCCTGCTTTACCTCTCCATGTTTCGACCGACTCAATTCAGTTAGTGAGAACACCTCTGGAAAACCACAGGGAATAGAAGTAAACTGAACATTGTTAGATTTTTAATGATTGTGAAGCAGAAATTTTAAACCGCCCCTTCTATTTTTTGACCTGGTGTCATCGGGATGGTGCTACACTCATTGCGTTTTAATGTCGAGTGCAATAGAATCATCGCTGAAAAAACTGAAAAAAAGGGTGATCATATCTGAAAGACTGAAAATGAAGATAAGAACAATTACACTTCCCACCTGCTCTTGTTGACCACAGCTGCAAGTAGCAGGCTGCAGCTGTTCTCAGAGCTGTGGAAAGTGACAGGCAACAGTCAGTCAGTCCATTAACATAAACTAAAATGATGAAAATATATATCATCCTTTAGGGAAAAAAGAAGTAATGTCTATGAAATTTCATACCTCAGGTGCAGAAAAGAATAGGAATGACTGCGTATTTATTGGCTGATTTATCTGTCATGGGAGGTAAAAATGGACTTTGGAAATTGTGCAGATTATCACCTGAGGTTTTCTGCGCTCACCACATTGTTCACAGCTGCATGATGAAATCTGTGGGAATGATTGTTTTTTGAGTGAGACTGTGTGAAAGATTTCATGGGGGCCAACAAAGAGATTCTTATAACAAAGAGATTGTGGCGGTTGAAGACGTTATTTGCACTCCACTGGGTCCTCGTCTGGTACTCAAGGGCTGCCTGACTCAAAGCACAGACCATAACAGGGGATTTCAGTCAAAGTAAAAACGAACAGCAGACTAATGAAGACTGAACAGGGGGTGATAAACTCCCTGTAGACTTTACTTTTATTGGTGGTATTGGTTCCAACTGAATTTTAAATTAAAAGCTGTGCACCTTTAATCCAATGTGATTAACAGCCTGAAATACCGTCACTGTACCCACCTAACACTGCTTAAGAAACATAATTAGAAAGAAAGTTTTATTTTCTGTGACATTTATTAGGAAAGTCATATTTCTAATGTATTTTGGTAAGCACACACACACACCAGTTCACCCAAAGTCAGAATAAACAGGAAGAGTGTGAGCAAACAGTCTCTAATTTAACACGAGACCCTGAAGATGGAGCTGATGCTTGGAGGCAGCTGGCTCAGAGTGAAAGACCTGAGCCCTGAGCTTCACTCTTCTCTTATCGTCTATTGTCAATTGTTTAATCTGTACGAAACTGAACTTTGTGGTTTGTGAGAGTTATGAGCAGTAACATTTCCAGCTTCAGCACAAATGTTGCTAAAATGGATGTTTTTAACTTTCTGTTTTTGCACAGGTTGCACTTTGATGCTATGTAACTCCTCCCCTGTCTACTGACTTTATTGGAGCTAAGCTAACCTCCACATACATGACAGTGACAAACATGTGTTCTTTTCCAAAATGTTGAACTGTTTGTTTATATCATTTAAAGGTAATTGTTAAATTGTATAGAGTTTATCCGAATGATTGATTGTGCAGTTTAAAGGCTGATTAAGTGTCTCAGTGTAACGTCAAACAGGAATGTATAGATAGAAAGGGTAATACAATGTCTATTATTTACAATGATAAATAGCAATTTAGAAGACCAGTGAACTCAACGGTGTACAATGTGCTCTGAATGCACTGCGGCTAACTCATTTAACAAACAGGCTAGACTCAATTTCTCCGTCTTCTGAGAAAAAAAACCTCTCTCTTCGTTTCTCTTTCTCGTCCTCCCGCTCTCTCCCTCTCGCTGTTTATTTACATCCCTCCCTGAAGCCTCCTCAATATCCTTCTCTCCATGCTCCGCACAGTGGCAAAATGGCTTCATTTTCCGGACCTCAGTAGCAAAAGGGAATCGATTGTGTGACTCAGAACCTCTTTCAGCCGTGACTCCCTCACACGACTTAAGGTCCTTAATTTAATCAAAAGGACAGCGTGATTTCGTTATGCGTGAAATGCCGTGGTTTATCTGCCCTGAAATATTCATGGGCTTACAGTGTGTGCTCTGCTCATTGTGCTGGGAGCAGGGGTCATAAATAACCAATTTTCTTTTGTGTCTTTATTCCTGAATGTTACTATTTAGTGCGGGCACCCAGGCAATTTCAGCTATGACCTTTAAGACTTACCTTGTCAGTTCCCAAGTCATTTCAAATAGGTTTAATCCACGGAGATGGCAGGAATACATTGAAAAAGTGAAATCGAGGCTCTGCATAAATTACTTCAAAATCTGATGTTAAAATGCTCTTTAGTGCTTATGGTGTCAATGCAATTAAATATGAAATGTTGCAAGCACTGAGGTCTAATTATTAATCACGTTAGTCTTGGCGCTGCATCATTTAAGCACAAATGATTTAATTTGAGTTTCTCAGTCATGGATTTCATTACAAACTTAATCACGGTCTGAGCTATCACCGAGTGTCTCCTGAGCTCTGCAACCTCCTCTGTGTTTAATCGATTGATGGACCTCCTGACTGATTTGAATACCATTACACAGTAGGATTTTTTAAAAAATTCATTGTTAAACTTTATCATCTTGGATTAGACATGCGTTTGCTGTGCTTGCTGATTGTGTTTACCAACGTTTTAGAAAGCACAGTGACATAAACAAATCAGCTTATTAATGTCGACATCCCAAGATGCCAGCGTGCCAACGTGGCAAGGAAAATAAATTAAATGATATGATCAGCGCAAACTGAATAATTAATCTAAAATTGAATTAAGTCCTTAGAAATCTTTCAACATTCTAATACCTGTAAAGGGCAAAAGGAGTTCATTCATGAATGTATATAAAGTCTTATTGGCTGGGATGTGAGTGTTGTAAATGGTGCGGTGTGTAATTGAATGTTGCCTGCCAGCTCAGCTTTAAGGTTCGATTAATAAATATCAATTTTGCATTATTAATTTATGATGTCCAAATAGCCGCAGGCGATTCTTGGACTGTAATTTGGCCAAATGGGCTCGAGACAAGCAACACAACTACTAATATTTAAAGACCTAATGTTCCTATTTGAGTCACGGAGGCTTCCTCAAGGAAATATTAGATTCCTGAAATACACTGGAGGACAAAGGTGTACCTCAACGATGCAGCTCACTTGAATAAATTTTTCCTTCTCAGGTTTCTTTATAAAGAACTGCTCTTATTTTGTTACAAGCCTAATTTGTTATTGCTCTGACTGTCTTAAGCAGATTTCCCCATGTCTCCAATATTGATGTTTTGCATGTAGGTGACAATTTCTTGGTTTTATTCAATTACTTTTTCATATACATCCTGTGGGGCAGGTGGGGCAGCTTGCTTTTTTTGTTGTGGTAGATATTGATGCTGCCATTAAATAGTCATAGTGCCTGAGAACAGCAATCCATGCAGTGGTAGTTTTTCTTTAGATTATCTTTTCTTTATATAGTTAAAAGTTTAAAAATAGGGTTACCTTTGCAGAAATACCCACACTCAGGCAAAGTAATGCTGGGGAACAGTGGACAATATATAAGTGGTGAAAATGGGTCTGCTCTTCACATGGATGAGACACATGCAGAGGGATAAACAGTGCTTTTCCATAGATTACAAACCAGCGTCCAACGCTGAAAAGTGACATTGAGCGATTGGAACCATTGTAACTCAGCTGGGTCTCAAAATGGACCTCATAATGTCATACATCCCAGCAAGACACAATCACCTGGCAACGTGCAGATTGATAGCAACGGGCAACACTCCAGCGCATCAGCTCAGGCAGATTTATCCATCATTGGAATTTTGATTTGATAAGCTGCTTGATATGAGAAAATACCATTACAGTGACAGGGGATGCAGCTGGGTGGGCCGCCAGAGGGAAAGCTCAAATGAGAGACGACGAGAAATCCAGAATGGGTTTATTAAGAACGGCTGATGTTGATGAATATCAGGCGGGAAAAGGACAAACACATAAGAGTACTCGTAGAGAACACATAGAGATGTACATGATATCTGTAGACACTGATGATGTGTTGTCTCCCATATGCAATCCATCCCCTAGATTTGGCTTTTGTTATACATATATAATCTCTCAATCACATTCACCAACTTTATTCCATGGGAAGAAGAAGACGAAGAGTGCTCACCGTGCAGAAATCCACTGAGGTTTGTCTGCCTCCGAGGCTGTTTGCTGTGGAAGGTGACAACTTAAATGGCTGATATAAAACCTGACACAACTAATCTATCATACATCCCCTGCCTGTCTGCTTGAAATTCCTCTTTTTAAGGGATGGTTTATCGTACAGCCATAAGTCACGGTGTACAATATTGCCGGCTGTGGCCTTGCGTGTTTACAAGATTGCATGTGTCGCCCGGGTTTAGAGTATCTGTTGAACAGACGTATCTGATCATATTTTGACATTTTGCAATCTCAATGTTTGGATTACCAAATAGAGGAGGAAAATAACATTGGTGCATGTTATTTATTTGTTAACAGAAGGGAACATGTGACAGATGGAAATGCACAGTGATGAAAATATGAAAGGCGGAGAAAACAGTTGTCTGAATGGATAATTGTAATGTTATTGATAAATGATGATAATTTTACTGTAGCAGCCTCCCTCAATTAGCTATAAAGGCAGCAATGATGCTAATAACAGCTTATTGGTGGAATTTGTGAAGCAAATGAAGCTTTGTAGGAAGTCAGTACAATGATATCAAAGGCAGTATGTTATCTGTGAATACATACCAAAATTGTCTTTAGTTTAATGGAAACACTAAAATGATTCATTCCCTGCAAACCAGACGATACTTTAGGCTGCTTGTCTCCTTCCCCCTCCCCTCCCCCATGCCTTTGACAAACCCATTAAAACAAGTTAATCATCCTTTTTTATTACACAAAACACCAATTAATCAAGTAGATCTCTACTTTAAACTCCTTCAGAGCTCCATTAAAGTATATATAATATGATATAAATATGACTTGCAAGGACAGCAGCCGACAGACTTTAGCAGATAAAAAAAAAAAAAAAAAACCCAAAAAAGAGAGAGAAGTGAGAGATGCTCATTTAAAATGAGTCTGGGTCATGATCCAGCTTGATAAATTCAGAGCAACCGAGTGTAAGAATTACATAAACATGCCAACTGTTCCACATCTAATCACAAAGTTTTTTTTTTCATTGTTTTGTTGCTCTTCTCCGGTTTGAAAGTATTGACTCAGTTTTTTTTTTTTTGTTTTGTTTTTTTTTTTGCACATTGATGCGATACGGTGCTTTATCATCCCCCTCGAGATAAGACAGCGCTCAACATCTTCTGTAATCACACAGCACATGGCAGTGGTAGATCATTAAAAAAAAAATTCACACATCTAGTTTTTGACTTTCGACTTCACAGCTCGTACCAGAAAAATGTGTACGTGTTGCAGAAATTCACCTGAGCACGCTCAACAGGCCGTGGCGCAAATGTCAGGCCAGTCAGTGTCATTGGCATCAGTGCCTTTGTCAGCACAGCGTTAACGTGTCTTGTCTGCATAATGCAACACCCACCAGCCTGTCAAACACAACTAACCTTGTCAGGTAATGTGCATTACCATGGTTACAGTGGTTTTTCTTTAATGCCGCTCATGTGTCTCTGGCTTTGTTGTAACATCGATTAACATTTGAGATGTTCCATTCTCATCCTCTAATGAGTTCATCTCATCAGCCTGCTTTGAAACGATGCTCGTAAGAGCCGAGCTCGTTTTAGCATTGCAGTCGTACACTGGTTTCTAATTCTTTTGCCTCTTGTCTGTGCTCCAAATGAGGCATCTGATCGCTAGTCTCAGACCTAATGGGAAATTAAGATAAAAACAGGCACTTTTTTTTTTTTCCAAGAGAACATTCCACTTCAGCGCTGCAGTGATTTAATCAAACACAACCATCAAACTTGAAGAGAAATTTAAACCCTCTTCTTTTTTTGTATAAGAAAATATACTCCAATGACTAATAATTATAATATTTAGTCTTCGTGCATAGTGTTCTAGTTTTTCTATAGTTTTATGGAGACTTGATGAGTGTTTTCCAAGGTCACGGCCGACTGAATGATACCTGATGAGTTTTGGATGAAATATTTTGGGGCAGCATCAATTTCTGCTGCAGCCAGAGCATGGCAGAGTGTGTGATGAATTTCCGGAGCCCACCACAGATTCCAAGTTAAGTTGCCAGCATGTGATCTTCCTCAATTGTTCACTGCCCTGGTCAAATACATCTCACAGTCTGTCTCAGTCTCTCAGTCATCACCATCCTCCATTTTTTTATCTGAATCTCATATTTGCTCCATTTCCCATGGTGCCTGTTTTCCTGTATTTCTCCAGAGCAAAGCCATTACACTTTCTCATTGCCTCACACTGTCGATCAAATCCAGCGTCGAGACTTCGTGTTGAAAAGGAAATTTCGCACAGAATTGAGGCAAAGTGTCTAGGTCATGTTAATGGATCTTTTTCACCGTGAGAGTTTTATTTCTGTGTTTGAAATTGAGTAGATATTCTTTATTCTGTGTCGATCCATCGCCGTGTTTAACGTGCTATCACCACTCCAAGAGTGATGAGACAGGAAATAGAGTTTTAATTATCAGGAGAAAAATAATAAAGGACATGAAAGAATCATTACTGATTGAGAAGAATTTTAAATAGGAATATCAGTATAACAAGAAAACAAGTAAGAACTAATTTATTTCTTCAAATTATTATGTAAATGAAAATGTTGTTTCCTAAAAGTATCACTATGTAGTAATGAGATTCAGTTAACCAGTCTGAAATACTTTTTTTTTTTTTTTTTCTTTTAATCAGACCTTGTGGCAGCAGCTTACTTTGTGACATATTTTTTTTTTTTGTCTTTGCTTTATGTTTCAAGTGATTAGAAATAAACCAGGGCCTGGACAGATTTTTTTAAAACCATTTTCCTGCCAGTTTAAAGGTGTTGGCAGCGCTTAAAATTTAAATAAATCGTGATTCTGGTAAAGCATGATCGATGCGTATATCATGTACCAGTAAAGAGCACAAAAAATCAATATGAGCATTGGTCTAGATTGTGGTTTTGCCCTTTATTTGTTTAGTTGTGCTTCAAAAAAAAGCAGGTTAAAGCACTGTTGAGGCCAGAGGCAGAATTTGACCTGAGGCAGCCGAACATCCAGAAAACATACACGTAACCGTTATGATTTGTCCAAATCCTTTCATCATATACTATATATCCCATCTTGTGTGGGATGTGTCTTTATTCACCTCAGACTCCACAATCGGGAGGATCAGAGGTAAAATAGATCAGTCGGGTCCTTCCACAGGCAGGCAGCAGAGGACTTACTTTGTTTTTCTGAGCTTGCTTCGGTTGTTTTTTTTTTTTCGTTTTATTTTATGCAGCTCTTCACAGCTCACAGCATCTAGGAGTAAATGTACTCTGAGTCACATTCAAGGGGAATAGATTCAGCCCACCAATATGACACTCAGACATTTTTAAAACAATAGCAGCACCGATATGAACATCAGCTCTGTGGCTATCATCACATCACCATCATCATAATCCACATCTTTTTTTTTTTAACCTTTTCCTATTTTAGAGTGTTTTTCTCTGTCTCTAGTGCTTTTGGCCTTTTGCCTCATGTGTTATTAGCAAACTCAATGTAACCAAGAGTTGTTGTTATTTTTTTTTAAGTGTTTCCTAGTAACAGCAGAGTTCAGAGTGTTACAGTATTTTTACGTAATGGCTGAACCAGTTATAAAGTGTATTTATCTCCATGTAAAGTTTAGTCACTGTTAATGTAAATAATTTAAATAAAGCATGCAGTAAACACAAAAACAAAAAGCACATTGCAGAAAACTACCTCTTAACTTTTATTTAAGTATATAAATTGTGGGTTGTTAATGTTCATACAATGTTGTTTCACATTTATTTTACAGTGTAAAATTAGTTTTATACAGAAACGATTCACTACATAAACAATGAGGAGCAGCTTCAGTTCTCCAGTTGTGTTTGAAGAGAGAAGTGCAGGGAAACAAACTACCTTAATACTATACAGTATGTAAGAACTTATATTCATATTAGTTAGAAATGCATAGGTCTGAGATCAGCGTTCACTGGATGCTTGTATTAAAATATCTCAACTCTTACATAGCCAATGCAAGTCTGCTCATTAAATCCTGTGTCTGTGCCTGTACTATTTTTATTCTTGGAGGTTTTTACAGTACATGACCTTATCATTATCATTACAGAGTTATTCCTACAACAGTTTGAAGGCCTCGGAGCAAACTCTGGGCTGAGCGGAGAGAGGGAGTCGTAACCGAGCTACACTGTGAGTGATGGTTTCAGTTTGGCTTGCAGCTCTGATTCAGAACTTGGAGTAGGACCTGTGCACAAACTTGTCAATAAGAGGCAGCAGATTGCCAGCTCAGAACTTTCTTTTCCCAGCCTAGTTTTGATATCAATTATTCAGGTAAGGCTTGTGATTCCTCTGAATCTCTGGCAGCTGAATTCAAGTAAAGGTCAAGTGGGGTAATGAGGATAGAGCTGGCCACTCTATTGCAGCTACCGGCACGAGTTATTAGCTTTGCAGTGTAGCTTAATTTTCTCTCCAGTATGACCATGTTTTGTGAAATTTAAAAGGTTTGCTTCATAGAAATGTGAAACAATTAGTAATCTCACGCTGTCTCCTTCATACCGACACATAAATACACACTTTAACATTATTCTTTGTGGCCCCCCAAGCACCGTGTCTCTCAGGGACATGTGGCCTCAGCAGACACAGAGAGGGCAGACAGGAACCTCAGCGGACATGCCCTTTTATGTCAACGAGAGCTGGGGCTGGAGCTGGACTGAGAGCAAGGCATAGTGGGAAGTGCAGGGCAGTTTGCAGGGAGGTGGGGAGCCATGCTACAGCAAGCCAAGCTAAATCTCCACCCTACTTTGTATGCATGCCTGCGCTCCATGGCTATGCATAGTGCAGGAGGAAGGCAGAATTTGTCACCCAGCTCAGGAAATTATTCAGAATTAGTCAGACATGTTTGATATCCTGGGATGCACCTGTCATTTAAATGCTATTTACACACAGGATTTAAAGGAGTAGACAGAAAATAATTTCAGTATGTTTCTAAATAAGGTGCCACTGAGAAATCTTCTAATATCACATCATGGATTAAAGTGAGTTTAAAACTAACAAACGACATTGATGAAGAGATAAAGTAATATAATGTAAGTAATATATGATATTAATTATAGAAGTAATATATAATTATGTTTAATTTTCCAGAATGATCACAACGACCCAGCTGTGACGAGGACTCTTGCTGCTTGTTATTTGAAATACCAATCAAGATCATAAATCTAAATATTTTCTACAAATTTGTTCATTAATGCCACTATATGAACTGTGTATTTCATAGATATTCATGATGCAAGAGCAATTTGCATGATTGCAATGTCAACGCCAAGGTCTGGACACCAGTTATGAATATTTATTAGAGTGTTTACAAATGCATAATTGTGCACCAACCCTACAGGTCAGGCTGGCATATCGACTGAGAGTAGCACCTTCAGATGCAAGACTTGGTTTCTTTTGAGAGGCTCAGTTCAAAGGTAACTGAGAGAGAAGTGCAAGGTGTGTGCCACAAATAACTGGAATGGAGGCTTAAGGTCCACCAGGGGACCATTTTCAATTATTTATTGGTCAATAAGATCATATAATGAAAACGGTACTTGTTACCAAAAAAGAGCAGAACTTTAACCCCTGTAATCTCACTTGCTGGGTGAAACGTGTGGGTAAAATGCGAATGTGTCCCTGCTGGATACGATCCCGCCCGTTCCAGAGGTTTATATACAGTTTTCCATCAAGCTTTTTTTTTATCCCGAAAATGTTTTGGTTTATTTGTCAAAGTGAAAATGTGTCTCAGAACTCAGATGATATATGATAGACGTATCCTCTTGAACAATAGAGCCCAAACCCGACAGTCTGCGACGCCATCAAAGGCGCTTTTCTGCTGCTCTTCAACAGATAATGGGAGACTGAAGGCAGCGCCCACAGAGTTCTGGGATTTGTGTTGATAACACATTTTCTACTGCAGGGCTGTTATCGCCATGAAATTAAATATGTTTGAATGGGAAAACTCAAAGAAACATTTAGTTCATTAAGTCTTCTCTCATATTGGAGCAGCTGCAGTATCAACTTGTACAAGACAGATCATTGTTGTGCTGTCTAGATAAAACAAAGAATTTGCACATATACACCAAACCATATATTGTGAATCTATTTGGTGTCTATGCCGTTCAGTTATGGCTGTACATCAAGTTTATTATTTAGCATCGTTAGCAGCAGAAGGAGCAGTCAGTCCCCAACTTGGTTGGTGATTCAGACTGAAATATAACGACAGATTACAATGGAAATATTTTCATATAACTGTAACTTTAAGTTTGGAGATCCCTTGACTGGAATTTAAATTGTTGAGAATCATTATCACCAAATATACCACACTAATGACTCTCCCACCATGCTCAGCTGTACTTCAGCTCAATGCTCTGCTGGGCCTAAAGCTTTAATCGTACTGTGCACTATCAGCCGTAACATTTTGCAGTGTGGCAGCAGCATTATCCTCCTGAAAGAAGCCACTGCCATTAAGGAAGACCATTTCCATGGAGGAGTGTAGTTGAACTGCAGCCATGTTAAGGTGGGTGGTATGTGAATGGCAGGACTCAGGATTCCTAGAAGAACATTGCCCAAAGCATCACACTGCCTCCTCTAGTTCGCCTTCCTCTGACAGTGCGCCCTAGTGCCCTGTCTTCTAAGGAATCAAGAAAAGCATTTACTTAAATCTTAGGCCACCGTCTTCCATTGCTCAATAGTCCATTTCAGACGCTCAAGTGCCCATTTTAGTTGCTTTTGGCAGTGGACAAGGGTCAACATAAAAACTCTATTTCACAGCTCCATCCACAACAAACTGTGATGCATTTTTCTGTTGGATAGGAACTGGCTTTGGCTTTTCAAACATGTCGATCACCAAGAAAAAGAGCCCTTTTGTAAATACAGACAACACTTCACTCATACTCCAATTCTTATCTATTCAGATGAGCGACCAGGGAAACAGAGACTTTCCATCAACACAGCAGTAGCTTCATTCTTACCCTGCAACCGGAAATTAATCATACAAGCGCATAGATCATCTTGTTTACCACAAACAGCAAATAAAAGACAAACTTCTAAACTTCCTCACTTGCCAGACTTTTCTAAACCAATAAAGAAAAAAAAAATATTTCAACTTCTACTGAAATTACTGCTTACTCAGTAGTGTGGTTTAATGTCAGCTGAACCAAAGCCACAAACATTAATGACCTGCCGTAGAGTTGATGGCAACAAGCCTCTGAAGACTTATCTACTCACCAAAGCATTCATATTTTAAACCATGTTTATGTTAACCCTCCCTCCGCAACCCATCAAATTGTCAACTTAATTTGTTTACTATGTAAAAACAGAAAATACAAGGGCAGCAGGAAGTGGGATATGAACCGCCGTCCACCCCTGGATATGTGAAGAGAATTATCTGAGGAACCAAAGACTAAAGGATTCAGATGCTTTGCTCTCTCCATCAAATATGACAGAGCAAAATGTGATTAACTAGTGGCCTGATTGGCTTTCCTTTCTTACTTAGCTAACGGTCTAGACTAATCATTTTACTTTGAACATAACCTTGGAGCAAATCCATCAAGACTCAGCACAGGGAAATTATATGCTTATGAAAGTGGGGTAATGCAAGTTTCTTGACTGACATGAAAATCATCTCAGGCCATGATGTGATTATTTTCATATTGTACAAGTTTCCTGTGGTGAAATTGCCTCATCTCACCGAACAAGATGAAAACGGTTTCTTTCTTTTTACTTTTTCTTTTTTTAGTCTGTAATACAGACGTATCATCAGGATGATGTGTTCCACCACATCATCAATTTGTCACAGAAGTAATACACGAACAGTTACAAAACAGAGAGATATATTTGTTGTTACGCTGTTGATTAATTAATTTCCCTCAGGAAACAACAAATAGGACAATTTTTTTTCTTGTGCCACAGGAGTTTTGTTTTTCCTCTCAGCTTTTCATTTTCTTGTCTCGATGTCACTCCTGCTGTAAATGCAGTTTTAGAAAAGTTTCATAAAGACTTGTGTGATACTGATTGCCATATGTTGCATTTTAGGATGACCGTTTCTATTTCTTGTTATTTCATTACATTACATCATTTTGTGTCACAGTCAATGAAACCTGATCCTATTCTGGATCTATTGTCTTATAAAAACTTAATTCTATGGACCCCCCTCTCCTAGAATACATTGAGGGATTGTTTCCTCTGTAGTGACAAATGCCATTATTAGACCAACCAGGGAATGGTAAATAAAGATACCCCCCTCCCCTTTATATTTGGCACACACCAAAATAAATCCCCTCTTTGCTTCTGCTTACCAAAAACAAATTCAGCATCGCCTCATGCATTTTCTTAATGCTCAATTTGGCTGCAAAGTCTCAACTATAATTACACAGGAAGCACTGACAAATGTGTGACTATGCCCTGTTGATTCGACCAGTGTTTACTTTGGTCCAGCTCCTAAAATATTTACAGCCAATGAATATGAAAGTAGCAAATGTGTTCATCCCTCTTGCACTGCGTTGTAAAGACTAGCTGTAATGTAAAACTGTATCAGTGAAGGGAGAAAACAAAGCAAGGTTATGGTCGGATGTAAAGTGGTGCAGCGCTGCTTAATGTTGGGATATTAGTCTCTGTCAGAGCTCGGTTAGAGGGAGTTGTGTGCAAGCCTGTGCTGTCTGGAGACGATCCAGCCATGTCAGCAGGGTGAGAACAGGCTCATTTACCTCCAGTCAGCTGCTGCCTTACATCACAGTGCATCACTTAAAACTCCTGAGGGCTTAGTATCTGTTGACTCTTCAACCAGTTCGCTGCTTTGGAAAGCAGGTGTGGTATATTGCTAACTAAACTGATAAATGTTATAAACAGGCAGAGAGGATGTTATATTCTTTACAGAGAGGTAAAGACATGGGGACAGTGGGGAAAGTTATTTGTCTTTCACAGTATTGCTGGGAGATCTTTCATGTTGCATCACACACTCAACACAGATAATGCATCCTCTCAGATTTCTCAGAATTTATTTTCTCTTCACTCGTGATGTTTTATTCATGAAATGACTGTCACTTGTCAACTGGAGTTCACCTCCTTCAGACAGATTTGTGTGCAGCAGTGTTGGTGTGTTGCTTGAAGGGATTCCACTGTTCTCACCCAAAAAGAAAAAAAAGTGTTCAAGTGTCATGCAAATGTTTTGAGTGAAATCATCTGGAGGCCATACACTGATGTACTTCTTAGCTCCAGTAATGCAGCTCCATTCATCACAATCAATTTTGCTGCGATTTCTTTATTTATTTCAAGTTAATTCGATGATGTAAAAGTCATGTTGAGATTAAAATGCTGTTGTTCAAGAAACTCTTGGCTGGGGAAAGAAGCATCTAAACTGAAACATGGTTGTTGCTTTTTAATTCCAGAGTACACAAACTGGCAAGAAATGAGATTTGCAATTAGTTAAATAATTAGTCATGTAATGAACAGTAATGTGCTCATTTTCTAAAAACATTTGAAAAAGCTTCTGTGCGGTAAGACATGTCACCTCCTTGTGATGATGAATGCAGTGTCTGCGTGTGTTAGTTAAGGTAATTTCACCACACATCATGAGACAACAATTTGTCAGAGATATTCTGTAAAAATGGAGGAGACAGAGCTGCTGAGGCAGTCACGCTTTAATTTGTGCTTACAAATTAAACATTTCAGAGCTGGTGTGTTTGTGCTCAACTCCACCGCACTATTATTCTGGCATTTGCTTTGCAGAAGTGGCCATTGAGAGCAATCTGTGAATCTAAATGGGCAGATTAATTGTATCTAAGCTGTGGAAGAGTTTTTGCTTTTAGAAAGTTGTCGAGAAGACAGACGCAACCGGAGCCGATCATTATCATTCCTGTGCAATAATGCTGAGTTTGTTCTTAAGTGGTCGTAATCACATTTCACTCATGGCCGCAAGTTTTCCCCCTGCTGCTTCTTTGCTGTCTATTTAGTGTGTATGCAAATGAATAAAACATTATAGTATAGCATTCTGCAAAAAGATAG
Organism: Polydactylus sextarius; assembly: GCA_016801845.1. NCBI lineage: Eukaryota > Metazoa > Chordata > Actinopteri > Polynemidae > Polydactylus > Polydactylus sextarius. The sequence continues at coordinate 5,740,123 of CM028911.1, read as the reverse complement.
TGTGTAAACTTTGTTCTAAACACTACTGGGTTGCATTTCTTTAATTAATTGTTGTTTCAGTGTAAAGTGAATAAATTAATCATGACAAATCTCCTGGGAAATTGAAATTCACTTTTTTCCACTGTGATGTTGGCATTCTTGTAGAGAACCACAGAGTTTTGTGAAAATCATCCTAATTTCATCAAAAGTCTTCAGACCCTTTTTACAAACTGACAATTTTTCACTGTTTTCAGTTTAGCTCTGGATTTTATATGATAATTATTGTGATGTTAAAAACTGGATAAATATATATTTCTATTGATATTTTACATTTTGACACCATGGTCACTCATTGTTTTCTGCAGAGAGTCAAATGACTACCCAACCATCTTTTAGCCAATTGTTTTGGCATTTAGGCTCACGGCTTTTACATTTGGTTCAGTCTTACTGAAGTCTGCAATCTCTACTACTCTTATACTGTTGTTTTCCAGGTTTTGCATGGAGCTTAGGTGGACTATCTGGCAGGCTGACAAAGTTAGTTAGTTCTAACTAACTTGATGGTGACTAGCAGCAATAGGACACATTTCTCAGGTAGAGACAAAAATCCCACTCGATGGAATGAAAAACAGAGCTAATAAGCATGTGTTTGCTAACAAAACTACTTAAAAATCATAATAGTTCTGCTATTTCCCATTAAACTGACCAAAACTAATCAAATTAAACTTTAGTATACTCCACTCCAACTTTTTAACCACTTCTGCATATTTACTGCTACAGGTTGCTTTGTACATGTAAAAATCTATAGTGACAATAAAAAGCATCCATTTATTCATTCATTGTTAACATCAACTCAGATTTGCTGGATAACAAACCACTGCAACTTGTTTCTTGTTCTAATTTGCATCCGGTTGGTCGTTTGGTTGTTATACAAGAAAAAGAGCTCACCAGTGGGTTTTTTTTTTCCAAAGGTCACTGCTTTGTCCTCATCCCCAGCACAGATTTTAATAATATATATTGCACTTAGGCAAGGCCATGTATGGGCATGTATGATCCCCACTGAATGAAAAATGTGCTTGGATTATTTCCAGGTGGATGTGGTTTTGAATTACCTCTCTGCATCTGAAAGGATTCAGTTACCTGTTCTTGTCAAAACTGCACCTACTGATGGATTGTTAATTCAATTTGAAATTGATTCTTTGACACGCCTGTGTGGATAATGACTGCTCTGCTTGCTGTTAATAGCTGTCACTGCACAAATCTTTTGTTAATACTTCTTCTTTCTTTTCTTTTTTTCAGATTGCTACTTAACTGTGTTGCCTTGTTCCCATTCAGAGGTGAATCACATCCACATAATTGAGCTTCACTGTCTCCTGGAAATAATGTTTATATTCATCTAAACCACAACAGCAATTATGTTTTGGAAGAAGCACAATTGTGACTGGATTAGGTCTTCTATTTGGATGATGTTGTGAATTTACATATTTAGCACGTTGCAATGCTTGTACTGATTAAAGCACAATTACTTTTATTGTTATGTTGAGGCACAAACAGGACTTAGTTAAGTTAAGGAGATAAGAGGGTTACAAAAAAAGTTTTACATTTAACTAAACCCAGAATTTTTAACCAAAAGTGTTTTTGTTGCCTACACCTGTGGCTCACTCCTTCTCAACATAATCTACAGACATTGGGTTTCCAACACATATTTCTGTTGCAGCTCATTTGTGCATAAATGTCATTTCTATAAGACAGATTTGACTTGAGGTGTGTTTTATATTTTATATGGATTTAACAGTTTGCTCACGCGTGTCTTTGAAATGTCTGCGATACCACATCCATGAACATGATACAATGATCTTACAGAAGTAAATACCATCAGGTCGGACGCAGCTTAAGTGCCCCTCAAAACAATTTAGGAGACAAGCAAAGTGCAATCTTAGCATCTCTGCACAGATGATTTGCAGTACTGTAGTAACTCCATCTCAATCCCATCTGAATAAATCTATAACAGAGCATTCATGAAAATGGGAAGCCCTCTATTAAAGCCATTTGACAAAGTGGATGCTCGCTTGAATTCATTAATGCAAGGGGCTGTTCCTTAAGAATACTGATGAACTCTGACTTAATATTTGGACTATGCTAAGGGCCACAGAAAACCACAGGTACATTTTATTCTTGAACTGTAAGAATTCATCACAATCGACCCACTGAAAATGTGTTTATTCCTTATAAATGTAGCTTATTTGAAAAATGTGCCAGTTTTTCTTCATTGACAAACTGCAGCGAAGCAGCTTTCAATGCCGCATGGGACTTTATCACCAGTCGAGACACACACAGGAAAGACGCAAGGAGCTTTTAAAATACTACTGCAATTATTTTTTTTAAATCAGATGTGGTTTGTATTGACCACCAGCTCTGCGTTGCAGCTCTAGTGGAGTTTATTTTTTCCAAGCATCTTTAATACTTGTGTGAGAGCTGTCAGAAGTGTGTGTGTGGCCTTCATAGTCTGTTTCCTCCCTAGGTGCCGGTGTGACTCCTGCCACAGAGCAGGGAATTAATCTACTGGTAGTGAATCATCATGTTGCCTGCTCCCTGGCACTGGTTCACTCTTATATCTAGTTCAACATAGGTTGGGTGATGGCAAGAGGTATGTTAATCCAATAGCCTTTTTTGTTTGTTTGTTTGTTTTACATGTCATAAATAACATTCGTTCCCAAGCTTGGAAATCTTGAGACTTTACAGCCTTTCTATAAGATAGTTTCTCTGATTTTGCAAACATCCTCTTCAAATATTCCCCTTCCCACTATATCTGCATTGACTATGAAGGACAAAGTGTGACACCCTGCATACACGAAATCACAGATGACTAGCCAACCTGAACCTTAATGATATCTGGCTGGAGCAAACCATATTTTCTGTGTCTGTTATGATGGATGTCAGATTTCTGCTCATCTACTTAATAAATGAAAGCATAAGAAAGAGAGTTGCGGAGGATGATTATTTTGGGGTGCCTTTATAGCGTTCCCCCCTTCACGCTGCCTGCGTGGTGTGATTTGTAGAGAGATTGAAATGAGGCTGGCTGGTCGAGCAGAGACTTGCTCTTGATTTACACACACTGTTAAATCACACAGACAGCTGGCTGCCGGCGCTGCCCACCACCCCGCCCAGACACAGATCTATCTCCACGCAGGAGCTCCTCCAGATTCTGAACCTTATGGCAGCTATAACACACAGCCTGGTGCCCAGTCCCAGCTCCAGCCTGCTGTTGACAATGGTGGATGCTGTGAAACAACTGCCAGTAAATGATTTCCGGCTTGGGACTGCTTGAGAGGATATTGGACCAAACCTCAGGGAGGGAGGGAGAAATGGTGACAGAGAAAAAAAGAGAGCTTCAGAAGGAGCATCTGGTCAGGTGGCCATTGTTTGTGGTGGCATGGATAAATCTCCATGACTGAAAAGCACAAAGACTCTTTGCAGTCCCACCTCCCCAAAGAATATGGATGTTTTTTCTCTCAGTTCAGGAAACAATTGAATGAACCTTTTTTGTGTCTCATGGCATGTGTGTGTTTGGGTGGAGAATCGCAGCCCGGTCCCTGTGGGAAGCTTCATAACGACAGATTTACACATTAAATCGCTGAGACGGGAGGTGTTGCTGAATTCACACTAATCATTTCAATACAGAGACACTTATTTATTCAGATTGTTTAATATCTCCTTTGTAGTAAGGCAGGTTGAAAATGAAGTGTTGAAGAGAGTTACAAGAGAAGACTTCAGTCACACCAAACAGAATCAAAAGACTATACTTGAGTAGTTAACAAGCACATCAATGTCAGTGATAAACAAAACAGTCAGGGTGACTCAACTCATTAAATTTCAGTTGGGTATACTGTAGGCAACATGACCCATTAATTCCTCTGTGTATAGCTCCAAAGACGATAAGATAAGCTTTTCAGCCATTTTCATTTCATTCAAATCAGGCCAAACCTGTTACATTCGAATGCAGCTGAATCCTTTTGACTCAAAGAGGAGCAAAAAAAAAAAAAGAAAAGAAAAAAAGAAAAGGAGGAAAGACTCTGTCTTGTGGCCAGGGATTTTCAAACTGAATTTATCATGATTAATTTTGCCCTTTGAATTTCTCGGAAGTGCAGTTTTTAGTTCAGTCGAACTGAGAGAAGAACTTCTTTGGCTCTTGCACATAAAATGGACCATTACAGTCACAATTATCATACATCATACACAAACATAGTCTTATTTATTACAGCGTAATCATTGTGCTCACACATAAAAAAAAAGCCTTTTAATGGGACTTAACATGTTTCAATCTAAGACAGTCAATCAATAGGGAAATCAATAGGAAATCAATAGCGTTTGGTTTTCCTGTTTTTATCTGTATCTGTATCTGTATCTGATCTTCTCTTTTCAGATAATTAAATATTTCATGTTATATATGTAACTATAACTATCAAAGCTGTCAAACCCTTAAAACATGTAGCCTGATTTTGTTCCTCACAGAGAAATCAGGTCACCTATAGTGTGGAAATGCCTCCACCTACTAATGAAATTCCCAACATTATCACTCACTTGTTTTCATGCCAGCACTGCTAACTGAGGCTGTCATCACTGTAACAGCAAAGCCTCACTTCCACATTACACAGCTGTGAAAAAAGCCTTTATTTACCAGATCCCTTATATTGAGATCACTCAGAGCTCACTTTAACACACATAATCACCAGCTGAGCACGGTGCACTAGAGAGAAATAAAAAAAACAAAAGTTCCTGTGCTAGAAGCTGCGTTTACATCCAAGTCATTTCTTTCAAAGGATTCAACCAACACTTTATCTAAAATAATTCTGGCCTTTGACACAAACTGAAAAATTATATTTGACATGAATCTCAATCTGGACAATGATCTGTTGCATCAAGGCTCATTTGCATCTGAAACATTGCAGCCAACCTTTTTTCTTTTTTTAAAAAAAAAGGCTCAGTGTCGTGGCGGCTTATTACCTTATGTGCAGAGTTGGCATGAAGTACCTGCTGGCAGCTGAACTGAGGCTGCTGCTGGGGACTTTACTGTGCTTAATCTTATTAGCGCAAAGGCTTCTTTTCTTGAGGCCACTATATGTTTCCTAAATAATTCTATGTCGGCCTTGAGTGACAGTGTAATGCATAATAGATTTTACTTACAGTGACAGGTAGCTGCAAGACTACAGTAAATGATATACCCACTAGATATTTACATGTAAAACTTCATTAGGGTCATTGCAGGGTTGCATGTCTTTAAATATATACTTATGTTTACTCTTTCACTGACATCAATACGTTGTTTAATTACAAACTTAAAGAAATTGTTGAACATCTTGGGAAATATGCTCACATATGTTGAGATTTATAATGCAATCGTGTATATTTAAAAACACAAAGCACAGCAAGTCACTTAGAGCCTTTATGATGCAAAACCACTGGGGAGTGGCTAATTCACTCTGTACTTGTTACCTAGCAACTGTTTAATTAACCTGTAAATTGACATTTCTACATGTTTCATTTTCTTTGCATGAGACAAAAAAGAGAGTACATATTGATACACCCTGATAGATAGACCCAGGCTAGCTAAATATCTAAGTAAATTAAGCTACCAGATGCTAGCCATAGCTTTGTTGAGATTAATATTGATCTTTACTTGTTGCTTCCTGCCAGAAAGTGAATAAGAGAGCCTCTAGAAATGTCGACCCATTCCTTTAAACATATGAGCTTTGCATGGTGTCATCTACAAGCTGAGGATGAGTATATAAGTATTTCCTCTCACCCATAAATCCACAATTAACCAATAAACATTCCTCTGGCAGAACAACACACTTAAACAGAGGAAGGTCACTCATGGAAACTCAGAAATCATCTGCATAAAATCTATTCATTTACTCTGCAGGCTCATCTGTCTCTTCCTCTTTACATGTCAACTCTGCAATTCTTGTTTCTGACCTTATCTCTATCACATTATGTTGTACAGCCCCCATCCACCCTTTATCCACCCTGCTTCATCTTGACATCCTACTCTCTTGTCACTAATTAGGTTACACAAGCGCGGGTCCACTGAGGAGTTGTCAAACAGAACAGTTAAAACCTTCAAGGTCATGTAGATGTCAGTGCTAAAAGTGAATGGTTTGTGTTAAAAACTAAACATTATCCTGTATGTTAAGTCTTCACCTACACAACCTGGTGTGCTCTGGAATGTATGTACTGCTCATCAAAGCATGAGGTGCATGATTGCCTCCTTTTATCTACACTATTTTATCAGCCTGGCAACTTGGCAGCTTAATATATGCCTCCTACTCATTGTCCAACACTGTTTCAGAATTTACGGTTTAATTAGCTTATAAATAATCCCCCTTGTGTCTACAGATACAAAGAAGGTTAGCGAATGTCACTACGTGGCCATCAATACTGTGGCAGGTGCAGTGACGGCGGGCGAATGGCTCCTGCCCCTTCACTATCTTGGCTAAACATTTTCCCCCGGAGACATCTCTGCAGAGAGAGGGCATTCCTGCTAGGGGAGTTTGTGACTCATTCTCCTTCTGTTCCTGTCGTCGCAGTCACCACAGTAAAGCTCAGCTCATTGCTTCCACCTATAAACGATCTTTGGTCCCGCCTTTTGTTAACATCAGCAACCCCCCTCCTGCACATCCCTCTTGATCTGCAGGAGCTGCTCCGTCTTCCCCAGATCTCTCCAGAGGGCACTTTATCTATACCACCCTGGCAGTCTGGTAGTATATATTATTGCCATTTACAACCGGCTGATACACCTTTGACCGTTTCGCTTCACATTTATAAAGTTGCTCTAATGATCGGCGGCCCCATGCCACATCTGTTTAAGAGGGTCAAAAAGTGTCTGCATCATCAAAAGGCCTCTGAGCCTGTTTATAGTTTACAGATGTTTGTGCCACCGTGCTGTTATGCACAAGCTGTATTCATTAAAGCTACTATATTTTTTCCCTCTTAAATTTGCTTAGCAAAGAAAATAACAATTTAAATCAGAATTTTATCTTACATCTCACATAGATGGACATGTTTTGCCTGAATAAATGGATAGACATGTGAATGGGATACACATGCTTGTCCTACTTTCCTTTTTTATACAGATATTCTTTTAAATGTCTGAGAAAATGTGAAAAGAAAAGGCATTGAACCTCAACAATAAAAGATGACCAATATCATATATATCATATAGAGTGCGTTAGTCCTCTATGTCTTTATGTTCTCTTATTCTGCACATCTGGCAACAAATCCTAACAAAAGGAATAAACACATTCAGTCCACAAACTGCAACCAAACCTCTCGGTGCTCGTCCTGTTATACTGCAGTCATTATATGCTGTTAAAATTAATTTGAGGATGAAATATTTAAATACTCCACACACAGGGATTTTAACAAAACCTTACAAAGCACCTATTTTATTCAGTTCTATTATTACTTAAATCCGCTCTGAAAAATCTCACGGGTGGAAGAGGCATCACTATATAACTGATTAATGGCTGGGCAGGATTGGTCCAGTGAGAGTTGGAAATCAGTTTTTTTTTTTTTTAAGATTTGGTGAAATGTCCGACTTACTGCTTCTCTATTGATTCCTTACTCATTTTCAATCTGTCTAATGCTGGGATTTTATGTAGCTTACCAACCCTTTTCAAAAGAAAAAGTCACAGAGACATTAAAAATGAGAAATGGCCTTTTCATTGTCTATGTACAGTAGCTTAGTGAAAAAAGGCAGGGGACCTGAGCCACAGACCAAAAAAAATCACTGACCTTTTAGGTCTGTTTTGGTCTTGAGAAAAATATCTGGGATCTTTGGGTGATAAACTTTCTTCAATGGCTTTTACTTTGTTTCAGTTGTTTTCTGCTGGAAATGTAATGTACACTCGACTTATCTGTCTGTGTTATGTGGAAACAGCTTATGGGGTTTGACGAGAGCCATGGGACTCATCAGTAAAGTCAACGTGCAGAGGCCAAAAACGATAAGAACAAAGTGACTGAGAGCTGAAAGCTGTTCAGGGCTGTAGAATGGCTGTAGTCGGCCTTATTCACAACACAGTTTTTGACATGTCGTAGCAAGAAAAGCACAGGTGTGACTGACCATTGTTGTACAACACAAATCGGTGACTGCTATTCAAAATACTTTGTCATTTTAAGAGCAATGAATCTTTGATTTCAGACTTAGGTTGACCAAAGCATTTTTCTCAAGCTTGGTGAGCATTGATTCTGGCATTTTGGCTAGGTAATTAAACTAACATTAGCTTCAACACAGTGACCACATTTTATTCCAAGGCTAGAAGCAACGTTACACTGAAAAATGATGACAAATAAGAATTTTGGATTCAGCTTCTAAGTCCACATAATAGACCTTTTTTACACTGCAGACATTTTGAGTTGTGGTGGAAAAATTAGCATCATCAGTCTGTCCACTGTTTAAGTGCAGCAGTCTTGAGTAAGGAGTCTGTGGTGAGAAATGCCTTATTTTGTGATGTAAGGTTAAGAAAAAAAAAAAGATTTACATTAATAAAATTAACATGCAAAGTCTTATCTGCGACACAGTCATGGACCATGCATTTGGAATAACAAACGTATCTGTCAGCAAAATATTTGCTGACTCTTTCAAATAGCAGCAGTGTTATATTAGATGGAGATTCATTCAGTGTATTAACATGTGTAATTAGGTTTTCCCCTCTGTCTTGAAGGAATAGCCGATAACAATATTTTAAACCAAAAGATAGTAAACAGACCAGTGTATTAATGTATGTTAATGCTCAGCCTTTAGTGTCTCAAATAGACATGCTGACTTCAAAATTTAACCCTTTTTTTCTTGGCCAAATGCTCAGTGAGAAACATTACTGTAACCACCATAAACAGATGCATTTAATCAAATAATATTACACAGTGTCAGTTCTTCAACCCACTAATGCTCCAGTATTTATTGTATGGGATATCCCACCTACACTGTGAGGACCCACTTAATCTTTCAGGACCACGCTGAGAACTGCCCCAAACCAACAAGGAATGCTAAGTCTTAATTGCCTGGCTGTAGTCCTTGTCATGCTAGTGGCGTGCTGTGGAGAAATTATAATAGCAGATTTGCCTCATTAGAATGAAAAATACCACAGTTGCTCCAACACTGGCCCCAGACAATATGTACAGTATTACACAGTATTACAAATGTTTCGGAGTAAGAGCTACCAGCATAATAACAAACGTGAGGAAAGTGTTCTCATATTTCTTGTGCTAACCACTGAGGCAGGAGCTCAGCTGACCTCAGTGTACCATCTCTGTTTGCCTGAAACTGGCTTGTGCATACAATCTGAGATAGTTTGTGCTGAGATCTATTTGCCATAGGCAGGTTGTCGGCTATGTAGCACAGTGAGGTCACAGCAACAGCTGTGAATAAAGGCGACAAATAATCACTGTTTCTTTTTGAATTTCCCTGCCATGACCATCTGCTTTATTAATGCCTCTGGTGGTGGTTTTTGATGGCAGTTTCCCTACAACCAGAGGCTATATGCTGTTTCAAGGTAGACAGCTCATCACAGTGAATGACAGGTGTTGTGGAGCAGACTTCACCAACTGCAGGGGGTCGAGCTGACAATACGCTTCCTGCCATGAGGGGAAATGTTCTTTTCTGTCACTTCAACAATGAACCGAGGTAAACAAGGAATGGAAAACTGCTTCCTGTTTCACATATTTTCTTCATGTTCTATATTCTCTTTTAAATCCAAATGGACAGCAAATCACAGATGCATTTTTATCAGTGTTTCCTCCCACAATCGGTATTATACAGAGCAGATCTGACTTCGGGTCTGATGGGACAATGATTTTACATATCAATGTGTGCATGAGAAAAAGAAAGCCTTAAGAAACAAGGAGAATCATAAACCGTCTTTTATGGGTCAACAACGTCTGTCAGGAATCTTACAGATACACTCAGATTTAAAATCTAATTCCACCAACAAGTTTTAATATTGTAACACATCACATTTACATTGTGTACTTCACAGTTCTCGGAGCATCTCCAACCCCGGGTTTCCTGTTGGGTTGACTGAAAGTTGCCAGCTGACCAGCAGAGTGACCTGATTATTAGAAATATCATACTGTATCTTCAAGTCACAGGCTTGATCCTCCATCGGGTTCACACTTCACAGCTGTTGTTAATCCTCACTGAACTGTGCATGAGCAAGATAGTGAAACCTTTCCTTTCTGTCGCAGAGACCAAGCGAATGGTGGCTCCCGCCCTCAGATCTCCTCTCATAAAATGCATACGTGCGTGTCTAAGGGGTACACGTGAGGAAACAATTTTGCAATTACTCTGGCGGTAATTTGATGATTGAGTGTGCCGGGAAAAAAAAGATAAATTGCACAAGTGTTTTGACACAAGCACAGATAATTGCAGCTGTTCAGTGAAATTGCTTGAGGATGTTAAATGTTGCCCACAGCTAATGTGCACGCACTTGTGAACATACTGTATAGTTTGTTTAGCAGGAATGAGATGGGTTTCAAAATTTGCCCATGTGCACAGCATCTAAATTTCAGATGACTGCGTTCATTATCATGTGTCGGCCACATAGCGGTTTGAAATATGCGCAGAGCTTTAAGTTACAGCATTTCATTGAACCATTAAATACACTGAGAGCAGCGGCATCTCAGGCTTTCATTTGCTTCATCTGACAAAAAAAACAAACCCAGCCGTTATTTGTTTTTAGAAAGTGATCTTTTAGAATCTAATATCAGTTACCCTCCAGACAAGTGAATCAATACTTGATGAGCATTAATTTTCTGTACTGGTTTGTTCTCCTTGTGCTCTAACATGCCTTCCATGAAAAATACATTTGTTTCCCAGCTCTCTTGCCATCCAAGACTGCCGAAGGTCGAGCTGTGAATTTACAGCAGCCGTTTGTCTTGCTTGCTTGGCGCAGGCCTCTTTGTCAGTGTTAATGTGGTAAGTGTGGATGTGCATCCAGCAGGCTCCCCAGTTTGTTAACATTCAAATGAAAGTGCAATGCAAGACAAAAAAAAAAAAAAAAACTACAGTCGCCTGGAAGAATCAAACATTCATTCAGGATCTGGCAGGACAGGATGGTTGATGTAGTTTAGGGGGAGAGGGTGCAGGGAGATTGTTGGGAGAATGCCCAAAGGCAAACTTGTGCCCTCAAGGGGAGATGCTCCTGTGCATGATAGAAACAAATGGACATGGGATGAAATCATGATAATTAGTTGGCTACTTAATACTACAAGCTGATATAGATTAAACAAACACTGAAAAAACACAATTATACACTTTTTATCAAACATATTAGTAGAGTAGTCGATACAGCACAGTTCATGATCATAAACTTATGCTTATGTTTGATTAACTGACTAAAGAATCAGCAATCTGCACAGAGAAAAGACTTTTGGACGCAGTCAAAATGAGCTCATTATCACTTCCTCAGCCATCTGGTTTTGGTGTGTGACTGTTGTGCATCGTCTGGCCACACTCATGGCAACCCACCCATCACACTCATGTAAAATAGCTGTTACACACTGCATCATGTCACAACCGGAAGGGTTCAGTTTTAACTGACATGAACATAAGATATAGACCTTGTTTCATTCTTAGCTCTGCAATGGGCTGTTGACCCTTTTCTCTTCCTTCTATACATTTGATGGTGGGATAGATGCAAGCCCTTCTTTAACCAAGTAAGGGAGTCTGCGCATATTTATCTACTTTGCAATTAGGCAGTACCAGTGCATTTCCTAATCACATTTTTACTGTGAAATCCATAGATTGTCATTCACTGAAGAGAAAATGTCCTTGTGAGATGCCTGAAAGCCTTTAGACACAGTGTTGTGTCACATATATATTTAAATATATATATATATATATATATATATATATATATATATATATATATATATATATATATGACATGACATACCATGTGAAGATATGTACTGATTTCACTGCAGTCATCTGTAAGACCATAACAGTGTTGTGCACAAACTATGCACTACATATATTGTTGGTTGAAAACGATGAAGTAGTTTTGTTGAGAATTTGAAATCTGTCACCAACACAATCAAAGCTGCAATGCAGTCCATTCCAGTTGAGGCATTTCCTCATTGTTCTTAACACTGAGCCTGAATTCATCATTCGGCACATTCAGTAGAACTCTGAAGCATGAGCGTTTTCTTTTCATTGCTGTAAAAATGATACAATCCCTATCGTATATTATAGAGCCTAAATTGCTGATGTAACTTTACAAGCCAACAACACCGACAAATACTGCTGGCTACAGCAGTCTTAATGTGAAAGCCTGGTTTGTGCCACCAAAAGTTGCCACCTCCTTATAGCTGTGCCTTGCACAGATAAAAAATGTTGGACCAGCTTCTGCACTCTCAGGGTTTTGACAAACATGGACAGCCAGTCTGCTTAAATTATGCAGGCAGTAGGTGGTAAGAGAGAATATGCAAAAGAAAGGAACCTGAGTACAGGAGAAGGAACCTATGTAACAATGTAATTCTTTTTTTCTACTTCTTTCACCTTGGCACCTGTGTTATATTTATTTTATTTCATTTTTTCTGTATCATGTTATGCTACTTGATCTACTGCTGCTACCAAGCAGAAGCACAGATAGTCACTGAGTGCCTGAGGAGGCTATTAAGCAGGTTTCCTTATTTGGAAATCATTTATCCATCTGCAGTGTTGCCCCTTGGTTTTGCATTCTGTCCTATGGTTACAGCACCATAGCTAGCACATTTGCAGTGATCAAACTGTTCATAACAGCAGGTAGAATTTATTCATGTCTCTCTTTTCACTCCAAATAAGAAGTCGTGTGTTGTAATGATCTCACTCATGATGAATGACATTGCAAAGGCACCACTTCAGCAATTAAGTAGGCTCAAATTGAAGATTGAACCAGAACAAAAAAGTCATTGTCTATTTTCTTTTGTAACCCAGGTTAATTAAAAGATATTTGCTGGATTTTAATTAAAAAAGTGAAATGTGGTCAATTGGTCCAATAACTTTAAAATGATTTCATGAAAAAATCCCTTTACAGTCAGTGAAAGAGCAGGAAAGCCTTTATCTTGTACACAATACTTTATCAAAGAATCACATATAAAAACACACGTCTTTCAAGAGAAAGCTTTAACTGTGTCCAGTCTCGTTGCTTTGATTCTCTCATTGGTCGCTCCCTCTGACTGTGTCATGTTAAAGCCCTCGACTACTAAGAACATTCGAGCAACAGAAAATACACACCACAGCACACACAGACCCTTAAGTTTAAGATTAGAATGCAACACACACAATTCAAAAATATATCTTCTAATCTTGCAGTAGTTGCCTTTTTTTCTCTTTTGTACAATTAGAAAAAATACACAGTTAACTGAATTCACTGGAGGAAATGCTTTAACAAAGTCACAAGTGATACTGTATTTTGCACCATGACAGCTTTGGATACAGCACTGCTCTATCCTGGCGAAGCGTCTGCAGTGTCCTGTGTGCCATTAAGCATCAGTGGAGATCACAATCTCCCTGCATGTCCACAAGTGTGTGTTCACATGCCCTAAAGGTGTGGAACATTGTGCCCTGCCAGCGTCCTGAGGGTCATATATATTCATATTGACATTTCTGGGATTCACCTCACCATGCTGTCATGTGTGCTCACATGTCGTCACCTCAGGGAGGGGCGTCTGATCCTGCATGACCACTTGAGGAGGGGTGGGGGCAGGGCGAGCGTGGGCCACAGAATTTTTCTGCAGCTCGACTCCAAAGGCAGGAGGAGCGTTCTGCAACTGTCTCCTGTACTGCACGAAGCTGCAGGTCTTTAGAATAATAGCCAGGATGTTCTTTCCTATCAAGATCCCGGATACCCTGGCATCCCTATATAGAATCATGTTCCCGCCTCGGATGAAGAGTGTGATGATGTTGATGGTCACCAGGCTGAGGATTGGGTACAGCAGCATCTTATGGGGTACAATGTTGATGCCCTGCATGCTGATCTCACTCAAGGACACGCAGGGCAGCACGAGCAGGAGGATGTAGCAGTAGAAGAACATCAGGCCTTCCGCCCACAGAGGGAGCCCCTTCTTTTGAGGCTCCCACAGGTTGGCTTGGATGTCAAGTATGTCCAGCAAGTCCACTACCACCCAGAAGAGACGGTTACGGATCTCCTCGCGCTTCTTGAAGGCGCGCACATATTCCATATGGTCGATAGCAACCAGCACCACAAAGAGCACTGGAATGCAGATGGACAGCAGCAATGTGAGCGCCTTCCTGGCGAGAGCGTCCAAGCTCTTCCTGTCTGCCTTGTAGTTTTGATAAACAAAGTAGACCTTGATCTCCAACACAAAGATGTAAAGGAACCAGAGGATCATGGCGTAGCCTCGCTTAGCTGTGCGCACCTCAGCACCCACCCACACTGCTACGTAACGCAAGACAATCAAGAAGCAGATATCTCCCACCATCACCATGATGCAGATACCAATCTTGCGTGGTCCGTGGTTCTGCTCAACCAGGTAGGCATCAATCAATGCCATGCTGCTCATGATCAGGATGGTGGACAGGCACACGTGGGGCTTGTTGGTGGGAGGTGGGGGTACCATCCTTGCCTGGAGGAGGAGGAGGAGGAGCAGGAGCACGAGGAGTGTTGTTGATGGGAAGTGCAAAGGGTCCTCAGTTTGTCCGGTGAGGAGGCTGATCAGATAGTGCTGCTAGACAGCGGTGTTCCCCTCCATTGCTTCTGCCTTGGCCAGAATCCAGGATGCATTAATAGGATTCACACAGATCACTTCAATCAATCTCCGCTTGTGCCCGAGCCACCTGCCGGGTAGACAGTACCCCTCATTTAGTAAATTATGTTCATTGGCAAAAGGTCTGTAAACAAATAGCTTCACTTGTGTCAGAATTAACAAATCTCAGCATGTCTACCTCTAACACCCTGATAATCATTCATTAAGCACAACACTTAAAATAAGTGAGATACAATTTCTGTTCTAGCAAATAGAGAAAGAAAAAAATCTGCAGCAATGTGATCTCATTACAGTCTTTCTCGGCACCCTTGTTTTCATACAAGCTTAAGCCTTAGAGATAAAAATCCAGCTGAATACTCACTTGTGTCCCTCTTTGTACTTTATCCTAATGACTGGCAGCGAGCGATCATCCATGAGACTGCACTGGGAGATCACAAAGCCCATCTGTAATCCACAGGAGGAGAGAGGAGGAAACGCACAGGATCCTCTCCTTCTCTGACAGGCATAAATCCACCAGTCATGGATATATATTTTTTTTTTTTTTTTTCTTTTTTTTTTTCAGGCAAAAGAGAAATCCCAAAATACAGCCGTCATAATCCACTTACTGCTCAGACTGAATCAGGAGGAGGCATCTTAATAGTCTCAATTTCTGCACCTAAGAATAGAGGTTATTTTGTGTTGTGCTCAGATAAAAGGTTTAAACCCCCCAACTCCACGAAGAAAGAGAAGAAAAAAAAAAAAAAAAAGTGGTAAAGTTAGTGGAGAAACCTCTGCAGTATATCCTGTTTAAAAGAAATTTCCCTCTCCAGAAGTTTTCCTCCCCAGCATCCACCATCCCCGGACAGGAGAGAGAAACATTTTCAAGCTTTTTTTTCCTGTTTCTCAGCCTGTAAGTTTAAATAGAAAAGGCTGAGTCTTGGTGAATCTTTTAAATGCGGTGTGTGTCTGACTGTCCTTCCTCCTCTAAGCTGTGTGTGTGTGTGTGTGTGTTTTCCTGTGTGTGTCTATGTGTGTGTGCCCAGGTTTCAGCTGTCTCCACGCTTCCTTGTCGCTGTAAAATGCTGCCCCCCTGACGAGATCCTGGCTTCTACGCCGTTTTCTGTCTCTTGCTCAAGCAGCTTTTTGCCAGGGACACCAGGATCAACAGCGCCAGTGGATTCCCCTGTCTCCACTCAGCGTGCTCTGCCAGCAACACCAGCGCTGTGAAACGCCACCTGCCTCTCTGCCTCTCTGCCTCGTCTGCCTCGTCTGCCTCTGAGCACTTCTTAGCCCCTCGCTCTCTCTCTGTGAAGTCAGGGAGATGTTCCACTGGTGCGTTCAGACACACTCCTGAGGGTTTCTCTCTCTCTCACACACACCCTCTCTCTCTCTCTCTCTCAGCTACCCTTCCTCTTCCTTCTCCCTCTTCTGCTCAAGTAAAGGCACTTGCTGTGTGGAGGTGACGCTCAGCAGACCACAGCTGCAGAGAGAGGGAGAGAGAAAAGAGGTAGAGAGAGAGAGAGGGACAGAACACTTTTCCAGGGGGTGGAGAAAGGCGGGGAGGGGAGGGAAGACGAGCCAGCCTTTTGCAGCTTAGTTGAATGCACAACTTCTCTCTCTCACCCTATTTTTTCCCTCTTTCTCTCACATCCCTCTCTTCCTTTCACATTGTGTCTTGTGCTGATATCCAATTTTCTTGGGCTGTTTCTTTTTTGGCTCTCCAGAAAAATAAAGCCCCAGTTTCCTTCTTCTTTGAGCAGCCCATTAAGGCGCTGTGCATTTTCTTTTCCCATCGGGTTCGAGGCACAGGGATGAAAAGTGATCCAGAGAGAAGGAGGTGGGTGGGGTGGGGGGTGGGGGGGTTGTGTGCTCTCCAGTATGGGATGTAGAAAGCCAGCTTCCCAGCAGGCTGTGTGTCTGCAGTCTGGGGAGACACAGGGGGAGAAACGCAAGGAAAGGAGGGAGTGAGGGGGGGTGGAGGGAGGGATGGAGGGAGTGAGGGAGGGAGGTGGAGGCGTGCAGTGGCTCCTCCTGACAGAGAGTCTTTCTATTGATCTACTGACAGAGCAGTGAATCAGGAGACTGAGATGGGGCCAGAGACCAAAAGAGATGAGGGGCAAGGGGAGATGGGGAGGTACAGATGTGGGGAGAACGGATTAGACAGAAGGAAGAAAATAAACCAAGAGATGAAGACTGACATGGGGAGAGAGGGAATAAGAGAGAGCAGGGTGGGACTAAATGTCAAGGGAACATTTTTATCCTCTGAGATGTAATAATGCCTGAGCTGAGAGATAATACTTATGCAAAAACGCACACAGGTAGAGAAAGGTTGGTGTGTTGGCTCTGCCATGCAGTGCGTGCTACACCACTGGCTCTGTTTATTCAGCTGGGCCAATTAGTGATAATCCTTCCTCAGAGGAACCAAACTGCTTTCATTACTTCAATATGAAGTCATTTACTGCTCACTTCATGAATCACAGTTATTGAAGAGTCAAAACTATTGGCTTTCTATGCACTTTTCATCCAACGTTGTAATGACAACTCAACATAATTGCAACCAATTGTGCGGCTTTCCACAGTAATGAATGGATATGGTTACAAATTTACCAGCTGTGGATCAGCTGACAGCTGTCATCATGGCTGTTTATGGTTTCTTCCTCTGTCATGCCTTTACCATGGCGGCATATGGAGATTTAATGTCTGAGGAATGAAAAGTGAAAAAGCTGTTTGCCTTTCACAGATCTGCTTTCTTATTGACTATTTCCTCTGGATTTATTGACCATAATTGAGGCATGACAAGTGCAGTGATGGATTATATCCTCCTCCTCTTTCGCAAATTGTAAAGTTGGTGCTCCTCTCACAACACTTTTCTTTTTCCTTTTTCCTTTTTCTCTTAACATTTTGACGGTTGTTGTAAAACACACGGCAAGTTTCACTATAATACTAACTGGTGCTGAGATGTTACTTAACATATTGTTAGTGATGGTGTCTTGGTGGTCAAGAGAGAAAAAAAAAAAAAAAAGATTGTGTAATGAAAGGTCACAGGTCTGATCCCCATGACAGGCAGTGCGCCCTTTAACAGCCATGTGCTCATGAGCCAGACAAAGAAGTCACTCTAGGTAACACAGAGACAGTAATGCCTGGATGGTAAATGTAAATAAGTGGATGGTTTGTCTGTTTCACAGTGGTACATCCTCAGTATCTTAGCACTTTCCTTCTCCAGAAAAATTACTATGAGAGATTGATACAATCCTTCTGTCACCTCATTTAGTGATCTATAATTTATATTCTCATTTTCATGCCTT
This sequence comes from Polydactylus sextarius, assembly GCA_016801845.1. NCBI lineage: Eukaryota > Metazoa > Chordata > Actinopteri > Polynemidae > Polydactylus > Polydactylus sextarius. The sequence continues at coordinate 5,722,097 of CM028911.1, read as the reverse complement.
TTGTGATATACAATATAGTCCCGGGCTGTGTTAGTCTCTCCATTAAAAAGCGCAGTTAACCAGGGTTTGGACTCCGAGTCAAAACTGCTGAATATCTTCATTTATCCACACTCAGCATTTCCCCCTTTTGTCTTCTTTCACTCTGTTTATAATTCATGAGCATAGAGGAAATCACTTTATCTCTCTTAATGATATTGTCTCTTTTAGATGAAGCAGATTTATGCACAGGTTTGTGCTTTTTTTTTTTTTTTTACAGTGAGTCAGTGTCAAAGTTCTCCACCCTGATTAATGTAATTACACTGTTATACCAACACAGGGATATGCGTTATGATTTATGAGACATCAGCCAACAAAAGTACATCCAGGAGTCGTGTCTGTCCTCCTCTGCCCCCTCTCCTTCGTCCATCAGGCTCTGCTCAGCCTCCTACAAAGGACTGTCCTTGGCTCTTGGACAGGGACACTGCATCATCAGTGTTCAGCTCCAGGCAGGATAACACACAACAGATAAAACACAAGTCACATTTTGGATAACATAAAGCACGTACGGTGGTTTTTCCTCATGTTAGATTTTAGAGGGATGGTCAAAGTGGCTCTGTTCTGAAAATTGAAAGAAAAAAAAAAACTCAATTCAATCTCTTCTCCTTTATAATGTGGTATTTGCCTTTATGCAAATATTTGAGCGAGCTTTCTCCAAGCATAACGCACACACCACTTTCACAAATGTTCCCTTGGCAACCAAGTGCAGTAGCTTAAGAAACATGTTTTCTCATCTTGTCAGAAAAGATATCATAGGAAGGATTCACCACCAAACTTAGCTTAAATAACACATAAAGTATGTTTACAAAACATTGCAGAAGGAGTAAAAACAAAACAGTTTTACCATCATAGTTGGAAAATTGGGCTTTCGAGTGTAGTTTCTCCTCAAGGCTGATTGCAGTTGCTGGTTCAATCAGTGGTCTATTCATCCTTTCCTCCTTTGTGGTCTGTTTAGAGCGAATCTCTGACTGGATCTTTTCCCTGTTTTCTTCTTTACTGTCAACAGGTACTATTTGTATTTTTAGGAAGGAATCAAATTTCCACAAGGCTTTCATCAAAGGACCATCTCCTTAATATAAATACAACATAAGGTGTCCATTTGATTTGTATGAATAAAGCGTCTTTCTTTTGCACACTTTTATCAATGCATCAGTGCTCCCTAGGAGTGAAGCTGAGAAGAGATATTAATGTGCAACTAATTGCTGCAGGTTGTGAAATAATTAAAAAGGCATGTGTCTCTGAATGAATAGGCTGATGTGATTTCCTTTGTGTGTTTCGACTGTAGCTGATGTACTTAAGACACAAGAGTAAACCACAATTAAATTCAACGTGCCGAGCTGCAAGAAATGTCAAAATCTGCCAGTTAGAATTCCAATGAGATGTGATTTGACAACAAACGTGTGGAAGTGTTACTACCTTTGTCCCTGTTCTTTGTCCTTGCTTTATAGGTGAAGATCAAGTATTCGTGTCAAAACGCTCAGCATGTCAGGATTTGCAGGTGGTGTTAGCAGAAAAAAAAAAATCTCTGGACACAAACATGGATTAATTACTTGGGTTTGGCAGCCGGGATTCAGTGTCAGCAAGTTGTGAAAAGATTGGGGACTTTACATCACCAAAGACAATTTGTACATGAAGCATAACAGTGGAAATAGGACACATAAATCACATTAGCTGTAACCCTGAGTCTGCCATCGATTACCTACAGGAAAACAAATGGAGGCGTTAAGGCTTCCCATCTTTAAACATCCCCATCAGGGTTCTAACCACCAAATGGGAAACATGAAGTGGACGAGCTAAGCCGCTCCCCATGGGGCTATTAGATCAGAGAGACGGGAGAGTAGACTGTCCTCCCCCTCTCTCTCAATACCCAGCAGACATTCATGCTGGAGGAGGTGCAGGTCACTTTAACCCCTGTAGCCATGATATTTAACTGTCGCTAACAAGGGAAGTGTTTGCTGCTATCATTATTATATTTGACACGACATCAGGTCAAATCTGAAACAAAGGACCGTTGAATGCTTTTACCGAAGAATGATGGTTACAAAGCGAACGCAGACCTGATTGTAACAGCATTTGCATTTGATTGATCTTGTTCAGAGTTGCATATGGGTGGGCTGTGCAACAGGGAGCAAGTGAATGATTGCCACATTATTACCACAATCAAGAAATCAAATGAGAGAGAGAATGAGATGGGTTGATGCATTCAGAAACCTTTTGGCTTAATAAACCCAACCACTTTAGCACTTCACACGGGGCGAAACAAACAATTATTTATGAAAACATTTGACACGTCCTCTTGAAAGCATCAGATCTAAAGTTCCGGCGATGTTGTTGTGTAATAACATAACGAGGCGGTTCACATTAAGTCTCTCCACATGCAGCATTACACAGAAAACATACTGAGTGACAGCGCTTATGATGAGCACAGATTTGTTTTTATGTAAGCCTCCTTCAGTGTAAGAACAGGTGGGGTGGGGGTGTGTGGGGTCACGGCACTAAACGCATCTCTATTCATGAGTCATAATGTCTTTCAGTCTGATACCCTGAAGCTTTGGGCATGCAAGATGAAACGTATAAATAATAGTGCCCGCTGTGGCAGTATTAAGGACACCCAGACAATGAAAAAAGAGATGGTTTCTCTTGACATTAATAATGAATTAGACTTTAGAGGATATATGTCAGGTTCAGTAAAGAGTTTATTCCCTTCACAGTTTAAATCAGCAATAAAGAGCGCTTTTTATAAAAAAGAAAATGATAAGTGCTTTCCTGGGACTTTTGTCTCGTCCACAGAGGAGAAGGTACTTTACGTAGGTGCTTTTATCTGGGGAAGCACTTGAGCATTTAGCAAAAAACAAATCTGCTGACAGTTTTTGGCAGTGGCTTTAAGTTTTATCCATCCTCAGTAATGACAAAGCACAGTCACATCCTCATACTATTGCAGTAAATACAAGTGAGCTAATGACAGGACAAGGAGGTGAAGAGTTGATATGCCAACATGAAAAAATAATATTGTTTTAATGAGACTTTGCAAGTTTGTATCCTGGGAACAAACTGTTTAGTGCTGCCATTCACTGACATGTAACAACACAATCTGCTGCTGCTGAAAACAGGAGGGAGGGGTGAGAGGGTTTGAAAATCCCGATGGGCTGGAAGATTTGGGTCAAAAACAGACTAAAAAGCAGGTTTCAGAAGGCAGAAATCTTTGCACTCGATGAGGTGATTGTTGACCCGTTGATCAGTGAACAAGCACGACCACATACTAGATATTTTGATAGATATTAATAGCCTAGATCACTACAGCAACATATGAACTCATATTTTCTAATATTATGAACATTGTTGGCGTCTCTTCTCCTAGTGGCAGTTTCCCTTATTTACAGTAAACACTGAGGTGGCTGTGGCAGTGGAGCGGGTGTCACTCTGGGAAGCTTTGATGAGCTAATTAAGCAGCACATTCTACTAAAAGGCTTTTTGTTAACCTCTCTATACTCTACTCAAGCAATGAATACATTGTGATAGACTCCGCACCCACACACAGACTTGCTGAGTGACTGAAACAAAATAGATTGTTAGAAACAGAAAATAAAACTGAGGTTATTCTCACTCATTTGCTAAGATAAATGGGGTTTGAGCGAATGCTATGAATGCATCTGCAGCTGTGAAAGAAAATGTGACTTTATTATGATAAATATAAAGATAAACAGCCAGCGGAGGTGTGCTTTAGTAGGCTTACTGTATGACAGTGATTTGTCTACAGCTTTATTAGACTTGAAATCATTGATGAATTTCCTGTTTGTACAGGCTTCTCTGTGGTTCCTCTCTGATTAATTGAACACAGAGCTACTGCGAGGTGGCCATTTACCCATATAGAATATTTGCATGCTCCCTTGGGGTTGCTTGTGTACACAGAAATGCATGTCATTAATTAAACTGTCCAAAATCATAACCAAAAGAGAAGATAAAAAACTTTCACAGGCTTTGCTTCCTTGTCAAGGTCATTTAGGAACAGTACCCACCCCTATTACTTATCACTTGTTTTATTTTCCCATTGCTGCACAGTCATGTTGTGTAAATATAATTCTTTATGCATGAGCACTGCTGTAATTATTAAATGCAGTACAAGCCCTGCAACTAAAAAACCTCTGAGTTTTTATTTTTTCCTTTTTTTTAGAAACAAAACCCGAAACATTAGCTTCATGCATGGAAATGATCAGCACCAGCTTGCATCATTATGTTTGCTCAGAGGGCGACTGTACACATGTGGGCTAATATAATGTTTTTTTTCATGGAAAACAGACCCACAAAACAATCAAGTTATGACTTTCTTTGTTTTCAGAAGAGAGAACTGGGCTACTTCTCCACACACGTAAATTCTCAGTGGCATGTTACCCAACTATCGTCACAGGGGACCTGGCTAATTTAGGGAAGTAGTTTATAAATGGCAGAAACTGTACAGGCTCAGCTCACCTCTCATCCTGAGGACTGCTGCTAATGAGGCGGTATTTTGTGTGTGTGTGTGTGTGTGTGTGTGTGTGTGTGTGTGTGTGTGTGTGTGTGTGTGTGTGTGTTTGTCTGTGTGTGTGTGCCCGTATTTGTCTCTTGGTTGCTAAAAATACAGAGGTTAAACTTGATGAGACAGACTTTGTTGATCCCTGTGGGGGAAACTTTATCTTGCTATTTATCTTGCCGCTGTTATCAAATTTTAGCCACATGGTAGTTGATTGTAAGATGTGGCAGGGACTGTCATTTAGCCAATCAACTGAATCAACTGGAATACCAGATATTTTTTATTTTAGAAGTACTTGACAATAACTTGCCTTATTTGGGAGCTAAACACGTCAGCAGATGTACCCTCTCCAGAGCTCTTACAAGACGCAGCACTTGGTAAAAGGCTGCACTAATGTTGCGCCATGACTGACAGTACCCATTAATCACACAGTGTGTGGAGGAGGGGGTTGTTTCCTAATCAGTATAGCTTTTACAATTGTACGCTGCATTCTAAAATCTATACATAGTAGTGATGAGCTGGGGTAAATGAGGAACATTAGCAAGGTCATAAATAATCTCTGACTGACTGCAGGTCAGGCTGTACACCATCATGGATCTCATGTTTTATTGAATGCAATTCTTCACTGGGGATAGATAGAATATTTAGCTATTTACTGTGCAGGTTTGAATAATATTGTACATGTAGAAAATAGAAAAAAGATTTTAATTGAACTCATTATAACAGCTGGTGCTTCAATAATGGTGGTGTTCCAAAGATTGGGTTTATATTTCGGGGAAGTAAATTTGTGTCCCTAATCCTAACCCTAACTGAAACCCTAACCCTAACTCATCCTGCCTTGTGAGGCAGGATTAGTAACCCAAACTTACCCTTCCTGTAACCAGCAGTCTCTGCTTGTTAAGCAGCATTGTAATCTAATGTTTCCATCTATGCCAAGTCATGCAGTTGCAAATGTACCACTCAACAATGATAGCAATTTCTAAAACTTCTCATTTAGGCTTCTCATTTCTTGGCAGTAATCATTGATTTAGCTGGCTGAAAAGAGCAAGTTAATTAAGCAATGCAAGATCCATGATGTTTTACTGCTTGTTTCATGCTTTATTGTTGTATTTCAGATTTCCTTTAATGACAGTTTAATGCCCAATTTCTATCCTCTCTCAGTTTTATCCTTGTCCTTTATTTGTAGTTGTAGTTGTAAGTTTTATGTTTGTCGAACAGTTGGATTTGTGCCTTTGCTTTTATTGTGCTGTGTTCACAGGGCGACTATAAAAGCAACTCTTATTGGTCCACCCTGTGTAAAAAGGTTAAATGAATGGATAAATTACTTTTCCTCTGACGTAACTGGCTGCTTGTATCTTACAAAGTTGTCTATTTCAAACAGTATGTCTCAATTTTAATGTCAAAAAAGTATTTAGGGTGAGGAATAACCAATGTAATGTAATATGTGTACTATCTCTGGTAACATTAGCTGAGGTTGTACCAGTGTAAACTAATAAAAAGCAGGATATATTATTCATATCCATCGAGATATAAGAAGTTTATAATTAGGGTTATAGCACTTGGTCTTGTTTTGTTTCCTTATCATTTGCTTTTTTTACCTCATACCAAAAAAAAAAGGTAAAACTGTAACTCTCAAACAAAAGGCATTCAACTGAGAAAATACAAAGGGAGGGTAAGTTAAAAAAAAAAAAAGTTAAAGCCCAAGGGAAACTATTTTTCTTTTCTTATAAATGTTTAGATTATTCCCAGAGGCCTTACCAACAATGACTTTGCAAGTAACTAATGAAACAAACAAGGAATAGATAAGGCAAGTCATGCGAGGGAAGGAGAAAATAATGGAACAAATGTGAAAAATTTGTCACTAGGGAGTCTTAAACTCACAGTGATGTACCATGTTAAAATTGCTATTTGGAAAGCTGTTGTTATTTTTTCAATTGGGGTATTTTCAAATAAAAGCCCCTGGTGAATCCTTATCCACTTCCCTGTCTGATGTTGACAACGAACCTTAAAGGTTGTTGTTTTGTTGATATATCATCGTTGTTTTGTCGGTCATCAACTACACTGTTAGATTTGATCGAATTGTTATTATATTAGACCAAACATTCTTCATATGACATGGACTAAAAACCAAAGCATAGATCATATTTAATTTAACCCTAAACACTAAAAATCATCTCATGTAATGTGAATGATGTCAGCAATTAACTGATTATGTGTAAAACGATTTTACCAGAATTCAAAAGAGAGACAAGAGAGATGAGAGGAAACATATCAAGTGACACTAAAATATGAAAACTGAACGATCTTGATAAAGCTTCAAATAGTTTTTTTTACGCTGGAAAAGATGATGGCAGACAATGAGGGTAGATATGTAATGGCAGTCAGAAAGATTGATGAGATAATTGTCTCATTTATGAAACTATAACTGTCCTCAAGAATGACTTGACCTAATCAAAAGGATTTTTAAAATAATACTTTGTGAAAGTTTAGCAATAATAGTCACTACAGGTGATCTACACGTTATAATGGATCAAAATATGAATACACAAAGTGATAGACAACATAGCTCAAAGCAAGCTGCTGAAATAATGAGCCACTGAGGAAAAGGGTCTGATAAATGTGAAAGGAATAAATTATTACTAAGAAACTTTGGTTACCTTTCAAAGTCTCTACAACTAGACTACATTTTTATGTTTAGGAACTAGATATCAGGTTAACATGAGATGTGATATAAAACCAATCACACTGTCCTATTTAACTTCATAACAATGACAATTAATCTTAATGGGTCACATTCTTTGAAGACTAAATAACTTCCTGTCATGAGCTAAAGACTTCAAAATTTAAATACTAGAAACTAGGATATCTAGAAATCAATGATCAAGAGGAAGTTGAGCTGGACACAATATCGGAGTGAACAAAAGCCATGCTGAGAGGGGAAAATAGATCATTAGTTCGGCTTAGGGAAGACAGAGATGGTAAAGGGAGATAAGTAAATGGAACAATCGATATGGATATTGGAATAGAGACATGAGGCAAAAGGACCCCATGTTGACTTGTTTCCTTTGAATAAACTAAGGGAGAAACTTGACCTATTACCAACCAAAAAGATAGAGGAATCCTTCATATTTACTAAACAATATTAACTTTATAGTGGAGCAAAGCCAAATAAGAAAACTGACCTAAAAAAATTAAATCATGAACCATAGACAACAAATGAACAAAATGCAATCTAAAAGAAGAGGAAAAAAATTAAAATGAGGTATTCTATAGTCACAGAGGGCAAGGTTCCTATTCAACGTAATCTTATACACCAACAACTTTTTTCACTGTAGAAACTGTAGCACTATAGACAAACAGCATCCTAGCAGATAGACTATCAGATAGATAGCTAACTCGTCTTATTATGAATCCAGACAAACAGCCTCTATCTTTAATAATGTAAGACAACTGTAAGACAACTCTGATCTCATAGAAAATACATTTTCAAACACTGATTCTTGCTGTAAAAGCCTTTGATCAGGTGTGATGGATCTTTTATGTTAGAAACCTGCATTAAATTAGGTTTTGTGACACCTTTTATCAAATGGCTTCAAGAAATGTACTGTATAAAACATCAAGAGCACACGTTAGGGCAAATGGATCCCCGTCAAGTATCTTTGATTTAATCCAGGGGATAACACAAGGGACCCACTATCTTCTTTAATCTTTGCCATTGGTATTAAATCTCTGATAGCATATATCGGAGTAGCCAATATAATTAAATGAGTTTAAATAGCAGAGGATCTCATGAAGTGTCATTATATGCAGATGACATGGACTTATATATCACAAAGTTAGGAAAACAATTGCCAGCACCTACACTAATTATAAATAATTATAGTTCAGTATCAGTTTAGCACAAGTGTGAAGCAATGATCCAAGGTGCCTTAGTCTGCAGAGAATTATAAAAGAAATAAATATATAATAAATCAAATATATATTAATTGTGATAGCAGGGGAGATACTAAGGTATAGATTCCTTATTGCTAAGGTGGCTGTATGGATGAGGCTGCACAGACTCTGCAGCAAATGACATGATGAAATGATGTGGTGACAATAAAAACTTATGATAACAAAGAGCAGTTAGTATTATATGCTCCTTGGACCAGAAAATTCCTATTGTCTTCAGTAGTTAGCATTAGAGTAGATAGATGTGATGTTTAATCCATGCCTTACTCTTTTTCTCTTGTATTTAGTTATGGAGAGGCCTCCTAAAAGTGAATTGATTAGTCTGTGATGGTTGTCAATAGTGACGGGACTAACCTGTGACTGTTAATTATAATAAAGTCATGTTTCTACAATAGAAAGTAGGTTAGCTAACTAGGGCACAATTGGAACAGAGATAATATATCACCATGCAAAAATACTGAATAAATATTTCTCTTTCATGTGCTTTTTTTTGGCTCGTGAATGAAATATGCTTGCTGGCTTTTACTGTAGCACCATCCTCCATCGTAAAAGCTAGAAAAGATGCAAGATGGTGGGAGAAGGGGGAGGCGAAATGAGGTGGAGGAGAAATTGGGAGTGCTGTGAAATTCTAATGGGCAGGGAGATTTGGTTCCAAAACAGAGTAGTCAGTGAGTTTTTGAGAAGCCAAAAATTTGTTTTGAGTAATTCCAGTGGGAGAAGGGAGGGAGGGAATTAGGAGGAAGGAATTAGGCTGGGGAGTGAGATTTGAAAGCCTCGGTAACTGCAATCAGTAGGTCTGAGCAGTTAGTGAGGTTACCACAGACTTAGTGCTGTTAATTAATAGCTTTCGCAGACACATACAGACATATTATGTCCAACTGTGTGCAGACAGAATTGCAATTGAATCACCTTTAAAAAGAAGCATAGTTCCAGACAAAAGAAAAAGACCCACAATAGGATAGAGAAAATATGAGCTCTTCCCAAATGAGATTCATAAGTAAACCATTTAATTTAGCAGTGAGTTGCTTGTGATTTATGAATCACTTCCTCAGTGAAAATGTGCCACCCTGCTCAAAACAATGTATTTGGGTCAGTGCTTGCAATCCTCTGAGAGGCAGAGGGACGCCACCCAAAGGCATGAGCCTTCTGAGGAGTCCATGAACATAAGCAGTGTGGTTTTTGGCCACAATGCAGTACCAGCGCATGTTTAAATGAATCGAAAATGAGACGGAAGCTGGGCAAGTGCAGCAATTTCGACCACCCATTCCAATCTCCATTGTCTCGTGCCAAAGGCATTTGGTGTTGGCGGGAAAACGAGATACACACATGGAACAAAAGAGTACAACCAGTTGGAGGGAGAGGTTCTTTATGTTAGGAGAAACCTGTTTTTAGTAGGTCTGTTTATAATATATATAAAAAAAAGGCTAGACATAAGAATTAGAAAGTATAAAACATTTTTACGCCAAAGGGGTGCTTTTGTGTCAACTCTTCTACTTTTCTACTTGCTTTAAAGGAGGGGGCAGTGGAAATGCACTGAAAAAGCCAGTCATCAGAGCAGTATTGAACGTCTCATTTTAGTCCAAAAGATGAGGGAGGGAGGAATAGTAAAGGAGGTCTGCCCTACATTTTTGAGTTTTTAATGCTCAAAATGGTGCTTAAGGGGAGCAGGTTACTCTGCCCTGCAGTTAATACAGAAACTATTTCCCTTTTTCATGATCCCTCCAGATCCAAAATGAAACTCATTTTGTCTCATTTTACTGAAAAGTAAAACCATTATGAGATACCATGAGTTTGCTTAACATTCAGGACTTCACCAAGAAATAGAAGCATCTGAGCGTGGCCTCAATCCAAGTCTCTCCAGGACACTCAGTCTCTCATTCACTTTGTAGTGGCTTCTCTTAAGGGATGGTTCCTCCAGCCCCATGCTGTAGATGGTGACTCTTCTGTCTGGCTGGGCTGCTGAGCTTTCACATATTGTTTTCAGTGATGGAGTTGTTGAGGGGAAAAGTCAGCATGAAAAGCTACTTGTTCTCTGCCATCATCCTCGCTTTTAGACAGAGAGCATTGGGAGGTGTGTGTTTACTGCACATGCACAGAGGCGGAGCACTGAATAGGTTTGTTCAGAGCTTTTAAATCACACATGGCAAAGAGTCCTGAAATTGCTTTGAGACACTGTATGCTGTAGATTAAAGTGAGTGGCTCACTTACACATTTCCTGTATAATCTGCAGCTATAGATCTCCATGTATATTATAAAATAAGTGCAGTTTGACATTATTTTATGAATTACAAATACATTAACTTTGTCGTATTGGCAATCTCAATTTGTTTGGCACTTGTGTCACATGAAAACTAACATCCTTGTGATAAAGTGACTGAAATATTTGAGTCAAAAAGCAGAGAGGTGCTTTCTTGTTATGCATGATCAATAATAGGGCCCACCTCTGCTCTGAAGAACTCCTCTTGCCAAGTGTAAATGTGCATTAAGCGTATCTAAATCACACAATGTCAGAGTGGCTTTTAGCACTTCATTACCATCTGCTGATTTCTTAAGAGATGAATGAGGGAAGCTGTGCCATTAAACTGGTGTATTTAATGCAATAAGCTTTTTTCATCCCACAATTAAACAGCAGCCGATTGGGACTATACATGTCTATCCACATCTTTTGATGCACTTCAGTTTTGTTCAGTTTAAGGGGTTTGTTACAGGCGAACTAGGGCCGGACCCAATATGCAGAAAACCCAGAGACTGGGATGTGAATGTTCAAAAACTGTTTATTAACAAAAGGACAAAAAAGGGGTAACTCAGGTAACTCTTTTTTTCCCCTGCTCCTCGCAGGTAGGAAAAACACAAATGAAAAGCGCAGCCAACAGCTGGGGGAGAAAACAAAAAAATCACGGCGGGCTGCAGGCAGCTGAAAGAGGCTCTCGACGTGGCGTTCATGGAAGCAACAATCTGTGGGGCACAAGATGTTAACTGTGGCACAAAGCGATCTAGCAGAATTATCTGGCGGCGAAGTGGGGTCTCAGGCAGCTTCTTAAGCAGCAGCTGATTCCAATCTGCTGCAGGTGTGACGGTTGAGTCCGCCTCTTGGCTGCCCTTGCTCACAGGTGACACTGATGAAGGAAAAACAAAACACAGGGAAAACACAACAAAACATCCAAACCTAAAATCACCACAGGGTTGAGAGTAAAGATTTATTAATGTTCCTCAGTCGTCTCCAACGTTTCGTCACTCCATCATAACCAGTTCAGTTCAATAGCTCAGATTCATTCCCTTTAAAATTGACATCCATTGTTTGCCAGAGCCATCTCCACAGCTTTTCAACCACCATCAGAGGAAATTACATGCTACCTCTGTCAGGTTACCAACAATGGCCTACAATCACGATATCACTTTTTTTTTTTTAACATAATGGTTGGTGGTACAAGGTTGATCGTACAGTTCTGAAGAGGTGCTGCCAGAGATTAAAATAATAATTTTATGAAACTAGCTCTCTCTGACATCTTCATCTGAATTTCAGTAATGTGATTTGAATCACACGTAACAAAAGTGTGACATTTTTCCTACACTTGTTGAATGACACCCACAGAAATGCATGTCATACATCCAAAGCGGCTGTTAAAATATTGAAGTTTTATCAGCGGGTACAGTGGATACATATGATGAGGTATTAGGATAGGCATAGAGGAAAAATGTGAAGGAGGATAAAGAAAAGACTAAGTGGAATTGAGACACAAAAAAAAAGTCACTGGTTGCTTTTGGGTCATTGTTTGTTATGTCAACTTCCATCAATGCATTATAGAGACTAAAACCATCAGTACAGCCACTGATTGAAGTGTCATGTGAGCTTCAGCTTATCACATGATTCCACATGCCAGAACTCATTAGGGCCTTTGGTGCTGTTACCTGTATCTTCGATGCTGTGCATATCTGTGCACCACACATTCAGGATCAGCTGTCTTGAATAATTGAATGAATGAATGAATGAATGAATGAATGAATGAATGAATACTTTATTGATCCCAGAGAGAAATTAAGTCTTGTTTATCAACTGTCTTCCAGTATTGTGTAATACAACCTAACTTCTCTGTGCTGCACACAGTCGTACCCATTGATACTTTCACATCTGTCCAATAGCAGCTGTTTCACTTTGCACTAATGCAGCCACATCTTCCAAGTTTTTGTGTGGTTTCTCCCGATAGTTAGTATCACTCTGTGTTTGTGGCTAAAAGAGAATTTCCTTGTTAGTAAAAGTGATTAAGAAGAGCAATTTCCCCAGTTTATCTACACAAGTTGTTTTGTAGAAATGTAAATGTGCACTAATGTCAGTAGTTCAATTTAGTCTCAGCAGTTTGACTTTATTCTCAAAATGCAACACAAAAAAATCTCTTTCACACCTGGCTCTAATATTCCTTTGTAGATACTGTAACTTAACTTCTATGCAAAAATGCAATTGAGATGCAAATTTACCTGGCAGGACTTCAACAGTCTTTACCATAGTGAGTGAAAGTGGTTGATTGGTCATAGGGGTAGCATTATTTTTTGCAGAAACATCCTGCTGCCAAAAACAACTTTATGAAGACTTATAATGGTGCAGTTGTTACAGAAACAAGGTCCAGAGTTCAAACCCTTTCTGTGTGAGGTTGCACATTCTCCCCAAGGCTGTGTGGGTTTTGTCTGAGTTTTCTGGCTTCCTCCCACCAGTTAATTGGTTGTTTGGTCTGGTTGTTTGTCTATATGTGATGGCTCCGTGATAGACTGGCGACCTATCCAGGGTGTACCCCACCCTCACCCACAGTCAAGTGGAACTGGACCCAGCACCTTCCATGATGGATGGAGGAAGACCCAGGGATCTTTCATCACAACCTGCTACTTTGATAAACTGCTGCGAAGTGATAGACCGACCACCTGAAAACGCAATGCCTATGGAGACTTGATAAAGACAAACACATTTTCCTACTAATAATATTAATGCTAGCACTAATAAGTATTATACTCATCACTCTTGTTTCATTTTGTCAACAGTGATTCCCCCTCAGAAGAAGACATGAAGCATTTGAATAACAATAATTACGCAGCATTTATGTGAGCGGCCTGCCAAAATTAATCCTCGCACTTACAAGACTATAACTGCAGTGTCAGATTAAGGCAAGACAAATCTCCACAGATGGGGGTGAAAATTGACTCTGTTCACTGACAATAAAAGTAAGGAGGTAAGTAGTTCATGGGAGGATTTCCAATTTGGCCTAACTTGTGGGATATAAGAGCGTGCACATCTGAAGAGGCTCTCCTCGACACACTGGCAACAGATAACAGAACATTACTTACTTTGATTAACACCACATAGATTATTGTTCAATACATTCCTCTGAGTAGAAAATGCATCGAAGAAATATAAAAACAATTTACTGCATGTCTGAGTCATGCATAAGCATTTAGACGAAAACATAAAACACTGCCATCAGCAATATGTCAAAGTAAAGGGTAATTACTCAAGTAGTCATTCATATCAGCATGACCTTAATGTAAACTGATAATTCAAATTAAAAAATTGCATTTAAAAAAAAAAAAAAGTTCCACTGGAGTGGAGCAAAACAATGAATAAAAAAATCTACCTGAAAGCACTGGAGTGTAGCAGGTAGTTGTGATTGAGGGAGGAATGCTCCGTCATTTCATAATCCAAAGAGCATCTAGAAACTACACGGTGGGGACACGCAAGGTGGAGCAGGTGTTCTTCCCCCAGAGTCTCTGCCTCTTTTACTCCTCTCTGTTTTTAGCATGGATATGTCAGCCACTGTGGAATCAATTTCTCCAGTGGCGGTTCAGGTCCATCTACATTTTTCAATTCATTTATACTCATTACCTGGAAATAGCCAGAGGCAGAAGCAATTTAAGCACCTGTAATATAAAGCCCTCAAAATCATTTCTTGTCACACCATTTTGGTTTTTGATGTCATCAGCAATAAGGGGAAATGGAACAGTTAAGATTGTTGTGGTCATAAGCAAACATGGAATAGAAACAAATCATGAATAATAATAAGTTTTATTTTGAAAAGTTTAATAATTAGAAATGTTGTACCTTTTTTTGGATGAAACAGTTAAAACTTCAACATGAACTTCTTTGTCTAAATTATATGCATATGAATGATGGTATTGCTAGAATTAGATTATGTTCAAAAAAAAAAAAAAGAGAGAGAAGAAAAGTACTCAGCCATGTTGTTTTTAAAATAGACACAGAATGTCATACAGCCGATGATAAAGGTTCCTTGTGATGCAGGTTATGATAATGGTACATCTGAAATTCTACTTTGGCAGAGTAAGCGCAGGTAGAGTCTGACAAATTACTGAAGCATCTTAAAAGCAAAAAAGAAGGCAACATATGCAAAATAAATAGCCAAGCCTGTTTTTTTCCCTCTATGGTTGGAAAGTAAAGGCTTAGTATTGTGCTTGGATACCTTTGGAGTGCCTGTCAGAAGTCCTTAAGCGAGATAAAAGAGGCTGGTAAAGTGGTTTTACCTTTGATCCAGGTCTATACCTTCTTCATCTGTTTAACAGAAAGCTGCTAAAATTAGCCTGCTGTAAGATGAAAGGAAACATGTGCAGCACAATAACTGGCTTCCGTGTTCCTCAGGTTACATGAACGACGATGAAGATGATGAAGAAGCAACATGATGTGTGTTTTTGTAATCATAACTCAAAATAAAACCATGATGCAAAGCTAGATGAAGCTTTATTTCTTAAAATAACACACGCAGGGTTTGCTGCTACAGCTGTACTTGTGCAATGTATGTTATTTGCAAATGTTTGATGTGTTATTCTGTTTGGCAATTCAGAGTCATTTGGTTGTTTGCTACAAAATGATGTATCATTTACAATTATCTCATAACTGTCATTTGGACAGAGCACATCATTTAGCAAAGTAATGTAGTCTTGAATCAGTCCTCAACATCTTTCACCAGAAAACTTTAAATGGGCTTGTGGGACTTTTTTTTAAGCAGCCTGTACTTTAGCTATTTGCTGATGAAGACAGGTAAATCGGTAAGTACTCTGGAGACAATAAGACTAACTGCATGCCTCATGTACTTCTGACTGCGACAATTTCTCTGTTGGCTACAGATCTATTGAAAGTCTAAAACCATGTGTCTTTACTCACTTTCTCTGTGTTGAAAAATTCCTTTTTTTCCTTTCAGCCTAAAGCCAACTACTCCAGCAGATAATAACCTGCACCAGCTATTCAGACAGTGCTAGGGGAGCTGATAATGGCCACTGTCACGGTCTGTCAACGAGAGCAGGTAATGCCTGTGTGTCACCTTATTGTGATAATGGTCAGTAGGGGCCAAAGTCATTCCAGGCCATGGCAGATGGGCTGCAAGCACACGGAAACCAAAACCACCGGCCTTCCTGTTCATACTGAGAACAGCAGGTATCAAACAGTTCATGGGCCAATTCTTCTGTTTGAAACATCTGGACCACCTGCTACACCCATGCAGTTAAAAAAATATATATATCCACCCTTTCTGAAAAACCGATCAATAAGATATAAAACTTTAAAATGACCTTCTTCATCAAATGTCTTCTTTTCATTCTTGCATGACAAACTCCTCTCCCTGCTGCACTAGGCATCTTTTAGGTTTTTGTTGTGCAACTACTTGTTAGACTCTTTTCAAAACACACACCAGAGATAAACCCTTCAATATCAAAAGACTTTTCTTTGGAGCGCAGACATCTCTGTCAACTAGCTCTCAGGCTCTATAGTGCAAATATCTTCTCCAGTTTAAGCGACTCTTATTATTAAAGCAGCTGCACCTCTCAGAAACAGTGCCGGGCAATCGTCGTAGCTGCATCCACACTGCATGAGGTCGGTAGACCAGCTGGCTGCTGCCTACGGTGAAACTGCTGAATGTAGAAAAATCTGAAGCCTGAAATCTGTCAATCAAGTGTCCCCTTGCTTATGTTTCTGTGCGAGTATATTCTTGACGAATACTTTTATAGACCATAACCTCTGAATAATGTACACGCTGATTGACAGCGTTCATTATACCTGAATCTACGCATATTAATTTACACATATATTACATATTACTTTAGAAAAAGAAAACTAAAAAAGAAAGCAGCACCTGACGTAATATAGTGAAATATATTTTTCACTGCCAAATTAATATGAGTTATATGCTGTAGGATGAAGCTCCACTCATTTTTCTTTAATATAACTCATTTGCTTCCCCAGCAACAAACCGGAAATAAAAACAAATGAAAATCAAAATGAAAATAAATCAGTCTTCAGACAAACTGGACAAGGTCTTATTTTCTGAAGTGTACAGAAAAACCGATAGAGAACCTGAGGATGTAGAGAGGTAAAGGAACGCACACAGAATAATATGTAAATACAGACACTGAAATTCATCCAATTCTCTCCCTGATAACTCTGTTGGCTAAAAGTATCCTGCCGAGCATTCAAATGACATCAATTCTGCTTGATTTAGGATAAGCAGAGCAACAAGTAAACTAAATCGGAAACATAAAACTGTTGTTATAATGTATACACATATTTACACACACATCTCAGTTAGCCATGACATAGCATATTTAGAAGCAATATTTTTCTCATTTTTGGAAGACTCAGTGGCTGAATATGATTCCCCAGCTCTGTGAGTAAACTCTGAGTGCATGTGACTGCACATTCATGAGACCTAGTTCTTCTGGTTCTTCTCACTTTGGTTTCAGTGTCTCAGAGACTGTACAAAAATTGGAAACAAGGAGAAGAGAGGTCGCACAAGGGGCAGGGTTATAATTTTTTCTGTTTGGTTAATACAAGAAGTGTTTTTTTTTTTTCTGGGGACAGTGGAGAAGCAGGAGGTTGCATAGAAAATGTTGAATGGGTATGGGGTTGTCAAAAAAAAGTCCTGTTCTTGACGACAGTCACAGTTTTTTTTTTTTTTTCTTCTGCCATCTTTGCATTTAATCACAGATAAGGTGAAGAGAGACAGGATATGTAGAAGAGAGTGTGGAGAAAGACACACAGGGAAATTCACCTCGGTCAGGATTCAAACAGGCAAATAGTTGTCAGACACTTTCTTGCTGTTGTAGTCACCTTGTGTCGCTGCTCTTGTTCTGCTTGGCTTCCTCTTTGTTCCTATCACTTTTGTGCGTCTTTGGTGTCTTTTTGTGATTGTTGAGCATCTTTTTGGTGACTTTCCAAAAAAAAAAGACAGTTTCAAAAAGTCATTTCACATAGAGGCTCTGGTTCAGAAGCCCCTGCTCAGTAATCCATCTATGGCATTACTAAGGTATCGACCACTACCCCACCACCTTCGCCACCAAAGATTTTTCCACATCACAGCAACTGGTAGGTAATAACCAACATATCCGAAACACATAGATCTACAGATTACATGTGGGTCTTAATTGTCATTATGGACTCATTTATCTTTAGGAGATGTTATTACCTCTGTCACTTTACAGTCTTTTTACAATGCATGGAAAAGTTAAATGTGTGGTGCAAAATAACCCTGTAATATACTGTAATTTCAGTTCAGCAGCATCCATTACCAAGTGGTATTATACTATTAACATATTAGGAGTTAAATAGGGCACATCACTGAAAGTCAATGAGAGGGTTCAGATAAAATATGGATGATACTGGGAGGTTTTTTTTAAAGTGAAAGAAAAAGTTCTCCGCTTCATTCAAACTCATCTAACCCACAGTGGAAAGTGAACAGGCAGCCTCCACCTCATGACCTCTCTGTAGCTCTATGTTTACTGGGTAGCTACCGGCCCTATTTGCTGACCTGCATGAACTAATCTCTGTCCTTTGGCTCAGCTGGCTGACCTATCACTTTCATATTTAATAATCGCTATTTCCTGCCATATCCACCCTTAAACACAAAAGCTAGTTTCTCGCAGGTCAATAAATCATTTATGTTTGTTTACTTTTAGCCGCTGCAGAGGAGTACGTAAATGGTCAGGTTCACTGCCAGCAGTGTCAGGGGAGAAAAACTTTGCATCTTGACAGGATACGTTGCTGTTATGCTGCAGCTAAACACAGACGACAGCTTCGCCACTGGCTGGGATTTATAGTGATGCCAGCACATCATATTCTGCTCAGAAAATTATTCATGCTCCAAACTTTTTTTCCCCCAACTAAGCATGTGTTTTGGATCTTTTTTTCACTTTCTACACTCTTTGTTTCTCTTCTACTTTGGCACAATTTGCACCTTGCCACTTTCTGCTCTTTTAATGGATTTTTTTTTCTACAATCAATTTCCACTTTCTAGGGCTGTTATTTTTTTTCCTTTGAGATTTGTCTCTAGCAAGACCAAGGTCTGAAAGATGCTGTTGTTCTTGCCCTACAACATCCCTCTATCTATTAACAGTAGTGCTTACTGCACTTTAAGAGCTCCATTTGCTTCTAACTTCTTGTTAGATTCAGTTAACATCCACTCCTGTCTTAGTCTTTAAGCATTTCAATTCCTGTTAGGCTAGGAATCTCTAACATCATTCATGTAGTGTAAAGACTATGAGCATGTCTGAGCCATTTCCAGAGACAAAAGATGATCATTCCTGTGGGTGTTTTATACATTATCAGAGGGATCATCAGCCAGTCTTAGGCTTCATTTATAATACATCCAAACTTAAACCTAAGATCTGCTTTTCTCTGTATAGCTCATGTTATACTGCTTTGTTTCTTTCTTTCTTTCTTTTGCAGACAGTTTTAATTGGACACTTTTTCATCTTCTGTACTGGTATTTGCATTGTAAGTAAAAACTCCACCAAAAGTCCACCTCCTAGCATCTCTGCAGCTGTTTTTTAATCCACATAAATCTGTATAAATGCCCAGGAGTGTAAAACCAACAGTTTTGTCATCACATTGAGGGTGCAAACATCGGATACACTGGTCCCTCCTGAGAATTAGAGCAAGATTAGTAATTACAGATGTCGGTCAGCAGATTTTGTTGCCTTTGGACAGAGCCAGTCTACTCTGTTTCCAGTCTGTATGCTAAGTGATGCTAATCGGCTTCAGGTTGTAGCCTCATATTTAATGGGGTACCCCATAATCATATATAGTTTGTATCTAAATCTTGGTAAGGAAGCAAATTAATGTTAAAATATATATTTTTTAAAGACAGAATGAGCTCAACAGGAAAAGCAAAGAAATCCTGTTTTTCTAAAATGCTGGGGTTCAAGTTCAATCACTACTTGTTGCATTTCTATTTTATTTTATGTCATTTTACAAATAACCTTTAATCTTTGTGTGGGAGGCTGCATTAGACATACAGAAGTTACAACTGTCGTCATGGCAGATAAAAAACACCTTTACTCTTGTTTTGACATCAGAAAACTGGAACAGAGTTGACAGAATGATCCCAAAGAGAAGTATTAAGACCACAAATATGTCTGAATGACAGATGATCCCCTGTTTTTCTGCATCTGTCTTCTCCTCCCTCTGTGCACTTTCAAACACTGCTCAGGTTTGATACTTTCTGCTTTTACACTCATCATCTTCAGAGGCAGAACAGCTGATGAGCTTGAAACTAGCACAGAGCGTTGTTTGTTTAGGCAAATATGGAAATAGGTGAATGATGAATATTGAGTAATTTTAGTCTTTGAGCAACATGCGCCTATTTTTGTACATAAATGCTAAATTAGAATGTAAATTTTGACCACTTGTGCCTTATCTACCAACGTATCCATTTTCTGGTTCATTACCAGATGGTCAGTGTCTTCATTGACATACATTTTCCTCCAAATTAAGTTCATGAAGCTTTGCTTTGTTTGCACCATGATTTATTATTCAAATTACATTATGCAACTCTCAGAGGTGCTTGGAAACTGGTTTTGAAACTGTATTGTATTCCTGGATGCTAAAAACACATTTGATGTTTATCTAATTATTATTTCTTTCTTTTACTTACTAAATATTTATACTCTACCTGTCCAGTGAATTAGGGAACTCCATTGTGAACCACTTGTTTGTGTTAAGAAGGAACTGTTTTCCCTTTTTTTTTAAGATATAATGTCCAATTAACATGGGTGCTTGTGTGCACCCATTATTTTCATTTCAGCTTTCAAACCCCTTGTTTATGCTGTAGGAGCTAGCAAAAATAATTAATGCCCTCACAACTTAATTATGCCACCTTGTTAACAGCTTTGTCTCTATGGCACATGAGAAGATTTTTTTTTTTTTTTACATTTTTGTTACACAAAAAAATTTTTAAAATGCAGCCTTTTATCAAAATAGGTCATAGATTTGTATAAAACACAAGCTCTGAGGTTTTGAATATGAATAATTAATATAAATGCTGCATTCAATATTCCATTTGTCTCATTAGGAAAATATGAAAAACAAGATTAATTAATTTTATTATTTTTCATTATTTAATGTTGAGGCGGCCATTGTGTTTGTGGTGAGTGAGTGAGTGAGTGAGTGAGTGAGTGAGTGAGTGAGTGAGTGAGTGAGTGAGTGAGTGAGTGAGTGAGTGAGTGAGTGAGTGAGTGAGTGAGCGAGCGAGCGAGTCTGTTTGTGTGAGTGTGTGTGTTGTATGATTGTACTGATGTGTGGCTGCGTCTTTGTAGCCACTGTTCGGGTGTGTACTCCAGTTGAAGGAGGTTCAGACATCACACAGTATATCTGGTTTTGTGCTGCATCCATTTGTTCTGCTTTTCATCTGCTGAGGATCAATAATTTCGATAGGTGTCTTTGCTTTTTCTCCTGACGGGAGCGTTCTTGGGACTTGTTAACTATTATCCAGGTCTATGTGAACTTGAAATAAGTTTGACAGATAATTACAGTTTTACATTGATGCTGTCCACAGAGGAACAGTCATTATTATTGACAGGCTGTACAGACACGTGAGTCGAGAATTGAACTTTCATGAGGGTTTACGTTCTCTGACAGCAACTCAATAGCTGCAGACCTCAAAACCTTTTATATCCAAACCATTAAATGCCCAGTCCTCCTCAAACGATGACACAAAAAAAATCTACATTCATTTAAAGCAAACTTTCCACCACTGATCGCTATGCCCTAGGTTGCTCCATATGGCAGAGTACTTTTTTTTTTTTTTTGGTATATTGACTGTGTGGTAATGACTGTGCTTAGAGGAGATGAGAGGCCGGCTGTGCTGTGGAAAGGAAGGGAGATGAAACTGACAAACTGAGACTTGGGACTGGCCAGGAATCCAGCTGCTTCAATTTGACAAGCTTGATTTGATTTGGTGTGTGCAAGGTAGTGGTCTCCACAAAACTGCTCTGAAATGCAATACACGGAGACGACGCAACCCAGTCTCCTTTATGTCAGAGTTCTGGGGAGAATGTAGAAGTTTTGAAAAGCCTCTGTAAAGTCTTCTCTGCTTCACAAACACCCTAGGAAATTTTATACTTTAAAAACTTTTCCTGTGGTCACAGATTTATCAAAAAACACATCTTAAAAGACATTCCTGCTATCTCGTTCTTTTGAAATTTAGATTGACACCTATATAGGGGCTTGGGTTTCTTTAAAAAAAAAAAAAAAAGCTGTCAAAAACCATAGCAACAGTATTACTAGCTCCATTTTCTTGAGGTTAAACAAGGCCTCCAACATAGAGCATGGCTGATCATAAATACTCTGGGCCGTTCCACTGAAAGCCATAGAGAGAATTGCAGATAGTGGAGAGAAGAGATTGGAGACCAAGGTGTGAGGAACAGCAGTTTTAGCTGGAAGAGGGGCCTGTGGGGTGTGTTGTATTTCTCCACTAAGCTTTCACTTGACATAACACTTGATGGTGAGCCAACATAGTTTTTTTTTTAAAGCTGAAACAGGATATATCGCTTCCTGCTACAGTCTGTTAAAGTAAGTGAATGAAATTTGCAGCAGCGTCATTGTGAAGGTGGAGTACAATCACTGCACCTACACTTCTGATGATATCAGCAGGTATTTCATTAAAAGATATGTGCAAGCATGCATGTTACACACACAGGGTGCATTCACATCTACATGCACTTCATTTCTTCTTTCACCTCTTCACTTTCTATTTGTCCGAGTAAATCACTTCCAAGATTGCTATCATATTTGAGCGCAGTTCAGTTAGTTAGCAATAGCAGAGCACCAGTGAAGCTCCACAGAGTAAAAAATAACATTTATACACTGTGCATCCCACACATACATTGTTTGGTTCATCATACCTGTATTTCACCGCATCTAGGCCCCATTATTATTTAGAACAGAGCATATTCAGCAATGTTAAAGAGATGTACAATAACTGCTTTTTCTTTCTCATAGTTGTGATTTACAGCTCAAGGCTGAACTGTGTTTGCTCAGAGATTTTTGGAACTTGACCAAAAAGTCACTTGTATTCTATTTAAAAGCAGCCAGCATGGAGGCCTTTTGATTAGTGGTATGAATTATGTAAAAAGGGGAAGTAAAATGTTATCTGCTTAAAGTGACAATGGGAACAGTTGGTATTTGCCATGTGGCCTCATTATAGGCCATTGAAAAGAGAGACTGATCAACTTTGGCAGCGCTGAAAAAGAAAGTCACAGGTCTTCTGTCTATTGCTACTGAAATGTCTGCAAGCCAACACAGACTCGTTTTAGGAGGCATACTGTAGCTGTACTGTTCTCTTTCATTATCCAGGTATCATTAAGATTAATTAGGTCAGAACTATTAGCGATAATTGAATAAAAAGTCCTCCTGCACGCTGAATAAATGTACATAATCTCTGAATTGATAGTAATGAGTTTTTTCCAAGCCTTTTAAACTGTAAGTAAAAGCCACTTGAGGGTATTAATGACCACAAATATAAGCACTAATCAATGCATGAGCAGCCTCCCATGGGTTTTCATCAAGACTGCCTGTTAAATACTGGAACATAAAGCCTAAATAACTGCACTACAGAGGAACATAACACTAAATAACTACACTACGGAGGCTTAATCTGTGACATTTTCAAATGAGTCAGTTATCTATTTGCTTTTTTGTCATCCTCTGCTAAAGTATTTCAAAATAACCACTTCAAGTCCATGTTTTTATATTTACAGAAAAAAAAAACCCTTACAGATACCAGAAATTTAGTATTTAACATTCCCAGCGTCATGAAACAAGATTTCCCTGACAAAGATATTTCAATAACAGAATGTATGACCTGGTTACTACTGAACGCAGGAATAATGACGGGATAGAGAGTTAGCAATAGGGAGAGAGGGTAAAAGCAGAGGAGAGTGCACCTGATGCTGGGTGTTGGGCCCTCTGGAGGTGTTGTGAGCCCATCAGCAAAACACTGATGAAGGAGGCTGCCAACCGGATGACCACAATGAAGTGAGTTGCTCCATCTTTACCCAAGAACAAGAAAGTCCCAACTGATCTAAGTGACTGAGACATCAAGTCCTATGAGCTCATCTTGAAAATGTAAACTTCATTTATGTAACACCTTCAAGTCTTTTGTGTATTATATTCTCATTAATATAACCTGGAATAGATCAATGTTTTCACAACCTTGTCTTTATTGACTTTCACTCCTACTTATGTTCCCCCTTCTAGTCATCACCATGTCCATGAAAGTTACTCTACCTTCAGGCATCCAAATGGGTGACAGAAGGAAAACGTCTGCAGTTTGGTCACCACCTTCCCACACTTCCACATTTATGAATGATGTGACAACCCTTACCTCAGTCATTGCATTTACAAAACAGCTGTTGAATAAGCTTCAAGTGTCTCTGACACCATTTCCTTTGTAAAAGCAGGACACTCCAAGGCCTATGTTGACCCTCCTGGGTGCTGCCAGGGACTGGAGAATGCAGGTTGACATAGGTCAAATGCTCATGTTTCCCCCAGAGTGAACTAAAACGAACCTCAGACCAGACATGATCCCCTTTACATCATTAACCATACCATGGGAGGCTGTGGTTAACAAGGCACACTGATACAGGAAGACTTAGCAGCTGAGGAAGAACAATGTGACCAAGGTCCTCCCTGTAAAGGTAGGATTTAGAGATTTTATAGCCACCTCAACATCTAAGCTACTGAGAAGGTTGGAAGGTCAAGGACAGACTTTCCATCAAGCAGTCAGTCATTGTCAGAAGCTGCTGAGCAAAGCAGCACTTAGATATTTCTAATAAGACAGGATCACTGCTGGGCTGCAAAATAACCAGAGAGAGGGTAAAAGCAGAGGGGAGTGCACCTGATGCTGGGTGTTGGGTCCTCTGGAGGTGTTGTGAGCCCATCAGCAAAACACTGATGAAGGAGGCTGCCAACCGGATGACCACAATGAAGTGAGTTGCTCCATCTTTACCCAAGAACAAGAAAGTCCCAACTGATCTAAGTGACTGAGACATCAAGTCCTATGAGCTCATCTTGAAAATGTAAACTTCATTTATGTAACACCTTCAAGTCTTTTGTGTATTATATTCTCATTAATATAACCTGGAATAGATCAATGTTTTCACAACCTTGTCTTTATTGACTTTCACTCCTTCTTATGTTCTGGGACAATGTGAATACGAGAGTGTGACATGACACAGAAACACCTTAACACTGCTGTTTTAATCTGGAGAGACACAGCAGATTTGACAGCACTGACCTTGTTCTGACCGATTAATGTGTTGGCACAGAACCACCACATCAAAGTTACCTTTCACTACTGATTTCAGCATGAAATGCAAAAGACAGGATTTGAAGATTTAGGGCTTTCAAAATAGATATAACATTTTGAGGACTGTCCAAAAGTTTGTGGACTTTCATCATGGGGTCAATGGGTAAGAAAGTGCTGGTGAGTCATTTTTAAAATGTCTATATGGGTCGTCTGGGGACACACTGGCAAATGACCTCTTTTATCTTGTGGGTACAAGGACTTGCTGAAATTTGTGTGCCCATTGTCAGGGGCAATGTTGCTACAATAACGTTTACAAGGTGAACATGAACTAAACTGCTGTCTGTGTGACCTTTCCTCTCTTGGAACTTTAAAAAAGTTCCTTAAAGCAGAGTCAAGTGAAAGTTCAGCTAAATAAACCAAAATGGTGAACAGGTACAGCTTGCGGCTGTAAGAGGTGGGATGAGAGAACATTATGTTAAAAGGGGAATAACATTTCAAAACTATGTCTGAGGTGGTTTAAAGTCCACCATTATTTATAATCCATCGAGGTATGCATTCAACAGCTTGAAGAAACCAAAATGTTTCTAAAAACTACTTATAAACTATAAATAAATTAAGCCAACCACTTGCATGTTTTAACTTATCCTGAGAATCCAATTAATTTCCCCCCAAAAAACGATCCTTCTTTATTATTCTTATCCTTCATACATAACTTAGCCACCTTCTTCTTTGAAGTCACGTTGCTGCTTTGTGGTTTTCATGCGCAACCAAGTCCACATAGCTGTGTTTGCCCGTCCTCTTCTCCCACCGCTATAAGTTCAGTCCAGAGAGACAACTGAGGCTTTGGACCCTTTCAGAGCAGACTTCAAATGCACTACTATATAGCCTCTGTATAAATAAATATTTAGATAGGATAAGATAGGATAAGGATAGATGGCATCCAAAACTTACTTTTACCTTGTCAAAAGGCATACAGCCAGGATGTGAATAAATGTGACACCAGCTGTAAAATTAACCAAGGGTGTGTGGCCGCCAAAAACGCAAATACTTCAGCAGAAATAATCACAGATATATTTCAGCAAATTTGTCTCTTTAGTGAAAATGCCAACTCCTCTGCTCGACCATCGTTTATCAATTCTTATGGATCATTCTTGGGCTCCTTGGGTTTTGTCTTGCTCCAAAACAATCTCAGTCAATTCCATTTGTCAGCCTGACGCCCTGAGAATCAAACCTTATGGCAGTAAAATCCCCCCCTTCAGCGACACAAAACACCACCTGACAGCTTGTATTACGGTGAAATTTTACCAGCCACTTCTCAGACATGGCATTTAAAGGAATAAGCAGTTGATTATTACTTGTGAAAATGCTTTTCTTTTTGCTTTCTTATCAGCATGGATGATGACCTTCAGAACTGCATAGAGGAAAAGGGGGTAACCATCAGAGTAAATTACAGACTGCTGTCCTTGTCAGAGAAGTCCTACTGTTGGTTATGACAGTGGCATATGATTCTCTTTGGATATCTATCACTAACACATATATGCATACACACACACTACTTCCTGTAAAATGACACACTGCACTGTAGGCTGCAATTATTACTGTATGCTAGGTAGGCACATGCTCAATGTAAATGGGACAGAATAAAAAATTATGGGTATAGATTAACTCATAAAGTAGCTGAATATATTAGTCAGGAAAAAGACAGGTGAATCCATGCTGTGATTTATCACTGTAGAGGTTTAACAAAGGGAGAATAAACAGGGGGGAAAAAAGTCAGCCATTACCCATCCTTCTTCAGCCCCCCCAACACGCCAGGTCACAGCCTATCATCGATTGAGTAAAAGAGCCCATCCTCTAACTCGCCACCTTTTTCTTTCATTATTCTTCCACATCTCACTCACTGTCTGTCACATCCACATCGCACCGTCACAGTGCCTCTCTATGAAATCTCTCTCTGTCAGCTCCACTCGGACTGCTCTTGATCCTGGGAGTAGATGGCCACATTTTAAAGAGCAATAACTAAGGCCACTTTTTACTGGCCCTAGAGCACTAAATGACCACCATCCATCAGCAAGGGAGCTGACAGAGTTGTTGATCAATAGCAGTGACTTGAAGATCACTTCGCCAGGTGCTGACATTTCTCACTTTCCAAATGCTATGCTCCATTTTGGAACCTAATCACATTTTTCAGCTGTTCTACGAGGGGAGGATGGTGCTGCGAGAAAGGAACTGGCAAGATGAGACGTTTCATTTACAAAGGCTGAAAAACCTTGAGAGAAGCCAAAAGTTAGAGTCGTCTTTTAAATCTGGTGTTCTGATTTTTTTGAAGATATTTCTGGTGCGTTTTTACGAAACAGTCTAAAAATTCAAGGCTGAGGCCGACCTGAGCGCACGTCACTCAAAAAAAATAATAATAATAAAAAAATAAAAAAGCGCTGAAATATCAGCAGCGCCCTGACACCTCAGTCCCGCATTCAACTGAATATGTCATTATAGTCCGACCACCCAGTCACAGACTGCAAGAAACATCGTGCACAGCCTCACCCACAGGTTTTAGAAGGAATGTTTCCAGTCCTCAAGTTGGATTTACCGCTCGTCGACATCTTTGACAGTTACTGGGGTCAGAAAATCCAGCTCGTGGAACAACATGGAGCTTGGTTGAGGACAAGTGAAAGAAGCAGTGATAAAAATAAAAAGCTCAAATACTGTCAGTGTGCAATCTTCCAATAAACTACTTTTATATACTACAAAAACAATGTTAACACAATACAATATATCACAACAACTCAAGTGTTGTTGGGTACAAATGTCAGTAGACTTCATTCTGAGTGAAAAAGAGAATTTTCACTCCCATGGCCATGGACATATTAATAAATAACTTAGAAGTATTTGAAAGGAGTAAGGCTTGGTATATAGGAACCCTCCCAGAGTTTAGACAGTGGTGGTGGTGATGGAGTAATGGGTTGAAGAGAAATTGAAGATCTGGATCTGATGAGGACTAGACTTTGATTACTTCAACCTGCCATGGGTGCAATGGATTGGTTGAATTATTCTACAGGATCCTGAAGATCTGGATGTGATAGACAACTGGACCGGATACAAAAACTGGTGGTGAATGAAAACAGAGTTTGAAAGAGAAGATCTTTGTCACCTTTGTGCACCTGGCAGAAGTTTTTGGAAAAACAGAGAAACTGGCCAATTTACTCTGTCATCCGAAAAAAGGATAAAGTAGTTTGTTCGAGCCGCAGAGACTTGTCAGTAACCACAACCTGAAACATACTGGTCCTTCGTGGATAGTGGCCAAATATTACAAAGCACCAGTAGCTGTTTTGACAAAAAGCCAGAAAGATTGAAAAGTGCTGAGCTATAATTTGCAGTGATAAAAGAATTATCACCTAAACTGTGTGAAAGATTCAAATTTCACACTTTTTGAGCCAGTGTGGCATCAGTGGGTAAAAAAAGGTTTTTTAAAGTCTCGATACCCCTTTTTGGTAAAAATGCAACAGCAGAGAAATGTTGCATATATTTTTTTTCTATCATAGATAATACAAGGAACTAATCTAAAGGTCTCAGCTAAAGTGCCAAGAAGACAGAGAGGAAAAAAAAACAGAAACTGCACTTCTGACATTTAATATTTTTGGAATAAATTGATTCTATATTCCTAACTTATTGTGCCAACAAGAGGTGAAGTAAAAAAGCAGAACAGATATTCAACTATTTGTTATATCTCCATTCGCAAGAAGAGCACATTCTCACTTTTAACATCTTGCATTCAGAAAGCTGAACAATCCGGCAGAGAAAGGTGCAGATGTCCTTGTGTGTCCTTAGGTGCTGGGAAAGATTGCAAGTCCCAGACTAGAGTGACTGATTCATTGATTCCTGTCTTCTCCAAGAATGTTTTGATTAATTCCCATCAAGGTAATTCGACTCCTGATCCACATTAATTCAAAACAGAGACACTTGTCGACTGATAAAGAAAAAGTCAGTGCTTTATCAACACTTTAATCAAAGTCTTAATTAGTAAAAAGGTATTGCATCTCTGTCTGGACTTGATGACGTCAACCAGTTGACAGCATCAGTCTTTTTGATAACTTATTATCTGAGAACAGTCACAGGAATAAATCAGACAGTGACAAAAAAAAAGCACAAAAAAATCAACTTTAGACCCTTTCCAGCACCAAGTGGTCAACATACAGGAGTGTTTAGCAGATAATACACCTGAGTTTTCCCCCAAGAGCTGATCCAGAAACATGACTCTAAATGAAATCCTAATGTGTGCTCTGTGGCTTCTGAATGTGCAATATGTCAGCATTATGTTTTCAGCTTGTTCTATTGTCCCCAAGTGGCCAAATATATACAATATAAGCACCTAAAATTCCTCTAAGCCCATAATTTATGCCAAACTCTGCAGACAGCTGTTCAATATTCTGAGTGATTTTCATCCTTTTCATGCAATATCTATTACCATAGCGTAGTTTAATAGCATGAAATTTAATTGCTTAATTATTAAAAAAAATTAAGATCAAGGGCCTCAATGTCGTTTTCCCACATTAAGAGAGATGCCTTTCCCAGAGAGGCGGCTGTGATAGAGCTGAAGATCCACATCAACCAAGTCGCACAACTCACTTTCTATTCATGTCCAAATACATTTTACACATAATTGAAAGTTATTAAAGTATGTCTTTTCCCAGAAAAAGACACTTGAGAGGAAAAATCCTCTGTATCCTCTGGCTTTCGTGCAATGAGCCACTGTTAATTGGCTATAAAAGTACTTATGATTGATAGTTTTAAAGAGATTGAGACAAGCTCTTAAGCCTGTACTAACAGGCATCCTGCTGCTTTATTGCAGCACATCAATAACTCTGCAGTATCTCCAGCACAATCTGAACTCACACTGTTGCTCTTGCTTGTCCCCTTTCTTTCACTCATCAGATATAGGCCTCCCAGGGCTCCCTCTATGAACAAGTTACGCGCCTGCTTTTTTCTCTTTTTTTTCTTTTTTGGTGCTCTGTCCTTTATGAACAGTTATCAATCTAGGGCAACATCTTCCAAGGTACTTGTGATGAATGTGCCCAAAGAAAAGCTTCAGAGAACAGAGAGTGCAGGGTTGTTTTTTTCATAATCCTCAACATGATATATCAACACTTTTTTTTTTTTTTTTTTTGCAGGTGCAGAAACGGTCGTGAATAGTTGGTGAAATTATTTGTCATTCTGAAAATTTTCCATCTTGTGGTGCTTGTGTTTTTGACAAAGAAAGAAACATCTATTGTGCTGACCTAAGAAGAACAAACGGGCATTTTTTACAAACGTATGTTCAGTTTTGTAGATACCTTTCCCGAGTAAGCATCTGCGCGCTCTGCGTTTTCATGACGATTAAATAATAAATGGTGAGCTGTTTATTTATGCTCGCCACAGGGACAAGAATCTAGATCTTGGTTGGTTACTAAAAGATGTTTTAAGAGGCTCTTGTTGAGCTGCGCATGTCTGACTTACACTTTTGAATAATGAATTAAGATCTATTCTTGGATAGTGAGAGTTGCACCTTTTTTTCTCTAGTATGATTTGCCTCTGACAAGTGTGTGTGTGTGTGTGTGTGTGTGTGTGTGTGTGTGTGTGTGTGTGTGTGTGTGTGTGTGTGTGTGTGTGTGTGTGTGTGTGCGTGCGTGTGTGACTGACAGAGACAAACTGAGGCAAACTATAGGGTGAAGACATTTTTGTGTTTTTATAAGCTTGATGTTTTCTTGACACATGCATTTCCAAACACCGTTTTCACAAACACACCTACCAAAACAACATAAGTTGAAGATTTGAAGCTAATGATGAGCCTCTGTCTCTCATCTTCACACCTATCAGTGTTTGCAGCAGTAAATTACATCCACTTCTTTTGAAACAGTCACACACTATGTGTTTCTCCTGCCGGAGAAAACAACATTATTTCTTATCTTGTGTGTGTGTTTTCAGTGAAGGCATGCATCTTAACACACAAATTCAAGCCTTGAGGAACAATGCATTACATGTATACGTGTGTGTGTGTGTGTGTGTGTGTGTGTGTGTGTGTGTGTGTGAGTAGCTGGTGCTGAATGCAAGTGTGGGCATGCAAGACCAGAACCAATGCTTGTTGTGTGTGTGTGTGTGTGTGTGTGTGTGTGTGATTTTGTGCAAGCGTGAACAGTGCGTCGTCAAACAACTGGTATCCGAGAAGATCTGAAGACAAATAGCTGCAGAGGTAGCGGGGCCTAGCACGACAAGTGTAGATAAGCGATTATGTGTTGGTTTCAGTGAAGCAGGTGATTCCTCAGCGCCGCAGGCAGGGGGTGAGGCATTTCGGTGAAGAGGAGAGACGGCAGAAACATCAAAAACTCAGCGAACTGGGAGCTCCGGCTACGCCTTTGCAAGATCAATGATAGGGGTTACATCTACAGCTGTTCTCACAGGAGGTTGTGTTGCTAGAAGTGTGAAAAATGAATCACTGCGCTGATGCAGTGTGTTCATTATGTCCACTTTTGATGTGAGAAAATTCATTGGTAAACATGCATTAAGGGCCTGCAGGAGATTAGTAGGAGGTCACTGATAAAGCAAGTAAAAACAAGTTTTAAAAAAAGGAATGGCTTGTTAATTACATTGCACTCTTTTTTTTAAAAGTGGCTTAAGAGTGAAAATTGCGGTGTCAAAAATAATTAGACTCTTATTTGTTAATGTAAAACAGAACGTTCTTTTTCTTTTTCTCCCTGCTGCAGTACCTGTACATGTCCTGTTGATGAAGCCACAAACCTGCTGTCAGCATGACCATACATCCTGCATCCTCCCACTGCTCCAAAACTTAAGGCTCACATGAATAATTCGTCCATCTGGGAGCAGTCTATTTTGCGTAAGTGAGTCATCTATCTGGGCAGGAAACATGGGGTTGGGCTAAAACTGCCACCAACACACAGTTTTGAATTTTGATTTTGAAACAAACAAATCTGGGCTGTTGTTTGCTTTTTTTTTAAAGATCACGATTACATCTACATCAAATTGACTGTGAAGATACCTCCAACTGATACATAAAAAAATGAATCCATCTCAGGCAGAAAATAAGATGTATGGCACTCACTTGGTTTCCATATGGCAGCAATGCTGGATAATTACTCCATAATTACCTTGAATGTTTGCACTCTGGACCATTTGCCTCGCCAGCTGTCATTGCAGAGGCATCTGCTGGATACGGTGCCATGCAGTGGCTCACACCTTCATCCTCCTTTGACCACCCAGAGATACATGCTCATTAACTAGCACATAAAAAGTACAGGCAGCAGAGTCTCTACCTCCCCTTGCAGCTTATTTGTTCCTTTTCCCACAGGTCTTCTCAATAAACACCATATCTTCATGACTTAATAGGATCTTTAAACACACTGCATCACTGTGAGTTCATTCTTAATAAACAGTCGCGGCTGCTCGAGGTCCCACTGTAGATCAGTCAAGACAACTGAAGTAACTGAACATTAATGAATGAGTAACAGGATATTGATGTACTGTCTTACTTTGTCTAACAAGGACACTTCTATTAGATGTATTGAATTTGAAGAAATAAATGTGCACAATGCAATCACATTGTGTATATTTTGTTTCTTCAGCAACCAAGGATACACTAAAATGCAGTTCTTATTTTTTTTTAACAAGTTAAAAGCTATAGAATGCAACTTCTCCCCTTGAGGCGTATTCTCAGTTCCTCCCTCTCACTTGGTCAAGGACCCGCCTTAACGCTTGTCAGTCATCTTGACAAGCTGTCTGCCCTGAATGCATTAGCCCGGAGGCTGAAGTAAGTGCCATCAATAAAAAACACCATGGGTGCCGACGTTGAACGCAGGTGATGTGCAGTACATGAAGCAATTCATACGTTTTAGTTAGCAGTCATAAAATGTTACCAGGCAGCAAAGACGACCATAAATGTATGCTTTTTACACACACACATACACAGGGCCAGATTGTTAGTTTAAGGGTTTAAAAGTTGCATATATTGCACCTGTAATTTGTCGCTTTATAGCATTAACATTTAGCTGTTCAACAGACTGAGGAATACAAACTGCTTATGCTGCCTCTGACTGGGTCGTGTGCCGCTAGTTAATCTTTGAGACCTCGCCGGCTCATATCTGACTAGCATATCTGATTAGTATTTAAGACAGCGCAGTGGTCTTGGGGAAGGTGTAATCTGTTTGGATTTCTTGTGTTCCTGTCGTGACTGCAGCTGCATTTACAGTATTGTTGGTTCTTCAGAAGTCAGATAAGTAATGCTGCATTTTCTCATTTTTAATTCACAGGAGCTGATCTGATGGCTTCATGTTTATCTTAGACAAAATCACACTAATCTCTGTAATTGAATAAAGATCATGCTCATTGGTCCTCTTTCTAAACATGTAATTGTTTGGGCAGCAATGTAAATAATTTACACCTAAACCTTTTAGAAAAAAATATGTTTTTCTTGTAAAACTTGTAAAGCAGCATATCTATAGTTTTATCTTTTCCCTTTTCCTCTGATCAATAATTCATCAAGAAAAGCATCCAAATGTTTATAACCATGTCCCAGGAGGATTATATATTGTTTATCATGCCACATTTTCCACTGATGGAAAATTACCTCCTGTTTCTGAGCGATGTTTGAGTCAATAAGTCACTTACATTCAGCTGTGCAGGAATGCAAACTAAACGGAGCACATTTTGACGGGTTGGAAATCCTATCAATGAATCAGTGGGAAGCCTTTTTTGTGATATTTTAGAGAGCTGACACACTGCAAACAATATTTAGATGGAGGATGAGTTTCATGTTTGTTCTATTGATTTTCAAATTGTGAGGCTCATTAGACATATTTATAAAGTCTGGGACTGTGCACAGCTAATCGCCCAGACTGGGAATCAAATTGTCAATCATATCACTTGTTGTTGTGACTATAACGAACACAGTCAATGTGTCACAGCGAGGGCAGGGCACTGCTAAAGAAATGCAGACACTCTTTCTCTCTGTGCTCCCAGTGAAGATGAGGAGATGTGCAGAACAGTATGATCTGATTTCCCCACAGTGCAGCTTGCAGGCATGCCAGACCAATTCTCCACGGTCCCCACAGATCAACACTCCAGGGCTCCTCCAACCACCGGACTCTTTCTGAAGTCGTTATCCGCCATTCTAAAACTTAGAATGAAGATTGATAATTTGCAGAGTTATATTTTAGGTGAAACTTGGTAAAGAATAGTTTGTAATTTTTTGAGAAATAAATCTTTTCACAGTCTGGATCACAGTCAGATAAGAGGATTGATACCACCCTCATGTCTGTCAAAATATGAAGCTACAGTTAGCAGGAGATTAGCTTAGCTTAGCATAAAATGTAACAGCACAGTTGGTCTGGCTGGATCAAAATTCAAATACACCAGCACTTTTATCTCATTTGTTTAATTTGGACTGTGGC
The DNA here is from genome assembly GCA_016801845.1 of Polydactylus sextarius. NCBI lineage: Eukaryota > Metazoa > Chordata > Actinopteri > Polynemidae > Polydactylus > Polydactylus sextarius. Next base: position 5,687,598 of record CM028911.1, on the reverse strand, counting down.
ATGTTGTTACAAGACAAAGATCTGCACAAAACTTCTTATTTGTTCATTCCCATATGTTCTGGCTAACTGTTGATTGACCATCTGCTGCCTCTGTTTAAACACGCTGATATTAAAGTCTATCACATTTGGACTTTTTGCTGGAAAAGAGGGTATCACAAAGACTGCATGAAAGTTTCAAGGCTTGAGGTAAAATCTAAAAAAGAAAAAAAAAAATCTAAGATAATTTGATCTTGGTCTTTTCATTTAAAGCATCAACCAAGCATGGGGAATGGAATAGGTATCCTCAAATTTAATGCCAAAAAAGAAAATAGTCAAGGTTACTTGTTATTTTAACAGAAGGCTTTAGATCTTGTGTATAAAAGAAAGTGTGAAAATTCAGTGCTGCGAAAGATACACTCACAAAGGGTCTGTGGACCCACTGACTGAAAGTTGTGTACAAGGCCCCAAAATATCAGTATGAATTTCACTACAGCTCTCTTTACTTTTTTCAGCCGGCGTGTGGATATGCACAGTGTAGAGGCTTGTGGAGTGTGGAGGATTAATGCTTGTTTATACAAAACTGAAGGTTATTGCACAGAACAGGGGTCAGAATATATTATACACAGGGTGTAGAATGCTAGTGCGAAGTTTAATGAAATAAATTGCAAGCCACACCTGAAATGGGGGGAAGAAAGTAGATGAAAAGTAATTATAGTTCATTAGAAATGTGCTTTTAGAGCAGAATGCTGATATTTCCCTAAGGGAAAATTAGATTTCAGGGGATTAGTATGAACTGGTCTTTAAATGGCTTCCATAGTTTTCATTTTTATGAAAGAACCGCGCACGAAGTATTTGTGCGATTGTCATACAAGTCTTCATCGCCTCTCCGACCTTTTCAGTTCTGCAGCAATTAACGACTCACTGAATCATTTTACAGTGTGCTTTGCTTCTCATCAGGCATCCATGCCCTGCTAAGCATTAAAACAATAATGTGACCAAGGGGAGAAATTCAAACTACTTATTCTGTATTATCTGTTAAACAAGCATCTATTCATGTGTGTCTCTGGACTTCACAGGCTGCAAAATAATCAGGCACTGGAAAACATGACCACAGGCGTGCACTTTAAACACTCCATTCTAACTGCATTTAACCAGAGAAATAATCACCATAAACAAATGCTGTGATGCTAAAGTACAGTTTGCCACTCCTGTAGTGGCTGTTGAGGATTCATTCATCCATTTGATTGCATTAAAACATAATGTGTCACCTAATTATAAAAAGGCAAATCATGTTATTCAGGCTGTGAGTCCTTCAGCGAAGCAGCTGTTCTAATAAAGAGGCAACTGCAGACTATAGATGTGTTTGTTTCTTTACTTTACACAACAACAAAAAAAAATCATCACATTTTAAAGAGTAACATACAGGGGATTCACAGACAGCAACTGCAACATAAACCAGTCTTTTATTTTTCCTCTTTGGAAGGCCTACCTTGGAAGCTGCAGCATCAGCACAAAATTGAACACTAAAAAAAAGGACATAAAACCAATTCAAATCCATTACATCAACCAGCAGCTTCCTGAAGGAGAATAAAAAAAATATCATGTTGATGCATGAGTTAAGTATTGGAAACCACACAATACAGTATCTGAATAGTTTGTTTTTATTTTTAGTACCAAACCCAAAACCTCAAGACAATGTCACGCCTCTGTATAAGCTCCTTTGACAATTACCACTTGATTTCCACTGTCGTTCTGTCTTTGTGGCGATTGTTAGTGTAGATCTCTGTGTTTCATGTTTTCTTTTCCACCCACATTCTTTCTAAGAAGCACATCTCAAGTGACAAAGCAAACTTATACCAACGAGTCTACCATAAGCACCACTGTTGAATGCATTGTCAGTCATGATCAGTCATTATCTCTTTTATAAGTGCTGTTTTTCATAGTGTACACAGTGGGGAAATTATGATATAGTTGCTATTTAATATGCTTTTCATACCACATTCTCTATTGTGAATGTGCCAGGAGCTTTGTTAGACCTTTCCTCTGAATTTGAGAGAGTCTGTCTTGTCACACAACTCCTGATAATTTCAAAGAAGTGGCTCTAACATTTACCGCTTGAGGTGATATCATCAAAGTCCTATTTGGGAAACGGCAAGTGCTGGAGGAAGCAGTGTTCAGAGTGTTCACTTAAAGCTACACTGATTGATATTTTTTATATAAACAATGGCTGTTTTAATGGACCCACAGAGAATTATTACCCAACTCTACATTTCCCATGAGCAGCTCAAGCATTTTAGCATCTTTCACCTGTAGCAACAAGCAGAGGAAACACTCTTCAAGAAATTATTTTATGATTGAAATGATTATACACTACCTGCCCAGTAGCTACCAAATGGCAGACAGTTAGCCTCTCGTTGGTAAACCCAGTGGAGAAATTAGCAGCTAAAGAGCCAGATAGAAGTTGATGGAGGCCAAAAACAGAGCTAAAAGAGATGGAATATTTGATGTACTTCCAGCAGATGACCCTGAATGACTACTCCTGTTGTTCTGTCTCTGTAATTACTTTAAGCTATAGTTGCTAATATAATAGAAAATACCAAATATTTGACAGTGAAAAATGTAAGTTATCAATTACAAATAAAAGTATCTACAGAATTATAATTAACAAAGTAAATACAGTTTCTTTCAGTGTTTTATTAGAGACGGTGTTGGTCTGTCATTACTGGATGTTATAGTTGGAAGAGGAGACTTATATCTCCTTTATTTATCTGATAGCATTGTTAAATCTATAATAAAGCATATTTCACTTGTCAAATGTAAGAAAGTATACTTGATGTGATGGAGCAAAACATAAAATATTTCCCAGCAAAATTGAATTACGTGGTAGTATAAAATGAATAATACTCAAACATTGCTGAATTACTGTTCTGTCAAATAATATTTAATTACAGTTAAATAAATATACATAAATATTGTCAAGCTCTGGGAAATGTAAATGGACATGATATGGTTACTGTGAGCAAGCTTTTAATACCCATTTTTAAATCACTTTTTTTATCAGGATCATTTTTTATACATGCATAGTTGAAATTTTAGGCACACTGTCTGGTCTCAGAGGGTTGTCTTGCCCCAAGGCCTTGCACACATCCCTTGCTAATTTCCTGAAGTGTTAATCAAGGTGAGGTGAAAAACCAACCAGCCACAAGGCAAAAAAAGATCCCAGCTAAACATCTCTGAGTTACAGCTCTGTTTCCTTCTTTCCTCCCACTTCCCATATTTGTTCCCCTTTCCCTCTTGCTTTCCCCCTCTCTCCCCTTTTCCCTTCATGCCAGTCCCCCCTTCATGTGAGTCTGGTTCCTCTGATCTTCTGCCTGTGATACAAAGCCCTGGGCACACTTGGTCATATCAGTCCTACGGGACACTGCAATACAAGATTCTCAGGGGGCCATCTTGCCTCTCATCCTCCTTCAACCCACAGTCGCTCAAACAATGCTCATTTGAAGGAAGTTCATTCATTATGTAATGCCGTCTTTAATCATTCATCCTCCGCTGAGCTTCCATTAACATGCTGGGAGTTCATCCGTTTCCACCATGTTTGACAATAGAGATATGTATGTTTGCCACCTTAAATGCTAATAGCTGTCACGCTGTATGTCATACAGATCCCAACAGACCAGATACGTGACTTACAATTCATGCAGCATGTTAAATGGCTTGGAAGTTCTTCTCTTTTCTCTCTAATGGCTGGAAAATGAGTCAGTCTGTGCCAGTGGGTGTCTTTAAAAAGGCTTAAGAGAGGAAATTTTAAAGGTAAGGACATCTAAAATAGATGTGAGCCTTTGTATAATAACCATTAACCCTTGTGTTTTAATTATGTGTGTAATTTTAAGAAGCACCTCAGTAGACTCTTAAAATGGTTGCCCAAGTTTTAGTTGTGATCTGTCCAAGTCCATGGGTTTAGGAGTTCAGCTCAGAAAGCTAATTCCCTGTTTATAGGACATGACCTCAGCTTTCTCTTTAGGCTGCTCTCTGCCCATAATTTTTTGTGTCAGAGCGACTTGAGCCAAGCAACATGGTTGACTGCTGGATTCTCTCCAAGAAGTGTCCCTTTATTGATTTGAGTCTTTTATTGCACCATCAGTAGCCATTAGGGGGTTTTGTATTTTTATTATACGTCTTCATTAAATGGCTTCAAGTAAAGATGCTGCGGTTAACTAGGAATAGCTCATCTGTGTTAAAAGTTAATTCAAACCGATATTGTTTTTTGTCTTTAGCTATCTCTGAGGCTCTGAAATATTAATTTGTGTGGATCCGTTTTCCTCGTTGTTTACCATTTGAATGGTTTAAAAAGTGCTGTACAACCTAATTAAATATGATCGGTGTTTACTCTGCTGACACAAATGATAATGTTATTAATAAAGCATCTTACTGGAGGAGGAGGGGGCGGCGGAACATTTTTCTATTCTTGTTTTTGCAAAAATCAATGAAGGAACTATCCACATAAATATTAAAGAAAAAGAAAGGTGCAACTTTGTACAGATGTGAAGTTTTGCCAGTAAAGTTTAAAGGAGACTATGTTTGATGTTGCAGATTAAAGGATATGAACGAAAGAAAACTTTAAAGTGGTTGCCAAGTTTCTGCTTATTTGTTTTCAGCTTCAACGCCAATGATTTTTTTCTCCATTGGCATTTTAATAAAGGAGCTCCTCATTTCTCTTGCCTGTCATGAGTTATATAGTCTGCCGTTGGATTAGTGTAAACAGCCTTGTCTTCCCTTTTTTTCTACAAATGAAACCGTGTTTTTTTTCCATGAGCTGACCTCTTTTTTGATTTACTTCTTTCATCACGCGCAGATCCCTTTGAGTCCGTTGTGGTTCAGAGACTTTGAACCTACGCACCTGAAACATTTGCTTTGAAAAAAAAAAAAAAGGAATCAGCATTTTCTGCTCCACATGTTACCATGACAAGCATGAGACTGTGATATTAACTTTGCAAAAGGATCAGAAGAAACCACAGAATCCAGTGTGGCACTTTTTTGATTTTTTCAGGTGCTTGGTGGAGAAATCAGGTTCAATGTCATCTAAAAGAGGGCACATAAAGAAGCTGAATTGACTGGAGATGTATGAGGTACTAAACTACAGATAAAATTTGAAATCATCAGAAGCCTTTATATAGGAAATATTTCACAGGCATGAATTTTTACCAGCGTTGGTCAATGTCAAGGTGGTCATTTCTATGACTAATGTCATATCTTCAATGATAATTCATGTGTTTGTGGTATTTAAAATGCATGTAAATGCTTTTTATTTATAAACCACCATTTTCAGTCAGAAAATCCTGCATAGATATTTCCATTTTTCTAGTCAAGATGAGTAAGATTCAGGGTCATATTTCTGTTATTATTCTGTTTTATTAGGATCGTAATGTCTGCAGCTGAGGGAAGTTTCTAGTGGTTACCTTTTAGCCGGTGCAGGGAGCTCAGCATTCTTAATGTTTAAGCATGAAGGACAGAAAGGTCAGATGACAGGCTTTGAATATGACTTGTGCCTTTGTAAAGATGGTAATGGGAAAGTTGGGATTACAGTCATCTGTCTGAAGGCGTCAGATGAACAGCGCAGAACTAGAATGAAAGCTACAGTGTCATTGGAGATCAAGCCCTTTCCTGTCAAGGCCTCTGGTCTCAAACACCACAGTGTGGGCCTGTCACGAGCTTACACAGCACAGGCAGGAGGTGCTTTCAAATGCATACCCGGGGACCAACACTGGTCAACACTTGCTGCTTCCAGCTCTTCACTTTTAGGGGGTGGTGGGGGGTTATCTAAAAGACCTTGAAGTGCTAAAAGCGAACACTAGCGTTTGCTTCTATGGCCTCGAGCAGGAGAGGAGTCAGTATGACATATAGAGTCTGACGGCAGCCTTAAACTGTCTGTTGGCATGAGGCATCCTGCAGAGCACAACAGCCCACCTGGGGCCAAGGAAAAGAGTTTGACATGTTGCTGCCCCCTCTGCAATATTGATGCCCACTGCAATGTGTGAAAACCTTTTTGAACTGTCCATTGTAGTGAAGAGAGTCGTGAAGAGAGTTGACCGTTGTCTGTTTTTAGTGGCGGGGTGAGTCTCACAAACAGATTTTTCCTCGAGGCTCTTCTACATCTTAACCAACTTAAAAGTGTCAATCAGATCGCTGTTTTGCTGCATTGTGTTGTAAGTACAGCAGCTGTAATTGTGACATGGCTTTCAGCTCAAACAGGAAGGGGGTGGAACCATAACGATTGCAGCGAAACAAGACGTGAAATTTGATTTAATTTGATTCTGTCACAACAGAATTCATTTCACTTTGCAGGAACAAACTCTAACTATCCTCCCAAGAAAAATTTATCAAGTGGATGGGTTGACAAAACCTTGGAAGGTTGTTCACTCAACAGTTATTTTGAGAATATTGTACTCCAGATGACACCTCACATCATGTGAAAAGATAATTAATTGTTGAAAGTTTCACTCAGAATGATTCACTTTCTTGTACATAACTAGTAAATATTGTTGTCTTAAAGATAAAATACAAATTTCAGAGTAAAAATGTTCAATACAAACAACTCATAATGGAGAAAATTTGAAAACGTGTCATATATTTGTAACTGGAGACATAGTAGAATATAAAGCATGTATAGATCCTGAGCTTTGGGCTCCTTCTATATGTTCTTAGTGGTGAGTTACTGTGGCCATGAAAAATGACAACCTTACACATAAAACAGATGTCCTCAAAGCTCCCTCCATCATGTAAGGAAGGAGGAAGACTTTCTAAAAATGCTGACTCCCTAAGTCAGTTCAGGCACTTAACTACCAAGGTTACACCTTCATATCAGAACAAAGATGTCTGACAGTCGGTGCCAAAAGTAAAATGGATTCTTGAGTCCATTAAATACCCAGCTTTGACTGAGCTTTGTCTACGAATCAGTCAGGAGTACCTTGAAGCCACAGGCCATCATCACAGGGGGAATGCAAACTTTCAGATGACAAAGATGGATTTGATGTATAAGGTAAAGTACTGAATGTTAAATTTGAAGACCTGTCTCATCTATCATTCAAGATAGGCATACGCGTTTTAACGATAGCACATCACTCCTTTCCGGCTTTATGAAATACACCTTCATTTTTTGATGCGGGTAAGATATATCTGGAGGTGACTTTTTAGTGCAGAGAATAGTAGGAGGAGGCTTTTTTTTTCTTTTTTCCCGAGAAAATTGGACAGCAGTTAAGAAACTCTCTGCCTTTGATATAAGCCCAGGATAGACAGCTCTGAAGTTAAGTAAGCTCCAAAGTATGGTAACTCACAAGCAGTCGCAGAGTGCTAGAGAAAAGCAGAGTATGTTGAGGTCATTGTTAAACCCTGTAGTATAGGCTTCACAACAACAGATTTAGTGGGAGAAAAAAATCACTTTACAGGCCCAACACTTATAAAAACTGAGCACACTGGGGAGATCTGCTGTTGTGCATTAAAGTGCTAAGGATTTTGCAGATTCTTCATTTTCTGGACAGTTGTGTTCAAAAGGAAAGGAGAGAGAGAGAGAGAGAGAGTAAGAGAGAGGATACTTCAGCTAGTATCCTGTCTTACACAAATGGTTGTTTCACCTGCTATTATTTACAGTGCAGTTATAGAAATTATTCAAAACAGCATCAGCTGTCATGTAAATTGTATTCCCTGTTTGCCTCAACCTCACCACCACTCATCACTGTAAACATGGATTATTAAGGATACAGTGGTGTTATGTGTTATATATTGTAATAACAGTCTCTTGAGTGTTATCTGATGGGAAGGTTGGAGTCTTATTCTACAGATTCATGTTGTGCCACAGTGAGGAGGCCTGTTTGTTGCCAGTAACATGATGGAGTGTGTGTATCAGTCAGTGTGAATTTGTTCTCCTGGTGAGCATCACAGGCAACAGGAGAGCAAGAAGATAGAGACCTCAGAACCTTGTACGAGCAGCCAGACACACAAAATGGGAAAAGCATTCTACAGCTCCTTGAGGGAGAGCCCAGATAAGAATTTTGTCTTATCATAAATCCCACGACTGAATTATTCATATGCAGCAATTACAGTCTATCTCTTATTTGATTCACAGAGGAATGTGGGCGTGAAAACACTTCTTTGAAGTTTGGAAATGTTGGCCGTTGGCTTGGGAAACAAGTTAACAAAAACATTTATGCATTAGCAATGGGTGATAGTGTAGCCCGCTTTGATCACAAATGCCAGCTAACTCTCATTGTGTCATATTCATTCTGGACAGATTTTTTTATTCTCAGACAATACAAACCGGCAGCCAGTTAGAGAGAGAAATGTGATTTACCTTTGGAATTACAATTAAAAACATCTGCCGTTCGACCTTCACACCCCAAGTCTTTCTACCTTTCCCAAAACAAACAGCCATGATTCTCAAACATTATCTTCACACCACCTTAGGTAGAGCATGGGATGAACATGTAAACAATCATCATGAGATGCATAAACACACATGGAGCAGTTTGTAGAGGTCAAGCAAAAGGTCAAGCAAGGGAGTGAAAACACATCACAAGGGTATATAATTACGTTAATGCTTAAAGTACTTATCGCAATACTGAAAATGAATGAAAAAGGTGAATAATTTCCATCACAATGCAAACACTGAGTGTTAGATACCATCATCAGTGAGGTTTATAGTATCATCGTTACTCGCTGTACTGTGAAACAGATTTTATAAGGTGTTATTGTTACATTAGTGACAAAAGTCTTGTGATTTTTGTGGCTGCTTCAAAATAAAAGACATTATGTGTCTCACCATTTTAATGCTTTTAACTTGAAATATTAGCAGTGGCAGAACATTCGCTTTAGTGTTAACTTAGCATAAAACTATAAAGACATTAACCACTAAACAAGAGAGGCTAATATCAATGAGATGAAATGACTGTGGTCTATATTTCTTTGAGTCTCTCGTGCATGTAAAGTCAATTTCAATCCACTGGAAAGCTCTGACACTTAAAATGAAATCCACTATACGTAAGCAATTACTGAATGTAAATACATTAAGTGGCTATTGAAGAAGAAAAAATCCCACTATGTAGTATATATTTTTCTATATAGGATAATTTACGAGAAGCATTTTATTTGATGTCTGTAGATAAAGAAGCAGTTATACTCAGGTCCGTGGCGCTTTAAACTCGTGTTGTTCACTGTTGTAATCTTATGTGTTCAAAGGGATTGTGTGAGTGTATTTGATATCTGCCCTGTGGGGTTTCATAGCTCAGCACTGTAAACAGTATTATTTGTATCCAGCTGCATTATCATCATGCAGCTATCACCATCATTTAAAATGTACTGAGAGAGCCCTGCTATCATAAAAATGTGCTACCGCACAAGCACAGCAGGCCAAGCTGCCTCATAGCTTTTGACTGGTGAGACATTTCCTCCAAAACTTTGAAGGTACTTGAGATGAAAGTGAGTTTATTAATAATAATAATAATAATAATAATATTGAAAAAGATCAGGTTAATTTTAACATAAACCTCATCTGATAGTAGAGACGTTTTTTATAGCTTAATAAAAAAAAATTGAAAAGCTTTTCATTTCAAGTGTAGCCAAGGCTCTGTATGTCTGAAATGCATGTGATGTGAGATATTGAAAAAATTGATTTTATTTAACTGAACTCAGATTCCACTCTTGATTCATCACCATGATGTCAGTGTCAGTTTTCTGTCTAGGAAAAAAAGAAAGTGTTGGCGTTAATCCTGAATTTCTCTCTAAATAACCTTAATAATGTGTGGGATGAGAAGTAATTAAACTAGAATGTTCCACTCTTTTTACCAAAGATACTTCAGATGAGTGTGTTCCTTGCTCTATAAGCCTCTTCTCCTTTCTTTCCAAAGCAGAGCGGGTGCTATGACAACTAATACTCATAGTACCCATTATACTGTGAGTCTTTATAGTCTGAGCCAGCATCTTTCCTCATGTCAGGCTATGAGCAGAGTCTACGATTACACTCCTTAAAATGTGGCTCAGGCGTGTTGAATTCTTGGGGCTGAGAAAACAAATGGTAAAGCCAAAGCACCTGCTGGGACAAGCAAAGATTCACAGTACAAATGTGAGACAGCATCACATCCAGACATCTGAATGTCAAACAATGCAATCTGTGTTACAGTAAAGAACACACGTGCAGATTCATCCTTATAAAGCCGTGGAAACAAAACAGATTTTATTTGTCTCTGGGTGGAAATTTAAATCTGCAGCCTGAAGGTAGGAGCTCAGACTCTCTCTGCAGGTGGTCGTCACAGCGGTCCAGTGTGGCATCATGGTGTGGAACGAGAGGAGGCTGGGAAATTCACTGCCTCTGCTGTGTGGTGATTTCAGATCGATTACTTTGTTGTGTGGGGGAGAGTTATCCAATTGCTGAAAAGTCCCCAAACGACCTCCTCAAATCACATCTAATAACACTCCATTTGTATCGATCCTGCTGTATATGGAGTTTTTTCTACTGCTTTTGAAATTTTGTGCGTGTCCGACTGCATGTGGACAATAAACATCCCCAAGAGAAATAGGAGCCAGAAAGCATGTGGCAAATTACACACTGTGTTATACATGCTAGGCTCTGTGAGAGGAAAGGATGAGCGCAAGACCGAGATTTGAGCCGAGCAAAGAGGGACAAGGATGAGATTGCTTTGGTAAGCCTGTTACCGTGTGTGTGTGTGTGTGTGTGTGTGTGTGTGCGTGTGTGTGCGCGCAGGTTCATACGTGCGCATGTGTGTCCCTAACACGCACACACACAAATCGGACATGGTAAAAGGCTATGTGCTCAGCACGCCAATGTACTCTACGGCCTAGTTATCCATCAACATGATGTTCTGCTTTACTGAAACATTTTGAATTTTAAACAGCCCCGCTGCCACCCACCTTTTTTGTACCGTATGCAAATGGACTCTGAAAAATGTCAGAAAGTGTGTTATATTGAAAATAGTGTCACTCTTGTATCTAGTGAAAGTAGGTTTTCCTGACCTGGACTGCGAGGCCTTTATGTTTGTTTGTTTCCGAGCAAATGAAGGTGACGGATTTTAGATGAAAAGATGAACAGATGCAGGTTGCAGCTGTACGCACATGAATTTGCATGAAGGTACAGTGAAAAACAAAAAAGTTCCACTAAACTGAAAATACAGTTTTAAAAGCCACTTAATGAGTCTAGTTGGTGACTCAAGGGAAAAATGAACTATGAGCCCCTTTTGCTTTCCTTTGCTTTTAATGCATGTAATAGTTAGTAATTAAATATGAGTGTGTAGTAACTTGAAAGGAGTGCAATTTAATGTTGCACTTTCATGAAAATGGGGCATTCACAAGGGACAGTTTTAGAAGTAATGGTCAAAACCTGTGCAGCAGAACCTGAGATATATGGTGTTATTATGTTTATTATAGCTGCTGGATTCTCAGTTGTTAAATCGGTGTAGTGCCCTGTTTCAGATTAGACATTTGCAAAAATTGAGCACAAAATCATTTGATCTAATCAAGACAATACAAACAAACTGGATGATAAACATGAGATTCAGTCATAAATGCATTTTTTTAATCCTAATTCCTAGTTCCGATTCATCAGCACACAGTTATAGCCAACAGTAACGTCTGGTGAAATCATGGCAAAGTAAAAACATCTTTCTAGCAAACTATTTCTGAATTGAGAACAAATTGGAAGCTTATGTGAGTTTACTTTCCCTCCCCAAAATAAACTTTTCGTTCTCTGAGAAATGAACTTAATGACAAAAGTTTCAGATCAAATAAAAACAGATGTCAACTCTGTGTCAGACATTTTGGCCTTGAGTTCATTGAAAGGAGCCGTATCAGTCAGCCAATCTTCTTAAGGTGTTGGGTAGGGTAGGGTCTTTCTTCAATAATAAATGACAGGAAGGCTGCGATGGATGGACTGCTGGGCAGAGAGATAGGCAGACGGGTATGCGCCGTGTGAGGATCAATAGGTGATGGTACATGTGTTAGATCTTATGGACAAGGCATACTGTGTAGTAGATCTCATCCTTATTCTACCACAGGCATCTCCAGTACAACACGAGCTGTTTGTTGAATTGCCTGTTTGTTTGTTTCTTACTTTTCTTTTTTTCTCCCTTTTTTCTGGTTCAAGAAAGAAAGCTCAATTTTTTTCCTGTGCATTTTTACTTTGTGAGAATCTTTCACTATATACAGAATGTAGTTGCTTTGAAATGGTTTTGAACAGTGTTGAACCATTGTAGTACATATGACTCTTCAAACATCACACTGTGCTGCCTGTATGCTGCTAGCTATTTAAAATCCTATAATCTATTGTTTCCCATCCGCATGGCTCTTTTGTTTTTGCTATATCGAGTCTTAAGAAAAGAGCAGAATCTATCTGCAGCATCTCTGACATCATTATCTCCGTTCGCTGTATTGACACAGAAGACACAGTTAACAGCTACAAATACAAGCAGAGCAGTCAGTGACAAACCTTTGGCTTTCATAGATTTTTACTTCTATCCACTCACTGGTCTCCTGCAGTTTTTAAAACATGGCTCAGGGGATGGCACCACTATTCATCCCCCCACTTCCGCCCAGACTGAAATATCTAAACAACTATTGAATGAGCTGCCATGGAACTGCACACTATTGATATTCATGTTCCCCAGAGGATGACTCCCACTGATTTGACAATTTGTTAAATGGGCTGCCATGACCTTTGATGCAGATATTCATGTTCCCCTCAGGAGGAATTGTAACTACCATCAACCATCATCAGCTCAGAATAGTTCCAAAAATAACGACGTTCTCCCTTCAGCTTCAGCTGTTTTCTGCTAAATGTTAAGTATTAGCATGCTAACACATTAAATTAAGACACATTGCTATGCTTCACAGAGCTGTGGGCTCATGGTCATGTCATGGTCATGTGGTCTCATTAAAACTACAGTACACATTTGATCCCAGGCTTAATGTGATTATATAAAGGACTTACTTTTTTCAGAGGGCTCCATGTTTTTTGACTTCACTGCGGGTGTGAGCATATGGCTAGAAATATCAGAGTCTCTGCTCCTGACATGATCCCACTTACATTTGTGCAAAAATAATGTAACAGCTCACATGGGCCCGCAGAATATATTTTAATCCCTGTTTAGTCCCCTGGTGTTTCTCTGGCGGGTAGAGTGAGGACGGGCAAAAGAAAGTCGACACCAATTTAAAGTTAGTTTAGTAATTAAGTTGGCAGCCGTGGTTGAGTTCATATTGGTTAAAAGGGTAAATGAAGGTAATAATTACTGTGAAAAGGCATGAAAATTCATATATTCATCACCGTGTCGTTAAGCTTCTTTCGTATGTGTATTATTACAGTGTCATTAAATGGTGGTTCGAGAGGATACTGGCTAAATGAACCAGTTTGATTGTCTTTGCAGATTTTTTGTTTCATTTTAACAACTGACTCAATCTGCCAAGCTTCTCAGAATCTCCTTCTAAGCAGCTGAAGCCAAACAACCATTAACCATTTCTAAACTCCTCAAACTATGGCCAGATAAATTCCCCATCTTCCTATCAGCTTTACCACTGCAGTATGAAAGTTAATAACCGGAAAGTCATCGCTGGAATTCAATGATATGTTTATGGTGATAAGGAGCTATTAAAGATTGGTGTGAGAGGTTAAATGAGGTGACGGGAACTAAGCTGCTTTATGACTATGCATCGTGGCTGAGGAGAAGGAGCTGAGTCATTGAGGTGACAGTGTGTGGACACGATAATGAAAACTTCAATAATATCTAAGAGAGGGAGAGAAGGATAATAAATCTGCAATCTGTGCCCCAAGATGTGATAACCCATTACCCACATAAAGATAACATCTGGTCCCCACACTCCTCCCTGGCACGAGATAACAAACCATTTTACATTTCACTTTCTTATCCTTTTCTAATCCTTCGGCCAAAGCAGCGAGAGCCATCCTAGTAATCATCGGCACAGCCACATATAAACAAACTTAATCTTCTCGAACCCAAAACTTCAGAAAATTAACAAGGCTCATTTTGTCTAAGTGTGCACAGCTGTTTCCCATATACGCTCAAAATGACCTGAATTTACGGTGAGCCAGCACTGTGTTCCAAATTGGCTTTCGCTATGACACATTTGTATTTTTCCATATAATGTAAACCATTAGATATAATGACCCAATGTCACATGCAATTACTGCCACCATCTTGCAACAAATCCTGAAACTGGAATTCCACCTTGTGTGTTTGATATGATGGTGGAAGAAACGGTTTCATTCGTGTGCTTTGAACTCTATTCTGAATTTATTCTCTATCATTTCTCTCTTACAAAATCAAACAGTGACAGCTCTAAGAAATAATGAAAAAAGCCCATTCAGTTTTTTTTTCATGGATCTCTCTGTGTGCTTGTCTGCTTTATTTATACCTCGCCTTCAGCAAAGCAGCAGCTGAAGCAACATTTTTAAGAGGCGTTGTGGGTAAACATGGTAAAGTGCTGGCAAGGGCAAAGTACAAAATAGTCTTTAAGGTCATTAAAGAAAGAAAAAGTTTTGTTTCTTGGCGCTAACCAAGCTAACACAAAATAAATCAAGAACATGATTGTTACCCTTGAAAGGACTAGAATGCAGCCTACAGATGAAGAGGCGACAACCTTGTAGCATCATTGTGCCATGTGATGAGCTGTGTAGGTGTTACCACATACACACACATGTAACCTTTCTTCACTCTACCCATGAAAAGTTATTTTAATTCATGGATGTAGAATTAAAAGAAAACTGTATGGTTGAATAAATGTGTGCTTTGGATCCTAGCTTGACATTGCCTGCAGCTTCGGATATTCCGCTCACATATCTGGGTCAAACGTCCCACAGAGAGGCTAAGTTTTGTTTTCCAGAAGAAAGAAGTGCTTTGATTGTTCCCCTCTTGTTCCTTACCTCTTCGTTTCCTGTGATAGACAACTATGTGTCAAAAAATGTATATTGTTGGTGATCCAGCCTTCCTAAAAAAGCGAATATTTCCCTGGAATGATTCCCTCTCATCACCGAAGCAATGTTAAAAAGCAATAATATCATTCCCTGCATCACCATGAACTGATTGAGGGCACTAATTCTCTGAAAATTAAATGAAACCAGAATTGAGGACATTAAATACATCTAGATAAAGTGATTACTATTTGAAAAAAAATCTGTTTAGCAAATCCACAATTTTTATATTTATTTATTTATTTTGAAATAACATTGTTTGATAAGTACACAGCAACACAGGTTATCTGAAAACAAACAAACAAACAAACAAAAAACAGTGATGTGTTGAAGGTTTACGCGCCAAAAGCCTCAAAAGTCTTCATTAAGTACCTGCTGCTTTTATTTTCTCAGGATCTTCTGTCAAAAGTATACAGGTCACACGCCGATGCACAGCTTTACTTTGACAGCGTTCATTCTGACAGGGGTCAGAAAAAAAGCTCCTGACATTTAAAACTCACCAACAAGATAAAGTCAGTGCTGCTTCTCTGTTTTGGCCCTGAGGACACTGTTTGCAAGGTGATCCTTTCTCTGCTTCTGTTCAGCTCTGTTTTTAAGAACAGATATGTCAGTTTTCCGTGTTGCTACAAAGTGTTCACAGGCAGAGCAGTGAGGGACATCTGTGACAAGTTATGGACAAAGGTGAGGTCAAAGCATTGTTTGTTGACACCAAGAATATGCTGAATGCTTCTTGTCACAGCTCAGTGCCTGTTTAGGGGTAACTTAAAAGCAATATAATGACCACTCTATCTTGCAACAGGTTCCAACATCTTCAGTTGGATCTCAGGGAAATGGTGGCACTTTCATTTCATCGCTGGCAACACAGATGAATGTATCATATCGACAGCACAGTGTGGGTGGGTATTAGAAAAACAGCAACATCCCGTCAGACTTCACAGCTATTTCCTTGAAGTGCCCGTCCATCCTTTTACCACAGTTCAATAAGTATGGACAGATGAGCTGCAGAGCCTGAAGCAAGAACATTCATTCACACATTAAAGCAAATTTGTGTAGAACTTCATGGTACAGACAGGAAGATTTTCTCTTTGGGATTTTTACAGCACAATAGTGAATCACTGATACTGTGTTTTTAGTCTTGGCTGAATCATTATCAGTAGATTTGCTGAAGTAGTTAAAGTACTGGGCGTTCCTCAGAGTGACACAAATCTAATCCCTCACTGGCTTCCCACAGACAAATATGTTTGGATATGAACAAGGTAAGGGCATAAAGACTAAAACTCTAAACCAAGCCTCTGTGGTGTTGTCCTCAGACAAGAGGTTGAAGCGTTTTTTGCGCATCAGAAAAATGAAAAGCTTAGTAAACCATCTAGCATAACAACTGCAGACTTCTCCAAAGCCAGAAAATGTCAAATGATTTCATGCCAGACAGAAATGTCAAGTTGGTGGTGCTGCCTATAAAGAAGATACTCTTCACAAGACTAGCAGTAGAACTTCCAATACCATTCTTTTTGACATGTCAAGTTGTGTTTTTTTCTGTATTGTTTACCTCTTTGTACTTCTTTGGTTTTGGAAAAGAAGCGGTTTTGGCAGGTTTACTAGTGTTTGCTCTTTTGCTATCTCCATTCGAACCATCTCTGAGTATGCCTCACTTTTGATGCCTTAAAAACCCTCTGTCAGTTGGATGGTTGTGTTAGGTTTGTAGAGATTATTTTATGCATGATTTTTTATTTTTTTTGTATTTTATCGAGAACTGTTCATCCAAAAAACTTAAGAGTCATCCCTACACTTCCATAGGCCCTCGACAATACGCCCACCAACTTTGAAGTTGATCAGATGAGCAGTTGCTGAGAAGACCAAAGGACAGACAGGGAGATCATTTATCAGTTGAATTTTAATAATTGTACTTGACATGTTATCAGTGGAAAGAAAAAATGAAAAGTCTGCAACAAATATTCTGTTTTTTCGAGGTTTTCCCAGTATAATGAAGAAAATCTGGTTGTTGAAAATATTTCAACTTCAATTTGGCAGAAAACATCTTGAATCATTCATGACAGCTCATGTATTGTGTTGTAGTTTAACCTTGGATGGGAACAATAAACACTTGAGAGCACTGTGAGAAAGAACACGCTCCAACTGCACTCTCTGTGCTTCAACACAGCTGCATAATTTGTATGTTTGACAGACGGAACTGCAGATACAGTTGCAGGCGTAGCCTCCGATGGCGTTGCAGTTCAAAGTTAGCATTTCAGGACAAAGACGAGTTTCTCGTTAGGTGACTTCAGGGAGTGCTGTGATAGTCAGATACCTTTGCAATTTCATGGTGAAAAGTAGCTGAAGTTTGGGTTTTCTGATTGCAGTGGAGTTCAAACGACTGGGGTAGAGCAATCAAACATACCCCGGGGCAGCCATTTTGGATATCTGGGTTAATAGTGGCGAAACATGTGCTAGCAATCCAGTTAGTCCAAGTCCACAGCCGAAAAATAATCAGCTAAGCTTTAAAGGGCTCATTATGAAGAGCTTTCTCTGAGAGAAACACGTCGCCAATCGGGGAGTTTCCCCCCGTGTGTCTCTTTTTATTCTGGGAAATCTAAATGCAAAAGGATTCCTCTCAACAAAGGTTACCATCTGAAAGCATTACAGAGAGGGGAGGGAAGAGAGCAAGCTGGCAGGTGCAATTCCTGCTTCTACTTAAATGGTAATTTCAAAGGCACCAGAACATTTCCCCTAATCTTGGCTTTTGTCCAAAATTGTCTTTAGTCAAGCTACCTGGTTTTGCAATGAGACCTGGTCAGCCGTCACAGGAGACGTTGCAGGTCCTCAGGAACCCAGCGAGGTTTTTGTCTTGCCTGTTAGTCTCCGTTCTCTGTGGCTGACATTCATACAAATGGGTTTCATAGCTCCAACTCCCTTGTCTTTCTAGGCGGCATTGTCCAGAGTGGAAACACAATGAGAGTCAGGGGAATCTGCTTGTACGTTCTTCAGAGATCAATGGAGCTTGCGCTGGTACCGCTGAATGGATTAGAATTATGAATGCGTTTATGCAGAGTTCATGTACCGTGAGATCAAGATGAGATTCGAAGCTGGCACATGATGTCTCTCCTGATTTGCATACTGTTTGTTCAAATAAGATTTCATCAACTTATTCCATCACTTTTTCATTTCCCTTGGCTGTCTCCTTTCTTTTATTCCCCTCCTACCATTCTCTGCTATCTGTGATTCTCTGCTATACTGCTATTAGTGCAAATCTGTAGATGTCTGAGAAAAGAAAATAGACTTGTGATTTTATTTGGCTCCAAATGTTAATGCGCTCTGCGTAAGGAGAATTTCCATAAATGAGCAGCAGAAAGCCATGCTGGCGAGACTGAACGGGACTGTCAGCGTCATTCATGTGCAAATACATATTAAATGTAGTAACTTCTTAGAAACCTCTATTCACAGATGTATTCTTGCAATGCTTTCTTTGTAATATGATAAAGGGCTTGTGTTGAAGAATATCGCCTTTCATTCATAACCTCCAAATGGGATTTTCACATCATTCTGCTGGTTGGTGTTGAAATCAAACTCAGTTTTGAATCCTTTGTGTCTCAGCTCAGCCACAAGTGAAATTAAAATTGACGCTTGGTTTTGGTGATATAAAGATCTGTTTCATCAATGAGATGGTGTGTATCAACTTCTGAGGGAGAACAATGTGTATTTAACAAAGATCATTCATTTTATATGTTTGTCCCTTCTATTGGAGGGCAAGTTAACATTAAATTCAAACGGGACTTAAGGACTTTTAGAACAGTATTTTTAGGGGAATGGTCTATTGATTTGACCTCTGAACAACTGGAGGTTAAAACTCTCACAGAGAACATCAAGTTCACCTCCCTTACAATATGTTGCTCTCATTCTATTTACCACAATCCAAACCAAGCAAAGAAATAATGATGATACCTGAGATGAATCAAAATCCAGGAAATTGTGCATCGATTGTGTCTTCAGGAAGGATATAATCCATGAGACATAAAATCTTTAATTTGCTGGGCTTGCAAAACCTTCATTAGATCAGCAGCTTATCTACAGAAGTGTGATTAGTAGTGAGAGGTGTACAGAGGCAACAGAGCTTATGAGAGAGAAAGAGATGTGCCTCGGATTGATCCGACCTACTGTATCAGGGCATGTGGCAATCTTTCCAGCAGATTACGGGACAGAGAGAATAGACAGGACCTTTAAATTGTGTCTGACTGCTCACCAGAGGCCAATCACTCTGAGCTGCAAGTGGAGCTGGCTGCAATGTGTGTGTGAAATGAGAAACATAACAGTAACATCGTGCACAGTTTCACTTATGAATGAGCCCCCCACCCCCACCGCCCACCCCTTTAAACTCATGTTAAATGGTGTGGCTTTGATGAACCAGACAAAGACTTTTCTTCCACCACAACTTGAAATATCACTCTATCATTATCCAATTGTGAACCACTTCAGTGAAAGCTGACACACAGACAGAAGCCTCAATTAAATTAACAGGAAGTTGATGCACATTGATGTGCTTTGATTTTAAGTCAGAGCTGAACAAAACAAATGTTCAAATATACATGGATGCAACTGAAGTTGAAAAACTGACAACGTCCTCATCTGTCTCTTTTAATCTTGTGCAGCCAACATCTTAATCATCGCAATATGTGCAGATGTTGACTTTGCCTCTGGAGACGCCAACTCAGATAAATACGCTCTGTGCCACAGGTATCATGCCAATCCCATGCACAGATTTTACATTCATCCGAAGTACTACGTGGCTAAGCTCCTAAGGGGTCAACATATGGCTGCATGTAATTTCTTTTGTGCCTCTCAAGACATCTTAAACATTTCTCATTAATGTGTCAGTATGGTCCAAGTTTTGCTGCATATAGGCATCTACAGTGAACAGATTGGCAGTGCTAATATATTCCTCCTACTAGAACAATGAGGTCATTATCAGATTTGGTTCATTAGTGCCGTGTTGCTAAACTGCAGGAAAGATATAACACAGAAGACGAAATATCGGCTGACTCTGACAGCAGCAGGCTTCTCTCTACTGGTCTTGTTTACTTTGCCAAGCTTTCCTAAACATTACAAAGACTTTATGCCCTTTAAGTTCTAAATTTAAAGGAGAACATGTGTGACTGCAATCCGTAAAGCTCTGTGCAGTGATTCAGAAAAGTGTTGTTTTCGGCTCGTAATCAAAGGCTTGCTCATTAAAAAAGTCTGACTTTGATGGGTGAGGAGGTGGCACACAAACAATGTCACAAGCCTAAAACAATAGCTCACACCTAAAAATAAATATCTGCTTGGAAACAACAATTGCTTTTTCGTCATCGCAGCATTATGAAAGATCTGTGGTTTCTAGTCCAACATCTGTGGAAGAATATAAAGCTGTTACCTAACAGATGATGTTGGTAATTGTAATAGTTCATGGTCTATATGCTTATGTCAAAGAGATGCATTGCTGTCGTCATAGAGCCAGCTGACTCTACTGCCCTGCAACCTCTTCAAGACACCAGATCTCTTCCCTGTAGACTCCCCCTCACTTGATAATGGGATGTGAGGCATTTCTTTGATTCCTCTTTGATTTCATAGGCTGCCATTGAGCAGGTGTTACATGACAAACTCATGCTTGGTTATTTTATTCTCCCCTCCAGAATTCAATAAAGGCGAAAGGCTGACTTATAGTGTTTCTTTTATTGTGAAAACATCAATGGTGTCAGAGTGTGACAATCTATGCATCCACCTACTTACATTCTTCTAGGAGGAGGAGGAAGAGGAGGTTCAATTAGGTGGGGTAGAGTAAGCAGCACAGAAAGAAGAGAAGATTTTTTTTTTTTTTTTTTTTTTTTTTTTTTTCATCTTTCCCAAAAAATGCAGACAGCCTGCCATCTGTTGGATAAGTCACAACGTGCAAATATAATGTTAAATGTTCCACATTTTGTTGTACCGCTCTTTTCAAACAGTAGGTGGCAATGCACTCCACCGTTTAATTTAATAACCCTTCTACCATTGCAGTTATGATGTACACGCTGTGCAGCAGCGATTCAGAATTAAGGAAGGAAATGATGAGTATCCCATGTCACCACACATGACCTGGAAAAACTGACTAGTTAGAAAGTGTTAAGAGCGACTGAACAGGTGAACCCTGACGCAGACACAGATAATGTTAGGAGATAATATTATAGTTATTTATTGCAGGATTGTATGAACTTGAGCTGGGAACTAGGAGCCAAAGAGGGTTCTGATGGACAGTGTTCAGAGTAAAAGGGTGAAGATCAAGGATTCAGAGTGGAGTAACAGGATGGGGCAGATCAGCAACGGAAATAAAGAGCAGGATGATGACACAAAAACTGGGAGTGACATGGTAGTAATTTGGCTTGAAAGTGACAGGCAAAGTCTACATTCTGGCAAAGTGTAAGTGGCAGGGTTGAGTCTTTATAGGAAACTTTATTATGGAGCTGTTTACAGCTGGTGGAGCTGTGCACTGATCCTAGTCTTCCTGAAGGCACACACACACATGAAGAGATGCCACTCAGGAAGTGGCATCTGGTTAGGGAGAGGCTGTAAGTGAGGTGAAAGGCGTGGCACATGATGTTTCTAGGGGCAGATGTTAAAGATGGTTTCCACATCCTGGCACCTAGCTACAAAGAAAAGTCAGTGATTTGTCCTTTAATTTATGCAAAATTAAATTTGACATGTCACCTTTTTATTCTTTCTGTCTCTGCATATTTAAAGGTTACCTTACCTTACATGGCCATGAATACACTAGTGAATCTTGATATAATGTATTGTTGGAATAATTACCAGTGAGCTGATGACAATTTTTAAAATTATATTATATTTGCCGTCACCATTATTAACAACTGAGGGGGCGTTACTGCTGTTACCATCTGGAAGATTTAATGTTGTAGGTGTACAGCGTCACCTGTGATTAAGGATTAGATGTCTTACACTCCCAGCATGCTTTGCGGTGGGAATACTATCACAAATGATACGGTTTGATCATATATTTCACTTTTGTGAGCTGTGTTTAATGCCACTTTACTTCTCTATTAAAAGTCTGGACAAACAGTATAAAAAAAGTCCATTAAATAAAGGTGAACCTGTCAGCAGCTATGATTTGACAGAAAGAAATATTTTCCCTCAAATGATTCATAGCTTGATCAGCTTTACACAAAATATGTCAACGTTTAACTAAATCAGGAAGTGTTCCTATTTTTTTCACCGGTTTAAACAGGCTGTCACACACATTGCCCAACCTTCTTCTGAACATGTCAAATCCTGTCATTTGAGTCTTTAGTCACAGTTACAGTCAACAGGTTTCACAACACATTATAGGAACAATGAATAAGTTAAGTATCAAATACCAGGTGTTGTTATGTGGTCTTAGACTGATGACAAATGATGAATAATGTGGAATTATTACCAAAGCAGGTTCTACCCACTTGAAAGTTTAAGCTATGACAGATTCAGAAAACTAAAATCTGTAGGACTTTTGTAAATGTTGGTAATAATTAGCATTAATAATACAAACAGACAAAAAAGATAGCTCAGTAATGTGGTCTACATTTGTTTGCTTTTGGTGTTTTCCTTCTTTGTATCTATTAAATATGGCCCTGTATAATATACTTCAGGGTTTTTTCCCATCCGTAACAACATTACCTGTAAACTTTCCTCATCATTGACACTTATGCTGAATCACGACAGCCCCTGGGGAACTTTTACACCTGCACATTTTTTTAAACACTTAATTTAAGTGTATAAGTGTAAAGGAAATGCATATACTTTCACAATTTTTCTTCCTTTAAAATATTGTATAATTATATACTAACTCACACGAACATGTCATCAAAATGCATTTGGTGTAGTTGTAGATGTGTGATCTATTGAGCAAAAATACATTAAA
Organism: Polydactylus sextarius; assembly: GCA_016801845.1. NCBI lineage: Eukaryota > Metazoa > Chordata > Actinopteri > Polynemidae > Polydactylus > Polydactylus sextarius. The sequence goes on along the minus strand of CM028911.1, from coordinate 5,664,724 downwards.
TGTATTTTGTATTCACTTACAACATGAATAATATATGCAGTGGTGAGAAGAGAACTGAAAGTCTACTCATAAAAGTGGTCGAGTACTCTAAGTACTCATAACAAATTACTCTAGTAGGGAGGATCCCGTTAATATATCATAATCGATGTGACTCATTTGTTTACAGTTTCCAGGCTACATTTGTTCTCATAGACTAAATACACTTTTAATTCACCTTTAATGGAAGTGAAAGTATGTCTGCCAGATTGTGAAAGGGCAATGCAGACCACAAACAGTGACGCAGTGTCTGTGGCAAAGTTAAAACGCATAGTCGACAGACTATTTGTAATAAGGTGAATTAAAGCAAAACTCGTGAGAGAACAAAACTCAAAATTACTTAAATAAAAAGTAAAAAGTACAAAGTATCTAAATGTGTACCAGCTGGTGTATCTTTTATAAATTATTTCATCTATTTTATTCTGTATTTATTATGTATAAGTATTTTTTTGTGATATATACATATAAATCCATGACTATATAGCGAGTTAGTTAGTCTTTCAGAAGTGGTCATATTCAAACAGGCTACAAAGACTTATATCTTAAGGGACCTTTGATTGGGTAATCATTTTTTATTTCTTCACTGTTTATTAGAAGATTTTATGTTGGTTTCTTGTTTGATGTGATAATAATCAATTTTTCCCTTTATCATAATCCTAAAGATGCTTTGTAAACATCTAAATCTATCATCTAGTGAAAATGATTAGATCTGATTTGGAATTAAAGAGAAGTGAATAGCTAAGTCGGATCAGTCTAGTTATATTCAGTTATCTTCTATACATTTGTGTCTAACAGTGCAGGACATCACACTCTCAGATACACTTAGCGTCTCTTTAAACACCCGTGCTTTTTGAAAACATGTCATTTCTTTTTTTTTATATATAAACAGGAATCGAAACAGAGGGGTGACGATTGGCGATGTTATTTCCTGTAACATCGCAGTTTGTTAAACCTACTTATTGTAGATCTTCCTATAGACGTAAAGAAAGTATAACCATGTGTTTCAACGCCTGTGTAATAGTAAAGATGTCCCACCCTAAAAGCAGGGGCGTGCTGCCCTCTATCAGCGGTGACATGCCCCGCCCCGCCTATCAGCATCTCCAGGCGGCGTAGAGGAGCTGGGAGTCTGGAGGAGCAGGAGCAGGCAGCACAGAGTTCAGCGGCTCCCGCGTTCGTCCGACACTTAGCTAAAGCTGCTCCCCAAGCAGTGGAGGTGATGATGGCGGCGGCTGTAGAGAGAGGAGGCGTCCGGGCCGCTTTCCTGAACCCGAGCAGCGGTGGCGGTGGTGGACCAGCACCGACAACCCTCCCGACCGGAGCGTTAGCCGGGGCTGTGGTCCTGGGCTCGGGCTCCGCCAGCATGCCTGTACCCATGAACCTCTTTGCGACCTGGGAGATAGACCGATCATCCCCAAGCTGCGTTCCGAGGTAACGTTAACATTGTTATGTTAGCGTAAAATACCACAAACCACAATGTTTACAAATCACCACAATGTTTAATAAAAAAAATAGGCTAACGTTTGACAAACAACGCCCTCGGTGACTAACATTGGGCAATAGACGAGCTGCAACACATTTCCAAAACATTGTTGGGTTGGTGGCTAACTAGCAAGCTAACTAGCAAGGTGGCTAATGCTAACGATACCTAGCAAATAGCTGTGGTGTTTTCCTCTCGTGTTTTTTGTTTACAGCATTTTTACTAGTATTTTATTTTGCTAAATAAAAACGCAGTCGGCTAAAGTGCTTATCGACGAATTGTCATATTCACGTTGGAAACTTAAACGCGGTCTTCAAATGTGTAATTGTTTTGTCATTAGTTGTTGTGTTCAGTTTTATTCCGACCGTTATGATAACTAGCTTACAAAAGTTTAAGCAACTAGTTTAAGGCAACGTTGTTTTCAAGCTTTGCTCATATAACATTTTCTCGTGTCCGTGCAGGCCTGTGCTTGAACTGATTTACGAATGCATGCCACCTAATAGCAACATAACTATTTATAAATACAGTGACATGGATTCCGTCCCTCTCACAACTAACATGCGTCCTTTTCATCCTTTACCAGCTCGGTGTGTCATGAGCAAATGTGCAATTACAACAGCTGCTCATTTGAAATCCACATCATTTTTCGCTCTCGTGCTTGTGTGGTGTGGGGACTGTTTTCTGTTTAGTTTCAGTCTCTTCAGTGTAGCTCAGCTCTAGTTAACTGGACGTATACAGCCGTGACACCACAACAAACAATCGCTCCCTGTGTTGACACCGCATCTGACACGAGAGGAGAGTAAACTGCTTTGCATGTGACAATTTTGTGTATGCTTTAAGTCGTCCGCTTTGTCTTGATATTGTTATGATGACACTGTGCAATATCGACCAAAACAGCAATATTGTACAGAAATACTGTGCATTAGTATTCATCGTCAGTGAGCAGGCATTGCTGCCACCTGACCAGAAACCTCCTGGGATCTGTGGGCACATTAATCAGCGTTGACCTAGATCTGTTCCACTCACTGGGAGAGATGTGGGTTTGTGAGGGGAGGGTTTCCTCCACAGTCGATGTGCGTGTGTGTGTGTGTGTGTGTGTGTGTGTGTGTGTGTGTGTGTGTGTGTGTGTGTGTGTGTGTGTGTGTGTGTGTGTGTGTGTTTGCTTGCTGCCTCTTTACTGTGTGCATAAGTATGCAGTATGTGTGAGTGAGTTCATTGAATGCGGAAAACATGGATACTTTACAGTGATGATAATCTTTCAAATATATTTGAATATCCTTCTCTTTTGTCAGTTCCTCTTCAGCTCATTTTAAATCAACCGCATTGAAAATGGTTCAGTATCCTGTTTTATTTTAGTTCAATTTCATAAGTAAAGACTCTATTGTTTTTTAATTTTAGCTCTTTAAAGTGCAGTTAGATTTTGTGACCTGATTTTGTTAAATTGTGAAATGATCAATGTTTGGCTGTAATGAAACGCTTATAGTTTTTGGAGGTCTTCTCTTGAATAACAGATAGATAACACTGACACACTGTTCAAACAACTAAGAGTGGCGTTTGAGATAAGACTTCAAGTGCTTGTGATAGGTGTATCCATTAAGTTTTAAGGTTTCTGGCTAGATGGGAAAGCAGAGGGCCTGTCAGTGCATTTATAGTGTGCGCACCACACGGCACATTGATTTCTCACTTCTCTCTCCGTGATAACCCTCTATAGAAGGTGACATACAGGGTGTTGTATCAAAGATGAATAAGGGTGAGGATGAAATGGATTATTAATGAGGTTTAGAGTAAAGCCTCACCAGTCATTGTTCTGCACAACACTGCGATAGCTGCTTTACACAAGTCTTTATTGAGGTCTTAGGTAATTAGATCTGAGATGTAATGTAATAGAAGTTATCTTAGATAAGAGTATATGACAAAAATGTTTGTTTAGGCTGAAAAAGTCTTGTTGAAATTTATGTTGGACACGGCGACTTGGAATTAATATTGCTGGTAACATTTTTCACAGTGATTTGCCAAGCCTATTTCTGGCTTGTGTGTTTTTACACCACTTATCCTAGGGTGGTGTGAAAGGTCTTGCAGTGGGGCCCAACCCAAGGCCTGTTTTGGGGATTCTGCCTTGGCATGCTTTCAGGGGCTGGGCCATTTTGTGTGCAGCTGTTTGCTCCTCCACTAGCCTTTAGCAAATGTGGGTGTCCAGCTAAGTGGCATGGTTTCAAATGAGGCCACGGGGCTGTTAGCAATTGATGGTTTTTATTGTGGCACTCTCAAACATTACACACAGCTGTGTGTGTTGTTCGTAAATAATTACAAGATACTGTGTTTTAAAGATTGATCCTTCAAAGCCTTGCGGCCCCAGCTGAAAGCCACACTTCAGGGAAAATATTTTATTCACAGCGGAAAATATGTTGTCAGCTCTCATTGGCCCTCTCAGCGTGGGATTGTGGCTCCTGACAGCTTTGCTGTTGACACACCTATGGTACTGGGGCACTTAGGGACTTTTTAAACCTTTTCTTTTTGCCTTTCTTCTTTTCTACTTCTTGACTTGTACACAGCTTAAACTAGATTCATAGAAATATTTGTTTTGTCTGTTTCTTGTGCAAGGAACTGTTTACTCTTGCACTTGTTATTATCGATTGCTTGTTGTATTTAAATGCAACCATTAGCAAGTGCATAGAGTTTTATTGCTGTGTGTGATACAGTGTTTGACTGGTTTCTACCTGTCAGACGAGGGTTGTGGCAGCTCAATCCTTAACAGGCCTGTTGGAACAGTTTAACAGGCATTGTTTTTATTCCAGCACTGCCATGCCTGCCAGTCTGCCACCCTCAAATGTTTCTAATACCACGTGGAATTGGTGTTGCAGCTTATTTCTTTTAAGCCAAGCTCCCCTCTTGTATTTGAAAGTAACACAAAACCTGCTGGGGATAGAGAGAGAAATTACTCTACTATTTCTCATCTTTCTTCCCACAAATAATAGCTGACCAGTCCTTTGATATTAGTATGTATTTGGTATCAGTATTTCTTACAGGATTAATTCACTGATTTCTTCTCAAAGATAAGACTTGTATGCATTGTGGTTGGATGCATGTAAACATCATTGATGGAGTTAAACGCTAAAGAGAGCTACTGTATCTGTGTAAGGTGATAAAATAAATGGAGAGTTTTTGTTTTTTTTTTTTCAAATTGAAAGTTAATATGCAGGTAGCTCTAATTGCTTTGGTGACTTTTAAACACAGTAGTGTGAAATGCAATCCCGACTTGATTTCTAATACCTTTTGGCTTCATTACACACACATTTAGGTTTGTTGGCTTTATTTACACAGACAAACATATGTAGATAACATGTTTAAAGGGTATGCACATGATTGCATTGTAAAGCTGACTTGGCCAAACCTGTCTCTTTTGTCAACAGACCAAAATAGTGAGAGTTATTGACTCGGCATGATATGTGCATGGTTTAGCAGCATGCCCTGGAATCCAGCTGGCCAGTGTATAACTATAGCAAGGCAGGCATTTGTTGAGGGAACGGTGTGGTATTTGCAGGAGTGATACTAATGCAGAGGTCGGACGGTGCTATGTTTATCTACAAAGAATAAAGAATGTGTAGCAACACGAGGGGGTTGGTTTCTTACCAAGTTCAAAGATCTTTTACAACTCGAGGCCAAAAGTTGTGACCTTTACCCTCATCGCTAACATGGTGGCAATAACCAAGCAATTTGGTCATGTTTGTCATACAAGCTTGCCAGGCTTCATTATTTTCACAATGGCGGGGAAGTTGTTGTGGTAGACATCTGTTACCAATATACAGGCTTTCCAAATAAACATTACATTCTTATTTGGGTCACTGAACAAAAAAATGTTTTCAGCATTTGCAGATATTCTTCGCATGACATTTTTAGTCCATGATATTTTTTGCTTTATAAATGTGTATCCGTCTTTTAGCCCTCACTATCTGGGGTGAGGGAGGTGAAAATATCTTAAAGGTGTGCCCACAAGCTACAAAACGGCATCTTTCCTCCTTTCCTCTGATGTTTATCTCAGCTGACCACAGCATCCTTCTTTCAGGCTGTTTGATTTATGCAAGTCCCAAGATGACCCTGTTCTCATGTGAGTGCAGAACCTTATCTCAGTAGTAATTGACTGTGCTTGCAGGCACTGATCAGATGTTTCTTTCTTTTGCCCCAATTCTGTGTAGTGCATCAAACTGATGCTGTATCAGCAAGTAAAGAAGATGAACACAAACAAACTCAGGCATAGACTGGAGCAAATACTATTATGTTGCCTTTGTTTCAGGTCAGTGGAGATGAAGCCATTAGCTACAAGTCTTTGCATAGCCCTCGTGCTGCGATGCATACGCGCATGTATTATATCCTAAAGTTTGAATTGTTTGTGCAGTGTTCAGTGTCATTTCTGGCCTTAATCTATCAGATTTAATGTCTTATTTCTTTGTATGTTCATTTTTAAACCTAAGACAAAAACCACTAAATCAGGATCCAAATAATATAGCTTACTTTACCCTTTCACCTCCACCATAACCCCTCCATCTCAAGCCTTGGATTTTATTTCTCCCAGCAGGGGTGCCGCAGTAATCTGATTTCATAACAGGAAAAGAAGAACTAGTAATCTGATGCTGCACACAGACACCATTTTCTTAATCCTCTGCTTCCTTTTGGAATCATAAACAAGGCCTCCGCCGGCTATCTCCAGTGCCCTTCAGGGCTGCGGCACGGCGCTGCACGTCTGTCTGCAGTCTTCTCTTCAGCTACACTAACGCGGCTGACGGCTGAACTGGAGTCTGCACACGTATAGAAAAACAGCAGTGTCACCGTTACGTCGGAGTCAAACAGCTGCTTAGTCTCTTGTCACATCATGATTATACTGTTCCTCTCATCTTATTTAAACATATCATTTCTCAGTACCAGCTGTTTAAAAATTTCCTCATGAACTAATCTCTTATAATGAAAAAAATAGTTAATGATGTGCCATACTTACAGTAGTCATAGTATTTGACTTAAGGGACTGTTGCTAAAGAAAATACTCCAGCCATGCATAAACAAATTATGTCCCTGTGCAAATAATTTCAGAGGGATAACATCTCATTAATAGGCGACTGCGTAACTGTTTCTAAAAAGTAATGAGAAAGGAAATTTTAAGTTAGTCTGTGTATACATTTTATGCCGTTTAATCATTTTTGTTGGTGGTTTTTAAAAAATGTTAGAGATTCACCATGCTGTTCACACACTTTGCAAGCAGCAGGCCAATCAGCGCCTTCACTCTTCTCTTTTCATGCTCACTCCCACTGCCTGAAATGTGTCAAAATTCTCTTGGTTTCCTTCCCTGCCTTCCTGGAGGAGGAGGAATTTCCTTGGGAAACGTTTCACATTCCTGGCAACTAGAGAGCTGCTGGTGCAGCCTAAGCCAGGCCTCTTCACTCTGCCCTCCACCCTTTTTTGTATTCTGTCGCTCACTAACAACCTGGGAAGGGGTAGGGTGACGTGGTGTGGAGTGGGTGAGGAGAATTGGAAGTGTAGACTTCCCAGCCTGTTGAAAAGTTTTGCTGAACTGGCCCAGAGCTTCACAGTGAACAGGCATGTCGTGAATACGCATGTTGAATTCCTCACAAAGGGAAGAAAGGTTTGTTTCCCCCTGCCTGGACCTCAGAGTGGGAGTCAGGCCAGATTCTTGTGTGGGTGGTTACTGGGGTCTCAGCTAGTGACGAGGTCCAGCTTCCTGAGCCAACAAGTGAGGCGAGGAAACTGTCCACTGACACAGGGAGGATCCTGTCAAAATAAGGACATTTGGGACAATGATTCTCAACTCATTTTCTCTCCTGTTCTCGCTTTACTTATTTCCCACCTCTCCCATTCAGGCATTTCCTGAGCTGTATGTGCCAGCAGCAACACGCCGACCATTATTTCAGACACAAAACACTGTGGCGTGGATGAATGAGAGCACATGACAGACCATTTGAAAACATGGCGCATTGTCACAATGGCAGTCAGAGATTTTATTCTACATTCTAGCTGCATGTAGTCTGGTAAACAAGAACAGGTAGTTGCAGATGATGAGGAGACAACTGCAAGAATTATGAGTGTCAACATCATCTGAACTTAAATGTATTCAAATGGTTAAAGTCTATGATTGTATGAATGATAACATTTAATTAATCTAATTCTTGTGCTCATAAAGCCAATGAAACATTGCGCTCATTGAGGCTAAATAACATCCCGAGAGAGGAGCCAACGCTTTGCACTGCCTTTGCTGTCTAGCTGAGGACATAACAGTCCTTAGAGTGTCAGTTGTGAGATAGCATTGAGCTGGATGTCCTGCCCACTCGTCTAATCACAGATTAGAGTCTGAACTGTCTGCTGTCCTCTTGCCCTGCATGTGTCTTTGCTCAATTAGTCCACAATATAAATGTGCCGCTCTCTTGGCTTCTATCTTCATCATCAACATCAAGGGTTTTGTCGTCCATCTCAGCAGCAGCTCTTTACGTGCCATATATTGTAATGGGGGGTTGTTATTTTTCAAGTTACTTTGTCTTTCCTCTGTCCTCAAGAGTCTCATCGTTCAGTTTTCCCTCAACTTGGCATCACTGATTTTCACAGCAGTGCTGCAGGGAGATGGAAAAAAGCAAGGTGTGTATACAGAAAAATGGGGAAAAGCTGGAGCATGGATATACTCGGCACATTAGTCATTTGGACATATTAAGCCAGGGGGAATGGACTTGAGGGAGTAGTTATAAAGCACTTTTGGACTACCATTGTTCATTTCCAATGTAAAAACAGTATAATTACATGCACTGGTTGTTTTCATCAGTACTGGTGGGTATTTTCAGAAATAGATTGTGCGTATATTACGGTGCTTCACATATTTATTTAGCATCTCTTCTTCTGGGAAGTTTGATTCTTTCTTTCTTTTTTTTTTTTTTTTTTTTTTTATTCCTTTACAGGAAATACAGCTGAATCATAATAGTTAGTGCTGACCATTGCACATTTATTGATTACACAATTCCCAGTTCAGAGTGGGCAATTTTTCTTTCTGGAAGTGTTGTCTACATTGCTGAAAGTAGTTTGGAATTAGAGCACAAACGTGGAAAGGCCTCGTTGTCAGCTGCATTCCAGCTGACGACACACAAACTTGCTCGTTATTTCTTTCACAAGCAATATTTTTAATCTTACTTTTGTTACCTGTGTACCACGCGCATAGCTGCCTCTTCGCTAAAGAACTAAATATGTTGAAGCATGAGTAGGGACACGATAAAAACACGCTTAACGTTTGTTTTAAGACAGATGAAGCAGAGTGTGGCAGGTTTAATTTTTTTTTTCCCCAAAAAAGATCTGATCAGTCACCGGAGCAGAAAAATAGATATTATCATCGCAGGTGCAAATCTTTAAAGAGCAGTTTTAATCCTGTCTGATGCTAATGGGAGGCTCCATATGTCGCTGTGAAATAATTAATGTAACATTGGATCAATTCTTTTGATGAAATGTCAACACTCCACACCTAGTTTTGCTTCGTGTTACACATAACAAGGTGAATAAAATAAGTTATAGTTTGTGCTGGTGTGTAGCAATAAGTATGTTTAAAATCTTATCAGCTACATTGTATCCAAAAATCCTCCCTGTTTATATTCCCATTGACCTGTCGATGCTTTCTCTTATAACCCAAAGTTGGTAGATTGTAAATTGAGGGAGATTATCAGTTATGTAAAAACTCGCCATCCTTTTTTGCTGTATTTCATTTCATCCTTGCATAATCCAGTTTTTTAAGAGTTGAATTGCTTTCAGTATTTTTTTTTTTTTAAGTCTTTAAGTTTTAGTCTTAGTCTCTTCATCTCCTCATGCCATAAACACTGGCCTGTGACATAGTTTCTAGAATTGAACTTTTCACGCAGTCTTTGCTATTCCAAATATTTCCTGCTAATTATGGTCAGGTAATAATGGCTATAATAACCACATAATCACAGCTATTTTGCTCATTTTTTGAGCATAAGTAAGCATCATGTATCGTTATTATTCACAACTGTCCTGCAATTTCTGAATTTACAGGTAGCCGCCGTGCCTTTATTTCAACAGTGTTCCTGGACTCTATGACCCCTTGCTATAAATTGCTGTGTGTCATCATGTTTTTAACTTAATACTATTTGATTTCTTCTTTCAAGACTTTTGTATTTTCCTGGTCAGCAGGCTAGACTGAGAGATTGTTTTAAACAAGGATTTGCTCTTGATCTTTTGATCCTGCCAGTAGACTCCAAGCGAAGGAACATTCCTGCCAGGCAGACCATCCACCTTGATAGGATTTTAAAGCTCAGTCATAACTCTGTCAGGTCGTGACACTCACAGGATTTACCTGTATTTGTTTGACTGGTTACTCCAGACTCATTGTGATTTTACTGGATGCAGCAGGCACGAACTTGAAGAACTGCCCGTATTAAGTCAACATACCTGTGATTTACAGCAGTGAAACACATCATCGCATAATTTCTGGCATGTGAGAAAGATCTTATCTGTCTTGTTACCGTCTGATGTACTGATGTCGATATGGTCAAGGTGTCTTTAGCTTAGACTTTACTTGTAAACATGCAATGCCCGGTCTGATCTTGTCTTCTGTGTTCAATACAAACACGGACCTGCTGACCTCATCAGTTTGTAGTGAGGGCTGAACAAAGGAACTGTTTAGCTCTGCAAAAACAGCAACAAAGAATGACAGGCATACACTGAGCGTAATTGGTATTAAAGAGGCTGAAGAGTAGTTGAATGGAGCTCAGTGGGCGCTCATGCATCTGGAAGCGTTCGTTTTAAAAAAAAAGAGAACATATTGGAGCTATGACTAGTGCACTGTGATTGCTGACTCACAAATCTTGTCACCAGATTGACAACTTTGGCTTATTATTTGTCTCAATGCCCGTAAGACTGTGAGAATTACTTTTCACAGCATGTTGAGGACTGTGATGATAAAATAAGGAGACGGGTTCTTCCATTTCCTGTCCTCTGTGAACAGGCGCAAGCTTCACATTTTATGACTCAACACAAACGGGACTTTTTCCATCGGCCCGTATTTCTCAATAGGACACACACACAACTTCCTAGCACACCCTTCAAAGAGAATGCTTTAAATGATTTTTACCAGAACACCCACATAACAAGAGCACACTGGTCAAACCTCTGATTCATACTTCACAGATAGAAATTTTTTTTTCACACGGGTTAGGTGTTTGATGGAAAGCACTGGCTTAAATCAACAAACTGAGACAAAATCTGGCACTGTACCGGCCCCATGCGGTATTACATAAAATGTGCTGGTAATCCCAACAACAGTCAGATTCCACCACAGCTTTGGAGAGCCTCGGGACTACAGAGTTCACAAAAACCATATTACACAGTATTATGACAGATATGAGTGCAGCTGTTATGACCTCTACTCTCACATTCTGGGAAACAACCGGTTTATCTCCTCTCCGATCTATTTTTCTTTTCGTAACACATCCCTAAGGGCGGTTTCATACCTGAGTGATGACACCTGTCCTGCCTCTATCTGTGCTGCTCCAGATTGCTCCTTTGCAACTCATGTGTTTCCACCAGCTGGCCTGACAAAGCTAAAATTTTACCCCAGGAATGACTTAACAAAAACTACATGTTGCATGAGGAACTTAAAAAAAAAAAAAAAAAGTAAAAGGCCTATATTTTATTTGCAGGTAAAATACAATAACAAGGTGGAATGATTTCTGCCAGTCCTCCACAATGCAACACAATCTTGTTTTTTCAAACATAATTACAGCTTATTGAAAATATATTTTAGCACCTTTTCCCCACAGGAGGTTGCGGTGAGGGCGCAAGAAACAGTTGATCCAATAATCACTGCATTGTATTGTATTGAACTGAAAAACGGACCATGTTTGCAGACTTTATTTGTCGTGTGTTCTCTCTCTCTCGGGTGCTCAAGTTTCAAGTCTAAAGATACACATGATTGGCACTAGAGGATTGACAAGTAAGTTATACATTTAGCCGTAGCTTTGCCAAAATATGGCTGCTGGAACACAGTGAGCGTTACAGATGGAGAGCGGAGGCTTTTCAGGGTATGTCAGAACTTCCAATGAGAAAATACCTCCCAACCCGTGGATTATGATAGAGGACAAGTTCTAGATGTTCCATTAGGTGCTTTATACTTTTATACTGCCATAAAATATCAGGCAATATCAGGATCTGTAATTAAATCCACATTTTAAGCCATGGGAGTTTAGTGTACGTTGCTAAAAAAGATTGAATCCATGTCTGCATAACATCGTGAGGGCTTTGTTTAGCTTAATCACATGACTTTTGGCCAAGCATAAGCTGCCATCTCATTACAAAATATTTTTCTATTGTGCCATGATTGATGACCACATACCATCTGTTGTTTTGCATTATGAGAATTAATGTCTGATGTGAAATCTTCATTGTTACAACTGGAGGAGATTAAAGGATGTATTTGTAATCTCAGCCCTGGTGATGACCTCTGACATTCAGCAGTGTGTTGACAATCAGAAAGTCAAAATAGACACAACTTACCCCCCCTCACCCGTCTAGCCATTATGTGCCTTTTCGAACCTCCTTGACACAACGGGAACAGTCCTATGAAGGCAACTGTCTCATCCATAGTGTGTTCGATTCCACTCTTTGAGGTATGTTGCTATTGTGACCAGCAGGTTTTGTGTCACACACAAACTGAAGAGCCACAGATGTCAGGTTTTGGCAACTTAATCACTTCCTCTTGTTCTCTTTGTGTACCTTGGTCACAGCCTCTTTTTTTCCTTTTTTCACTCTGGCCTTGAGAAGATTTTATTCAGAGGAATTAACACTCAACCAGCATATGGCTGTCTGGCACACATAACCAGATATTTGGGGGCTAAAATAGCTTTTGCATGAGAGCCTAAGTGCAGGCTAAGCTCGTATGGCACGTCCTACTGTGTGAACTTGTTAAAATTGATCCATTTGGCCTTTTGGATTAGTCTTAATCACTTGTAATGTACATTGGATTCAAAACTTCATTTGGCTGCTTTCCAAATTACCTTCCTCAACACTTCTCCGTTCTCTGTTTAATCACAATGATGTTGTCCTTGCATTGTTTTTGCAGTTTTTTGCCTAAAAAAACATGAATTTGAAAAAGGAAGAATTAAGAAGAATAATACAGCATTTACGAGGGTAGCGTGGGCATGGATTTGAGAATGCAGCTCTTTTGTTTTCAGTTAGACTGAAAGGCTATGAATAAAACATTTTAAATAAATAAATAAATACATAAATAAAAGGACATTTTCATGTATTGCTGTTTGAGCAAATCTCACTAGCTGCAAAAGCAAGCCTTCACCGTGAATAGACTACTGTTCTTCCTGTAGGTGAATGAAATATTCAGAAGAAGAAGCTTTTAGACTGGCGAACTCTTTATTTGGGCTAAATTATGTAACTATTCATGAACAAATAATAAAGACATGAACAAAGTGCTGTGGCTTCTGTTAGCAGGAGCCTTGACTCTGCAGAGAAAGGGAAGCAAACACGGCTTCTTTTAGAATTTCATGCAGAGCATTATGTCGAAGCATTTTTTATTAAAAGAATATGACTGCATTCACATCTCCAGCAAAGAATATGAGAATTGGTACAATGAAAGGACTAAAAGCATGACTTGAAGCTTTTTTTTATCTTTTGCTTGGAAGCCCCTCGGCACATACCGAACATAGACAGTCTCTTTTTCATTCAGCTCTCTGTTACATCACTCATCCTCCATCCTCTACTTCCCCCTGCTTTGTGCCTCTGACAATTGCTGTGCAGTGATCCGAGGTCGTAGAACTGGCAAAACATCAACTAGAGTGCTGACCAGGGAAAAAGAATTACAAAAGTGTGGTTCTGTTTAGGCAGCATATTGTTCAACTGCGATGTTTTGTTGGAGGCGCTGTCAGTGCCGTGCATGCTCATTTATAGTGTGTCAGGACCCATGTTCATACTTGCCTGATAAAGTTTTTTATGACTCTATGAATGAGATGTTTTTCCTTCTTTTTTTTTTTTTTTTTTTAAAAATTGAAAGCAGAATTTTTTGTGAAAAGTAGAAACAGTACATTTTCTACTGGGGCTTCAATCTTTCCAGCAGAGACACATGAACTTGAGCACCAGTATAAATATGTAGAACCTGTCAACTTCACTTTGTGTAAGCAGCCGTATTTTAACATTGGGCTTTTTTTGTTTTCATTTTTGATCCTATTGCCACAGGATTACCGTCATAGCTGCCGCCTCTTTGTAGCCTCTTGAACTTAAGGGTGTCTCTGTCGTAAAGTTATTTGAGATGCTGCTATCACTAAAGTGGTCCAGAAATAGCAGTGAAATAGTAGCCACATGCACTCTAACACGCCAGGACATCTTGAACTAATGGCTTTAAAAGATGTTGATATAGATGGGATTTGTCCGGTTTGTTGACATTGGTCCAGACAAGAAACACTCTGGAGTGATGTTGTGATATGGCTGTAATGGATGTTGTATTTTTATTTATTTATTTAAACACAATGAGTATTTTAAGCACTTCTTCCTTGGTGAATTTTTGCCAATTTATTGTAACTGTATGAGTTGTACAGTGAATTATGAAAGGGCTAAGTGTTTGTGTGCTCCCAGCGCATTTTCTATCACAATATGAAGCAAGATTTGTTTGTGAAATACCTGATTCTGCGCTGGGCGCGACATTATTTGTCAAAAGCGAGGAATGTGCAAAGATAAAAACATTGTGGTGTCTGTGTTCTCACCATCAAAAGATTATAACCTCAGATGCTTCCAGTCGCGTCCTCTCCTACCTGATGACGAGGCAAGGGGCAGATTTGTGGTTTACATTTTTCAAATGCCTTTTGACGTCAGTGTTGCATAATCTATGTCTGCTGTCACAGAAGCAGTCTTCACACGGACATATCCCTTTACCAAAAGAGCCAAACTCAAAGCAGCGAGTGAGTGAAGCTTGGTGTCGGGCCAGAAGTTCTCTTTGAGATGTGACTCCAGAAGAACCCATGTGACCCCCACAGCCCCCCTCAGGCTTTTAAAGAAAGAAAGCCATCCTGACTCAGGGGAGGTTAAGGTCAGAGAGAGGCTAACAAAGAAGATAATTTACTGTGCAGAATGTGTCTCTGACTTCTACCCCACTTTAATCAATTATTCCATTCTAATGTTTCTTTGATATAAGAGGCTCAAGTCAGCCAGTCTGGCCTGGAAGAGGGAGACATGGTAACATGACTGTCTGCTGAGTCAGCTGTGAAACGGCGGCGTATATGATATGTGATAGTCCATCACCACCAGTTTCACCCTTGTCACACATTCTTCTCAGTCTGTTCTTTTTCACTAATGATGCAGTCGACCGAAAAAAAGATTTATGTTTACGTGAAGAAGTGTTAAAACTCGAGCATCCCTGGAAATATGAAAACTTCCAATGTTTGCTTTTCCTTCTAAAGAAAATGGACACAGCAGCTGAGATTAGATAATGCACCGTGCCACATAACCCACAATAACAGGCTCTTATCTCAAACCAAATATTTGGCTGCGACTGTTTGAGTGTACTGCCTGATAAGTTGTTTTGTTTGTCCTGCACAGATAAACGTGAAAGGATTTGAGCAAAGCTTCAGACAAACCATTTTTCATAACAGTGACTTTAATAGTAACTCTTCCTTTCCCATGTAATAATAAAGTATTTATTAATTATGATTGTTTTAAGGTTTAAACAAACATTTGTTGGCACGTGACTCTTGTCAGAGTTTTGCTGTTTGTTGATGAGTGTGCAGGTGTGCAGCGCTTGGGTTAGCCTCTAATAAGGCAGTGGTGTGAGAGAACAAATGCTATGTTGCTATGTTGTGTGCAGTGTTTATCTATGGTTGACGAGCTGTTCAAGTTTGCCTCAGCTACAGAGCCTCCAGTGCAGATTTATTCTGGTTCCTCCTTAGATGAGAGTTCCTGCCAAAGCCTTTGTCCTCGCACTAACCTTCCATATTTTTGATTTCCTTAGTAATAATGGTATGTTGCAAGAAGCAGTCTGTATAATCTGAAAGAGGAAAATGGCCTGGTAATCTAATGGCCTAGTTTTACTTTATAGGCAGAAAAGGTCAACAGTTAGTGACGGTACAGCAAGTGACTTAGATACACTAATGGGCTTAGATGGAGCAGCGCTACTCATGCTGCCGTGAGTGATGCCATATAGGCTAAAGCTATTAGCTGTAAAGTATTCAAGCACCCACTGGGCGCTGTCCTTCAGAACCATCAGTAACCGTTCACTGTGACATGATATTACACCACTGTGAGTCGCTTTACATGTCCATGTCACTAACCGAAGATGTCATTTAGAAAAACATTTGCGTGTTTGCTCTAAGTAGCCTGTGTTAGGGCCGGATTCTCTACTGACTCTGTTATCATGTTACATTATTAACACACTTCCTGTCACACAGTTGCTAGATGAATTGATTAGTCTGGCAACTGAAAATCAATCGACGACAAACGGACGTGTCAGTGATAGAATGGTTCAGTTAATAGTAATGCTAATATCTTGATTTATAAAATAAATAAAGCTAAAAATGAAGTAAGTAAAAAATAGATGAATAAATTCTACCCTCAAATGGGTAAAATCATATTGTATTTAATGGGTGAAAGGGTTCAAACATTTTTATTACAGTCATTTTGGTGGCTGTATTTTTTCTGCTGTCATCAGCTGCATAGAGTACAACCAAAAACAGCAAAGGACTCCATAATCAGGATGCTATAGTGCATGAGAGGATCAATAAAGAGTGTAATGATGACCCCCATCAGAAGAGCTTGGCAGGCGATGAGTTGACTTAACCAGTGCAAGCACTGAAACTGGAAGAAGGATTTCCCCACGGGCTCTTATCAAGTGGGAAACAGACAGAAAATGTATCATTTATCTTCGCTTTCCACCGTGTGTTCCCAGAAATATTAAACTAGAGACTGTTGTGTAGATTCCCCACCCACACGGTCTTTTCTGTGGATTGATAACACTGTTGTGTTGTGGTCTTTACTTGGCACTGAGAGGCGGACCGCGATCCCACCCCAGGCTCTCTCTGGGAATGTGGGAATGACATGCCAGAATGGAGGATTAATACATCTTTTAGAGAAGACCCTATTTTGATCTTGAATATGAGCCAGTGTTTGTTGAAAGGAGGGGAGGCCATACCGCAAATAACAACCCCCTCCTCTGAATTCCTGTAATCACATCTACACAGTATGGTCATACTGACAGTCTTCTCTAAATCAAGCTGAATTATCCTCAGCCCAGACTGCGCTTCTGCCAGCTATTTTAGTACAATGATTAGTGCTTTTGTGTGACACCTGGCCTGTCACTGCAGTCATTGTTTGGGTGGCAAAGTGAACTGGCAGTGGGTAGCAGTACAGGGACAGACTGGCTCCAGGCCAGAACAGATGGCCACGAGTTTCACTTACCACACAACACAGTGGCAGGCAGGAGTGAAGATAACACCTCTGTCTAATAATAAAAATCCCTGGTTCCCTAGGTGACCCCATCAGCGCCTGCAGCCTTTTTAATTACATGTGAATCCCAGTATAAAGTGCGAGAGGATACATGATACAGATGTTTGTGAAAAAAAAAAAAAAGAAAAAAAAAGACCTGTTTTCTGTTTTCCTTCATCCTGTCAGAGCTGCAGCTGACTGGTGACTCATCAACACGATACGACACAAGCAGGATACACACACGCACACACACACTACCTATAGCAATACCTATAGGCTTTAACATTTAATTATTCCAATCTTAGATAGATTTACATGTGCTGTGTTGAGTTTCCCCAGTAAAATGATGCCTTCACCAGTTTGGACCAACGGGGGATTCTACATAGGAACATTAAGTTCCTGGCCCGTTGTTGTCATTAAAAATTTTATGTCATCGTCATTAATGATATATTTCCTTGGCCGTGCGGATAAATCTTTGCGGGAATCAAATGACCTTTGGCTGACTTCCCTCCTCTTCTGCTGATGCTGTTAATTTCATCAGGGAAAACTATGACCAAACATTAACTTAGACAATTTAACATTAACAAGATGTATAAAAGTCAACCTTATGACTTTACCTCGCTCTGTAACATTTTTTGGAAACCAAAATCATTTAATGTATTTGTGAACTTACATCGCATGACACGTTGCCAAGACATGCAGAATAATAAATGTTTTACAATCACACCTGCTCTTTCCCTCCCTTTCTCTCTGCTGCTGCCGCCTTTAAAAACTGCGTCTGCACTGATGAATATCTGACCATTAAAAGACATAAGCTTACAGCTGCAAGTTTGTACGTTTCTCATGGTGCCTGTCAAAATTTAAAGCTTGTCACGTTTCAGAATACGAAGAGCTTTCTACTTCACATGTGCAAACCTGTTTGTTCACTTTACACCCCAGAATATTCAGTTGTAAACACATCGCTCTGTTGTTGTTGTCTGTTTCACTGGACTATTTTTTTGTTTTTTTTTTAGCAATGATGAGGCCTCATGAATCATACTTGCTGAGCCAGGAGAGCTGAAATAAGTCAGCCAGTGTTGCTGAGTCTCACTTAAGGAAAGCGATTCTGATTCAGAAACTACTTCTCGCTCAGAAAGTTCACAATTTAATACAACGCGACTGCTGGGAAAAGTGGGTCAGGAAGAATCTTAGTAAAGTTTTCTAGGGAGTTTTTTGTTTGTTTTTTGTTTTGTTTTGTTTTAGAGGGAGGAAGAAGTGGTGGGAGTCGGTGCAGGTGAAAGGGAAGGGGGATTTTTAAAGGTCACAAATTCTTGTAGAACTGTGAAAGAAGCATAGAATCAATGTGGTGTCTGGTTTAACCTACCTGTTGTTGTTTTTTTTTTTTTTTTTAAGAAAGTTGATTAACTGCTTTATACTTTAACATACTTGCCTTTTTCCATTGTACCTCACCCGTTTTGTATTCCAGTAATATCTGTAGGACAAAGAGCAGTCAAGTATATATATATATATATATATATATATATATATATTTCTGACTTGTTTTATTTAATAACGAACAGATGGCAGTCACATAAGCCTCTGCTCAGGGGCTCTTTAATATGTAGAAGCATGCTCAGACATGGCAGACCGAGGACATTTCACTGCATTATGTCTCGTCAAAGCACCTGTGCTATGTCGCCTTCCATGAAAAATGTTCCCATGAAGCTGACAGCATGCCTCCAGATTTAGTGGCACTTAGGTTCATCATGCATTTGGAAAAATACATATATTTTCCTTAAGTGACAAAGGACAGGTACCTGAATAGAAGTGAGTGTAATCGCTCGCTTGATCGCTTTGTGGCGATCGTTTCGTTTCGTTGATGATTCCTGGATGTTGCCTGTTGTCACTCGTATCATACGTGCCGTCCAGCAGGAAAATAAAAAACACTAGTTGAAATAAAATGTGGGCAGCAGTGAGTGTTGCTTTTGTCAGCCATGTTTTTCATTGCCACATGCTACAGCATGTCATGAAGGTGTGCTCACATTGTGTTATTCATGCCACTAATCTGTCTTTTTCTCTCCCCCCCTTTCCTGCTCTTTCTCCTCTCTGCAGGCTCTGCAGCCTCACACTGAAAAAGCTGGTTGTCCTCAAAGAACTGGATAAAGAGCTGAACTCCCTGTCTATAGCTGTCAAAATACAGGTGGGTGGGTTAATCTCCCATGTGAGGTGTGAATAACAAGCTCAACTGCAATATATTTGGATAGAAGCATGTCACAGTCTGGAGTCTGTGGCTCGCTGTTTCTCAATCCTTTATTAACACTGTATGCTGCTGAACATTATCACAGTCTCAATGATGACATGCTACTAATCCTGCCGATTGATAAAAAAACTTCAACAGTAGCACAGGAAGCACTGTTGAGTCACATCTACTCATGTTCTTTAAATGGCAGGCTTGTATTACTGCTCTAAGCAGCGGCTTTGGTACCTTAAGTCGGATTGTGCATCTTATATTGACTGTTCCTGTGGTCAGTGCTCATACCTTCCCATATTGCCATTTCTATATGTTGCAGAAACTATGTAATTAATACGTAATGAGGGAAAAATGGTGTGTGTTTCAGTTTGAACATCTATGTGGGTGAGCAACTCAGTTTATTTTATAGTGGCCACAGCTTCACTGAGTCTAAATAAGCTAATGTATTGTTGCTGCGCTCGAATGAACAAAGTCAGCTGGGTTTCCTTCTCACAGTCGTCGTGGCAACATATTCCTGTTCATTTATCGCCTCATCCTTTGTGTGGGAAAACTAAGTATTCCCAGAACAATGAGGTTTTTTTTTTGTATTTGGACAGGTGGGATTTGGTATTGTTGTCTTGTTTGACTTATCATTGACTAAGAGCTAAAGAAGAGCAAGAGGAAAAAGAAACAAAGTTGAGGAAACGCTTAGCAACAAATGTAAACAAATGATGTTTACGTATTGGGTATTTGATATTACACAATATTACATGTATTATTTTGATATTCAAAATCATAGGGGCTTGGTGCTGCCATGTCATAGAGGAGATTGATTGGTTTGTTGTTTTTTTTTTTTTTTTGGAAGTGTGCCTTTAGTATGTGTACAGGCCTCACAGTTTTAAAACACTCACTCAACAGTAAGCCTAGTAGCAGTTAGTGAAGATGATGGTCCACTGCTTCTGGAACAGTTGATTCAGAGAAGGACCTCAAACCTTTGAGAACAACTGGAGTGTTCACAAATACACAGTTGATGAACACACTGGCCTGAGGTGACCATGTGGAAACGATTGCACAAAGAAAAAGTCATTTAGACTTTTGTTTTTCTCTGACATTGTCCAGAAAATCAAATTGAAGATCCGAGTGAAAGGGAGAGGAGTCTGTAATTTGTACATAAAAGATAAAGAGACACATTATTAGAAGCCAGTGTAGCCTTCAGCTGCTGCTGTGATCAATTGTATCCTATTGTCACTGTGCCTTTGTTTTTGTTTGGCAGCATAGCTGAGATGTGTAATATAAAGGTCCTAATGAGTAGAAAAGATAGATGGAAGCATCTAGTGACAGAGGAAGTAAATACTTTCAATAAGTCCTAATCCAGAACGCCACATTTTCTTCTTTCTCATGCCTCAGTAATTGACTATTTTTCTCTCAGTATTGCCCCCCTCATTATAAAGTTCATTTTTAATTGAACCCTCATGCAATAATGGGTGATTCTGTTTAAACTGAAACAAATCACACAGCCCCCCTCTTTACTGTCCTCCTGAAGGAGAAAGCAACCAACCAAGTGTGGCTTTATCCATGAGCTACGTCGGCTCCAGAGCGTGAAATCTCTCCATTTCTACTGAGCCGCCCGGAGGACAGCAGGGCAAAGCTTTGTTCACTACAGCTCTGGAACTGGAGCATTAAATGCAATTTCCAGCAGGTTTGGTTGGGGAGAACAGACACACTGAGGGGATAAAGAGACAGTTGGAGAAGTTGACAGAAGAATGAGAGGGTTTTGTTTTCAGACAAGCAATCGCAAAGCTTCATTACTGCATGTCATCAGTCCAGCATTCTGCGTACAGTGGCCGTCTCTTTTCTGTCTCTGGGTCTCATCAGGTTAAGTGGCCTACATGTGCACACAACCCCTGTAATGGCTAACCATTTTGGATGTTCTCCCAAAGCCGCAGCAGTGGGGATGATGAGATTGCAGTTTAATCTGCAGGAGGCTGTCCGTTCCCCAGGAGACAGTCTTCTGTCTCGTACTCCGGAGACTGCTGGGTCACTTCAAGTAGCTCAGTCCTCCTCAGTCAAAAACCTCTGCCTCCTGTTGTGCTCATTTGGTTGCAATGTAGTATAAAACAGCACATGTACTTCATGATCATGCATTTAGCGTCCCATCTCCTCTGTGCACTGTTGCCTGAGGTTGCAGCCAGACATTGATGTCAGATGGATTATGATGGGAAAGGCATGCAAGCTGCATTTCAGCGCAAGCCGCTGACCAAAGCACTTCCATTTGCATTAGACTCAGATATGATCCAATTGTGAGTGTGTACGTGTGTGGATACATCAATGTGTGTTGGGAGAAAGCAAGGCCTCAAGCCATTAAAAGCCCTTTCACATGTTATATGTTGAGCTTTTCTCCTGACCGTGAATCACTTCATGTGATGCGAGCCACTTTAAAGAATTTAACATGTTTAAAAAAGTAACATAGTGAATGGGAGCTTGTTTTCCCACAAGCTTGCACAGCTCGGTAGAGTAGAGGAACTGTAACATTCCCCATCTGGCTCCAGAAAGACAGTAGAGAAGCTTGTAGCAAGAGAGAGTGGGTGAGAGAAGGGGAGGGGGGTGCAAAGGACATTCAGTACAAGCTTTCCTTGCCAAGACTCTGTATTGTGAATGCATGTCAGGCAGTTTGAGAGTGCTCGGCTTTTGTGCCTTGATTCATTGTACCAGCCACTGAGCATAAAAAAAGAGTACATACAAGGCCCCTTTGTGGACCTCAAGTTAGTGGCAAAGTCGAACCTGGACAGAGTTTTATCCCCATTTTTTCATTGTATACAAAACTAGTTCTGCAGCTACCTTCAAACTACTGTCAGCATGTCCTGCGCTGTAACATATGGAGCCATTAGGCCGGATAGAAAACTGCTTATTACAACTGAATGCTTTGTAAGTGTCAGCAAAGTTAAATATTCTTTATTCCCATGTTCCCCTTAGTTCTTCAGAACTTTGTTTAATGCATTCTTCATGCATTTTAAAGTATTGACATTGCAGTAAATGTTCTTTTGAAACTTTACTTTATGAGTAATGCCTCATTGTATATTTTCAGTTTGCAGACTAAGGCTTGGAAGATCTGTCTTGTGACAAATGTGGAACTATACGAGGAAGCAAATATTTGACTAATTCACCAATGATCTTTTTTTTAAGTCTGAAAAAAAAGGTTTAGTATATTATGGAGACATCACTTGTTGAATATATATCACATTACATTCTTGCACATAGAGCTGGAGGAACGCTTTTAAATGCATGTTATTTAACTATACTGCCTTCGCTCATGTTTATTGCATAACAGCAGGATTGTTTAACATGTGAGCCAGGAACCTTTATTTGCTGCTGTTTACTCAGAAGTCAGCAAAAGAGGCTGTAGGTTGAGAAATGAGATGCCATACTGTTTGACTTTTACCCAACAATATGATGTTGACTGTACGGTGGTGACATTGCTCCCAATATTGACCAAAAATATTAAGTAGTGTTTTGAACGATAATGGTGTGTCACTACTATGTTTTGCCAACTATGAAAATGAAAATACTGTGTTATGTCATTTGTGTTTGCCAGACGCACTAAGCTGTATGCAACCTTGTTTTTATTTATTTTCTCACTTCAGTTAACACTGCAAGTTTGAATGGAGCGAGCTGATTATTTGAAGCTGGGGCGTGTATTGTATGTCCTCTCTATTGGCTGTGACAGACACCTGTAATCCTTTGGCCCTCTGTGGCTCACAAAGTGACAGCCTTTGAACGTTTGTCAAGTTTGTTTTTCTGTGACCTGCCCCTCTCCATCATGTATCATCATGTATCTAAGAAGGACATTTGAAAAAGCAGCCAATACAATAAAAATACTGACATTGAACATGCATTGACATTTGTTATTACGTGCACAAAATGTTATTTAAAATTCCACATTTACCGTATGTGAGGCATCACCTTGTTCTTGAATAAAGCTCTAGTATCTTGTGACAATTCCCGAACACTCGCCCAAGCATTTCATTTGATATCTGTTACATGATTTAGCAGCTCCAATGACATTAGGATCCAATGTCGTATCCACAGCATCAGACCTTTAACGAGTTTCTCCCCAGAGTATTAAGTCAGATACAGGATATCCTTGCTGCTCCATGCTGCTGACCAAGTCTTACTTAATTCTGTTGGCAGGTTAAAGGGACACCTGAACTAAGCCACAAGAACTTATGAAATTTTTACAAAAGTTGATGACTTGCCAAATATGTTACATAACATACGGTTGTCTTCAGCACCCACAGCGTGATATAACATAGTAAACCTAGGACTTGACCGGATGATTGTTTTCTCTTCAGGTTCGCACTCAGTTTTTACAAATGCTTTGATCCTTTAGAGGAAGTGTAAAAAATAACTTAAGTTAAGGAATTGGATTATAAGTTGACTAACCTGAGGCATGAAATGAAAACTTGCTAAGAGTGGAAGTGGTTGAAGGTCTTTTGAGGACACACTGTGTGCTGCTGTCCTTGCATTTGGGAAAGGCTGCCACAAGCAATGGCATTTAAATCCTTGTGCTGAGCTACTGCAACAACTTCACACCAGCTCCCCGATTTAACTGAGCCGATGTGTTTCGCAACCAGAGTGGCTAGCATTAGGTATTAGACAATAAAACTAAATTTGCTTTTGAGTCAGCAGTAGCAGTAGATGACAGTTTGGCTGATGACAGTTTAATAGCAACTATTCACACCAACGTGGCACCGCATGATGCCAGAACATGTTCAAAATGCCTTGGCGTTGATTCTGGACCTTGCTGGGGGGATAAAGATTAATCCTACAAAAGATATTACCTTATTTGGCGTTTCGATGATGATGGTGTGGAGCTATCTAACATGTCTGTCTAAAATCTCCCATAGGTGTTCATTTGGGTTGACTGCTTATGTCTCATGGGTAATGGAGTTGTCATCCCATTATGATAAATGTGATCATTCAGTGCAACTGTGATTGATATGCAGTGACCCTTCCCTCCAGTGGGTCCAGTATAGCCACACAAATTAAGTAGGGAGAGCTCAACATTAGCTCTTGATATTTTCAAATCCATCTGACCTCTCCCCGTTGTTCTCGTGGCACTGTTCTTAAGAAAGCAGTGAAGAATTAGAGGACTGTTTGTTCTGGGCTGCCTCAAGGTGTGAATCTGCATAAATGTGTGAGTGTGAAACAGGCTGGTACTAAAATAAAGCTCACATGCCAGGCTACTTTTCTCTGGATGGATGCAGGCTTGAGAAACGGCACAATATGTGGGATTTCAGGGGAATATTTTTACTCCAAAGTGAGCATATTGAATTCAAATAAGTTGTGAAAACTAAACAATTATTATGTCATTTGAATTTGCCAGAAACTTTACTCTTTCCACAGATTTGTGACCTGTTTGTATTGTAGTAGACAGAATATTTTTTGCCAGTTCCACATAAAAGCACTTGTTTGTACTCGACAAGACTAGTAGCTATGAATCATTACTGTCTGTTGAATGGTCCTGTTTATACTGGGTATGTTGAGGCCAGAGACACTAACTATATGCAACTCACTAAGAGCAAAGCTGTGAGAGTTTCTCTATGTCCTCTCTTTCATGCACTCGAGTCCATTCAGTTCAACCCTCTCAAGCAGCAGTTGCTCTGGCAACCAGCCTAAACAACTGTGTAACCAGTGTGTGTGTTCAGAGGTGCTAATCACTTAAATGGGATGTT
Organism: Polydactylus sextarius; assembly: GCA_016801845.1. Classification (NCBI taxonomy): domain Eukaryota; kingdom Metazoa; phylum Chordata; class Actinopteri; family Polynemidae; genus Polydactylus; species Polydactylus sextarius. The sequence continues at coordinate 5,639,799 of CM028911.1, read as the reverse complement.
CATCCGACACCTACATTACCTGCACTGTATACTGCTGCCGAGAGCTCAAATGGACGGCTCAGTGTCTCGTCTTCTTACCCTCATCTCTTGACAGCTGCCTAAAGTAGCAATAACTGTCTTTGTTTTACTTCACATTGTTACTTCTCTACTTCATTACATGGGCTGTATATCCCTTTGCCTTGTCTCATACAGTTGCATCACAGCGTCCCTCCCTCGTCAACAAAGCCCCAGGGCAGCATGTTGTCAGACCCACTCTGTTATCTGTTGTTAAATATGATTTTTTTTAATGTTTTTAAATTGAATTTGTCAGACACACACCCAAATAAATCCGGCCGTATAATCTTGTTTCTTCATTTTTTGCTTCTTTTATTATTTTAGTTCCAGAACAGATCTATGTCAAATTCGGTGGCTAGCAGCTAAAACAAACCTTGAAATCCCTTTGTATATTACTTCACGAGTTCTGTTTATAAGTGTGCTCCCTGTGAAACTCCGCTTTACTTTGTCTTTTAGGGTTCGAAACGTCTTCTCAGATCAAATGAGTACATCCTCCCACCCAGCGGACTGATGGAGACGGATCTGGAGCTCACATTCTCACTACAGGCAAGGCTTCTGATGTTATACTGTGAATTCTCACACTGATATGGCAGCTACTTGACAGACAGGGCTGTGCTGAAGTCTTTGTCCACACCGGTGCCCCTTCTTAACTCCATTGGTCTTAGTTGTAAACATTTTCATGCTTATTTATACATGGGAATTACAGTATTTTGTTTAGATTATATTCAGCTCGGTTACTTAAATTTAGCCCATATCACAAATATTTATTTTACTCTATGATGAGAGGAGGTGTTAACTCTGGTTGGAAGGGGGCAGGAAATAACTGCTGTCGACTCAGTTGTTGAATGGGATGGTTTTCCAACTGCAGCCTTCCTCCACACAGAAATGAATCATCACTGAAGCAGAGTTTTTATGGCAGGATGTTTCACTTTTGAAATCAGAGACAATGCAAGAAGGCAAAAAAAAAAAAAACAGTTATGCAGTTGAGTGAAAAAAAACACAGGGACTGTGTTGGACATGAAAACTGCAGCAGTAATGTTCAACCAACTCATGAAACTTGATCTCGCAAGCTATTATAGAGTGAATATTATAGTCCAAGAAGGCAAGATAAGTCAGTGTGTAGATTTCTGGCAGCCAGAGACAACATGACTCCAGAGGAAATGGAGGAAACAACAAGGATGAAAAGAGAGAATGTGAGGATGAAATGCCATCAGACTTCAGAGATAAATTTAGTTCTGAAGTGGAAAAATCTCACTGAAGGTTCAACAGTTCAGCTGAGCAGACACATTATGCAAAGTTTGTTATATATATATATATATATATATATATATATATATATATATATATATATATATATATATTGTTATATATATGTATATTTCCAGGCAGTAAGATTGCAGACACATCAATGGCAATCTAGGCACAGTAACACTGTGGTTGTATATATGAACTTGTCCCAATTGTGTGGTATCTCTACATCATCTTTTTCCTGACGTTACACGCAGACAATGTCCAGACAATAATCTTAGCAATGCAGCTTGTACACGGCTGGATAAGTTCATAGTGCACAATACGGAGAGATTCAATTGATGCCTGGCAGACTGAGCAAGTCAAAAGCTTGTGAGAAGAACACTGGCTGGTGAAATATTGGCAATAATATGTCCTGGTCACACAAATAATGCAATGAAATTCAACAATCAATCATAGAGAAAATGCTGTGTCTGGAAATAAATGGCAAAAAATAATGGAACTTTTTAAAAAAATGTCAGCATCAGCTCAGTTACACTGTATAAACTACTAAGACTGAAATCTTAAAAAATTGACACATAATGAATACATACAGTCTTGTTTTTATGGTTTGAATTGTTTAGTTAAATAAAACAAAATGTAATCTAGAAATTGAATGTACAGTTATATTGCATTGAAGAATTTGTTTTGAATGTGGTGAAATTAACGCGTATGGGTTTCCAGCTAAAGGCCGATGAATACATCGTACACTTTGCTTTGTTTGTTTGACTTCTGATTATTTTTGTTCTTTACAGTACCCTCATTTTCTGAAGAGGGACGCCAACAGACTGCAGATTATGCTGCAGAGGAGGAAACGCTACAAGAACCGAACCATCCTGGGCTACAAAACTTTGGCTGTGGGAGTCATCAACATGGCTGAGGTAACTGTGTCGCGCCTCGACAGGGGGCTTCGCTTTCAATCACTTCATTTCACGTTTCATCGGCAGCTTTGTCATTTCGCATCAGAGTCGTGTCATTTTTGTTTCTCTGAGCTGGTGATTGCATTCTGCTGCTCTGACAGTGACTGACATGGCTATTAGTGTCTTTGTACCCATGTCTTGGCTGCTAAAGAGAGAGTCTCTTGTGTTACACACCATTTCAGATGATTCATGTTCACCACACATACTGTTGTGTGAGATTATGCGCCATCTGGAGCAGGCTTCTTATAGACATTTATGCAAACAGTGTATTCGGTCATGGTATGTAGAAATAATGGGCTGATTTATTGCCCAGAGTGGATGTTGTTTAATGTTGATGTGCTATTAAGTTCTTTATTATCAAGCCTGATCTAGCTGGGATTTAATGGTTACATCACTGGTTCATCAAGATGGCATTTTTAATACCCAAAGTGGCTTTACTTGCTGTGCTTACCGATGTCTATTGTCAGTGTGCAGATCACAAATTGAAACATTTGGCTCCTGTTCATTGTGTTATTCTTTGGATCGTTCATTGGCAACAAACCATGTTTTAACTGAGCACAGTGGGGCATTTTAATAGCAAGCATGGTGCTATAGACTACAGAGAAATTGGATTGGATATTACATTTCATAGCAGATACAGATCAATTAAAATGCTTTACTCAGGATGTAATTAGTCGAGACAGAGATAAAGACAGGGCTGTAGACATTGATTTTATGCATCACGCTTATTTAGAAAGCTGGAACTCGGGTAACATTTCTCTAATTCTAATTACAGGAGCTGATGTGTGATGTGTGCTCAGTCTAAGTTACTTTCCAACAGTAGCCCCAGGACAGGAATTGACTGACACTGGGAAAACAAGGCTAATGCATTATTGCGTTTTAAAACACCAATCAGCTGCTGTGCTGTTTTGGTTCTTACTGCAGTGAAATAAGCCACAAACATCTATGAGTAAAGCTAGATTGGCCATTATTGGATCTTGTTGGGTAATTATGTTGTCATCTACTGTGCAGTAAATTCTCTCTTGCCCTCCTTCTGAATCCGTCGGGCCATCGTGAAGGAGGAAGTCACTTATTGGACTTTGCATGGTGCATTCAAGTGCACCCCTGCCAGCATTGGAGCAAAATGAGCACACTCCCTGTACGGTGATTCATCAAGTGATATATTGAAAGTGCCCCCCCCCACACACACACAACACTTCAAATAAACTGTTTTGAATCTTGTCTGATTCCAAACAGTTTATTCAAACTGCGTTACGCTGTGTGACTGGCCAATATGGGCAAATTGGGGAAGGCAGCATTGTGCTAATGAAGATTTATTTAGAGATAACATTGCTGTCAGCTTGTAATCAGTTGGTGAATCTCTGCAGGCATAAAGCAGTGTAACAGAAGCTCTCTCTGTTTCTGTGGATCTGTATCGTCTCGTTAAAGACCGATACAATTCCACCATCCTGCCTGAGCACTGAAGAAATATTATTTGTTCCATGCTGATTCGACATGGCTCTGCTGAGTGATTGAAAGATACAGGAATCGTACAAGGCATGAATGCATCTCTGACTCAAATGTGGAAACACAGAAACTATGAATGAAATTCTGTGTTGTGTTTATTTAAGGACAGATAATATTATCAGGGAGCATGCAGGGGAGTTATTGGACAAAATGAAAGTGTCTTACATAAGTTGATTGTTTTGTTTGAACGGATTCTTAAAAATCGATGCGCAGCCTCAACGTTAATCTTCCTATATCCAGGTGATGCAACACCCGACAGACGGAGGACAGATTCTGGGTCTCCATAGCAACGTAAAGGAGGCACCAGTGCGTGTGGCAGAGATCAGCGTGTACTCTCTGTCCAGCCAGCCCATCGACCACGAGGATGGTAGCAGCCAAGCTGGCCGCAAGACCAAAACCTCAGGTGGGCACAGCCATCTCTCGTCCTGCTATGTAGGTCTGTTAGACAGGCCTGTACCCGTGCTGCCTGGCCAAATCCTGTCTGTAATTTCATCCGTCACCCTGGAGCCAGCCCTTCCCTCCCAGGCCTCTCTCTTCCCTTCTTCCACATGGCTTCTATTTCCCAACTGTGGACAGAATAAACTCTATTAATCCCAGGCCAACCTATGGCCAAGGATATGTTATTCTCTTCAGCTATGGTTGTAATGTTGATTTGAGAGTTGAACAGATGTAGAGCCTATTACCTTACACGACTTTAATTCTGGGCGGGGATGAAATATTGGGCCTTGCTCAGACTCCACGCCTCCATCCCGCTATGCTGATCCCTCACTGTTCTGGATGTTATTAAGAAGGCAGCTCAAACATAACAGATGAGCTCATGCACCAAGTATTAAACTAGTGTCACTCTGATGGAAGGAAAGATGTTTATCTTTCTCCTTTATGCAGTGATCCTTAACATCCATCCCTTCTAGGTACATTGAACAGGATGTTTCACAGGCAAAAGAAGGAAGTGTGAATTTACTGTGAAGAGAGAGAGAAAAAAAAAGATCCTCCATCACCAGATTTGTCCTCAGCTGTCAAACGTGCAATAAAACCTCTTTAGGAATGTGGCTGTTCAAACCAATAAAATCTGCCATTAAACAAAAGAGGGAGAGTTAAATATTTCAACCACTAAAATGTCGTCAAAAATTAATCACAGTGACAGACATGGATCACAAAAAGAGCCCTGCAGTCTAATTTGCATATAATAGAGTTTCATTACATTTCAGCAATCAAATTTAGTCTTTAATTATTTTGTTCATTACTCCTGCCAAGTGGTAGAAACAGTTCATTACAGATAGTCTGAGTACAATAGAACAGGAAATTAAACTACTTCATCCACATAGAATGGAAAATTATCTTAACCTGATGTTTGTTATAAATACTTAGAACTCTGAATCTGAAACTCCATTATTGACATTTTAATAGAATTGTGGTTTTATATTTAATTCCCATGGCGATTCTATATTCTAAAAGAAAATGGTCTGATAAGGCTGTGACCTTGTATTTCAGCTTATCTCATCATATAAACCCCATCTCTCTCAGTCCCAGGTTTTAAAAAGAAAATTTACAAATTAAAATGTGTGCTGGTGTAATGTAATACTAGATGCGTGGCCCTGCATTCTGACGTATTTCTGTGCGTGTTTTTTGTGCTCGCTTGCCTCAGACCGCTCCCCAGACATGGATAATTACTCTGAGGAGGATGATGACAGCTACTCGTCAGAACAGGAAGCCAGCGATGACGCAGTCCATGCCCAGGTCAGTGCCAGAAAATACTTGGGTGTCGACAAATCTGCAAAACCTAGTAGATTGAAATGTATAGTTTTTTTTTTTCTCGGGAATGATTATTGTAAAGTGTATAAGTAGAAATGCATGACAGATTTCAGCTGTGTTGTATATTTATATATCTTCTCTGTATTTTAGGATCTTTATGATGAAGACGATGAGGTCAGGAAACCCAAGAAACCACGGAGGAAAATGATCCGAACCACCTCAATGACCAGGGTTAGCAGCCTTCCCGTTCCACCGCGTGGACTTTCATGCTTGCCAATCATTGACTATAAGAATAACTCAAAATCTGTGTTTGCTGTTGTACAAGCTTTTAAGAGAGAGTACACACTGTGCTCCATTTGTTCAAGCCATTAGGACAATGTGGATGAGCATGTAAATGAACATTGTGAGCCCACTGGACTGATTATAATGGTCTTTACATAGAGTGGCTGTGAATGAGTAATCCAGTGGACAGTTACTGGGAGAACTGATAAGCCTGAGCCCAGCTGTCATGCTTATTTAAACACAACAGCTATTCTCTCTCTTTTCATCATTATTTTATGTTTTTTTTTTTTTTTTTTTCTTTCACAGCAACCTAACTTCAAGCAGAAGTTTGTGGCCTTGCTAAAGAGGTTCAAGGTGACGGATGAGGTGAGCTGCTAAATGGATAACTGCCTTTGTTTTGACTGATACCCAGGTCAGATTATGTTCAATGTCAAAGCAAACAATGTAGTGAAATTTAGACGGGGACTGCATCCTCCATAGTGCCCCCACCTGGAATTTCTCTGTCCCTTTCTTATGAAGCAAGTCATCTGTGAAACATATCAGTTGTGAAATTGCCATCACGGCCGAAGAATATAATCTCAGTACTGGCCATCTAAAAAGAGAATATTACTACATCAGTATTAATGTTCTCCTGGCTGGAGGAGAATTGGCTGTGAAGAAATTACTGCCACAACAGAGGTACATGAGCCATTATAATCTTAGGCTGCATTACCTCTGTGTTCATGGATGTATGATTCATACGCTGCCATTAGCTGCGATTTTACATGCACAATCCATTAACGGCCTTATTCTTTACCATTTAATCATGCGCTTGTCCTATTTAGGTTTGTTTTCTTCTTGAGTTCCTGGATTTTGCATAAACACTTGTAATCAGGTTGACCATTTGTTAGACCCAACTCCTAGAAATCCATTAGTGCTACATTATCTGTGTTGGGTCATAATGCAAATAATAATTTCCACTGGACTGTGAAACCTTGTAGGAGTAATGGAGATATCCATGACAACTTCCACTCTTTCTGACGTCAGAAGAAACAAAGGTGTAAAAAGAAAAAAGAGTTGTTTTTATAGTTTTTCACAGAGTGGATTTTCTCTACCTTTTCACACATCCCTTTAGGGTTATATTAAATTTAAACAATCAGCACTTGTGTAAGTGATTTACCCTAGTGATGTTTACAAGAGCCTCAGGGCCGTCAGGATTGTGCTTTGCTAGATGGTTCTGGAAGCTCCAGGTGGCCTGATGATCTTTTATCACCTTCCCTGCCTCTAATCCCTTCCTTGTGGCTGGGCAGTGTGCAGGGCTACAGCTCTATAAATACATAGCCAGGAGGAGGAGAGGGGACAGACTGTGTTTATCTGCTCCCTGCCAGCTCCTGCACTTATGGAGTGGCATTAATTACCTGATTAGTCCACAAGCCTGGCTGTGTGCAGTTCCTATGATATACATCCCCACTGTGCAGTTGGCAGATCAAGGCTCGGCACCTTAGCTCTCCTCTAGCACTCACTTACCTTTTAATTGGCCTGCTTAGGACTGAGGCAGGGATGTATTTATAGCATAGATTTTTTCATTTTATAGCAGTCACTGTTCTCGTTCATTCTTTTAGCTTCATTATCCCAGCTGTGAAAGTGATTAGCTAATGCACAGCACCAGTCACTCCCTACAATTATTTAATCCGTGGCCATAATTGCAAATTACTGATTACAGTTTGCTGATGTATTGACAATGTGCTCGTCTTTTGTGGTAGGTCCTGGACTCTGACCCCGTAGACCAAACACAGGAGGTGGAGGATCTGGACTTACTTTACGACAGCCTCGAGGCCCAGAGCGACAGTCCGCCAGACGTGGAGGATGACGAGAGTGTCCTCAGCACGCCCAAGCCCAAACTCAAGTATGTCTGACCTAAGCCTCCTCAGTTGTATATCTTTATTTACTGAATAATTAATTTAGTGAAAGTGAAACTGAAATCGAGGTTTGTTGTGGGAAAAAAAAATTGTTGTCACCCTCCAATAAACTGGGTCGTTCAAGGAAAACTGCCCATAAACAAAATAAACAGTAAGAGTATGTTTTTCTCTGAGCTGTTAGTTTTCTTGAAGTTTTCTTCAAATCCTTGTTTCTGTTTTCAGGCCGTTTTTTGAAGGGATGTCTCACTCCAGTTCCCAAACAGAAATTGGAAGCATACACAGCCAAAAAAGCCAGCAGAGAGAGCTGTCGTGTCCTGTAAGTAGATCACTAGTCACTCTATTAACAGGCCCCTTTGATGCCCCTGCGTTTACCCGTAAAGTCCTGCCTCTGGATTGCTGAGGCTCTTTCTGTAAACAGTGTTATGTAAAGGAACTGCCCCCGGGCAGTGTTTAAATGTCTGGAAGTCCTCTGTGCTTATTGTGGTTCAGGGATTCCCAAGGACCATGATACTACCGGCAAGATATTCTGAGCATGAGCGCAATGCAGCCCACCAGCTCCCAACACTGCAAAATAGAATGGGGCCTGTGGTCCCTTAACCTTATTCACCCCTATAGCCCTTCAGTATTTATAGGGACTGACACTGAATGACCTCTCCACCACCATCAACACTCACACACTCACAGACACAAATATGCTCCCATGCTTAGGGAGAAGATTGGATGTAGCAATTCCTGAACTCCTACTCAGAGATTTATGGCCCATTGGAAACAACAAGGCCAGAGAAAGAGACATGTTGAGTCTGATGCAGAGAGAGGGAGTGCTGTTTATAAATATCTGGGAATCCATTTTAGCCCGTAATAAAACAGCCTGAAGCATTTCAGACTGCTATAGTCCTCCATTCTGCTCAATAAATGTCTCCAGTCGAACTTCATAAACACATCTCAGAGGCAGAAAATGGAAAGTCTTTGATCTAATATTGAAATGAATTAAACGAGATGTAACAAGACGCACTTAAACAATTTTTACATATGCTTCTAGAGATAATGGATTTATACTCATGAGATCTGTTGCTGTCACCTAGCTCGACTGGAACATAGTATTCTCATCTGTAGCTGTGTGATTTTTGTCATTTATATTAAAAAGGAACATGGTCGCCATGGTTATAATATTGTTGTGTGTGCGTGTGTGTGTGTTTGTGCTTGCCTGCCCTGCAGAGTGGAGATTTTCTGACCGTGGAGAGATGTAAAGTTCAGGGAGCTCGCTATCAAGATGACAGCATCACAGATACAACTGTTGGGGTATGTTTTTGGAACAGTAGTATTTTATTTTTTTCCCTCTGTCACTAAATCTCCCCGGGACATCCGCTCCTTGGAATTTTTTTTCTTTTCCAACCCCCTGGGTTTTGGTTGTTTCCAAGAAGAAGAAGAAAGAGAAAGAGAGAGAATGTGCACGGACAATCAAACCAAACAGCACAATCATCCATTATGGATCAGTGGAGCAGCCAAGGCAGCCCCATGCTGGATAAGACTTGACTGATGAGGACCGAAAGAGGGGTGTTTGTGTTTGTTGTTGTTTCTCTGCTGTATAGTCAGTCTAACTTGTTCGTCTCCCCCTGAGCCCCCCTCTGAGCATTGGGCAACCGGCTCCGGTCTCGCGCACTCCACTAACCCATTTCAAACTGAATATCTGAGCCATAGGAACTGTTTCCCCAGCCACCCTCTAGGAGACCATGACTTTATCTTCATTTTATAGTGTTGTTGGCCTGGCATCATTATCTCCAGCCTCAACTCTTTCAACTTTTGTCCTTAAAAAGCTGGTTGGAGAAACAGACATGAAACGGAATGTATCTAAAAAAGAATGAATCTGGTGTACTTTGTTTGCACTTGACGGTGCCAGTGTTGTATGATCAATAACAGTATTGTCTTCCTACAACTCTCTTTGCTCATTTTCGCTTCCCTCGTGTTGGCTCAGGAGCCAGAGGCTGACGACAACGGGCCAGGGCCGGGGGAGGTGAACAGCTGGGATGTCAACACTGAACGGATGACCAGCACTGTTGGCAAGCTCTGTAAGACCGAGTCCCAAAACCACATGTCTCCCAGGTAAATTACTGATCACTCCATCTGGAAACTTGCTCCTTGCTCTGTTTGTCATGTATTTTAAGCTCCTTGTGCCTCCTCCACCAGTAAAATGGAGAACAAGCTGCAGAGGCGTCCTCGCAGCACGTCCATGAAAGACAGACAGAACTCCAAGGCCCAGAGTGACCGGACCAGCAGCATGGACAGCGAGTGCTCCCCAGACTCGAGACTCATAGCGCAGGTAAACACACTTGTCTAATATCAAGCTACAGATCTGTTCTTTACATCTTTACTGATGTTTTTGGTCCTGTTGAAATGTGCCGGCTTATGTCAGTCTCAGACTGTCTGCTTTCCGTTTGTCTCAAAGGTTCCCAGGAAGTCTGTGTATGACCAACTGAACCAGATCCTTATCTCTGATGAACGCCTACCAGAGAGCATCATCCTCATTAACACCATGGAATGGCAGGGCCAGGTGGGTGTTTTTCTACACATCACATATCAGTCAAAACCTTCATCTCTTCATGAATACATTAGAAACACTTGGTCATGCTGGAAACAGCTTACTATCCATGCTCGAAGCATTTTTTGGCATTGTGGCAAAAATACAAAAAAAATGAGAGCGTAAACTCTGCGCATGTACTTCCTGCTTTCTTTCCAACCTGATCAGTCTGTCTCCCGTGTATCCATGAACTCATCGTGTTCCTCTCATGTATGTTTCTGTGCAGTATGTAGCCGAGCTGCTCCATGAACAGGGCCAGCCCATTGTGTCCACCTGCTCCGCTGCCGATGTTCAGGCTGCCTTCAACACCATCGTTACTCGCATCCAGAGATTGTGAGTCGCATACGTACATGCATACACACACACACCGGTTGAATAACACACGCCATCAGACCGCGATCCTGCTGCTTGTTATCTCAGATCAGTCTTCGCCAAACTATGTATGTTTGTGCTGGCCCGCTGCCAGAGAATTCCTTGGCGCTATCACTCACGTCGCTGAAGTGCTTTTCTGTCTGAGCCCATTCTCTCAAAACGCGACTGTTTTCCCATGTAAAGCTGGAGTTCGACCTCCTCCTCTCTCTCTCTTTCTCAGATCCATCTGCTCAGCTCAAGAAGTCATGTCGGTTGGATACGAGGCTGTTTCTGTTTGTTGTGCTGCTTCTTTTTAAACCTGTTTTCTCCGTTAATCCTGTTCAACTGCAACTTCTTCCACTCTTTCCACACCTTTCCCTCAGTCAGCTTGTTTACTCCAGCTGGTACCATGTCATATAGAGCCACACGTATATATTTGATGTTGACACGCTGTTGAGTGGTGTTGCTCCTTCAGCAAGCTGTAGGGTTTTTGCTCAGATGTTGTCACTTACCATAAACAGAACATTTTGGGCATGTGTATTTATGCTTTGTTCTAATATTGGTCAACCTGTATGTCTCAAATCCTTAAGCATTTAGCCACAATGTCCTCAAAGCTGTTGAGGCATAACCGGCTCCCAAAAAAGTCAAAACATTTTTCTTCCACACACCCTCTCTGATCCACATCTCTTACGATTTACACGTCTTTCTTTCTTAATTACTCCTTCCTTCTCTCTCTTCTTTAACCCTTTCAGCTGCAACTGCAATGCACAGACGCCACCGACGATGAAGGTGGCGGTGGCAGGAGACCAGAGTTACCTCAGCACTGTCCTGAGGTTCTTTGTAGAGCAGCTGGCCAACAAGACACCCGACTGGCTCAGTTACATACGTTTTTTGGTGATCCCGATGGGTATGTCAGCCAGGATCTGTGTTAATTTTTTTTTAAAATACCAGCATAATGCTGTATATTTTCAGCTTTGTTATATAAGTGAACATTTCCTCCACACCAGGTTCCCATCCTCTGGCAAAATACGTGGCCTCTTTCGACAGCCGGTTCAACAGCATCTTTATGGACACTGCATGGAGGGAACTGTTCTGCAGGACAGAACGGCCTGCCTCAGGTATGATGCATTGCTCTGGTGTCTGACGCAAGTCTGCCTGTCTGATATTCAACCAACTTGAAAGGGAAAGATGGGGTCAGAGCACAGGTCGGTGGCTGGAGGATGGGATGTAGCAATTTCTTCCTATTGCAAAAGAAAGCTACAACCTGTGTGGCAATAGTTCTTCATCTAGTTATGTTTTTCTCTTGTCTTTTTCTACATACCTGTTATTGTTTTAGCATCTAAGCGTATTGCATCTTGCTATTTGCAACCATCTACAATTTAATAGCAGTAAAATAATCAGTTCTGGGTTTAATCCAAGTAGCTGAAATGAAGGCAATTTCATTATTAATCTGGTTATTTTGAGTCTATTTTGTAAAATAAAAGTTCTTTTTCTTTGAGGGTTGAATTTATTTTACACCCACTCTCAGGTTGTAAGTCTTACAATAATTGGTTCACACACATATCCATATCTAAGCTTCTATTTCTATCCGTTTCCTCATTTCTCACTTGTTCTGCCCCAACAAGCCTGATAATTATCACCCATCTCCACACTACGTATTCACTTAATTTACTCCCTGTAGATGCGACAGTCATAGTCTTACACAGTGTTAAGTGTTAAATCATCTCTTACGGGAAAGTTCAAATGTGTTTTAAAAAAAATGTTCTGTCTTTTCCCCCTTAATTCTTACATCTCAATATAAAACGCAGTGTTTGGATAGAAATGACAGCAGGTGATTTCTTTCACAGGCAGAATTAATTTGAACTACGGTGAAGCAATGCATCAAAATAAACTGACATTAAAAATCGGCCCGTTTCCACCTTTCAAGTCACCAGAAATGTTTGCCAGGCTGCATGTAGCCCACAGGCCTTCTGCTTGACACATTATTTATCTTGTGTGTCGTATGCCTGACTTCACCCACGCTGTAATGACATTTTACACTCGGGCGCCGCACATTCGTCTCATCGATTCTGCGAAATGTAAATGATTTATGCACAGTCTTCGATGTGCCGTACGTGAACATTAATATTTGCATCCATTGTCCTGTTACTTGTTAATCAGACACAAATATCAGGAACGACGCGTCATTAACCATCATCTCTCCGCTTCCTGCAGATAACATAGATGTAGCAGGACGAGTCGTTCAGTATCTGGCCGGTGCCAATGTGTCCCATCAGTTCCCCATCTCAGAAGCCATGCTCACCTACAAACAGAAGAGGTAAACTTCATTTCATTTTTTAAAATCTCAGCAAATGAACGTACTGCATATGTTTGTGTGTCTTTGCATGTGTCTCTTTCGTGTGCTCTTCGCATGTCTCTGTGGGAATGATTTCTAACTTTGAGTCCTGATATTAATGTTCCTCTATTTTCTCTTGATAAGAATTAGTCCCAGAACAAATATGGCTTTCAGCCGATCCACTCATCATTTTGGACTTCAGCGTCTTAAGTGAATATTAGCTGAACTGCATGAGGAGGATAATAAAGCACACATGCATGCAAGCATGCATCTACAGGCACATACATACACATTTATATCAACGACACATACGTTTTCACTGTAGAGTCACATGTGTTTGCAGGTCCTGCTCCAGGTCCACATTGGCTGTTTGATAAAAGCATTTGTGGTTGATGATTCAAGGTCAAATCTGTGCAGACCTGTTTCAACAAACAACCGCATCGATCCAGTCGTCGTCTCACAGACAGACGACTCAGCAGAAAGTCCGTCGCATTTCTCTGTACATTTACTTGTTTTCTTTCTGATGTTTGACCAAACCCTTCCCCTCTTTGTAACAGTGGCTTCCTACTGGTCAGAAGGTACTAAATACAACACGCAGTTTTAACACTGTTGCATTCCTTCTTCCCCCCTTTTTCCCCCTTTGATTTGCATTCAAGGAAAAGGAGTTTGTATTTTGATTTTTACATCAGGTATCTAATTTGACTCTTGTTTTGTTTTGCCCTCCTTACTTTCTCTCCTCCATTTGGCTTGAGCTCCTTGCTGTGTCTAACATTTCCCTTTTCACACTCGATACTCACTGTAACTTCACTCTGCACTCTGTCCTGACTTGTGTCTTTGGTTTGATGTGACTTTGATTCTGTTGTCTGTGTTGTTGCTGTGAAGATTTGCCTAACAACCTTCAAAAACATCCCAAATATTTACGAAGCAGTACATTTTTTTCTGACTCACACGTCCAGTAATAACACTCATACGCAATGTTAAGGAATAGAAGTCATTCAGAAAGACTTATGAGCCAATTGTTACTTACAAGTCCAGAGGAATTTGACAGAAAGTTAGTTAAACATGCTACGTCCAGCTGGTTCAGTTTAGTCTTGGTGTGATGTATTATGTGGTGGTATGTCTCCTTAAATTTGCACAGTGTAACATGAACTGAAATGATACAATACAATACTGATGCCTAAGGTTTTAAGATTGCTACAGCATGCGGTCCTGTATCTGCACTGGAACGAGAGCCAACAGCGTTCCTCATCCTTCTGTTGTTTGCTGTGGGTGCAAACTATTTTGCAGGCTCATGAAAGACTGAGAGAGAATCCCTGACTAGGTTAGAAGTTGCTCACTATGTTAGAGGACACTCGCAAACAGATAACACTTTCCCAGCTCTTCCCTGCCGCAGGCATTTGGTGCACTTTTGCTCTTTTGAATCAGCTGTGTCCTGTTGTTTTTTTTTCTCCCCACTATCAGATCACATGCTCGTAAATTAAAAAAAAAAAGAAGGAAAGAAAAGAAAAGTCACAGAGTTTTCACTTTTCACTTTTAACACCATGTATGAAATTATCCCAGCACTAGGCTGATACTTTTGGTTGTAAGGAGCAGTCCTCTCATTCATTCCATCGTAACGTGATCCCAAGATGACCCCATCCCACCCAAGCCAGTCATGTGCCATTTCCGCTGTGATGGGACATGGCGCAGGTCATTGCCACAGCCATCCTCCCTCCAGGACCATTGAGTGTTTCTGTTCACCTTTTGGAGTGTCGACGTGTTCAGACTCACCGGAGGTGTCACTCACACCATCTTTATTCTCTCTCCACAGCCCCGATGAGGACTCCTGTCAGAAATTTGTGCCATTTATTGGGGTAAGAATCTTTTTGTTTCTTTTTTTTATCGCGAAACTGCCACATAATGTAAAAGTTAGTTCGCTCTGTGTTTGATTTTATTTTACAATGAAACAATTTTTTATTGTCTCAGGTTGTTAAAGTTGGAATTGTGGAACAAAGCCTTTCAACCTCAGGTAAGAACTTTTTTTTTTTTTTTTAAAGGCATGGTGGCAGTGTTGATGTGGTGTTCAACGTTTTACTGTTTGAGTGATTTTGAGATGGTCTGGACATAAATTCAGATCAATAAAGAAAACGCTGTCGTCACTGCATTTATTACTCTATTTAAATGATTATTAATTTAGTTTTTGTAGACAATATAACATTTTACAATATGCTTCATTTCACCTTGAAACCTTTGCACATGAAGCTATTTTCCCCTTGGTTTTTTTTTTTCAGTTGACTCAGATGATGCAATGGGGGGCAACACAAGCATCCTGTCATCTCCAACGCCCCCGTCGGCTGGTCCGTATGGGAAGGAGATCGGAGGCACTCCCCCACAGTCTCCCTCTGTGTCTACAGCCCTGTCTGGAGCTGGGTACGACAACACTCACATCACCTATAAATATAGACGACATCCTCTTCTTTGTCACTGTTGCTTTTATTGTCTCTGTCCAAAAAGTGTCTGTATGGTGTTTCTGATTTCTTCTTCTGATTTCCCTCCGTCAGTTCTCCATGTTCGGGCAACGAGGTGATGGGGCTCCAGGTCGACTACTGGACGTGGCAAGGCCCAGAGAAGAAGAAAGAAGGGGAGAAGAGAGACGTGGGCCTGAAGAACACGCTTAAGAGCAATTTCCGCTCGCTGCAAGTCAGCCGTCTCCCCTGCGGAGGGGAACTCACCCCTCCTCCTAGCATGGCCATGACTGTCGTTACCAAGGAGAAGAACAAGAAAGGTAAGACTGGAAAATATGACTCATACACGCAAACGAGACAAATCAGACATTGTACTTGGTATCATTAGAGCGGGTTGTCATGCACGACCAATATGAATATTCTTCATATTTGACTGTATTTTTGTTTTATAACAATCAATGCAGCCGATGCACAGATATCATTTGCTTCATTCCACACATTTACCTTCCTTTTAAGAACCTGATACCTTTATTATCCACAATGCCAATACAGTGATCCCTCATCATACCATTCTGTAAGCTGGTAACTGTTTAGTTTCACTGACTCAAGCGACATCACAGGAGGCCGTTTTTTTGACTCGCAGAACCTCAAAAAGCTTCATTCAACTCGTCCTCACGTGCAGTAATATTTTAAACAGACTCTGATCGGTGGTGTTCACCTTTAAGTACAAAAAATAGATGAATAAAATGTCTGAGCTCAGTCTCCGCCTCGCTTTTCAGTGATTTTCCTCAGCAAGAAGCCCAAGGAGAAAGAGCTGGACTCTAAGAGCCAAGTGATTGATGGTATCAGCAGGTTGATCTGCGCGGCCAAACACCAGCACACGATGCTGAGAGGTAGGATCCCACAGCGCCTCAGCTGAGCTAGACTGCCACCTGGTGGTGCTGCTGTGACTCATCCGCTATATAGCACATTACACATTAACAGCCACGTCAATAATCATCTCCATCTTCTGGAGCAAGAGTTGATTTGTTAATCGTGTCACTCATCTATTTGCGGATTTAACCATGATCCTGTTTTCATCCTCAGTCACCATAGATGGAGTGGAGTGGAATGATGTGAAGTTTTTCCAGCTTGCTGCCCAGTGGCCGACACACGTCAAGCACTTCCCGGTGGGAATCTTTGGTTACACTAAACCCGTGTGACCCCGGCCGTCAGCTCAAACACCACCAGACTCTCCACTGCACTTGTCTCCCCGTGAGGCTACAGAGTATAAGAGGAAAAGCCAACGGGCCCCTGGGCAGTAATAGTTTTCCTGTGGAAATCTTACTGACTCACAACCATGTTCAATACACAAACTTCATGTTGTCAATTTGATGTTTTTGATGTTTATGTCGTTGGGTGTTGTTGTTGTTTTTTTTACACACTACAGAAAGAACAAGTACTATTTTGTAAGATTTGTGCTACCGCCTCGGAAGTATTTTGAGGTTTTTGACAATTTGCCACATTTCGATAATGGCAGCTGTGTTTGCACTTTGTTTTTGTTAACATTTTATTATTTCTGTGAAATCCTACATTTATTGTTACTCTATAGACAATGGAGGAGTGTGGTGGTGATGTGCAGTGGCGTGTGTGAGATTGTTTGAGACCGTGTTTGTGTTTGTTGTTGAAAGTTGGAATATTGCTGTGAATCTAGATGGAATCCTTCTCTTCGAACTCAGTGCTCCGTTTTCTTACTCGTCCCTTTACTTTCGCAAAAAAACGTAAATTTTTATAGAAAGGAACATACAGTTCTTTCTTTTGCCTCGTTGCTTTTAAGCACACTGTGTACCTGAAGCAAAACAACAACAAAAAAAACAACTTCAGCAAGGTATTCTTGAAGGTAGCTATAATGAATGTAGCTATGACCCATTTGTAACATGTAAGCAGTTCATGGGATTAATTCACCAATGTTAAATGTGTAAGATTTTGTATTGATGTTAATGTACATTCAGACTGTACAGTAACATCCACTCCAGCAGGGTAATGTGACAAACAAATATGTTTCATCTCCCAGCAGCTTAATGCCAAATTTAGTTGTGACAGTACAAACTGTCTTGTTGTTTCTTGGTCCTGAATAGTCATTTGCAGTTTCTGTGTCGTAATTTGGCCTTATTTGATTAATTTAACATTATGAAATGGTATTTATTTGGTAAACAAGTAAACATGACCTCTGTATTCAAGCTTAAATGTACTGACTTACCTGAGAGGACGTCTCACAGACCTGCAGTAACTTTGCTAATACTGGTTTGCTCCACATGTGCAGTGATGTGCCAAAGTCAAGTTTGTTTTACAGTCTTTAACCACCAGAGCTCTTGGCTTGGTCAAATTTCATAATATTTTATTCTTAAAACTTATATAAATATAATGTATTCGTGGTCCCTGTGGAGATCAGTGTTGAGAATGCAGAGTTAATTTTGATCTAAATGAAAAAAGACAAAAAAAGATCAAATTTAGTTTAAAGATCCACAATTGGCCAAATGTGAACACATTAAGCATTTACAAAAAAAACATGTGCACGTCCCAACCAAGCAGTTACCATTGTGTCCTTTTAATACAGCTTCGCCGCTACTAACCTAAACATACAGATAGGTTGCTCACTCAGTATTGTGTTATAGGGAAATTTCTAACAAAGATGAGTTGATCTGACTTGAAAAACGCTTCAACAGTAGAATCGAGCTCAATGCGAGTATTGAATTTCTTTAACGAAAAAAGTTTATGGAGTTTTGCCAGATTCCCAAATCACTGCCTGTGTGTGTCTGTGTAGGTGTGCTATATGTTTGATGGTACTCCCTGAATAGTGTTATACGGATTTGTTTTTTTGCAAGAGGAAATCTTTGGACAAAGAGCCTTCAGTATGAGTCTGTTGATGCTTTTCATAAAGTCTAGACATACAAGCTTTGATAGGCTGAATTTTGTTTTTAAAAAGTATTGTATATAGATTTACATAAGATGTACTATTGTGAATTGCAAATCCCCCCTTTCCACTAAATTGAAAGCACAAATAGCATACTAATATAGCTATTACTAATAGCTTTATTTCATGACATAAATACCAAATATATTTACAGAATCCATAACTATTAAGTTGACTTGTACAATGCAAACACTATTAGGTATTTCTCATACATTTCCCTCACTTTGTAATGCACTTTCATGTGGTTTTATACACATTTTAGCTCAAATTTGGACACACTTTTGTTTTGAGGTGAAGTGTCTAGAGGTGTTGTATTTGAAATGTAAACCACTACCTATATTCAAAAGGAGAGAAGGCCGCTTTTTTTTTTTTTTTTTTCTTTCCTCAATTTTAAAATGACCCAAATTCATGCAGGTGTTTATGTTGATGAGTTTTGAGTGCCCCCTGGGGTCTGAAAACCATCACGGCTGTCTGTTACTTAAAATGTTTTTTGCCTGCTTATCTTGCAGCTACCACTGTACCCGTCTGCCTGTGACTACACTGTCAAGTTTTCTTGTCTCCTGCTTTTAGAAAAGTTCACTTTCTTCTTCTCTTAGCCGGGTGACAAACCAGTAACCCGTACGCATTTGTAAACCCAGGCTGTAAAGTGTTTTCCAGGGCAGAATTGTTTGAGGGAATTTGTCATGTTGGCTTCTGAATAATTTAATGGGCATAATACAAGTGGATTTCAATGTATTTGACCTCAATTTTCCCCCCTTTTCTTTTGCCCTAAATCTAGAGGTAGCATGGGGGTGTTTTACAAGGCTGGATCAATGAGCAGGCATGCCCACTCTGTCGCCATAATTTAGCACCACTTTAAAAAAAAAATCCCAATTCTTAACACGTGTTACTGTCGTTCATTGACAGTCAAAACTATAAGACTTAAAACATGCCATCTCATTGTTCCTGTTACTTGAAATGCCACCCAGTGTCTTTGCACAAACCCTATTTTAAATGACATAACAGTATTTTTAAATTTACCACTAAAAATATGGGTTACTCTGCATGTTTTACTATAGATGTAAATATGTTTTGGATTTTTATATTGTTTTTGTTTCTTTCCATGCTCACACAAGCAGTTGTGTTTAATAAAATTTTTAATCTTCTGTACAAACAGTTTGACTTTATTCATATTCTGTCTGATTCCATTATAAAGGACCAAAATATTACAAGGTGTTTACAAGCAAGAGACAATCTCCAGTCCTAAACATTGGCCCGACTCCTGTGTTAATTAGCTGAAATCGGGGGCAGGTTGATGTAACTCTTCATGGCAGGAAGTGGTTTAATCTTGCGTCCTGCCCAGCCTCCTTTTCTCTGCCACAAACCGCTCGAAGGACGAACGCCAAACCAGCGATTGCGACCGGCTTTTCCAATAATCTCTTTGTCGTGGTCAATGTTAGATACACGTCCCACCGTTACCATGCAGGTCTCCAATACCTGAGTGCATCAAAGGTGAAAACAATAAGTTTAGGACAGAATGTGGTTTTAACACAGATGATACAATCTTAATTGAGATCAACTCACCTGAACCTGCTGCTTTGAGGGAAGCTGAACGATTGCTGTTCCGTTTACTTTACGGAGCAAAACTCCACTTGTGCCTGAAAACAACAAGAACCACGATGTTCAATATATTTCTCTTCTCTCTTTCTGATGTAATGGTGCAGTGATACATTGATTAACAAAGTTAACTTGTTAATGAACAAAAAAAGTAACAATTGTGATTTGGAAAAATGTAAATTGAAGATTTTCTGTCTGCTTTTACAAAAATGTTTGAGAAACTCTTGGTATCATAGAATGGACATATTTGACTTCTTTGAAAAAAAAAAATCAGGGTGAACAGATTAGTTATTTCTGAAATGATCATTACCTACAGCTGTAACTATATAGACTAAACATGTAAAGATGAGGTTAGATTAGAAGTTTTAACTACAAAATCATGCTCAATAACACATTACCTGCAGCGCGAATGTACTCTGATCCCTTCCCTGGTTTGATCTCCAGATTGTTCACCAGTGTCCCCACAGGAAGAGCTCCCAATGGGTAGGCATCGCCTTCCTGAGCGAAGACTGACAAACAAAAAGACATCATTTAGTGTCGAACACAAGTGTAACAAAGGCTGACATTATCCAAATGTACCAAATCTTAATCATTTCAAAGCAGCAGGTGGATCTCATACCTGCCATACGTCCAATTTGTCCAGATGTTTTAATGATGTCTCCAGCTTGCATGTTCTCTGTAGCAATGATCCATCTCTTACGGCTGCCTCCAGCAACCAGGGCAATGTCAGCAGACCTGTGGAGACAATACAGATTATAAGAATTGACTGTATTTTATTCATGTTAATCAGGATTCCTGTGTGAAATAAAAGCTGATCTTTTTTTTTAGGAAGTTCTTTATTAGGAATAACCCCTTGAGATGAACCACCTCATAATCAAGGTGGTCCACACAGAAATACAAAGCCATTCAACAATAACACAACAGAAACATACAATAACATACAAATGACAAAACACCAGCAGCCTACAGGGCATAGTAATGAGTCATTGATTCACAGGTCAGTTAAAATGATCAAAAACATGAACTGTTGATTGAAAAGTGAGAGGACAGTGCAGATTTGAATAAGTGAAAAGATGTTGCACATCTAACCTGCATGGGTCATATCGCACTTCGACAACCTTTTCCTCAAATGGCTGGGGCTCTTTGCCAGATTCATAGCGAAGTCTCTGGAAGTCTATCCAACGGTATCTTTGTTTATGGCCACCACCGATTCCATGTGTTCGTATTCTTCCTGTGTGGCACAGAGAAAGAGATGAGAAACTTGTATGTACACATAGTTATATGTGTAAAGCGGAATATTTTTTCACTAAGTTGCTCTGCTCAGAATTACTCTACCACATTGATAACATGCTTTACCTGTATGATCTCTGCCTCCTGTCTTTTTCATTCCTATTGGCTTGATGGTGTACTTCTCCCTCTGCTTCCAAAATTTACTGTTCTGATCCAGAGAGGCTGTGGTGAGGAAACCTCTGCATTGTCCTAATGTGTTGGCCACTTGATCTCCCAGCTGAGACCGAGCAGCTGCCTGTTGTAAAGAGAAAAAAAAGCAAATAGAGTATTATGAGCGTTTGTGCTGATTGCCTGTTTGACAGATCAGACTGACAGGGAGCGGAGGTTTACCTGCGAGGAGAGCAGAGCAGGCTGGGAGACAGACAAGGAGCGAAGAGCTCGAGTTAGACACGACAGCGCCATGACAACGTCCTCCTGTCAGTTGAGGAGACAACTCAGTTATATCCACACTGGATATGCCATTATTGTTCGTGTATTGTATCCGAATGATATACGTTTCTCTTCCGTTTTTAACAATCAAACATTACCTATTGCGTTTTTTTTTTCATCCTGCGAATGTTTATGTCTCTGTGTTACTTAAACTGTCACAGACACGACGCTTTAGTGACCAAATGGCAAGTAAACGTGAGCTACAGCTAGCTTAGCAAAGCGAGGTTAATCCGGCCAAAACTAGACCCACTTTCAGTTTTCTACTTCAACAAACTAAAATATTTGCCGTTAATCTCGTGTACAATGTTTTCCATCTCCGAGTAATCACAAAAAGACCAACCTTTATATTTTATATATATATTTCATCCCGAACTTCACGTCGGCGTCCTTCACAGTCCTGCACGCGACGTCGCGGAATGATGACGTAACTGCATCTCAGGAGGGAGGCGGGTGTCTTTGTTTACAGTTTCTCATTAGACTGCACCTTAAAGTTGACAGTTTGTAATATAACAATATTAGCTTGTAAACAGTGGACGAGTTCTCGTGTCAGTCAGAAGACGTTGACAGTAAAATGAGCAACATCTTCTAACCTGCTCGTTGTACGGGTTTAAATTTGGCCTCTAGGTGGCGGAATTTCTTCCTTTCACATCAATCTGAATCTTTTCTTCAACCTCACATCAAACTTGTTCATTTTTTAATCTTTTATTTTGTTTTCCTGCTCGTTTTCAGGTGATAGAAAATAAATAATAATAATAAATAAGAGAAATATCACACACCAACTTAATACCTTTCCTTGATAGGAGTAAAAAAAAAACATGTGCAATGAAGTGAAATCTAATGTACATATTAAACTCGCTCATGACATGTTTTTGTTTTGTACTGGCGAATAGGAATTTCATCCTTCGCTTGAAGTCATTACCTAATGATCTTAAAGAGATTTACAATTTCTGACGAAGCTGCTTTGACGAGGTATAGCCACTAGATGTCGCTGGAGGACCCAGTAATAAACTATTAAAGGAACAACGTTGTTGTCTGTTAAACTAATCATAAAACCACTAAACCATAAAATCAAATCTGCATCATAGTACATGACAGAGTCTAATACAGAAAACCCTGCAGATGTCTCCATGTAGGAAACGCTTTACAGTGAGTTGAATTTGCGTGACACGAACTAATGAACGTTTTTAATTCAATACTTGTTTCTGACATTTTAAAAACACCAACATCGCTTTGAAAATAGGATCTGAAATTTCAGTTTGTTTACCAGTGCAACTTGGGGATTTTCCTCTGTAAAGGTGCAGCCACAACATGGGAATCATTTCCCTGTGAGCATTAAGGTTAAAAATAATAATAATTTAAAAAAAAAAAAAAAAAAACGTGACACCTGTTTATCCTAAGCACTACTGTTTTTATTTCTCTTTTAAAGAGCAGGACGAGGCTTTATGAAATAACACAGCGACAAATAAAGAACTTTGGAGACAGCTATTGAGGCCGGTGGTAAACTGCAGCACACTGACTTGCAGTTAGTTTGCAATTTCCAGCCATATTATAGTTTCTTTATTTATAATAAATGCACGTGTCGCCACCTGGTGGACAGAGAACAGAGCTGCAGCTGAAAAAATACACTGCAAAGGTGTTATTCTGGCTCCCAATAGAAAGACGTAAATTATTTGCATAATATGGACTGTTAATAATAAATAATTTATTTATAATATCTGTAATTATTCATAAATTTAAAGCCTCTAAATGACCTAAAAGTTTTGTCTCATATCTAAACTATATTTTCAAAGGAATTCAATAGTGTGTGAATGTGTAGACGTGACTGACAGCAGCCTGACTGAATAAACAACCTCACAGCTGTTACCATATATTTATTAATTGTATCCAAATCTGCCTGTTTTAAACCAATAAGAGAAGCTCAGGAAAAATGACTTACCGATCTTGTACAAAAATAACTAAATCTGACTGAGTAAGACTGCAACAAATATATTAATTATCAAACTGGTCTTTTGGGGCAATACATGACCAAAATGGAGATACGTGTCACGACTTTCGTTGTGTAAGATAAAGAGTGAATTAAGAATGTCTGGACTGATCTTTCATTAATTCTCACCGGATGTAGCAATATAAATTATTTATGTCCAGTTTAATTAGTTTCACTGGTTTCATTTTATGACAAGGCATCAGAAGAAATTTCAAGGGTAAATGATGTGAATTTAATGAAGTGATGTGCAGTTCTGAACTCCTTTGACATTTCTTTCTTTCTTTCTCATACATTATTAAGTGATGGTTTTAATGCAAATCATCTACTACTTACTTTTATGTTACTGTGCAATAAATGTTCATAAATTTTCTTTTTCATTAATTATCCATATCCAAACCTTCATATTCAGCTAAAGAAAATTAAGAAAAATAAATTTAAAAATCTAATTTGAACTCAAAAAATCCTGATGAAAAACATGTTTAATATCTTTTTAGTGCATTATTTAAATATAACCACCCCAAACACTGACTGCTGATAACAGTTTCAGATAAACTAACTGTCAATCTCCATTTGACAGTTTTGTGAGTCTATGTCATCTCCTTTCACCTTCTGCTGTGTGTTTGTGGAGTTGCTGCTTCCATATTTACCTCAGTGTGTGGTGATGTGAAATATGTCAATAAAAGTTAAAAATGTCAGGTTTAATTACACTACAGTGTGTTTATTTCTGTGTATATTGACCCGTGCAACCTGCCCTTCCTTCACACAAGGGACAGCTGGTCTCCATGGGCCTGGTGTGTTGCTAAGGCTTGTTGCTATGATGAATGTGACCTGGTTAAAGAGGTGACATCCGACAACAACAAACTACAAAACGCTGTCTCACACTTGTGATGCACTGATACACTGATACACTTTCATCGGACGTGTTACAGAATCTTACAGACATGAAAACCATGTCAACTTACACTGCTGCTTTCAAGAGTGAAGTGGTGCTGAAAATACTGAATGGTTTATTCATGTGGATTATTTAGGCCTGAGCACCGGAATTGCAAGAACCCTGTTGTATCTGTAAAGATTCTTCTTATTTTTGTTTTCCTTCTCACAGATGTATCTTTTTTGAAGTGATTCCTAAGCACGAAAACTCATGAAATTTGCAACAAAGCTGTCTGGAACAGAGTCTTGGGTCTGGGTGTGGCTCAGGGGCTCCATAGCACCCCCATAGCTAGTATTGGTACATAGTTTCAGGTTCACACATGAAATTTGGTATGTGTGGAGCTCATCAAGATGAACAACTTCAGTGTTTCAAGACCCGAGCCACACATACGCACCACACTGATGTTAAATTGCGAAGGAATTTTTAATATTTTTTAATATGTTGAAACGGTGGGATAAAGAAGTTTACAAGAAATGTGTAATGCAGTAGCAGCACGTTGAATGATTTGTCTGAACCTTTTCAAGTAAATGGAAACTATCCCTATGATGACATCCACACTTCCAATATACCTGTCTGGCATAGCACCACCTACTGGCAATCTGAGGAATGTTTTTTTTTTTTTTTTTTTTTTTTTAATAAAATTAAATAATATTTGTGTATAGACTGTGTAGACTCCACTGTATGTAATATTGTCATTTATTTATTCAAATATCTTTCTTTTTGAAGCTATTTTTTGTTGTTTTTATGTTTGTTCCTCACTGGTATTGATTTTTCAAATGTCCTGTGTTTGTTTTTAGGTTTCTGTTCTTAATTTATACAATTAAATTAGATGCAGTTTAACTTTGTTAGTTTCGAGTTAGCTGAGCATTAGCTCTAATGTCATTGATGTCAAGTGTGTTGACTCGTCTTGTCAAGAAAAAAAAAATCTCAATTTGAATTCAGTTCCGACATTTTGTTTTTTTATTTGAACTGCAGCTTTGGTTTATTTTGTATAACATTATGTGTAATGTTTGTTTGTTTTCTATTATTATTTTTGTTGCCCTTGCCACAGCTTTTGGCGAGGTTAGTTTTTTTTTTTTTTTTTCATTAAACTAATGTTTAATGAAACATTGCTTTCCAGCCTTTCAAGCTGGTAAACTTAAATTTCATCACTCCAATATTTAAAATAATTTGGAGAAATGGGACACAACTGTTGGTTTTGGTTCCCAGTGCTAATTTATTTCACCTACTCCATTTAAATGCTTGAAAAGATTATAGTCTTCTAGTTGAACTGACTTTTTATGTTTGTTTGTTTGTTTTAAAAAAAACAGGAAAATTGCTGTAACAGACCCACCGTCGACCGCAAACTTCAAGGAATGATCCTTCAAAGCTCAGACAAAGGTCAGTGATGGATTTTCATTAGTTTCATATCACTGCTGGTGAAGTGTTGGTCATATTGTTTGTGGTAACAGCAGATTATGTGGTGTTCATATTTTTTTTAAAAAGAGATAACTCTGATATTTTTAGTTTAAAGTTTGCAGGAAGTGAAAGTCAAAGCTCAACTTGACACTGACTTTATTTATTGTTTCCTTTATTGCAGCTAGATCCTCTTCCAGATCTTCAAATAGTAAGGGTTGAATTTTGACATTTTCCCTCCTGTCTCTATCCTTCCAACATGGCTGCCATGCTATGCTTATGAGTTTTCCTTGCAATGTGTTTTTCTCTGTTTATGCTTGGTCCCTTTGCCAAAAGTAAACCACACTGCAGTTTCACTGTCCATCACCACCTACATCAATCACAAACACACAGATTCTTTCACTCTTTCTCTGTGTGGTTGAATGTTTTTAGCTGCTCAGTGTTGAGCTGTAAACAAGAGCACAGAGCTCTCTGGACCAAACAACGAGGGACCATGATTTAGTTGTTTTGTCTATGAATAATCTTGACTTTAGCTCTGACTAGTGTCTTTCAGTTTTGGCTAATTTATCTTTTAGTATTGGAGTTTTGGAGTCTTGATCTTTGGATTCTTTGGCCTTTGATAAATGGTAAAATCTTTGGCTAGTTTTGTTCTTGTTTTTTGTCCAAGTAAAACTTAATCCAGAGCTCTGTGTCTTGAGGTTGTTTTCTGTGTGTGAGTTGTTCTTTTGTATTAAAATTGAATGTGTTTACGGCTGTAAATTGGTTAATTGTGGTGTTAGTAATTTTAATTATGAGGTTTTAGGTTCAGCTACAGTGTTGTGTCTATTTCTGTGCACTAACTTTTCCTTCATAGGTTTTGTCAATTTGAGGTAGGACCCATTCTAACTTTGTTCTCCAGTCAGGTCAGATTTGCTGTTTTCTGTTTTCTTTTGAACCCTGTCAATAAAACCATTTGAACCACCACGCCAAGCCTTCGCTCGGCTTCTTTGCCAACCTTTTTTTCCCCACATGGCCGCTATGTCATGTTATTGCTCGGCTTCCTTGCTGAATTCACAGCCACCGCACCACTGTTCATTCCCTTACATGATGTTTAGGGAAAGTTTGTCAGCAGATAAAGTTGGTGTGGTTATTTAGGGAAGTGCAGGATGGGGTGGATCTCTGTCTCTGTGAAAGATCTGCCGTGCCACAACTGTCTACTTCCTGGTTCATCTGTCAACATGGCCGCCGTGCCATGACCACTTCCATTTCATCTAACACATCACTACACACACCCAGCCCGCATCACATTTCCAACCAATCTGCATTTTTATTCAACACAATTCAGAATCTACAACTGCAATAGGTCTCCTGTACACTTACTGTTTTGTGTCCGCTGTGCCACAACTTTTTCCCATCGTCGATTCATTTCTAATCGACAATTGAATCAAGTAGAAATGAATAGAACTATGTAAGCCCTGGTTGCCGAACCAGTTCTGTCCTTTCTTGGCCACCATGTCGTCTGAGCTTTCACTCTTATTCTTTCAGTTTTCTCTGGTTATGATTTGAATCTGCCTCGTTTTATGTCCGTCTGTCCTGTCGTCTTTGTGTACATGACTGTTGTTTTGTACTTGTCTGTCCATACTGTTTGTATGGTTCATGTCTTTGTCCTGTCTGTCTAATTTGTTGTGCGCCTCCTCTGTCATGTCAATCTCTGTCTCCCGTCTGTCATGTCCCTGTTGTGTGCTCTGACTGACAAAGACTAATGACTGAGTCCATTGACTCTTGAATTGGCTATTTTGTCAAAACTGACTAGACTTCAGTTAAATATTTAGAACCTTTATTATTAATATCATCTAACATCTGTAACCATTAAAAATTATGTTCATGAATAATTTGGTGTGACTTGAGACCTTCTAGGACAGAATCAGACCATGAGTCAGCATATTGGGCTGCTCGCCGACTCACTCCTCAATGAAATGGAGTAGTCTCTAACTGAGGAGCTTAAAACTCTGAATTTCCTTAAATTATCATATGAAGAGAGATGTTGTTCCTACAAAGGTGATGTATGTTTTTTTTCTACTTGTAGTTTCTTCTTCTGTCTTTGACTGGGTCCTACCCCTACAATCACATTTTGGTACAATAAAATTGAGTTAGAAACTTTGAAATGTTTAGTTTGGGTTTCATAATGTAGGACAACAGCTCACAGTCACAACACTGGTATTGAATCTTCACTAGTTCATCCTTATGTCTCCAGCCTGGTCTCTGTCTTGCTTTTCTCTTCTTTCTCTACGTTTATTTATTTCAGGAATGAAGACCCAACGGGAAATGGTAAGAAGGTTCATGGTCTCAAGGTTCTTGGTCTAAGCTAATCTTTTTAATCAGATTAATCTATTAATCCTCATGGAGGAAATTTAGAATCATCTTGTTTTTATTTGTTCTTGATAAAACATTGGCAATTTCCTTTTTGAGTATATGTGCAGTTTAAAATTACAACATAGGCCTTTAGTATAATTGTGCTGCTGTCACTCATCACCATATATATACAAATATATACTTGTATTGATCTTTGAAGTCCAATTTGTCTCTGTCAGGTTTAATTCCAACTGGAGTTTCAAATGTAAAGTTGTAGATTTTGAGCAGGCCAGGTTAAATAATATAGTATATATATATATATATATATATATATATATATAACGTATAAAAAAGGCCTCCTAGCAGGGGAATTAATTCACCCCTGTAAATGGTAAATGTGACATCTATGGTGTCAATTGTTGACAGTTTGTTGCGACTTCCGGTTACATGATGGGAAACATTTGTTCTTCAGGAGGAAGTGAACCTGACAGAGATGGTTTTTTATTATATACTGGTGATGCTACAGGACACTCACCTTGGGTGTATTTGCTTAATTGAAGAGAATGAGGCGATGTCCTTGTTCACAGCTGGAGTAATATTTAACTGAATCTGTGAAATGTGAACAGTGGAGATCAGTTGATCATTCTTCTCTCAATTTGTCAGCAATTTATTATTTTAATGTAGACGCTGCGAGTTGGAAACATATTCGTGGCAGGAAGAGGAGAAATCTCTGTAAACGTGATGTGGTGAGTTTATCTGAAGTTTCATAAAGCTCTAAAATGTTTTTGTTGTCTGCATTTTAAGTCATATGATGGGATAGTTTCAGAAACTCTTCTCCCACATATTTCTGATGTCCGCTCTCATTAGAGCCCTCTTGGTGTGTGGATGGTAATGTGAACTTGACATTGACATTGTTAAGAGTAGTAAGAGTTATTCCACTTAAATTCCAGATAGAAATAAAGTTCTCCTCTGAAGAGGGTGATGGTGGTGGGGCCAAAAAAAACTCATTACTCGTTACATTGTAGAGTTTTTGGCCTCGTGTTGAATTTTAAGTGTAGAAGAGTCAGCATGAGAGTAAGGGAGACGAGTGTTGAGGGTCCAGGTTGTCCAAACCACGAGGAGCTGAGAAAGGGCCGACACGTTTCAGTAATGTTGACGCTGGCTGCGACAAATCAGACGCTGAGGAAGTTGGCGACCAAGCTGCACTGAGTCCCCAGAGATGATTTATCACTGAACAAGTCGTCATCAGGTACATTCTTTCACATCATCAACTTTTATTTCATCTTTATGTTTTTTTTTTTTTTAATCTTAACTCCTGTACTCACCATCTCTCTTTCTCTCTCTTCTCCCTCCAGCTGTGAACAAGGACATAGCCTCATCCTCTTCACTGGGATCCAGCTCATTGACCTTAGTTTTTAATGTTGATATTTAACGTTTTGTGGTGGGAGGATGTGTGAGTTTAGTCTGGGGTACCCTGTACATTTAATACACACGTAGCTGCTCTGTCTACTTCACTAGGTTATGGGTTGGTGCCACCACTGTATGTTTTACAGAAGTCTTTTTTATTATTATTACTATTATTCAGTTCAGTATTTTAGATGAGATAGTCAGGACTTGTTTTGTTTTTGTTGGACAGAGATGAGTTAGGGCTCATTATGTTTTATTAATTTAATTTATTTGGCACCAACCCTCACAGTCAGTCTTCTCCACACTTTGTTTGAGAAACCAAAGGTCAATAAATGCACAATCTTTGATTCACTCACATTGACTCTGTCTGGTGATTTATAGTTTTCATAAAGGCCTGTAACACACGCACACACACACACACATTGCACATGTAGTCTAGACTTCACAATTTTTTAGAAATTCATTTAAAAGTTGTTGCCTTGTTTTGGCTTTGCCCCTTGGGATGTTTTGAACTTTGAACAGATTATTTTATTCTATTGCTGCAGCTCAGAATAACGTAAATGATTGTTGCTGAGTTAAAATGGTCACGATCGCTAATTGCTTTAGCCTGATTATAGCATTCAATATTAAGTGTGTGTATTAAGTGTTTGAGAGACACAATTTTGTAAAAAAAATAAATGCCATACAGAGGCAGAACAGTATGTGTTAATCATTTTTGTTATGATCATTTCTGAAAGGTTTTACTTAAATAATCACCATTCATATCTGTGCTTTGGTTATTGGCAATTTGGAAATTACTAAAGCACAACAGAGTTCAGAGCACAAAGGTCTCCTAAAATTCAAACGTTAAGGCTCATTTGTTCTCAAAATTCACCAAATGCATTATACAGTAAATTAAAGTAAGAACATGATGTATGTGATTAAATGTAATGGATTTAGATTAATCACAAAACATCCAAAAGGAAAGAAATTGTTTTTTAATCATTTAACGGCTCTCTTTATATGATCCTTTCCATGTAACATCCTCATTCTTTACATTACACTTATTACTATAGAGCAAGGTATCGAGAAGAGTATCTATAAGAAAATTATTATTTAAAAAAAATCCATAGAAACTATTTAGAAATAACTCTGACTGTCTGATGAGTAGGATGCATTTCTGCCCTGGAGTCAGAATTTTCCAAACTTTATAAATAATTGGCAACATATCTAGTATGACAGATGACATCAAATTTCATGTTGTGAAATCTATCCTATGCAACTGTTTTATGATCATTTCTTCACTTGAAAAGGGATGCTACAATCAGGTCAAAATGTGAAATTTATGAAACTATTTTTTTTTCAGATTAAGCTCAATGTTTTAATCTCACAACCGAGTTTGTTTGAAACCAGGGCGCACTTTTTTTTTAAATGATAAATAAATTCCTCATTGTTGTGAATCACTTTGGGTATGACTTTAAATAATCCACTTGCTACATCACGAGTTAAAGAATTAGAAGAAACGATCTTTCCAAAGAGGCGAAAACAAAACATGACGTCACCACACCGCTAACCGCAGAGGCTGCTGGGAACGTCTCGCTGTGCCGGAGACATTTTGGATTTAAAGGGGCTGCGCTAGCCATCAGCCCTAGCTCTCGGTAAGTCATAGCTACATTTTCACCTCATGATATTATAACTACACGGACTTTATATATGGCAGCGTGTCTAAGTAGCGTACATTTAAGACAGTGTGAGTAGGAAATATGAGCTCGGCGGTTTCAACTGGATGAAGTCGTAACAACTAGGGAGTGGTGATGCTAGCTGGTTAGCCGAAGCTAGCTATTTGCTGACGGGAGCGCTAAACAGATAAAAAAGCAAGCTCTGCTGTCAAGTTAGCTAAACTAAAGGGCACCCTTTTTGAAGAATGTTATAATAAATCTTGTAAATAAGTTGAAATTTAAAATTGGCCCTTGTTGTTAATAAAGAAACGGCTGGATAAAGGTATAAAGTCATAGCCATGTTGTTAGGTGCTAAAGTCACAACAAAATGAAATTACTTTAGCAACAATGGGCAACGTTTATGTCAAAAGAGAACAACATAATCACATATTTTCTGTTTTGTCATGCAAAGTAACTATATACTTAAAATAATAATATAGCAGATATTTAGAGGAACGGTTGATGGTGCTCCAAGCATGTTGTGGTTATGCAGAGTCATTAACGTGAAGCTACCGCGGTATTAAATTAAATGTTTATGATCGTTTTTTGTTTTTGTTTTAACATCGCTATATCATCACGGTGTAGACACAGGTGTCTGACCGAATTCATTATACTCTCCAAGTCAGACAGAGGTGCTACCTCATATCGCTGCCTGCGTCAGTGGCAATATTAGCACATTTTTCAGACTAAATTGAGTGGCAAAAGATACTTTTAGCACTGCTTTCACTGGTGTGATTAATGACTACGGTCAGTGTCGGTGGCACTTCCCTCCTCGTTGTCCCAGGCCCCGCCACACCCTCTTTGATGACTGCCTCTCCTGTGTCTGGCCTGTGATGCGGGCAGTGTGTTGGATTTGCTGTTTGTGCAGGAAACAGATGAAGATGAATTGAACTGGGTGTCAAACTTCATCAAGTAGACAGGAAATACATTTCTGGGGAAATGACACAGGCATTGGTCCCTGGTTTGTTGATGCTCCAACTGCAGTCTCCTATTTTCCATTTCTTTTGCCATAGTTTTATTATTGTAATACTGAGGTGTACCACACCCTTTCTCCCAATGTACCATGCTCAGTGAAGCTCAGCTATTAAACGTTTGCCTGTAGGTTTGCTTTAAACCAGATCCAAGCAGTTTTAAAGAAGAAAATGATCTAGAAAGATGCAATGTGTAATTACACTTGGCAGTAGCAAGTGTACATTTATGCAGATTGGGGGTTATTCAGTTGATCTGCTATTTTGAGATCAGTGAGAAAAAGCAGTATATTGAATTATTGTAGTGCAGTGATGGAGGGAGAGATTTAGAGAAATGAAGGACCGAGTGACGCTGCCACTTGCCTCAATGATGTGAAAATATGACTCTGTTGGGCCTCTCTGGAGATGCACACTAGTGAAGAGTGGTGGACTGGTTGAGCAAACACGGCCACAACACGATCCGTGTTTCCACTGCTCAGAGGGAAATAAACCAGTCACTGCTGAGTTGACCAAGTTGTTTATTCAAACACATAAATTACTTTCATAATGCTGTACCTTGCTCTAAGGCATTTATATTGGCTTCTTGGCTAGAGGTGCTAGAGATTACTGCAATATGTATTATGACCTTTGATCCCCCTGCAGCACTGAGCCATCTAACCTGTCAATAAAATTCAATTCGTGTCCCATATATTTTAACTATATGTTATTACATGGATTCTTGTGGACTGAAGAATGTGTCTGTGGGTGTAGTTGTACTTCTTTGTGTACTGTTCTTTTGAATTCACAGATTGGGCTGCTTATGTATGTTTTAAACACAACATTGTTGAAGTGTAGGCGCTCTCATCTCTCTGAGATGTGAAAGCTGTGAAATAAATTAACACCTCTTTGGGTATTTATTTCACTTTATGTTAGAGCCTGTTGTTGATTTATGGCCTTTTTACAGAGAACTGTGGTTTTATCATGTACTTAATCATGTTATCACAAACTAGCTACCGTAAGCCGGTGTGTTACTGCTGTGTTAGTCAGCCTGTAAACGTCAATGAAAAGATTATCGTTAGGAATGGACATTTCCTATGATCATTACAGTCCTGGTGTCATTTTTCATGTGTTTGGTGAGCTCCACATGTAAGATTTATGACCATTTGTTAGACTGCTCAAGGCAAATAATTTGATTTATATTCTAAGAGAAATTTGCTCACCAGACATCGATTGCTTGGTTGTTAAAGAGAGAATGTAGAGCCAGTGAAATACTTTCACACACTGTATAGTATCACGAGGCAGCAGGTTTTCACCTTGCAGTGTGTTGTGTGTCATCAAAGTGGGTAGCTTGTTCAACTTCTTTTGAGTCTGTAAATAGTGTTATTGAGCCTCTTCCATTGTGTCTCATTAGGCCTATTCCTTTGTGTCTGATGAGTATAGAAAAGCAGAGTCTAGATCAGCATGGCTCCCTCCCCCATCCGACCTGCTCCTCTGCACTCCTCTGTTTTCCTCCCTCTGTGGGCGGGGTTGTGTCTCAGTGTGCGCCCTGAGCTGATGTTAGTTGTTCTAAACGAGCAGTGGGAAGGTCACCATCGTCCTGCAGGCAGCTCCTGCCCTGCTCTGTCCAACATTCGCACTCACCACTCTCATCACAGTCCTGTGTCATTTCCAATCGTCTGTTTCACACTGAAGGTTTCCTTTTTCATTTTAAGAGGGATCTCTTTGGATTAGCGCAGCAATTTTATGATGCATTTTGCTGGCATGTAACGCCATTGCTGGAGAAGGAGTCATTATTTCATCAGCTTTTCTCCGTGCCAAACTATGAGGCTCTGATCTGCCACTTAAACTGAGGTTGGTTTTCTGATCCAGGAGGCTGTAGCAGCTGAAAATTGCCAGTGTGAATGATAAATGGCATGAGCCTTTAGCATACATTTGGTCGGTTTATAAAGATTCTTTGCTCTGTATCTTTTTTATATTTTGGTAGTTGTGTTCTGTTTTTTTTGTCTTACAGAAGGATCATGACCACTCTGTAATGATTTTCCTCCACAATTATCCTATATTTAGTACAAACTTGTCACTCTAATGATTTGAGATCCTAACTTGACTGTAAACAACCTTTCATATAATACTCCATCTGTTCCAAAGTACAAGTGAGAGGCAGCGACATCTGCTAAGGCACAAGGTCTTGTCTGTGTTGCTTATGCATTCAAATGACATGTAGCAAGTAGCTTCAGGGTGAAATATTTCTTCAAATTTGTTTCCTCAAGTGCCTGTGTTTACTTTTTCTTGTAATGAGGAGTGAGTCAGCAGCATAACTCGCAAATAGCCACATAACTTGCTGATCCTGAACTCTGCTTGATCCTGATCATTCCTGCACCTGATCATGAGGGCGTTTGGATGAAAGCCTAAATTCAATGAATATGTGCTGCTGTGTAGAGCAATGGGCATCATCATGATGAGACCATTTATTTGTTTGTTTTCCCAAAAGCACGCTGACCCATTTCAGCAGTGTATGCAGTCACATTTAATGTTAGCAGCCTTTTATATATACATCCTCATGATTTTTATGAAAGGAAGATGAAAGAGGAAAAACTCAATAGTTAAAGATTAATTCACTTTGAGTGTTTTACAAGAAAACAACACAGGCCTGTTGGACTTTATCTCCCCTCTTTAATGACTTAGAAAATATTAACTTCAGCTGAATGGAGACTTGATACAAGTGTTTGTTTTATCAAGGTGAAGCAGCTTGTTTCTCCCATATCTGACATTAAAGCACTTTTCTTCCCTCTCTTCTTTTCTCTTTGTTAGCTACTGTGTATTCCCAGCTATTCAGGCCTTTAATCCACATATGTTTTTAAACTGCTGAGACTTAGAGTCTCTGTTCAGGGTAATAAGCTGTCTGATCTGCGTCTGTGCTTGATCTTTTAAAGATCTTTCATTTCATATTTTCTGTCAGAGCCGATGAAAGCTTTGGTGTTTTCTTGTGCTCATGCTAAGTTATGGTCTTTAACCCTGCT
The DNA here is from genome assembly GCA_016801845.1 of Polydactylus sextarius. Taxonomy (NCBI): domain Eukaryota; kingdom Metazoa; phylum Chordata; class Actinopteri; family Polynemidae; genus Polydactylus; species Polydactylus sextarius. The sequence continues at coordinate 5,604,418 of CM028911.1, read as the reverse complement.
TTGACTTGACACAGGGCCTGTTTCTCTGTATAGCATCATTTTCATATAGCATACGCCTCTAAACTCTGAACACTAATTTCTGTGAATATGCAAATAAAAGATTAGTTCTTTTTGAATAAATTTTCAAACAAAGTAGCATTGTTCCAGGACAGAATAGTTTTCACTCATCTGTGTTACTGTCTACTTTTTTAAGTTCTAATATAACTTGTTGCTGCTTGCCTGCTGGTTATGTTATTGGGTATTTTACTGTTACGCACTTCTTGAAGCTGCTGACTTGAAGCCCTACGGTCATGTAGCCCACATACCATGACCACAGTACACAGCCTCCTTAAATGAACTGATGAATTCTTCCTGGATAGTTATTTATTTTTAAGTATGTGTTTGAACTGAGTTCTTGGCTTTAATTATGTTTTTCTCTTTGTTGTTACACTGACACAAGGTTCATCTGAAACCCTTTAAAGCTGTTCAGAATAGTATCTTACTACTTAATTTGTTTTGTTTGTTGCTTTGTTTCATTAGAAGCGGGTCATTTATTGTGCAACAAAAAAACGGCTAAATGGAGCTTGTCACCACTTGCTGTCGGGGATGTCGGCTGTCTCTGCGAATTCACTGCTGCTCTGTGTGTTCTTGTAAAATGAAGGGAAGGCATGATTATATATGAAGTGCAATAAAGTACTTAACTGCAGATGAGGGACATTCGGTTTTACCCAGGGGTACCATATCTAATATATACTCGGCATTAATCAGTCAGCACTTTGACAGCTTGAACAAGATGCTACCTGCTTTGCATCAGGATCACACCACTCTTCAGTTTTTATCTTTTCCAAGCCGAGAAATTATACATTTAGAAAAAATGCATTCTTGTAGGTAAAGAGAAAAGATCGATGGATATCCTTTCCTTCATAAATTATGCATTTTTTTTCAGTTCTTCAATAGATTTCAGTTAGCAAGTTCAACAACCTGGAAAAAACAGAAAAAATAATCTCATTTCAAGTTGAGGTTTTCACCGGACACCAGAAATGTCCATGTCTACTCTGTTTCCTCCCATGCTCCCCATGCTGTCAGGTCACATGACACTTTCTGTTATTGATTAATGCTGCTCTTCTGCCTATCCAGGGCTTCCAGCTGGTGGTACACGGGCTCCAGTGACATCCTGATTAAAGCTAATTTTAATTTAGCTACTAGCCTACTGCACTTGCTGCCCCTGTGTGCTTATCTCGTGTCCATCGTGACATATAACAGAATCATAAATAACATTCCTACAACAGAGTGCAGCTGTGATTACATGATGTGACATGCATCAGATTACAGGGCAAGACTGACGTAATTACTGGATACTAGTTAGAGTTGCATTTATTGGTCAAAGGACAGAAAATTAATTGGCATTTGATAGTCAGATGTTTTCGGTCACAATGAAATTCTTTTACTTCCAAGCCTCTTGAACATGTATTTTCCTTATTTGTCCTTATTTGACCCAGTTTCATTAGCCTTTTATTACACTTGATGAAATATCAAAACATGGAAATTTTAACAATTTCCTCTGTAATGAGGTAATTTAAACGTTGTTGGTTGCATTCCTCGCAACTATTTATAATCATGCTGTGGTGTGAAGAAAAATCTTTTCATATGTTTTCCAGCTGCGTTATATAATGGCATTACTGCAATTATATCTTATGCTGTTACTGTGGGAAACAAATAGCTAGTTATTAGTGTTATTTTGGGGCTTTTTAAATATTATTTTATTTCTTAATGTTCTACTTTTAGGGGCAAATGCTCAAGTAGCAAAGCAGGGAGTGGCTCAGTAATGGTGTAATATATTTTTCTGTAGACAGGTGGCTCTCAGCTGGTGTTTATTACTGCAAGCCCCCTCATCCCTAACCCGTTCTCCTCTGTGCTACTGCTGAAATACAGAATGCACAACCTCCACATCACCTAGAACGGAGCTGGAAGGGCAGGGCTGCTTTTTTCACTGACATTTGCATGATGTAGCCGACAGTGACGTGGCTCAGTGACTCATAACTTATCTTCAGACTGTTTGGGGAAAATAGCACATATTCCATTCTCTCACCAAAAGACTGACATCTCTTCAGGACTCAGAATTATTGAGTTTTTTTTTCTGTGACTTGACCAGCTGCTGAGCTGTGTCACTGAGGCTTTTGTCAAGTCATCCTCTCCTTGACTCTTCAGCCTGTCATGCAGCCGGCAAAGGCCCCTGTTTGGATAAAGTGCTGGCACCAGAAGGCACCCACGCTGCAGCATCTGTGTGCCCTCTGTTACACCGCAGGCTGCAGTCCCACTCCACACCAGAGCTTATTATAGGTGCCAGCTCCCAGCAGTCTACCCTCCTAGAATAATATGTCCCCTTGGCCCTCAGCTTTCCATAAAGCAGACAATTTGTACATGGTTATTTCTTCAACACTTAGAGCAAAAAAAATCCCCCAGACTCAGTTTGCAACATTTTTTAAATTCCTAGTTTATTGAAGAACATTTTTCTTACTTAGCATAATTAACTGACTACCTCATGAATATATTTCATTTAGCAGCCCGAGAAATGCAGACCTCTCTCGCTCATGAAATTTGAATCCCCTATCTCCGCTGTGGTGATAAGACATGAGTAATTCACCTTTTATGGCTGTCACATTGCTTGAGGCTCATGCTACAACCCTATTAGTGTAGCATAGAAATGACACGGTGCGTGTTAACATCAAGGGTAAAACTCTACACTGCTGGACACTGATAACTGTAAAGTGAGAATGAAGTGTGGCCTCTTTCATATCCTTCCAGCAGAAAATGTCTCAGTTAAAGTTAGTTAAACAAACAAATCTGCATGTTTGAAAGATCATTATGAATATAGCTGCTGTTATTATTCTCAGTATTCCATTATATCATCATAGTCTAACAGCTAGTTCCTCATTTTACTTGATCTTAACAGGTTTCCCAGAGCTAAATAGAAGATGTCCACAATGGTGTATCCACGGGAAGAGAAGCTTGAGAAGCTCTCTCAGGAGGAAATCATCTCTAACACGAAGTTGGTGATCCAGGGTCTGGAGGCTCTGAAGAACGAGCACAACTCCATCCTCCACAGCCTCCTGGAGACCATCAAATGCCTAAAGAAAGATGAAGAGGCAAACCTGGTGCATGAGAAGTCCAACCTGCTCCGCAAGTCAGTGGAGATGATTGAACTGGGGCTTGGAGAAGCACAGGTAAGACCTGGTGGTCGAAGTGTGTTTATAATTAGAAATAGTTTAGCATCTACAGTAAAGCAGGTTACAGTTAATATACTTAATATGGGAATTGTCAGGAAAGAGATATTTGTTCACAGTGTAGTAAAAAATGTGCTCATGTTTTATCCTACAGAGCCATGTGTTACCGTCTTCTACTTTAGGTTGTTCTGCTTCTTCACAGCTTCCTCTTTCTATACTGAGCTTGTGTGATGATCATGATTCATTCACAATCTGCCTCGGTGCTAGCAACAGTTTGTCCCCTGTTAATTGTCTTCAATGTTGTCTCCACCCCAGGTGATGATGGCCCTGTCCAACCACCTGAACGCGGTGGAGTCGGAGAAGCAGAAGCTACGTGCTCAGGTCAGGAGGCTTTGCCAGGAAAACCAGTGGCTGCGGGATGAGCTGGCCAACACCCAGCAGAAGCTGCAGAAGAGCGAGCAGAGTGTGGCCCAGCTGGAGGAGGAGAAGAAACACCTGGAGTTCATGAACCAGCTCAAAAAATATGATGAAGATGTGTCACCCACTGTAAGTACTGTACACTGACGATAAACCTGATGTTAAGACCGGAGCTCTCACTTAGTCTAACTTGTTGCTTGGTTTTTGATACATTTCTGCTTTGGACAGACACATTTTCCTCATCATTATTCTAATATGATTCTGTAAAACGATTGCTCTCCGTCATTAAAAAGTACTGACTTTATTATTTAGAATCTGTGGTAAAATTAAAGATTTTTGTAGATCAACTATTTTATTTTGAAAATGTTATTTATAAAAGCACTGATTCACCTCTGAGGGGGCAGCAAACTGTCAGTGATATCTGATACCGCAGCTGTGTAGTGTGACAGGAATAAGGAATTGTGTGGTTGTTCAGGAACGAGTCGTTCTGGTCGGGTTCTCGTTGATCTGGTGAAGATGAAATGCTACATGTCGTGACCTTTTCGTGACCTCGTCACAAAAAGAAGCTGTAACAGTCTGTATCCATTATCTGCTTAACCCAGCAGGAGCACATCCTGTCAGTAACCTGAAGGATCCCTCTTGCTCCAAGAGCAGCTTCTCCATTTTCTAGCTTTTAACAGGCTGTGCATTAATAAACTTTTTGAATGTGAAATTGAATTTGGGTCTGAGTCTAGTTTGCCATGAAAGCCAATTTATCGTGATATTAAGTATAATATTTACTGCAGTGTTGAATATATTTGTCTAAATGGACTAAAACAACACAGTTCATGTATATAATGATATGAAAAGGTTCACTATCACTTCAAATAGGTAAAATAATGTGACTCTGTTTGCCAGATGGTAGATTAGATTTAGAAACTGATCAATATCTTTCTTTCAATATTATCATATAAATATCAAGTTTCTAACATTATCTCTTTGAGGTAATCAGATTGTGATCTGCTTGTCACTCTTGATTTGTGTCTTGCCTGTTACTCAAGATTGTGTTTTTGTGGAGCTGATAAAGCTGAATCGACAACCGTTTTCCCTTGTCCATGCTGTCTGTTAGAGCGTCTGACTCACAGGTTTGATTTATCCTCTCAGCAGGAGGAGAAGGACCGAGAAACACCAAAGGACTCCCTGGATGACCTCTTCCCCAATGATGAAGAGGAGCATGGCCAAGGAAGTAAGAGCAATTAAACATGACGTTATAACGATATGATAAAACAAATGAGTCACACTAATGTAAGAGCAATTAGTAAAACGTTTAAGACTTTTGAATGTATAATGTTTCTAATAAAATACATGCACCTAATTAAATGAACATTTTTCAGTAAACACACACTTTAAATAAGGGAAACGCACCAGATTTAGTTTGGTGTTTGTCTGAGTATCTGGTCTCTCCTCCTTCTCTGAGTAAATTAACCTGAGTGTCTGTGTAATTCCTGTACAGATAATGGGAGGTACTGTTGTGTCATGCCATTAAACACTAATTGAATTACCCCTATAATCTAATTTCCTGACATCACAGTATTGTGTCCATGCAAATGTAATTATTAGGATAATCAGACTTTTCTCCCTTTGATGTACAAACTGTCTTTGACCTTTGCCTTTGGCTTTGTACCCTACAGTGCAGCACCAACACAACAGTGCAGCTGTGGCTGCAGCCCAGCAGGGAGGCTATGAGATCCCGGCTCGTCTGAGAACCCTGCACAACCTGGTGATCCAGTACGCCTCCCAGGGCAGGTACGAGGTGGCCGTCCCCCTGTGCAAGCAGGCTTTGGAGGACCTAGAGAAAACCTCTGGACATGACCACCCTGACGTGGCCACTATGCTCAACATTCTGGCTTTGGTCTACAGGTCAGATAAGACCTTCTTTTTTTTTTTTTCTTTTTTTTTTACACATTTTGTTTAAGAACATGAAACATTCAACCTCGTCACATCATCCTGTCTTTCCCTCTCACTCATGCAGAGATCAGAACAAATACAAAGAGGCAGCCCATCTGCTCAACGATGCTCTGTCCATCCGGGAGAAAACCCTGGGCAAAGACCATCCTGCTGTAAGGCTGCACCGTTGTCATGGCAATCATATCTTCATGTATACACATCGATGTTGAGATCAGATTAGTCATCTGCTGTTGGTTCATAATCAACTCTGCCAAGAGGAAAGCGATAACCCCACCGTCTACTGTATTTACTGCCCCACTCAAGAGAGTCTGTGGGGATTCGTTTCCACCCATTAAAGTATGGATTTTTAACCATGTGCCTGCAGGCTATAAAATAATCAATCACAACTGCTCACAGTCTGTTCCTACATCCATGAAACATATCACAAAATCCCTGCAATTGCAGTAGAATGACCAATTTGGGAAAACAGTGATTTATATTATGTGTTTCACTGCCTGTGTGGACAGATTTGTAAGAACTGATTTACAATCTGGCACCAAAATAAGGTATAAAGCTTAAAAGAAGCTGTTAAGTGTTCCTCTGCTGCTCACTCAGTAGTGAAACAGAAAGATAGGTGGGTCCCAATACTGTACGTTATGTCCAGGTGGCATTGAAGTCAATTACAAACTGATACTGTGAAGTTAAGCACAAAAGCAACATTAAGGAAGGAAGCTGTTTTATTCAAGGTTTCTCTGTTTCTGTGTCCAGGTTGCTGCAACGCTGAACAACTTGGCCGTGCTGTATGGAAAGAGGGGGAAGTACAAGGAGGCTGAGCCTTTGTGTAAGAGGGCTCTGGAGATCAGAGAAAAGGTAGGCCATATCCCCAGACTGCACTAGTAGAAATGTTACAGCACGGCTATCAAAGCTCATCTGAAAGCTTAACCAGTGAACAATTAGCACATTATAGTAAAGTAATTAACTGTGATGATAGGACAAAAATGTCAGTTGGAGCTACAGGAACAGCAGGAAACATCCAACAACTATAAATAGGAAAAAGAGCAAATGATTGTCTTAAATTGTCTGTGAAGTTTCCACTGGGGGCCGCTCCCATGTCGGAGGGGAGTAGCAGGGTTTAATTGAGTGCACAGCTGAAAATGGATAGCAGTCGTTGGGGGAGCGAGGAATGAGACGGATAGGAGAGAAGACAAAGCTACAGAGTTTTGCAGGGTACAATGAGTCACTCTGGTTGAAAGCTCTATTCTGCATCATCTATTGATCAGCCTTTTATTAGATCTCCTGAGTGCCACAGGCAGGCAAACATGCTGCCTGGTGGGAGCAGGGAGAGGAGATGGAAGTAGAGAAGAGAGAAATACTGGAAGGAGCCAAATGCACTGAGGCAGAGACACCAACTTAAGTGTGTATTCAACACATTTGCTTCTTGATTTACATCAGGTCCTGGGCAAGGACCACCCAGATGTGGCCAAACAGCTCAACAACCTGGCCCTGCTGTGTCAGAACCAGGGCAAGTATGAGGAGGTGGAGTACTACTACTGCCGTGCTCTGGAGATCTACGAGTGCAGGCTGGGCCCTGATGATCCCAATGTGGCCAAAACCAAGAACAACCTGGTGAGAGATAAATAACATCTACCACGCAAGTTTTTTATTGTGCCGATTCTTAAGAATTACAACCCCTGTTGAGCTGTGAATGTGCCAAGGTAAACATAACATAATTTTATTATGAGAAAAATCCCTCAGAGCCTGGTTTGTGTGGGAGTGTTTCTGATTTCTGTCAGCAAAATTACTTGAAATGTCTTTTTAAACTTTAATATACTAAACTGATGTTGCCTCACTATTGTTTTTGAAGTTAGAAAACATGTTATTTTACTGTCAGCACAAGAGACGTCACCTTCAGGGGGTTCTTTTTTCAGTTAGCCCTCATTATAGGGTAGGAAGCTGCTGTCCTTTGTCTGCTGATTTTTTTCTTGTAGCTGTCCAAGGCCACCTTTCCTGCTCCTGTATCATGCATGATGAAAAGGCTGTAAGGTGACAGTAAAGGAGGCTCTGTGATACTATATCATTTTTTAATGAGCCACAGTGCACAGGAGAAATATGCAGACAGATCACTCCTACTGTCTCAAGGCACCTTGTGACTCATTGGGGCCAATTTGATCCAACACTAAAATGTACTTTTGTGTCTTTTTCTTCTTTAGGCATCCTGCTTTCTCAAACAGGGCAAATACAAGGAGGCTGAGATTCTGTACAAAGAGATTCTGACTCGTGCTCACGAGAAAGAGTTTGGCTCTGTTGATGGTAAGACCTCACACTAGATATTCTAAGCTTTTTAATTTACAACTTATCTCTATATGGCTGTGGTGGAGGGTCATGCTTCAGTCAACCTGTAAACACAATGAATAAGGACCGTATTATTCTAAGAAACATGGTGGTGGGTTTCATTGAGTTGCCCTTCAAAATACATAGACCAGATTTGTTGTGTGTTGTTTTCAACTTCCCTCCACCATTGTCTCATATGTTGTTTCACACCAGCGATCACAGTCAGAGATGGACAGGTCGTTAAAAAGTGGACGATGTTCTAAGCATGGTGCCAACCTCCACCATTCACACCACTCACAGAATCAATTTGAAGAAATAAAGAGTTTTCTTGTCTGAAAGATGAGCTCTTGCAATTTTCTTCTCTTTTTTTTTTTTTTTTTTTTAAAGTTAACACTAAATGTTTTGTTGGCATAACTCCAGGGATTGGATTCACTGCTTTGAAAAAGAAGTGAAAATGACTCAATGCACTGCCTTGATACTTTGTGAGCTAAAACTAAATGCCTCTCATATCTTTTAGTTTTCAGAAAATATGAAAGGTTTGTTTTTCATGTGGGACTTTGACCCAACAAAAGGGATTAAATAGTTATAAAGCTGCCTCAGTGAGTTGAAGGTTAAGCAACATGACAGCTTTTAAGCAGCAGCAGTTAATATTGAACATCTTTTATTTCGAAATATGTTCTTCATGAGTCTGTATATTTTAAAGCATATAAACTATTTTCTGAAATAAGATCTATGTTCTTATAATCTCATATTATCTAGGATCTAATTTGGAAAATGTTAATAAAACTATTACATTTGAAATAAAAGCTGATGTTACCACACTTGGAATATTACCAGTAAAACTCAGCAACATATGTTGTTGAATTATTCTTTAAATCAAGGTTTAATATTTGAACATTTTTGCCAAATGAGAATATTTTGTATTTTGGTATTGAAACATCGTGCGAACGACGAGTGGAGCTGTTTTCCAGTCTTGTAGTCTTGTACTATGTGTCGACCACCTCTCCTGTCTGTCTGTCTGCAGCTGAGAACAAGCCCATCTGGATGCATGCAGAGGAAAGGGAGGAGATGAGTAAGGTGAGGATTTGTGTCACCATCGTCATGTCATTCTGAACAAATGACGTGAATACGAACTGTCAAGCGTGTGGGGAAAGTTTATTTGACTTCTTTGAAACTGAAATACGATCTGGTTCTTCACAAACAATATGAGCGGCAGTAGGTTTTAGGTTTAGTTTTATGTAAACACAAGAAAAATACCGCTGATCCAGTTTAAAACCACCACTCCCCTTCGCTCACTATTTCTTCCTCTTCTCTGTTATTTACTTCCAGGGCAAGCACAGAGATAACACTCCATATGGAGAGTACGGAGGCTGGTACAAAGCCTGCAAAGTCAACAGGTGAGGCAAATACTGCCACAAGCATGTTTTTACACCTCGGATATGAATAAAACACTTGTTAAAGCGCAGACAGTATTTACTTAAATTTGTTGTTATATAATTCCTCAAGTGAATATAGATATTGCAGAAATTCTTTAATTTTCTTTATATTTTCTTTGTGACTACAGAAGAATTATAGTTTTCTTAAACCACAAGTTTTTTTTGAGCATCATACTACATAGCACATCGGTTTACTAGGATGATATTCATCCTCTCACTCCACCTTTTGGTAAATTTCGGTGCTCATGTCTCTTCTGTCCTCAGCCCTACAGTGAACACCACCCTGAGGAACCTGGGGGCTCTGTACCGCAGACAGGGCAAGCTAGAGGCTGCTGAGACCCTGGAGGAGTGTGCCGTGAGGTCTCGCAAGCAGGTCAGCAGCATTTCCGCACTAAAGAAAAATGCCCATTTCTGCATGCAGAGAGCTTAGCTTTTCTTGTATTTGTGAATCTTTAAATACTGTATGTTCCCTATGTTAGAACAGCAAATCTCATGATATTTCTTTCCCTTTCTCTTCATTCCTATGGATCCAGAGCAACACAGTAAGTGGTTTGTCTCTAACTGATAGCCCCCATAGAGCCTCCACCTATCTCCCCTAACATCACTCCCATCTCACAGTCATTTAAATTGCTCACTTGTCTCTGTGTTGCTGTTACAATAATCCCAGTGCATAAAGGAGACAGGAAACATAAAGTCACACAGTTACTCCATTTAACTTTGCACTCTCACCCATATCGACTAGCAAATATCTGCTGCTGTGCTTGTTCTAATTATAATATATTTGTTTGTTTGTTTGTTTGTTTGTTTGTTTGTTTGTGTCGCACCCATGTGTTGTTCCAATCAGGGCATCGACCCCATCCACCAGACACGTGTGGTGGAGATCCTGAAGGATACAGAGGGTGACAGGCGGAGGAGCAGGGACAGTCTGACCAGCGTTAAGTATGAGAGCGGCTCTGAAACCGGCGAGGAAGTGAGTATGGGCGTGGAGTGGAATGGGGTGAGTACAAATCCACTATAGTTGAGTCAATATGACCAATGACCTCACTTTTAGAATAAGGTGGTGTTGGTAATATCACAGAGACTTGTGGACTGGTACAAATCATCCAACAAATAAATAGAAATTAAAATACTTTTTATGTGAGCCTCTTGTCTTTTAAATGAGTGCATTGTTTTGTCCTTTGGCTCCTCTACTTGTGTTATCAGAGCCATCAGGAAGTCCTAGTAGACGATCCACCTAACAGGAAGCTGAGGAAGCCTCCTCTTCACTGTGGTCAAGCTGCACAAAAGCACAAATCAGTCATTCCCATGCGACTAATTTTATGATGTTAGTGTTCATCATAAGTGTGAATTACAGAGCCTGTTCCCACAAAGTGATATTGAGGCACATCTTTTTAAAACATTAATCAGGGGAGTAGCTGCTCATTCTAAGTTTATCTTGATTTAGCTGCACTCAGTGAACTGTATCTGTACCGGTCCACCAGCTCCCTGTATGTGCACATCACCGCGTCCTTCCTGTGAGGTTTACCAGGAAATTTAACTTTTGCAAAATGTAAAGCTGATTGAGTGTCTTGGCATGCTGACCCATTGTGTTTGACAGCATCCGAGTTTGCTTTGGACTAGATATTCACGTTTTTGTTTTCGCTCATTGCTTGACAATGACGCACCAGTGCCTCGTTTTAATAAGTGGATGTTTTGCTGGCAAATGCTTCTGCACAAGTGGAGCGGTAACAAAAAGGCACAAGCTCATCCTGTGGCACCTTGGCAGCATTTTAAATATGTATTTGCTTGTCAGAGATACAGCCTGTCTAAATTCTTATCAGTATGCCTGATTTTCACCACTAAACAATTGACAGGATTCACAATATCCTCAGCATACTACTGCCTCTGTATAGTGCACTGGGACACTGCTATGGAAACATTTATCTGGCTGTGTTATTGCCTCATTATAATGTCCACTCTGGCTGTGTTCCTCCAGACCAACAATCGTTAGTGTCATTTTTCTGCGCTGCTTTTATTTCTGCCTGGCACTTCCCTTTGGACTTGTAACCCCTCTGCTTGTTATTAAAGAGGAGGTCAGTGCTGAAAATGTTATGTTCAATATAGCAGTGTTTGCAGGTAAAGAGATACTAAAGCTGTGTCCCAGCTTGAAGAGGCTCTCTAGGGAGGGTTATATAAGCCAGAGGGTATGACTCTGCCAACAGAGATGCCTCATATGAGCATGTGCCTCTCCCCTCACTTAAGTGCAGCCACGCCCTTCACTGCACCAACCCAGTTCCAAACATGCATGTAGCAACGCCAGCCTGCTGGGCTCACCCTTAACACGCACACTAATGGACCCTTTGTGTTAACTGTGTTTTCACATGGTTGAGAAAATGTCTGTTAACCTGATGTCTGCTGAGTAACATTAAGGAGAAAGGTTGGGTGTCATTCCCTGGCTGTTGTGTGAATGCAAACGCTTCTCTACACACATGTTCATACGCATAACATGGGCAGCTCATCGCTTCCAAATTCACTACAGCAAACGCAACAGCATGTGTTTTCGTCCGAGCGTGCACCTGTCTTTCAAACATGCGATGGCTTGCAGAGGATTGTGGGTCGCGTGCCAGCGTTTCATTATCACAGCCACAGCGGCACAAATGAAATGCACACAGTGGAAACGGCAGCTACGCTCATGACATTCACGCTTTTACAGGCTGTTTCTGAAAGCTAATTTGTCACAAAACTTTTGAGCTTTTCATCACGATTGTTTTACAAATTCCATCCATTCATTCATCTACGGAGCTGCAAAATATTTAACTACAGCTTGACTATTTTTGTTTTGTAGAAAGTAGGCTTGTAGACCACAGTCTGTTTCACATTGCTGAGAGACAATGTGATGAGCATATCAGACCTAATATAAAGCTAACCATGTGTTCACTATGTTCTCAGAAAGTCTGATATGTGGCCGCGGCTGTAGAAGTGGTTTACATACTCAAAATTCATTATTTGAATAAATGCTGTGTTGTCAGTAAATTATTTTGAAGGGACTAATTTAAAAGCCACTTTACAGGAGCTCATTGACTCACTTTGTGTTGAACCAGTGGATGTAGACGATAGTGAGCAATTTTGTGGTTGTGTTCAGGTTAATTAATAATGTGTATGTGCGTGTTTCTGTTTTAAATGCATGATTTGACTGTGTATGTGTGTGTCTGTGTTGCTGCTTTGTGCTCTCGGCCGTATGCTTTCTATGTGCTGCCTGTTATTTTGCATGTTCTGGATTTCATCCTCTGCCTTTGTCCTTCTCTGTGCGTCATTAACCCACTTCCTTGTTGATCACTCTTGCCATGACAACCAATCAGCCTGTCAGTCGAGTTTCCTTTTCTCACTCAGTGGATTGTACTCTCCCTCTTGATCTATCATTCCACACAATAAGCTTGGGTGGGTTGATATATAGTGACACCATAACTTAATTATGTAATTAGTTCATTAGTCATGTATTAAGGTAAAAGCACACAGGGCAAGCCCAGGCTAGTGGTATTATGTCATATGATTACGTTCTCATCATTCATCAGATGCAAATCTGTCTTAAGGGAATTTATGCAGCTGAATTGAAAATACTGTTGATAGAGATATTATTATTCACGTCAGTCTCTTTTATCATCAGTGTATGGTATAATGGTTATATGAGAACGCCCGTTTCAGTGCTGATGCTTGCAGATGTCGTCTGCAGTGCACAGTCACTGGCTGGGTGCATTGTGCCAAGTTTGGCTTTTCTGATACTAAGAGACGCGAGCGAAAAACAGCTGAGTCACTGTGACTGCAACTATCATCCTACTGCATCGCTGACCTGCTTCTTGTTGTAGTGCAGCTCCAGAGACAGACGAGTTTTCAGAGAGAAACGCTGCTCCTGTGCAGCTGTATTTTCACATCCATTTTGTTTATGTTGGATCCCTCAGCTGCAGATCATAAAATACTATAACCAGACCCCAAACCGAAGCAGTTAATTCAGTAAACCAGACAGAGCAGTTTATCATAGAAAAGGGAAGCAGCTCAGATTTGATAATGTGTAGGTGTCTTGTGTAGGAAGCCCAAACCCAGAGCTCTCAATCTTACAATGTTTGCTGTTTTTGTCTTTTTTGTCTGTTTCTCTCTTTCTCTTTTATCAGGCCTAAGCCATCAAGATTATTCCTCCATCCTTCTCTCCTTCCCCAACACAATAGCAAAAGGATGTGTGTTGTCGTTCCCTCTGGTCTTCTCTGTCCCAACAAACCAACAGCTCCTCTACCATTCCCGGTGCCCCCTCCGGCAGAGACTCAGAAAGCCCCCTCCTGGTTGTCACCTCTGTCCCCTGTTCAACTGATTGCTGCTGGGACGTTTGGTCTTCTCATCTCTGCTCTGTTTCCCTCCTCCTCTTTCTTTCACTCTCTCTGTCCTTTCCTCTCACTAACCCTGCGTCGTCCTCCATGTCCAAAATCGTTACTTCAGCTCTTTCTCTCACTTAACGTTGAAAAAGTCATTGTGTGTGTAATCTTTCCCTGTGAGGAAGTCACTCGCACATTTTTCCTGTCTCCAACACTCACTTGTAATTTTTCATAGATGCATAGTAGATTTATTTGGTTGGAAGGAGAACAGGATAGTTTGAAATATAAAATGTTGGAAAAAAGGCTAAAAATATAGAGGATAGCAGCCTAGGCTCCAGACATCACTTCAACCCACAGTCAGATAAAAAGTTACTGATATCATAAAGTGAATATTCTACAAAATAATGATTAACCACAGTTGCTCTGCACAGGTCTCACTCTGAACTTGTTTGTTGCCTTGAGCGCTCTCAGCCTGTTACTAAGTGAAAGTTGACCTCAAAGCTAGCTGCCTGTATTTAGCCATAGTTTTTAGGGAAAAAAAGGTTTATTTGCTCTAATGATCATCTGTGCTTTCTGTTTAATGCCTGAGAACAAAAGCTGAAAAACCGTTTTGAAATGGTACTGTAAAGTTACACAAGCCGATCAAGATATTTACAACAAATTCTTTTGAACATCGTCAGCCTAGTTGGCAGGAAAAGAGAAGGGAGCATTGTCATTTTTGTTTTTATAGATTAATTTCCAATTCATTTTGATTTTGTATGTTTTGTTTACATTTTTTTTTTTTTTAAATGCTTTTTTCATTATTTTGTGGCTGAATATAAAAGGCAGCACTATGTCAACACAGTTACAGTTTACCTGTTGGGGACGACCAGAATGCCCAGCGTCGTTTAAACCACAGCTGATGGCTAATTGGTCAGATCACAGCAAGCTGTTGTTGCCATGGTAATTTATTTTCAAGTTGCTCTCTCTGGCTTCAGTGTCCTTGGTTTGATAGAGTATTCACACAGGCTCTACGCTGGCATAATATGTACACAGTAGCTTGCATTTACAAAGGGAATTGGCAATATTTGCTGATGCTATAAAGGCAGTATGATGGCAGACGCCAGCCACAGCATCGAGCACAAATACTGGCCACCTGAAAGATAATCTGCTAAATCATATTACATTTCAAAATAATGGACATAAATGCCCTGAATTGCCTTTATATGTTGGTGTAGGAGTAATGTAATAATTCATCAGAAGCCTGGATTCCACAGTAGTTTTTGTGTGTATTTGTGTATGTTTTGGTGGTACAGTCACAGCGCCCACTCTGGCTATGGATCCTGTATTTTGAACACAAAGCTTAATGGGATGTGTTGCCTTTTTTCTTACACAGTCGTTTGCAAGTGAACATTGTCACTTTGGTGAATCATGTTTTTAGACACCAAAAGTACAGTGCGAGTGTTTCCTCAAGATCAACATGTTATTTCAGATGTTTAACTAACTGAATGTAAAATGACTTTAACATCTTGGAAGTGTAATTGTAGGCTGTATTTATAGATTTGACAAGTGCATTCACTATATGGCTTTTCGGTATGCTACTTGCCTTGATTCTTCATTCCTTCCAATGAGTACACCTATACTTCTAATGCAACTCTGAACAAAAGAATTGACTATGTTCATCACATAATTATGACAATATTGTTGTGTTAGTGGAATGCTTATTTATTGAACTGTCTATTCTTGACATATATAGTGTGACTTCAGTTTCCTTAAGTGGAAGAACATAAATGGTAAGGTCTATAAGCACTATCTTAGTAAGTAGGACTGCATTATACTGTATTTACCATTCTGCATTGTGAAGATTATTGCATCAACACTTGTTGGTATTCTAAAATAAAGTTTTTCATTTGTGAACTTTTGTCGTTTCTCTGCATCGGATGGAGACGTCTGTGTAAATTTGTCATCGCTGAAAAACAGATTCTTTTGTGTCATCTCTCCTGGCGGCTGCAGAGCCACGCAGTGGAATGGAAATATTTCATCTTTGCCAGCAGCTACGTCTCAATCTTCACATTTACCCACAGTTCCCTCTGCTGGTGATGAGCCTATATAGCATATTGATGATCACAGCTCAAACCGTGTTTATATGGTATTCTTTTGTGTCCCACCAAAGCCACATGAAGGTAAATGTACTGTGTTTTCTGGTTGGTTGGCTGTTAAATTACATACTATGTAGGATCAGCATTTTTATGGCAAACCATAGGCTCTACTGCAAGGATGAATGAATGGATGGATGGGTAAATCACTGTCATACACTCAAAAGGCTCTGACTAAGATCTGATGAAAATCTCTATTGTGCAACTAATAATAATTTGTGAGTAACCTGCTGGTTACTGTCTTCTTGACTTGATTAAACATTTTGTCTATAAAATGTCAGAATGTGGCAATAAATCCTCACGACAATGTCTGAAGAAGTTGACATCTCACACCACATCAGTCACATCATAGGTCTGCAGATCCTAAAATGTTCAAGTCAATGTGTTAAACACATATGCTGGCAATTATGAAGCTATAAGTTGTGTTTGATATTTTACTATAAAACCTATTCAAAGTGTAAAGGTTATTCTTATGCAATTTCTATCACCTACATTGTACATATCTCCATATTTAGCCAAATATGTTGGTATAATTCATGGGTATTTTAAATAAATTTTACATGTTTTTTGTAAAGCTAACGCTTAGTATGTTGACTCTTTGTTGTGAGACCTTTGTGGTCAAACTACTGGCTGAAAGCAGAAGTTTATAACGGGACTGACTTAACACAAGAACAGGCATTTGCACTGACCTGCATTGTCAGTGCGGTGTGGACAGGTTGATGAGTGTGTGTACGTATGTGTGTGTGTCTGCAGGATGGCAGCGGAGCCTTGCAGCGCAGTGGCTCTCTGGGGAAGCTCAGGGATGTTTTGCGCCGCAGCAGCGAGATGCTGGTGAAGAAACTGCAGGGTAACGGACCACCCGAACCTCGCAACACTAAGTAAGAACTGAGTAAATCCTCTGTGTGATGGATAGCAGGCACTTAAAGTTAATTGTACTATTTAGTCAGTTATGTTTTTGGAGGCAGGCTGTGTAATGGGTTCCCATTAATGACTATTTGTAATGGTTTGGAAAATAACTTCCCCAGCTACATAATTAATCAGTATTTTGCATCTAAAGTCATATTGTATGAACATAATTCTGGTCTTTCAACAGCATGAAGCGAGCTGCCTCCTTGAACTATCTGAACAAAACCAGTGAGGACCCGTTTCAGGTGAAGAACAGTTTGTACAAACTGGATTAAATTTGAGTCGCGTAACAGCAAATATTCTATTTTCAGCTTGATTTCATGTCATTTGTATGTTCTCTTACTCCGTCAGACTCGGGGACGCAGTAATTTCAGGGACAGCCGGGGCCTGAGTTCCAGCACTGTGGATCTCTACACTGGAAACTGAGTTGCAGGCGGACAGACGGCTTTTTAAAGCCCGATCTGTTCACCGACCCAAAGATGCTCCTTCTTTTGGCTCGTTCTCTGAGCCATAATGATCACCAACAACACTACCAGATGGCATCAACCTCCCACACACCTGTCTCTGCCTGTCAGCATCTGACCCAAAGACCCAGTTCCTCTAATATCCAGACCCAAAGACATTTTATCTTATCAAGAAAAATACACAACCAGTTATTGCTTTTGGTCTTCCACTGACAGATTGCTGTGTTTCCACCTTGTACCTAATTTCGGTGTCACCTCTGTGCCTCCTAAATGTGGCCAAGAAATCTTACCTCATCTCTCCCCCTTTTATTCCAACACTGTGACTCTGCACTTTCACTACAACTGTTGCCATAATGTCACCTGTGCAGGTACGTTTTTTTTTTTTCCTTCTGTTGTTTTGATTTAAAATATTTTTGTGTCTTCCTGTGCCATTCATTGTTTTATCAGTGCACATTAGTTTTTTTTTTTCTACGTTAAAAAAAAAAAATAATTTTTGTTTTGTTTTTCCTCATAAATAGTGAATAAATAGGTCTGGGTTTGAAATGACATAATGTAAAGTTGACATGATTACACTGTTAAAAAAATCATTTTATTTTCATTTTAATGGTTATACATATGCCTGTTGAGATTTACTTGTAATGTGAGGTGTTGGTTAAAGCTTTGGGAAACAGGGTGAAATGTTCTATCCTACTGACATGATTTAAGTCGTGTGACTTTTTGTTCGTACCAAGTTTTGGGTAATCTAGGTGAAACTTAAAAGATGCTGCTTAAACCTCTACAGCTTTGAAATCCAAACACAAGCATATACTTTAAGTCATTAATGGCCTCAGAATGCAGAAAAACACAACCACGAAATGTTCAACCTTTTAAATTGTATATAAAAAAATATGATAAAGCTGAACCAGGCTGCTTAATTCATGCTGAGTGATCATCTCTGGTGCCATGCAAGACTTATCTGCAGCGCTGTTCTTATAATGTTGTTTACAATGATTAAGACGTGTGACATGTCTAGATTTCTATTATGTGATGATGATAGATTTTGCACAATGCTCAGATGGTGTCTTCTGTTTTTGATTTCATTTATTTGTAGTTGTAGTTACACAAAATAACTGGAATTATTTCAAAAAAATTTTGATTTGTGTGTAACCCCCACCCTCTTTCATCCTTTGTGAGAAATGTAATAAAGTTCATTATGGAGTTCATTAGGAAATTAATGAGAATAGAATTGAGTTTCATTGTTGTTAAGGGATGAATCTGAATGTGTATCAGTTTGGATCTGGTTCTTTCTCAGTCCCTTATGTCATAAATAATCCCTTATAGTGAATATGAACCACTGCCTGATCTTGATTCAGAAATAAAACCCAACAATTTTCTATTTGCGGTCGTTGTTGTTGTTGTCTGTTATGAGATTATTTGTGGCCTGAAATTATAAGATTATGAATAAAACTGTTGTCCTGCCCTGTCTGTGAGCTGCAGATAATAACACAGTGAATTCCACATAGTGAGACTTAAACATAAGTGTGGAAACCCTGTGAACAATCATTGCTTGCCAGGATGTGATTCGTCTCCCAGAGTTTTCTCTCGTCCTCCACCGCCCCCTGGTAGAAGTCATCTTGGGGTCTCTGTGCTTGCTGATAATCTCTCACCACGTTAGAGCTTTAATGTGGAGTCTCGACCCTTTAGGATCTCACAGTGCTTTGAATTGACAGATCCCAGAATGGGGCTTGGTCTTCCGAGAGCTGTCGGGCTGCTTCTCTGGGCTGCTTTAGAGGAAAACAGAAAGTCAGAGTAGCAGAGTTCATTAGTGCATGAAAGTTGACTGCATGTCCTCAGAAACTTCAAATGAAAGAAGTGTGCTGGTTCAGCCTCCTGCTGAATCACTCTTGTTCTTTCATGAATCAAAAATTCATTAGAAAATGGGGCAACAGAGCTGCCAGCTTTCATTTGACTTTTACTACTTTAGCCCCTTCAGAACATCCAGTGTTGCTTTTGATCCTCTAATATGTCAGTCTAGTTGACTGCATGTTACAATCAGCCACAGGCATCCAGGTGCCAGCTGCACTAGCAACATGGCACCAGTCCAGCACACACAGTGGTGCCAGTGAGGGCTGTCCCCTTGAGCAGAGAGTGGTGTATTTACATGGGCAGGACACACTGAGCTGGTGTCATTATTTACCTGTCAAACTTTTACATGCAAGGAATGTGTTACATGACAGGATCATCCCTCCCTGCTGCTTTAACTGTGATATGACAGTGTTATGATAAATACTTACGCCTAAACACTTCTATACTACTTGCAGTGAGGGGTGTTATACAACACACATACCAGACTTACATGAATTATAGTGAAATATAGAAATAGCATACATAGATAATTATAGACGATGATTTGTAATTCTATGAATGGGTTTGTGAACATTTTTAATTCGTTATCATTATTATTATTATTTGTTGGCATTATATAGCGGTTTTCACGCATTCATATTTGCATTTAAAGTAAACAGTGATCAGGTTGAACCAGGGGGTCGCAGTGTTGTATTCCTTATCCCCGGTCAGGTACAAGTACCGGAAGCTACATTGAAGGGATCAAGGGAATTTACGTCAGGTGACAAGAAATGCACAAATCTAGACCGGATGTGTGGCTCTTTTATTTCAATATAAAGGCTTTGTGGTGCGATCTGAAATGTCAAAAGTAATAATTGTTGGGGGTTGGGGTCTTTAATTTGGTACTAATAGTAGCTCAGTTGATATAATATTAAATAAACTAAAATAAAAAGTTAATTAACTATTTCAAGGTGGAAATCATAAATTATTATTTACACACATGCATAACAAACAATTTTCAAAGTTACATCAACAAATTACCTGACTATAATAGTGTTTTTTAGCTGACTATCAGTAGTGTGGATACTTTAAAGAGGTATTGTTACTTAAAACGTAGGGAAAAAAACGAATTACACGTTTTGACGTTTATTTTGAAAGTTAATACCGGAAGTGGAGCTGGTTGTTTCAGCCCACTTGACGCTGTTGTAAAAAAAAAAAAAAAAATCACACAGGCTGGTGGGAGGAAGCCAACTTGGAAACACCGCGGAGCGAAACTCCCTCTTGTTGTGCATTGAACTGGTCCGGCGGTCGGCGGCTGTGGACGTAGGCGGACGGCGGTTACACACACCGGGTTGTAATGAACCACCGCGGCCTGACTTCACTCCTAACCTGAGCTCTGGAACACACTTGGAAGTTCGCTGCAAAACTTTCGGCGGTGCTTCTCAGCCCTGGGACTCGTTAAGTCGTTGGTGTAGCTGGCCTGTAAACCGAAGCGTCCCCGTCCCACATGTTTCTCACTTGTTCTCGTTAAGTCTCCAAAACAACCAGGTGAGCAGGCCGTCCGGTTTCCACCTCTACACACACCGGACCTGCGCAGGTAACGGGGTTAGTTTACCTGTACGCTCACGGTGACGCACGTATTTCTTCCTTGACGCTTCCCCACCACCACTTTTTCGACCTACGGCTTTCTAGTAACCGCTGGAGAAACAGCACCGGGGAGCCGCGGAGCAACGGGACGGTTCATGGATCTACCAGGAGAAAGCGAGAACCGGCGGAGAGGAGGAAGGAGAAACCCCGCGGTGATTAACAGGAGAAACACACCGGTGGATACGATGTACGCGGTCGCTATTATCTGCCTCCAAGGTTGGTAACAAACCACTGAGCGTTTCATTCACACACTACTCACACATTTCTATTTATTTCCATTCACTCGCTGTAAAACAAGAAGAAAAAAAAACCCACAGAGGGACCCCGACATTGACCTCCATGCTTTTTTTTTTTTTCTGGGGGATTTTTGTTGTCGCTGGTTGTAGTTAGTTGGTTTTTGTGTAAACTGGCTGATTTATGAGAGAAACAATACAAATACAACCGGGAGGGAAAGTTGAGGCTACAGCCGCTTTCATTCATCGCAGCCCTCACTGCTGAGTTAACATTGAAGGAATTTAAAGTACATTTTGTTTTTTGGGGGGTTATGGGGGAAGGGGCTCCCCTCCCTTCCCCCCATTAACTCCAGTTTGGGGGGAAAAACAACAACTGCATTTCAACCCAGACTTCAAAATGGCTGATTATTTATCATCCATAGGATTTAATGTAATTTTCCTGCAAAATGAGAAAGGCACAATGGTCTTAGTGTGAGGAGGAAATACAATGTGCACTCTTTTAAATAATGAAACAACATGTCTCTCTTTTTTTTAAGCATGTTTCTTTAGTTACGCAGTAATTAAATTTCCCTGGTGGAGCAAGGGAATGGCAGGATGATGGCAGGTTTCCATGTATTCCTAAAAGCAGCATCGCATGTCATTATGTATTCCCAGGAGTATACCTCCATTCTCACAGACACATTGGATGTGCCACTTCTGATTATCATATTCATAACTCTGTTTGCATGTTTGAACTGCCTCTCTGATCCCCTGCTTTGTGTGGTTTTATGGTTGCCATTCATATGCATGGAGAGAGAAAGGGGGGGATCAGTGTTGTGCCTCTGTCTGTTTCTTACCCAAAAGAGAAGTGCTAGAAAAAGAAAAATTAACATGATGTGACGCCCTCCCACATTGTCAAAGCCTCTTCAAGTTCATAACCTCAGCTGCAGAGTGAGAAGAAGCCACGTAAGGATCCTTCCTCGGTCTGTGGAAGGAATGCTCCTATCCTGCCAAGGATCGGGCTCATTAACTCACCGCTCATCATGTCAAAACTCAGTCACTTTTATCTGATCTCCACATGCGGACTGAAACGTAGACAAGCACAGATTGTGTTTGCCCCTCGCCTTCAACACGGCCATGACAGTCAAAGTGGCTGAAAAATTCCTTTAAGTTGAAGTGTGTCTGCTGCCACCCCCCCTCCTCCTCCTCCTCCTCCTCCAGTGGTGCCCACTTTGGGATCAATGTGTCCTCTGTGTGCAGGCAGCAGGGGAGACGGAGCCTGCTATGGGTTTGTGTTTATAAGATGCATGAATCGAGGCGAGCCAGGTACTGTCTTGACAGCCTTTCATTTCAGCTCCCTTCAGAAACATCCCTTTTTTTTTTTAAAACATTTGGTGAATGCGAGAAAACCCTGCAAAGTCCAAAAATGGCTGTAAATGAGACACTGTTTTTATTGTGGTTTTATACCCACATGAAACTGTCCACACCAAACACACCATGTTTCTGGTGGCTTGTCTAATCTGCAGGATCTGGGCACTGTGGTCAAATATTTACCCAGATTTCCTTTTTATTTTTAGTTTACAATAATCACTCTGTTTTGCCCTTCCACTCTTTGCTTTTCTGTGTCTTGGTCTGGTTTCTATTTGTAGCTCACTATCAACGTGCTCTGTAGCTGCTCTTAGAGCAGACGAGAGCCACTTGTGGGGATAATGTCCATGATTTTAATGCGGTGTCTCTCCCATCTGCCTACTTATAGCTTCTACCCATCAACTCCACTCAGCTTCATCAGTGCAGTCTGAATCCAGAGGTATTTTTGTGGAAAAATGACTGGGCTTATTGCCAAGCTGTTGAGATGAACGTGAAATGTTTAAGTAACATCTTGACATGCTGGCCTTTTCGTAAACTCTACTCTTTGATTTCTCTCTCTCTCTTGAGATGCAGCTGGAGAAGATTTGCATTTATAGTCTCCCAGTGCATTAATTATTTGGATTCTCCTTCTTGCTCAGTGATGATTTAGACGTGTGCAGCCAAATTTCTTGATGAAATTCCCAAGCAAATCCAGATTTAATTGACTTTGGGAATCTTCTCTCCCACTTTAAAAGTTGACTTAACTAAGCTAAGCTAATCTAAACCGCATCGGATATTATTGGGTTTGTCTAATGGATTTGTTTTCCTGTCAACAAATTCATGATATTTTTTCTCGGATATATGCAAATGAAGAAGTGGAGAGTCTTCTGCTTCTAATACGATAGTGTTATACTTTCAGCATCTGTGAGTGCCCGGGGGACTTTATGACATAAATTTTCTCCATGTCTCTTCCAATTTGTTGTCAGTGCAGACCCTGCACCACAAGGGCACACACTGTGCATGCACCCGTCCTCCAAGTGGACCAGAGAGAAGTATAATAAGAGTGTCTATACGTCCATGTCTGCAGCTGTCCATGTGCATATCTGCGAGGCAGTATAAATGAGGCCTTAGAAGGTCTATAAACTTAATCTGTGGCATTTGCACTATATCCGTTCAGAGTCTGGTGTGCAGCTCTGAACACATACCATGAGAGCTTTTTTTTTCCTCAATATTTTGTTGGCATGCCCACCTGCCACTGCTTTATTTTAAAATCCATTTGCTTGGCTGTTATGAACCCTGCTGAGCCTGAAGGCTGTTTGGCTATAGTGTTCATTTCAATTCTCCGAGGAGATGAGAAGGACGAAGACCAAATAAACACAGGATTACATTATATGGTGTTAAATCTGTCAGGTACATACAGCGGTTTACAGTCCTGTTGTGGTCAACAATCAGCGAGATGAAAATGTACGGTTGGTATAAATAGATCTGAACGGATTACAACATGGATTACAACTGTAAACCACTGTTATTGATTTACAAACAGCCCTGTTGAGTGAGTTTGAGTGAGTGAGTTTGCATACTTTTTCCATCTTGATGGTAAATCTAGAACTGGACTTTTTAGGCTGGTACTGATTTGTTTTTTTCCAAAGCAAAACCTGTGGTGTACTGGTTCAGAAAATATTCTTATTAGTATTGGGTTTCTGATATGAAACACATCAACCAGCCCTGGTTTGTGGTATTGGATTGGATTGGTTTATATTGTAAAATGTGGGTGTGTTTTGTCTTCCCCATGCATGTAGAAACTCTTCTTTCTACTTGTAGCTCCGTAGAAAGCAAATATAATAAGTGCAGGCCAATAATGTTGTGCTGTAACTTTAGAGACCTCTGCTGTTCTATGAGTCATAAATATTGTGTATAGTAAAATTCCCAAGGCAAGAATGAAGGTAGCTGTACTCAAAAGAGTCATTCATGGAAAAAAAACAAAGCTCGGGGGAGAGAAAGACAATTGAAGTTAAATATTCGGAACTGGTTCTCAGTGTGACTGGCTGTGCATGTTGTTAGACTGGGGGAGGATTTCTCAAGGTCTCCTTTGGCTCCTGTTTCTGGCCATTTATCAGACGGTGTTTGTTCAGGTTTAGGTGAAGTCTTTTGAACTTGAGAGTCATCTCTTTCAGCCAGTTGGTATGTACCGTTTGCATTATAGCGGGCTCCTCTCCCGTGGGAGGATCTTCTTGCACTCTCTCAGAGATTACAGTCATGGCTGCCCGACATCTCAGATTTGGGGTCCTTGTCATTTCTAAACCGATGCGCCCTCGTCTTCTCGGTTGTCTGTGCTCCAGCTCAAAATGCTGAAACTGATCTCAGTTGAGGATTTCTGGAGGAGTTAAGCAGCAAAGAGCCTTATCGGGGAGCCTGAAAAGAAGATGCATGTGTGGATAAATTGGAAATCTACAACAGTGAGACAACTGTGTGTACATGTCTCATTTGGACCATTGAAGTACAACCTTTTCTTTATGTGAGTGAAGGAAGAAATGAGCTCACACAGGATTAAATGTTGCATAAATAGGGAATTAAGAAAAAACATTTTCTTCTTCTTGCTCTAATTGTCCTCACTGGACTTTTTCCCATGGCTTAAATAAATTTTTTAGAGTAACAGGGGAAACACCCTTCATTCATTTAGCTTAATTTTATTCATAGCTTCGTGCAAGTGTTCCTGAATGTGTTGATTAAAATTGTTTTGAAGTTACGGATCAATGGTTGCCAAAAACAACGCTCTTATTACCCCGAGGTGAAGATTAACGAAGTAGAGATGGATATGACAGACTTTTTAGATGTCATGTCAGTTAATATTTCCCAACGTCTGCCGTTAAATATAAAGTGTGTGTGTGCAGGAAAACCTGGTTTCCCTGATGTTCTTTACTTGGACCGAAAAACATGAAAACCAGTGCTGCCTGTGGCCCCTGTTGGCTCTGTGTGATCAATAAAGCCAAATAAACAAAGGACTGAGAGAATCGGTCTAGTCACTTTAAATGATGATTACTGCACCTAATGACCCGTGTACTTCAGCTGCTGCGTGTATGTGTGTGTGATGGAGTGCATGCATGTTGGCTCATGTGTTTGTGGTTTTGCTGGCTCTGCCGTCGGACCCTGTGGTTGTGATTGGAGTCAGGCCTTGCAGATCTCTGTCTCCTTTTCCCGTCTTTCCTTTCCTAGTTGGTCTGTTGCCCCTCATGGTTGCCAATCTTGTCTGGAAGGATCTCGGTTGTTTATTGACTTGGTGCCTGCCTGCACAGTTCTGTCTCCTGTCTGGACTGGAGGAGGGTTAGCTTAGACCCCAACACGACATTGCCACTGACTGTTAGGCTCAACGTTTTTTTTTGTTATTTTCTGCCATGCCCCAGTGAGATAATGTGCTTGTGGAACTTTGTAATTCACATCCTTAAGTTATGACATTATCTTTTGAATTATTCAAAACAATAGTGACCATTACTAAGCATTTCTTTTTTAAAAAAAAATAAAAATAAACCTTTAGAAAGCCAATAATTGCATACAGAGGGGAGGAGAGGTTTAAGGAGTAATTAACCGACCAAATTTCTGACACACAGACAAAACAAATTGTTGTATTTATTTAAATGCCTTAATCTGAAGCAATGCATCTAAGCAACATGGTTTAGATGTCAGAATAAAATCAGACAGGCTTGGTTTGTTTAATTGTCATGTTCCTTCACTAATGTGAGATTTTTAATCTCTCATTAGATGCAGTTTCTGACTGTCTTTTACCATAACACTGTCTAATCTGCCATAGCCAGAGCATTTATCTGCTATTAGTAATAACCCATGGTTTCATGTTCTCCTTTAAAATGATGAATACAGATGTTTTTACGGGTTTGACACTCTGCTGATATCACCCACACTGACAGTTGTAAATCCTTACAACAACTCTGCTCCTGCAGGGCAGGTGTGAGGCCCCGGTGGGGGGAGGGAAGCTCGCCTTCACAGTGAAACAAAATCCCCGGTTTTGTTCCCATGTCAGTGCCAAAGCATGTGTGGCGCTGCCACCGCATTCAAATGCATCTGATCGAAACGTGCAAGAATGCCTAATTTGGCTTCAGCCAATTTGAAGGGGAGGAGGGGAAGAAAGGAGGGCAGGAGAGGAGAAAGGCGTCTGGCATGCCATTGCATAATCCCAACAGCCATTAACTCTTTGCGTCCCGAGGCTGAATGAACTCATCATAGCAACGGGCCACAGGCAGAGTGACATCAGGCAGCTCTCAATCAGCCCTCAGCTCCTCCCAGCCACACCAGCAGATTTAGGCTGAAAAGGCCACTGGTATTTAATGGGAAAAGCCTTCAACTCTGTTTGATCTCCAGATGAATGGGGTCAGCTGGCTACAGCTGACCCTACAGGGAGGGCCCAGTTGTTGTTTTGTAAGAATATATTCTCTTTGAGAAGTTTACATGTCCTCTTATCTCTCCTGATTTACTCTGTCTTCTTATCTTACCGTGTCTCTGATGTGTTTGGCGAAGCGTCTCATTATGCTGTGTTGTGTCTTTCCGCTTTGTGGTTGCAGCAGAGCCCAAAGGCCACAGGAGGGCCAGATCTGTCTCCATGGCAGCATGTACAGCATTAACCTCCTCGTCCTGGCACCTGACTGAACCCGCGCAGCTATGATTTACTATGTGTGATGGAACCAATATAATATATGACTGAAGCTTGTCTTGACGTGGGGAGCCTGAGAACGAGAGAGCAAGCTGCTGGTGCTGCTGATGCTCACCCAGGCGTTAGAGGAGCACTGCAGTAGCTTTCCAGTTTTTCTATACAACAAAATGTATCTTAAAGAAATCATGGAGGGAAGATTCAGAATAGATTCTCTGTAGATATCTTATTTACAGATTGTTTAGTTTTTCTAGCAAGTAGCCATAAGAATGTATTGGCTTACCGCAACTACGTGTCTGTGCAAACTAAAGACAGTGTCTTATGTCCTCTAAAAGGAAAACCCACTATTGGCCACTTTACACTACTTTAACACTCTTTAAGTGGAAAAGCTTTTCTCGTCTTTAACAGGTCATTGCATTTGTTAACTTCTCCGACCTCAAAACCAAGTATTCTGCTTTTGATATCATTGACTGTGGTTTGCATTAGCTGACTAATGTTCCCTCTTTTATTCTGAATTGTTTTTCTATTTCTACATTCATCACAACAGTTGTCTTTTTTAATTTTATGCCATGCTAGCGTGCAAAGCTGTGGTGAGACCATTGTACAACATATGGTTTAGCTAGGAGAGCTAGTAAGTATTTAGCAACAAAAAACTTCAGTGATCAGATTGTTTCCATTTTGCTGGAAATGTCCTAATGTACTATCATCTCATACACTATTTAACAGGGAGAATTAAAAAATAGAAATCTAAATAATTAAATGGGCCCACGACTTCAGTATTCATCTCTAGCTGCTAATTTGTTTTATTAGATGGGCACCCTAATGGCTGAGAGAGTAATTTATCCTTTCGGTCATTCATCTGCTCACTAACATTATCTACTCTCTTGACACATTAGACCAGAACTGTCCTGCTGGAGCAGTGTGGATTGTTCACTGTGAACTATACTCGTTCATTTAAAATGTGGATTTATCGATATTTAACGATTTTTCTGTTTGTGCCTCTTGAGTAACTCTTACATGTTTGTCTGCTGTATTCCCTGTAATCATCATTAAACAGCGAAGCTGGTTGTTCAGTAGATGTATTTATTGGTCGCATAATGATCCAGTGAAACCTTCACTGACCTCCAGGTCTGTTACCCAGCCATTTTTGTCGATTATACATCTCCTCTCCTGCAGCCAGTACACCCAGTAGCGTACATTAAGGCCAGCTCTGTTCTGTATTAGCAGACAGTAATTACTACAGCATAGTGGGAAGCTCATTACACAGCCATCATCGTTATTTTCTGTGGTTTTAATTATGTTAAACATCTCACCAGCCTCCCCAGCTTCAGCAGCTTTCTCTCTGTTCTTGTGGCATTCTCACCCTCCTGTTCTTTTTTTTTTTTTACTTTGTTTGTTCCACTTTCACAAACCGTGCCAACTACAGAATATCTTCAAACCCCATCCTCTTTTCTGCTGTCCTCTATGTGAACCTCCCCCTGAGTGTGCATTTAACCAGACTTCAGTGTTTTTTTTTAATCATTTCTGACACAGGGATGGCGCAGCAGAGACAGAATAACTGAGTGGGTTTGCTGCATGAGAAGGTTTTGGTAAAACTGCAGCTCTCTGCTCAATTGGGAAGCGATTCTCCAAATGGGAAGGAGGGGGAAAAAAATGAGCTCACAGTTGTGTTATATTCTGTCAGACAGATTCTGTGGGAACGTTATGTTTATATCCAAACCAACTGTCTTTCTGTCCCATGTCTCAACTGACGTGAGCGGTCTGGTTCTTCACTCTGTGTCAATGCTCTGGTTTAGGCTATGTCCTGTGCCCGTTTCTGACTAAAACGCCTCCAGTTTTTTTCTTCTTCAAATATCCAACAGCTAGGTGTCATGTCAAAAGTAAAACTGCCTGTCGGATTATTTAATGAGTTGTTTTCACCAGTGCAACAAGAGGTCACAGGTTAGTCCAGTAACATCTGCTACATGAAGGTGCTTCCTGTTTGTCTTGCATTATTCCCTCCATCCTTCCACGCTACTGTAGCTGTTATGTGGGAGGCCTATATGATGTATGGGGCTGCTGCTTAATTAAAACTGACTTCATTGTTTTTGTTGCTACTGTGGCTATTTGGGGCTTTAATGGTGCTTTAATAAAAAATGTTTATTCTGGTTTTTGTGGAATTTTAGTACGCCACAGTCTACAAACTGTTTTAAAAGGATTTTCCACCTCGCCAATAATAGAAGTCTTGAGGGGTAAACCTGATCTTTTGTATTTTTAGGGATTTTTAGACATGAAAATGGTCCAGTATAAAGATACTCAATATCTGCACAGACTGGAAAGCACCAACTGGCAAATACTAATCGTGGGCAAAACTTGTCTATAAATATATCACTGGGCACCGTTAGGAAACATTTTGAAATGATAACATTTGAATGTATCACTTATACACAGTGTGTGTGTGCGGGTCTGCAGGGTGTACTGCTGAATCCCACACTTGTTTAACTGAACAAACAGGATCTGAGAACAGGCTTCTCTTTTCTGCATTAAATAAGGTTTTTCCACAGCTTCTAATAGCAGAAGTGATCACCAGAACTATAATATTGGGATTATTTGTCCTATTTAAGCTGCGTTTATTGTCACATTGTTCGATCAACGCTCAAAAATCCAAAAATCTCCTCTTTCGTATCATGTAGTAGTCAGTATAAGTTATTTCAGTCCACCAGTCTTCTGTTGTTTGAAAAGTTAATTCCAGACATTGTTATCAGTACCAGCCTTTACCAGCCTCAAAAATATCAACATTGCCGTCGAAAATCCCCACATTGTTTCATCCCCACAGAGGACAAACATAATACAAACCACCACAATAAGCTGCTCTGTACAGGTGCAGCCAGCATACAAAGCCTGCTTGATTGGGCAAGACAGGACAGTGTTTCCTGTATTTATCTGCCGAGGTGAAGATGGACAGAAATGCCAGTGTTGTGTCTGACCCTTGACAATGGTCCCTGCTCCCCACAGAGCACAGGAAGTAGATGTTTTGTTGCGGTGGTTTCCTCCTGGCATTGCGTCAGAGCGGATGAGGATCACCGCGGCCTACTCTCTGTTCCACGTTAGAGCTTTCATCACCACTTTGTGTCCTCGTCCAGGTTAGGAACCCAGACGTCCACGGTCCCGTCTTTCCTCACTTTGAACCGCACGACCGTTACTATATGTGTGCGTGTGTGTGGTCAAAATGGAGGGCAAAGGCTGCAGTGTCCCCAAGGGTCTGGACAACAGCCGTGGCAGGAGAAGGCTGGCGGCTGTTTGGCTGTTGACTTCCTGTGGTGTAGATGGGGGAGCTGTGCTGCTGAACACACGGGGCTTTCACTGCCTGTGAAATCTAAAAAATAAGCAAACGCAGACTGACGCCACGTAGGAAAAACTATTTTATATATGTGCATGTTTTAGTGCACTATATATGTGCACCTGTGGGCACATATCTGCTTCTGCTTTTTTTATAGCAAGTGTTGCTCAGTTCGTCTTGGTATGTCATCATTAACAGACCAAACAGCAAAGCAGAGCTGACGCCGGCTGTGTTGAAGTTGGAGAGTGTAGCTTTCCGTTCGGCTATAAATCCTTGCATTTGCAGTTTCACACTTCGGATTCTCAGCATTTTCTCATAAATAACTGATGATGCTTCATCGTGGATAAAATTTCAAGCGAGTTCCATCACTGCATGAGAGCTTCTTACTGAAATTATCATTCAAATCTATTTGTGTTGCGGCTGATGACGTACTCAAAGCTTCAGTCAGGAGTGTCGTCTATTTAGTTTTATCTGAATTGGGGTGTTCACATGATCACCTTAACTAGTAATTAGCTTCAGTAACCAGTTGCTTTGTGGATCTGGCTTTGTCGTGACAAATATCTGTAACTTTCCGAAACAGTCTGACATTCACACCCACTTCATATTCCCATGCAGCAAATGAAAAGCTTGTGACTACTTTTTTCCCTTTTCATGTGCATAACACAGTGGAGCACCTAGTGTCACTGAAACTACCAGCATATTTGTATAATTATTGTATTGATTGTAAAGGTGTGATTGGATGACACAGTGTAAACTAGTTGTTTTAGAATTCCCCATCTAATGTCATGGCCACTGATGTGTAGGTGTGTAGTTGTTATTTAGTTATTCTCCATAATGCCATTATGTCAAACCACATCCGTTGTCCTTGGCATCTTTTCTGTAACTTGTGTTTTCCTCTGTCTCTTGGAAAAATCCAGAGATGGAGAGGTGTATTACTGCCTGTTGCGTTTTTGCGCCATGACTTCACCGGGGCTCTTTAATCTCGCGGTGGATGGTTTCCAGGCAGACGTCTTATTCGGCCTTTGTGCGCTCCCTCCCGTCCTGTCATTTAGGAGGAACCAAAGAAAAGGTTGCAGTGAAAGGTACACCCCTGCCTTCCCTGCAACCTCACAGGTCCATCTTGAAATGAGGTCAGATGACACACGAGCCCCGGGTGCACCTCGCGCTTCCTCCCTCTCCTTTTATACTCCTCCCTCGCACTCTTTGAACGTTCACATCGATGCTTTTGTGCTTAGAGTAGAGAAAACAGCTCTCTGCTTCTGGAACAGTGATTTTCTTCGCTTTTTGCTCTGACATAAAAAGGGTAGAAAATCCCATCTGCTTAAAAAATGTCATGTTCAAACTGTATGTGTCTTCAGTGACAATCAAATGTGGCTTACTGTATTCCTTACATGGGAGGTCAAATTGAAGGAAATGTATGTCAAACTGTCACTGTAGTATTTCCCAGTTGTCTGTTCGTTTTTCTATATAGATCGCAGGAAATGTCACAATCATGGCTCATTAACACTGATTAGTGCTACATCTTAATGGGAAACTGCTGCACCTCTTTTCATTAAAGTAATTTATGCTGAAAGGCTCCTTCACTTTAATTTGATTCCCTTAAATCTCAAAGACTTAGAGCATCACATCCTCATGAAAACAGCAGTTATCTTAACACCAGTTATCAGAAAAGCGAGTCTTGTGCATTTTCAGCCATTCAGGCTAAACTTGACTACACCTCGCAGGAGAGAGGGCTAGTCATGAATTAAACAAGCTCTTCTATTCAGAGACACCCGCACAACTGTTTCTCATCTCTTACAAGAGCAAGAGTTGGATGTCCTGCAGCTTTTCCTCCTCCCCTCTTCCTTTGTTTGATCTTTTTCTTTTTTGGCAATGTAACTCTTCCTAAAACTCTGTGGCTGTTCAAAAGGCATTAAACATGAGCGAGTTCCCCTGGTGCAAGGAAACGGTGAGAGACGTTCTCAGAATATGCTGAGTTTATTAAAGCCATACAACAGTCCTGAGCCTCCCAGAGCTGTTGGCCCCCACACCCCGTTTCCCTGTGTAAACACACACATTCACAAACTCACACTCACGCCAGTTTTTTTTTTTTTCTTTTTTAGAAACGTCTTTCTTTTTAAGTCACCATTCGGGATTCTCTTAACTCTTTGCTTTTCCTGAAGTAATTACTTTTTACCTTTATTTTCTGGTTAGTGGTTAGTTTTCTTTGGAAATATGAATATATTGCGTAAATGTTTATGGAAGACCAAGTGCAATTGGGCTTTGTTTCGATGCCTAGTGAGACCGCATTTGGCTCACTATGAATAATTATAAAATGTCCAGGATGGCATCATAATAAAGCCTAAAATTCACGTTTTAATTAAATCTCTTTTAGAGGTAAGCTCCAAAATAGTTGGCAGCAGATGAAGGAACAAACATGAAAACCTTGAAAACAGGAGTGTTGCTTTTTTACAACCAAAGCAGGTTTTTCATCTGTGTCCTAAAGTAATTAGAGGAATCCGTAATTGACCGGTGCGAAACTTGACGGTCACAAATTTACATTTACATGAGCAGCCTCCTGCTTTTTCATGTCACAGCTGGAAATCAGGAGTGAAAGGTTCGGCCGCAGACTGTATTTCAAAGTGAACTTTTATTGCAGTGTGCTGTTGGTGGGTTAGTCCATAAAAGTGGACAGTGCTTTACTGTGCTTCTAAAAATGTCTTAATGAAGACTTTAATCTCAGTCGGGAGGACGGGCAGTTTGGGCAGCTGGAGGACATCAGACCATGAGGGGAAGAGAGGGAGACACACGGAGGTCAGAAGGTTGGAGAGATGCGGAGATCGAACCCCCCAAAGACCTTCTCAGGTTTCAATGCAGATGGACTCTTAACAAGCATTGACCTGATTTAAAGTGAGGAAAAGACACAGGTTTCAAGCCTTAAAGCGTGAGCTCCCATGCGGAACCTTGTCAGCTTTAAAAATGTAATGGATGATTAAAGGTCGGGGTCATGCCAAAGATCCATTTACATCGGATACACTTTTTTCCCCAAATGGCTCCGGTAATGGGTTACATTCTACCTACATCTAGAAGAAATACAGCTCAACACCTAAATCTAGTTGTGAACTGATGATTTACACTGGACATCTAAACGGCATAGGTGGCCTGTAACTGACAATATCTTCTTGTTACTTTGTTGTCCAGTTTTATCGTCTTGGTCTTCCACTTACTTCAGACATTCCCTTTTTGGCCCTGGCACTCACTAACTCGATCCTGTGATCCTAATCTAATTTCTTTTCCTTGTTTATCAGGTGGTATGAAAGGGCCAGGGCATGTCCTCCTTTGCTCGCAAATTCATGTAATAAATACCACACTAAACTATGATACATCAGCCTTTGATGCTGCATCTAATCCCTGCAAACCATGCTGGGTGGATGTGGTTGATGATGAGTATTCTAACCGTCCTTTTACGAGGATTCATTCAAATTCTTAAACTGTGAGAATGGGAAGTTCCATCTCCGTCAGACAGTCACCATGAAATCATCGTAAAGTTTACTTGAAGTGCCTTGCGGTCAAAGGATCAGAATTTACAGTACTTATTTGCTCACTTTATGAGTTTCTTTACATGCGTTATAATTAAAACACCACTAGTTATTACTAGTAGTTATTATAGCAGCTATTAGTGTTTGTGTTACTGCCTGCAGTTTTTACTAGTCCATCCGTCACTGTTAGAAGATAGAAACAATGTACAGGTACAAGGGTTTCAGATCAACTTTTGAATATAGAGGAGTATACGTTTGAGATTAAATCTTTTAATTTTTAAGGTTTTTAGGTTTTTCAATAACATTTTTATAGAATTTGACATGTTTAGAGTTTGTTGACAGCCAAATGAAGTGACAACATATTGCTATTTTTACAGCTTTTATAAGCAGATTATGATTGATTGCCCTCATAGTGAGTCAGTCTTCAATATGACGTTTTCTGTATATATGCCTACGAGAGAAAACACCGTTGAGGTTCTTGTGGCGCGTCTGATGTCCCCTTTAATGTCTGTGTTTTATGATTGAGGCTTTGCTTTTAGGTGGCTAGTTCCTGAGGTCAGCGCTGCGCCGTGAGGCGAGATGATTCCTCTACAAGTCGTGAAGCGAACAAGTGGCTCTTGTGAAGCGCGAGCCGGAGAGAAAATAGTTTGTAATTGAATGTGAAACCATATGCTTCTTATTTGGTGAAAATGCTTTTTTTGTTTTTAGATCTTGTTAAATGTAGTGTTGCCAGACTACTCAGTACACGCTATAAACAATGGCCCATTTTCAGCGTTTTTATGATGGAATATTACAGCATAACCAAGACCAGTTCCCAAAAGAAGCTTCAAGTAATTCAATGTGAAGCTTTCATTGATTTTTCCAGTTTGTAAATGAAACCTTTGTGTCTTTCTTTTTGCTTTGAGGATCTGCTCTTTTCTTTGATGCGGTTCACTGAGAGTTTTCCTCAGTGGATCCGTTGTTGAAATGATGAATGTGTGAATCCTGGGGAAGATTCTCCGCTAATAATTTTCATGTGATTTTAAGCCCGCAGCACATGTTCTTATCAGACATCCTTCTTCTGTAGTTTAACTGTGTTATCCTCTGCTGAGAGACAACAAGAGCATCTTTCACTGCTCATCACTTCTCAGTTGTCTTAACGGTGGCACGTCACTAATAATGGTATCTTCTTTAAACACAGAGACGAGCAGGTAGCTGCTTGATTCTGAAATATAGGTTGAGTGGAGATATTTGCGGAGGAGAGAGCTCAAGTGTACTGTTTCTTCTGGCATCCATCCAACAGAAGTATGCTAATCCAAATGAAATAACAAAAAAATTACTTATATGACCTATTTTTGTGCAGCCCCTTATATATATTTCTCCTTTTGTGTTTAATGTTCGCTTGAGTTTTTATGTCATCGGTTGAGTGAAGCACTTTGATTTTTCAAGAGGTTTTCACTTTGTGTTACAATGTAGAGGCTGGTTGTGGTAAACGACTATATTTGCTACTGCTGAAAGCAGCATATTAAGTTACAGTGCTCTGAAATATGTCTTCATTTATACTATAAGTGGCAGACTTGTCAGAAAGGTATTTTCATGGATTCATGGCAGCGCTGGGAAGCTGGGTGTGCCCTCAGACTTAAGACTGAAATGCAGTTGCTGGGATCAGTGGCTCTTTGTTACTGCATGTTGGAAAACGAGTATTCTGACCCACAGTCTGTGTCGTTATAAGCCTGACCCTGGTTGTCAGACAACGTCGGACAGAGTCGGAGTGTTATGATCAAAGGTTTTAACCTCAGGCCCTGAAACACTGGGCTTCTGTACAACGTGACCTCTCACCTTTTAAACAAGGCAAATCTGCTCCTTACCGTGTCATTATCTGATTATCCTCACCATGTAATTTCACACAGGAAACGCCATCTTAACCAGCAGCAGCCATGTTGTGTATTTAACAAGGTTTTAAATCTTGACAAATTGTCACTTTTCTCTAAACAGTCTCAGCTGCTGTCCATTGTGTGTTTACTCTGACAAAAGCTGGACTGTGGCAATGTTAATAGCTCTCAGGATGTAAATTCTTGTGTTCCTTGTGCCGCACTGCTAAAACATCCACAGAAAATACAGTTTATCCAAACTTTTGTAATCTAACACTGTGCTGACGCAATGGCTATCACCGGCTGCTCGACCCCTCTTTCTGTTTGTGTGAAACTCAAACAAAGCTCACGTCACCTTGCATACCTTCTCATAGTGTAATTGATTCTTTTTGTCCACACTGTCAA
The DNA here is from genome assembly GCA_016801845.1 of Polydactylus sextarius. NCBI lineage: Eukaryota > Metazoa > Chordata > Actinopteri > Polynemidae > Polydactylus > Polydactylus sextarius. The sequence goes on along the minus strand of CM028911.1, from coordinate 5,568,481 downwards.
CAAAATGCATCATTCTCAGGGGGGGAAAAAAAAGAATGAACGAACAGAGCAGAGGTAATTTAAGTGGCATCTACTCATTGTGCAGTCACGCACGGAAACAGTAAAGCTCCGACAAGCTCGATCCCTGACAATCCGTTAGTCTCTCCCTGTCGACAGGCAACTTCACCGGGCAGCTTTTCAACACGGAGGTGTGAGACGGGGAGCAAGCAGAAAAACAGGTTCCCGGTGATAAATAGCAGGCCCTGGTTTGGAGAGTGTCTCCTTTCTGACAGAGGATCAGCCTTTGTCTTGAAATGTGAGCAGCCTCTCTGCAGCCACTGCCAGCTTCTCAGGGGCTCTGACTTTTAACAGGGCAGAAAGAGAGGAGGGGTGGAGGGAAGAAAGAAAGATTTATGTTACAGGGGGATGCCTTGGGGTGACATGGAGGGATAAAAAGATTTGAGTAGCTGTTGCTGTCTGTTAAAAGGGATTACCATTTAATTAGTGTTATGGTCAAGGATATTGCAATCAGCATATTTCATCTTGGAGAGCTCCACACCAGTGTCCAGTACTCACATTTTTGATAACATCAAGAGGAAACAGAGTGATGGTTTTACTTTTGTTGTGTCTCTTTGTGTAGGTTTTGGGTCAGTGATTATATGGGACTAACTGTCCCTGGAGCTTTAACGTGGGAAGCTTTGAATGTAGACTTGTTATACTTATTTTCAAATGCATTCAAAGTGTTTAATCGGTCTCTGTTACAGATAACACAGTAACACAACTGTTGAGCTTGAAACAAAGACTTTTTACTAATTTCTAAGGACAATTTTGTTTTCTTTGTTGTCTTTAAAACACTGCAGTTATTCTCTGAGGCAAAAGTCCTCTTTAAATAAGCTTGACTAATCAAGAGACATGACACAGATTAAAGGGCCGGGAAGGTTTCCTTAGGAAGATTTCTTTTTTCTTTTTTTTTTTTTTGAATTCTTTCTGTTACTGTATGTTTTGAGAAACTGGAAATTCCGGGAGCATGAGAGCTTCATATTTCAAGGATTTTACTCGTACCAAACCCCCCCCCCCCCCCCCTTTAAAGAACTGATATTTGGAGCCCAAGTGGTCTATTAGAACTGGCAGGCAAAAATATGTTGAAGCGAACATTTATAACAAGATCTGTTTGCTGTGGGTATTCTCTATGTTGCTGTTATAATGATATATGTTGCCAGAGAAATGCTTATCTCGTGTGTCCTGGGATCTGGGTTTATCCTGACCCCGTTTTGGCGGGTGCATCTTTTCCCGCACCTTTTTCCTGCTGTCTTCAGGCGTGATATGATTTTCGGTTCATCACTGCATTTGTGTGCAGGTGAGGAGTGTTATGCTAAATGGTAAACTGAAGTGGGGATGTTCTCACAGCAGGAGTTCGGTACCCAATGTCCCTATTCGTGGGTCACATGTCTCACTTTGATGCATCCCTCTGGCAAACTGGTACAGTCCCTGCTGTGCCTACACCTGCACTATGTACTACAACAAAAACTGGGGAAAAATACTTGTATACACACACAAGGGAGTAAAAATTATTGTTTCAGATCTTGTTTCCTCAGAAGAAAGCCTGTGGGAGTGTGGTGTAATGTCAGGGGATGGATTCTGTCCATCTAATCTGCTCCCCGTGTCATTGATGGATGCGGATGACCGGTGAGGGGATCATTGGAGTTCATTACTGTCGCTCTCAGTGTCAGAGCGCCTGGACACTTCTGCCTTCAGTGATCCCTGCATGCACAGGCATGTATAGAAAAACTCATTCACTCTTTCACATTTGCTGAATGCAAAACAGATAGGTGTTGTCAGCTCATTCTTCACAAATGCATATCAGCTTGGTGAAGGCAAGTGTGAGTCATAGGATTCAATGAGTTTCATTTTAATGTGTTTTCCGAAACCATGACTGGGGTTTTTTGTCATAGTTAAAGGCACTTTAAATGTTTACCCCCTACACATCATCTAAACAGAGACAGGATGGAACACTTAACCTGTGGCTGATACAGCTGGAGGATCTGAGCTGTGAGCTGTGGGAGATACAGACAATGAGTGTCAAGCATTCCTGTCAGTGGGAGTGTGACCTCCTGGGCTTGTTAATATCAGCCATGAGGTCAGCGGAATACACAGCCTGAGCTCTCAGCGATAGAGCGCTTTGATCAGCCAATGAGACCAACAAGGAGTCAGCAAGAGTCCTCAAGCTCTGCAGTGGACGTTGACTCACCTTTTGCTTTTAGTTAATGAATCTGGTAAACAGGAACAGAATGGGATCTTTGCAGGACTAAACACAAACCATTATCTCCCACTTTGAAGATGACAAATGGGGCTGATTGTTCCTGAAACCATTAATCAATTGATTAGGAAAAATACACATACAAATTAGATATTTGATTAATTATTAAGGTGTTTAGAGATTAACTGAATTGTATGCACATCATCTAATATATAATTGTAAATGTATGTTAACGTTCTTCATCATGGGTTATGATGGGAATTGATTTTTGATCCATTTCATTTTACTTGTAAATACTGTAATTACTTTAATAATTTTGGGGGTATTTGGTCATAACTTCAAGGTGACGATAAGGTGAAAAGTGTGGAATCATCAATATGGTTTCAGTTCAGAGGGATCATTAACTTTGTTAATTTTTGTTAATTAATTTGTGTAAAATGTAATGACAACCCATTACATTTTCAACATTTCACACAGAACCCCAAATGTCATTCAACCCATCCTGCATTTGCTTCACCTTCTAATACTAACTGTTATCTAGAAAAATAAATCACATATATTGAAAAAGGGACGATAATCTATAAAGGAAATAAAACCTCTATTCACACTGCAGGGCAGGCTGTGGCGTATTCAAACATTTTCTCCCATAAATATTCAAATGAAGCATCAGTGTGGTTGCACTGAACTCACTAATCATAAGTGATCAGTCCTGGTAATGAATAGATGTCATCTAATTATGTAATCACAACGACTAGTGTAATTTATTCAAATGGTTTTATGCCTGTAGTTGAAAACATGATTTTCAGTTGCTCAGGCGTCGCTGTTTAATTGAACCGTTTCATTAGCCAATCCCTTTTTCCCCGTGGCATTTTGTCCATGCCGTGCCTGTTGCCCATCCCACTCTGAGGGAGCTGTTACTCATGCTAATGCAGAGCAGGATTTTAACAGAACGACTGTAGAGAGCTCATTCAAGGAGTTTAAATGGTGGGGGTTGGGGGTGGGGTGAGTGGGGTGAGTGGGGTTTGCAGGGCTGTCATTCTCTCATTGAGGAGCAAAGTAGCGCCTCAACACATCTTACTTCAATACAAAGAGAGGCTGTGATGTACATACAAATGAGCCCATAATAAGTGGTTTTGTCACTCAATTCCTTCTTAGTTTAATCTGACTAACAAACCTCTATGTGCCTGTGTATGTGTATCTTTCCAACGTTCAAGTGTGCGTATGTGCACATTCACGTTTGTGTTGTGGAGAGTCTGGTAAGCAGAAACTCAACTCAGCTCCCCCGTCTTCTCACTCACCCCCACACTTCTGCCTCCATTCCCCCTCAGCCTAAATCCTGGGAAAAGCAAAACATTGTTCATTCTCCATGTGCATGACCTGCAGGAGATGGTGTGTAAAGCAGGAAGTAATTAGAGCTAATTATTCTGCTTTAATCATCGAAAAAAAGCCTCCACGGTTGCTACTTCACCGGTGTAGTTGGTTAACCAGTGTTTTCACCGTATAATTATTGTTCATAGTAGTTGGTTGTTCACAGACATACAAAGGCAAAGGCAGACTGCCCTTGTTTTACAGCCAGTCTGAGTCATCTGAAAGTGCGTCAGAAATCTCTGATAAATTTGCCGGTATCAGACGCCAAACACGTCCACATTCCACATCTTTGTTGTTATTCTTGTTATACTTTAAACCTCCATTTAAAGCCTCTGCCTGTGTTTTTAGTCTTAAGTGTTACTGCTCTCCTCTTTCACATGAGCACAAATATTACACCCTCGCAGGAAACTTCTGTGCCGTCTGTATTCTCGATTCACAATTCACAGCTAAATTCACAGCCTGATATTACCCAAAATGTGCAGTCACTCTGCCAAGTCCGTGTGGTCATAACTTTTGGTTTGCAGACCCACATAGACACACAAGATATCATTTGTGCCTCAGCCCAGCAAGTTGTGATTGGTGTAATATCTGCATATGAACAGCTTTGTTGCAAAATTGGATGTCTGGTGTTTGGACATCAGTGAGGTTTTAGGAAAGAATCTCTACATGTGTAACGGATCCAGTTGCAAACCTTTTAAGGATATTTGTTCTTTTCCTTTGGCAGTTTACTTTGCTTTGATGAAGCCTTGTTAGCTGAAACTCACAACAGTGAAAACACATCAAACAATGGTATATTCAATAGTTGATATAAGTCCACAGGGCTGCAGCACCCTTTTAATTTTTGAGAGAACTATTTCAGTCAGTATGGTTAGGCGATATATTGGTATTTTGATAAACTAGCAAATTCACTGGAGCAGAGTTCACTGCATTAAATATCATTTCCGTGTGATCATTTTACATGTGTTCTGGCTATACTTCTCTACAATGATACATAATCAATGGCATTTTGGTGGTGAAACACCTTTCTTACTTATGTTATATTTGTGAAGTGACAGCATACAGGAACCAATCTCTCATGTCCTACTTGCTGTATAGACAACTCATAGATGACAGGTGGAATCTGGTTTTGGACTCGCTCACATTAGTGTTGACCCTATGCCTTGTTCGCGAGTACCTGCGGGGGAAGTGAGTCCTAATTGCCAGGGGAAATGGGACGGCCTTACAGGGAGGTTTCTATTGTAGCCAAGGCAATTAACTTAGCTTCTTTCATCTGATGGTCTGCTTTGAAAAGAGACATTGTACTTGCTGCTCAGTGAGCACTGGGATGGGCCTGAGCTGCTGGTGGCTGCATTCCACCGTATTGCCAAAAGGAGGTAGCTGTATGTGTGGAGGATTGTCGTAGGGACAGACAGACGTGCTGTCACTAATTACCTGACCGTGTCGCTTGTCCGCTGAAAGAGACTTCCATTTCTTCAAAGTTGTCACAACAATAAGCCATCCGATCCTGTGCTTCTGCAGTTAAATAACAGCTGAGTCTGTCGAGGTCTTCAGCAGTATTTGTTTGCTCTGCAGTATTTTACCTCGGAGAAGTTAACTCAGAGCCTGAACTTAGTTTATAGCCCAGTTGTTGCAGCGAGCTGCTTGATCTTCTGCCTGACTTCTTATTGCTATTTTTGAAGCCAGAAAACTGTTGGGGTGATTGGATATATGCCTGCCGGGACTTGGCTTACTCTAACTAACCCTGGCCCAAAATCTGCCCCACTCTTTGCATCTTTGAAAGAGGTAGATGATGTGTGCCGAACCAGGATTGAGCTGGGGTGGGGGGGTCGCAACACATCATGCCAGACACTAAAACCAGGTTAAGGGAACAATGGGAGACCTGAGGAGGAGGAGGAGGAGATGAGACGCTGGTCTGTGAAGTTCTGCAGCCAAGCATTTACGATAGTCCTCTGCATGTCTGCTTCCCAGTGGAGTGGAAAGGAGGCCATGCAGAGCTGAGGGGAGCCAAGCTGAGCCGAGCCAAGGCATGTGGAGGAAGAGGTGGGATCCAAGGAATGGTGGGGGCAGACACCCCACTCCCTGAACACTATACTGTGAAAGAGAAACTGACAGCCACAAATTAATTCAACATTTCAATGAATCATCTCTTCATTTGAGTGCACTAATCCACCGCTCTCTTCTTTCTTTCCCTTACTCCCTCCTCTGTCGTCCCTCCTCTACATGCACCTACCATTTTCACTCTCCTCTAACCAGCCAAAAGCTCCTAAAACTCCTGGATGTCTGGAAAGAAAATTTCAGCTGAGTTGCATATCTTTCCCTTCCTCCTACTCATCTACATTTAATTAAAACATCAGAGATAACGCACATGAAAGTTTTGGGAGTGCAAGGCAGTGCTGATCTTTGGGGAACATATGGCGCTGTATTTCTGTGACCCACTTTTTCTTTAACTGGTGTACCCTGCAGGAATTTTGCAACTGATTAAGTTGTTACCATGTTTGAGATCTTTTTACTGCCATGAAGGTCATGTACAGTTCTTTAGAAACTTAAATGACTTGTATATAATGTTGGGATTGGAACAGTAATTGACTGCAACAACTTCACGATCAGCATTTTCAGACAGCGGTTTATGAAAAAGGTTTGTATTTTGTAGGAAAGAAAGGTGGTCTGGAAAACAGACGTGAACCAAGAATTGTGTTGTAATACAGTCTTGGCGCCTTAAATAGAGATCACATCAAATTAAAGTTTGCCAGGAGCATCCAAGTCTTGAAGTAGATTAGTTTGTTTATGCTTAGAGCATTATTACAGTTTTGTGGTCATCATTTCCACTGTAATCTCACCTCTTCACCCTGTTTCCTCATAAACAGTAAACACAATTGACCACCTGGGTTCTGTTGCAAAAGAACTGAGGAAATTGATGCCTCCTTCCAGCACCACGGGTAAATCACTGGAGGCAAATAACTGAGAGACGCTCACTTAATAAAACATTCATCATGCTTTTATTACCTCACGGTGGTTTGTGCCTGCGTGGGTGTATCATTCCAATGTGTCTAAAACTTGTCTCTCCTGTATGCTGGTGTTTGCTAAAGCAGCAACAGTGCTGTAGACCTCTCGTGCTGCAGCCCCAGTCTTTCCTTTGCCCTTATGCTGCTCACTCAAGGAGAGGAGCTTGACGGTCCAGTGGCTCTCCCTGTGAATACCTATCATTGTCAAACTGGTTTGAGGGAACTCTAGAGGCTGGCGTAGGACACGCTGGCTGGGGTTCAGGAACTCTGCAGGGCCAGAGATTAGCAAGGCATGGCAGGATCCCTGATAACTGACACCCTCCACGCAGGCATCTGAGCTGCTCTCCCATCCCGCTAAAGACTACAGCCACAAAGACGCCTTTCAGCGCTGGGCATGGTGGCGCTAATCCCCTTAGCACAAAGACCTGAGCCACCGATAGCATCTAAATAACTCTTCAGTAAATGTCATTTGCCTGAATTAGCTGTATAGTATCTCCCGATGCCACTGGATTGCATTGTGGGGTGTAGAGAAATATTTGTGCCTGTTGTGATTTCTCTTAATGTGCTGTCGAGTGCTGGCGTTTAATAAGCCATGAGGACAGGTCACCCACTGAGCTGGTCTGCCAGTGGCTGCTTGGCCCAGGGCTTTAGGTCACTTTAGTGCTGCTGCTTTTTCTAAACCATCCTTAACATTCATGCAGCATCTAACTGTCTCACTGTTGGCCCTCACTGACACCATAGCCTTTTAACCCTTGAGGTGTGTCTGGATGTAGCAGGGATCAGCTGGTGGTCACTTGACATCCATACAGTTGATACCGATTTAGATTTCTTTTAAGTGAAATTGCCTCTAGCCTTTGTTCTTGACTGTTGACTTATTCAGGTCACCAAATGTTACATAGAGGCAAGATTGTATTTGCTGTGCTGCTGTCACAAAAAGGGGAAAGAAGCGTTAATGCCTCTGAGGAGATTGAGGGCAAACGGTGTAGGAAAACTGCCTTTTTCCGCTCTGGTTTAATAATAAATTTGTACTTTTTCAAATTGCTTTCTGGAAAAAAAAGAGTGCAGAATCATGTTTTGCACATATTTGATGTAACAAATACCCACTGAAGTGATTTTTTTAAGTCAGTATAGACCAAAAAATAAAAGCGACAGCCAAAGGGATCTGTCACTGGTGAGTGAGCATGAACTCTCCTGCCTTTTAAGGAAAAACATACTGGGAGGATGGTTGTATGAAATAGGATCATTGCTTCTCTCAGCAAAAATAAATTACCCTTAATTGACCTTTGACCAGTTGTGAGGCTCCATCTCCCAGGAGGATCACTGTCCTGCCTGTTGTTGCCGTGGAAACGCCTATTGGAAGATGCTGTCTGGACAGACTGATGCATGAGCGATGCTGTCTATGCGCCTCAAATTGCCCCAGCCCACCTTTCCATTTGTTACACACAAACCACAAAAAATAAATTCATCGTTGCAATTGCATCAATGCTCAGCCTCCCCTCCTTTAGTTTGGTACTTGCCTCTGATTATATGATGCGTTAATGTCATGATTGACGACCAGCAAGCTACTCCCATGACCAAAGGAGAATTCTTCCCGTCTCTTTATAATGCAGCTCACATTCCCTGCTTGTGTAAGCCTATCAGCCCATTACAAGGGCATGTCTGGGTCTCCCTTAGACAAGACCTTGAGCTACACAGGGCTGCAGATCAATAAATCCCACTGAAATGGAGAATGGAAACAAACAGCTTGTTTGTAGAAGGCTTCAAAGAATGAATGATCCGTAGCACTGTGTTTTTGCTCTCCTCCTTGCCGTCCCACTGGTCCTGGGTGAGTTTCAGACTTTGAAAGGGGGGTTTTACTCACTACAGTGCCCCATCCCTCCCAGCTTTATTTCAATAGGGCTGATACCTGAGAACCAGGCTAGGGCTGTATTAGCCCTATAGCCTGGCTACTGGGTTTAGGCCAGATGGAAAGACAGAGCAGACTGTTACTGGACTCCTGAAATGGGTGGGACCAGGGGCTGAAATTAGACATGCAGATACAGATACTGTTTTTACTGTGTAACACAATCCATTATTGTTTGGCATTTGCCAGTAAAGCATCACTATTCTGCCGGGAAAGAGACCTTTTTGGTAGCAACAGGCAATTTAAAAGCCAAGGGATGGATCTTCTCGCCGAAGCTCCCCCTCCAGTCTGTGAAGCCTGAAAAATCATTCAATTCCCAGGTCTGGAAGCAGCGGTCACCATTGATGTAAGGAGAGGCAGAGCTGCTCTTTGTGCTATTGATACACGGGTGGGGGTGAGACAGTTACTGATGACACTTAACAACGAGGGTTTCGTTTACACCTTTTTAAAACCCGACTGAGATTTATTAGACATTCCTCTTTTGAAGATGTTCAAAGATTAACCTATGACAATGGGACCCAGGTGGGTTATGCACATACTAGTTAAGTAAAGTTTTTTTTACATTTAGTGAAAACAGTTAATGGCAATTTAACGTAACCCAAAAAATTTGTTAAAATTCGATTTACTGTCACCTCTACAAGCAATTCCAGTGATTGTTATATGTCCTTTAGCTACTACTGGTGCAATTTGGTTTTTACTCCCAGTAATCCTCTCCTCTTGCTATTTATCAGTGTGTATTTATGAATTTTATATATTCAGCATGTGTATGGTTTTGTTGCCATCCGAAAGCAGCTTGTCCTACAATCGGGGTTGTGTTACTTTGTGCATATACCTCCAAAACCGCCCTGGAAATAGTCACCTTGGACATTCACAGATCACGTCAGGATACATATATGTGCAATATTGTCCTTGTTGTAGGACCTCCCCCTCAGGCTGGGAGCATTGGCAGAGATGGAACACCCTCCTGCTGCTCTGTCTTTCTTTACTTAATCCTCTTATAAATAGGCCACTGTGTCTATTTTACAGGCAATAAAGCAATGTGTCCTGAGCATGTCGGTGTGGTTCAGGGTGTGAGCAGGAAGGCCAAGGGCTATCCCAGGGTGGCAAAGGTCTGGATTTTAAAATGCTGCAAGACAGATATCCACCCCTCTCCCGCTTTTCAAAGTATGATGTGTTATTTAGCTTTTCCCTTAGTCCTCTCTCACCTCCTGTAGTGTCTAGACAGAGCCAAGGTGAGTGTGAAACAGGGAAAAGATAAATGGGGAGTAGGAGCCAGTGAAGGGAAAAAAATAGATTTATGTCTTGCTGCCCATGGGGGCTTTTTAGAAAATGTAGTTTTCATAGATCATCTCTTTGAGACAAAGAGTAAGCAAGAGAGGGAGATGCGTTGACCTGAACTGGTCTCTCCTGGATGAAAGCATTACCCAGAAGCCTTTTGTTTTGGTCCATGGGACTACTTCTCCTGTTGCAGCTGAGGTTGATATTGCCTGAGATGATGAAGCATAAATCAATCACGGACATACAGTTTTAGGGAAATATATGAAGGATGAGCAGATTGATTTATCTCATACAGCACTCCATTCAGATGCACGGGGGTTTGTGTGCTAGGGGGCATCTTGCTGTTATAGCAGTGATGCATTTTTTCGATCAGCACATTAAAGAAAAACTCCTCTCGGATAAAAATGTTCATGTTTCCTCAAGGTCATACAAAAACAAAAAAACACAATTACACAGTAATACTGGCAGAAAAATCCTCTCTCCTGTTTGTGTCTTTAAGTCAGTGCTGATGTTGAGCCCGTGGCTAACATTCATGTTTTCTTTCTTTTCTCTCCTCATGTCTGCTTGCAACGTGACTGATGCGGCCGTTTCCATCAAAGGTAAACATGAATACATTTCCACTGCCTTGTTTGTGTGAACTGGATACATTTAGTTTGAGGTCATGGGAAATGGGCAGCTGATTGCTTCACAGTGTTACTAGACAAGTAGATGCAGAATTGCCTGCCTTAACCTTTTAAGCAAACCATCGATCTTTAGGAGAAATGCTGAGTTTGTGGAACTGCAGTGAAAGCATCTGTTCGCAGTCTGTTCAGAAGAGGAAATGCCTGAATCTCTGCTCTCTTGTTTATTCATAGACAATGTTAACTGATCAAGTCATAATGGAGGCTGACTCAAACTGAATTAGCTACATGTGATTTTAGTAACTTTTAGAACAGGCAGCAAATTGCAGTGCGTCTGTTAGGAAATGTTTTTCAGTTTGGGTTAACTGGATTAATTCTAAAAATGTACAAAGGGATGCAGAACATGGTAAAATCCCAAGCAAACCACCGTCAAAACTTCGAGAGCCTCCCACCATGTTTCCAGGTTCAGCAGTTATATGGTGTAAAGGTGTAAATTTAATAGAAAACAGGCCCCTTTCAGTGCCCTAAAAACAGTTAATTTATGCCTGGAATTAAATGAAGCCATGACAGTTAATGCAAACAATTTTCACTGTCATTTTATTGATCACTTACAAACCCTGTGTCCAAAGAAAGGTAGTACTGAATCAAACTGTTACAACACCCTCCAACGAATTATTAGAATTAAAGTGAGGGAGTAGTAGCACTGTGCATGCCTGTGAGACTAGTGAGTAACAAAGGGAGGCAGACTGATGCGTCAGGGATTCATCCTACAGCAAGATAATGACCCAAAACATTAGAAGAAAAGAAACCAGATGGTTTCGCACAATGGAAGCCCAGAAACCTCCACACTTAAACTGGGGATGAACTTAACAGACGGTGAAGGCAAAGCAACTACAAGTGCAACACTTTATGGGAACTCCTCTGTTGGGACAAGGTTTCTGAACAGTGTTTCATTTCCTTTGTAGAAAGAATGCTGCCTGTTAGACACGCTGGTTGAGTCGAGAACTGAGATTTTTATTATCATGTTCTTTTAGAAACACTGACAAATCACACTATGTAAAAATCGCTAACAAGTGGGGAAATGGTCCTAAAAGTTTTGTATACTGTTGCGAACAACTGAACCACATGGGTTGATTTAACACAACAGCCGCATAATAACTCACTTGTCGATGCAAATGAAGCAATTACAGTCATAAGAGGGTGCATCATTTGATGTGCAAATTAAGCAACTTAAATACAGTGGTGATAAATGAGTCCCTGGTTTATATTGAGACTTTCTCAGTATGTACTTATGTATATTCTTGCACTGGATTCTATGACATCCTATTCTGAAGAGGCTGTCACTTCTATCTTAACCACTTAACACCTCCTTTAATATGTTTTGGGGAGGGAAATCCTGCACGGCATGAGTCTAATTTCAAATGCGTTATTTTTTTTTTTTTTCCATTGTGAACAGAGTGATTCATTTTTATTTATTTTATTTTTTTTTTTTAAATATACAGACTCATTATATCTGAGCTCAACCGTGAATTGAGCTCTTATCGTGTACAGAAATTCTAATTATTACAAAAGTAAGATGATACAGGCTTAAAGCATTGGATTGCAATATAAATGGGCAATTCAAAGTAAGCTTTAATGTGGTAAAGATAAGTCAAGCCTTAGCTGAGCTTTAGCTTTTCTAATGTGTTATATATAAAGTGGCTACCCTCTTCACTTCCATGACGTCAAACTGTCTCGATGAGCTTCAGCCACTGTTAAAATGGTTCAAAAATATACTTAAACAGCCATTAATATATCCGGGCAGGGCGCCCAGTGCAGTCTGTATGTGGAGAAATACTAAACCACTATATAGTGCCCGCTGTCGCTTCTCAGTAGAGGGACATGCAAAGCAACTAAAGTGCAGAGAGAACAAAAATATTTGAAAGGGCATCAGCAGAGCACTGATGTGGCTGATGCGGTGTGGGGTTGCTAAGGATGGCAGTGATTATGGGAGAAGAGCCCTTACCATGGTTTCTCAGTAAGAGCTGCTATCCCAGTAAACAGCATTGTCCAATCATGCTTTAAGACGAGACAGGCACTGACAGAAAGACAGGAAGAGCTCCAGCTTCACACACAGGTAATTGGCTTTCGGCATGAGGACGACACAGCGTGAGACCAAATTCTTCATTCCAAACATGCAGAGACACACACTTGCGTTCTATTCTCTCCTCCTCTTCCTTCTCCTCTTCACCTTTGAGAGAATTGCTTATAACAACAGCTGCTGCTCTGGACCCAGTTAGCATTCACACACAGCCAAGCAAGCCAATTAGTGGCCTTAGAGCGTATAATTGTGTGTCTGTGGTTGTGCGTGTGCATGTGATTTTGTGTGTGTGTGTGTGTATGTGAAGGTGTCATTTCGTTAAGTCTCAGGGGGTCGCGCCACCTCCTGCAGTGAGGTGTCTCTCCCCAGTGTGTGAGTGACAGTATGCTCGGAGGGAAGCCATTGTGTGAGTCAGGCCTCACTGGTTCCCAATGCTGTTTACATTTAAGGGGAGAGGAAGCCAGTATTTTGGCGTCTTCTGTGTGTGTCTGCAAGTGTGTGTGTGTGAAGAATGGACAACTCATAAACCTTTCATTTCATAAATGGTGGGAAAATATGTTTGATTGTCTATTAAAGAGTTCTATTTAAAGTGTAATAATTTGCCAAGACGATTCGGATTATTACTTCTTGAAGAAGGTGTTCTACGTTTGTCTTGAAGTCGGCTCTTTTGTTCTGTGTCCAAAAAATGTGAGATGACTTCCTGGTGTTGTCAGGGATGTACATCCTTGTAAATTGGGAGCCTCTATTTTCTAATGAAATATTTAGGCACAGTGTTTACTGATGGTTCCCATCTTACTGTTTATTTACTCCACTATGTGAACTCAGAGGAATCTCACTTCCCTTATAATTTAGGAAGTGCTATAAAGACGAGTGCTTCCTGTACTCATGAGAACAAAGCATCTCTCCATTATGAGAGGAGAGAAGGAGCTGTGCATTCAATATCCAACACACCAGACTAAAGGACTCTCTACATATCTTGGGATGTTGTTGCCTAAGCAAAGTGACTGCACTTCCTGGAAAAAAAGTCTTAAGAACCGGTAAGTCGAATACACATCCTTTATATGCACCATTAAAATCAGCCTGCATATTGGCAACAATCTATCATAGAACCCAAATGATTTTATAACAAATTCGAGCAGCAAGAGTTTTATGTTTTTAACCAAAAGTGGTCGTATTGAATTCTAGCTGAATTTCATTTTAAACAGACATCCTGTTGAATAAGTAGTTGAAGGTCAGTGAAGAAGTGGTTGCGGTGCATCCTTGGAGACATAAGCATTGTTTTCCACTTCATGTCTTTCCATTCTGCTGTTTGAACTGGCTACTCTTGTTTGCACTTATTCTACCCCCTCCTTCACTACTCACAAAATCTTAATTACATTTTAGCACAAATACTAATATTTTAAACAGGTGAAGCGAGTTATTTTTCTTCAGACCTTTTCTGAAATGAAACAATGAATCTCCTCTGTGGAGTTTCTACAGGGAAGCTTGACTTGGCTGCTCGGGATCACCGCTGGCCTTGCTGCAGTCTGTAACTTCATACACAGGCATCCTCATTAGACCAGAGCCCAGAGCAGAAACAGACCGTCCAGATGAGAGCAAGCTGTCAATCTGATTCTCCGGATACAGTCAGATGGGCCCCGTTCACAAATAGCATCCCTGCCATGAACCACCCAGCAGAATAAAAAGCCTTAAGGCAAATAAACAGACGTATTGATGTGCATCAGACACAATCTCCACTCACTCACTTTCTCTCTCTCTATCTCCATTTTGCTCAAGATTTACTTCCCTGTTCGCCTGTCTCTGTTTCTCAATTCCATCTAGTGTCAGTGAACACATTCAGCATGGACATTTGCAGCACAGATGTAGAGATGGATACCAGCTGCATTTCTGCTCTGGAGTGTTTCATCTTCTTGGAGGCTGATGAGTAGAAAGACAAAAGCAATCCCCCCCCTCTTCATATTAACTCACTCCATCAATTCTAGTTTCCTGGAAAAGCATAATGGAAAGAACATTATGGGATTAAGATGAATTATAATCAAGATGATTTTCCGTAGATGATTGCTATTAAGGGACGTCTTCACCAGACACACACAGACCTGCTTGTTGTTTAAATAAGGCTTTTGAGTCTTTAGGTTGCTTATAGCTATTTACAGTAATGAAGGTGAAAGCTTGCTGATAGCTTGGAGCCTTTAAGTTGTTTGAGCACGAAGGTCGCACATTGGTCTTGTTGTATCCACCATCTTAAACCCTCTTTGTGTTGGTGTTTATCGGTCACACTTATCCCCAAGGAAGTCTGTCTTCCTGACCCATATCAGACCCTCGCTCTGGCTTTGTTAGCATCTAGATGACTATCAACAGGTGCGGTACCTGGACAAACACTCCACACAGCAACAACGCACATAGACCAAACATTTCATTTCCTGTCTAGAAACCCATAATCTACCCTGCATATGAGGTGGTGAGCCTACAATAATCTGGTTTTGGTTGATACCCGTGTTGATGCCCGTGTTGCCTTGTTTCCTGTGTGTTTGCAGTGTGAGCACAAAGCTCTCTTCTCAGCACAGAGGTGTCAAGGTGAGCGCTGAGCTCTTGAATTGTTCATAGAAACAACATAATCACCTTGAATGTGTTGACTTCAGCCCGAGTGGGTGGAAACACGACAAGTGGCGTGTGTTGCCAAGTAACAGTACAAGTTCGTAGTTACGTGATCATGCATAGTGATGGTTGTTGCGTGTCACAGTCCTTGAATGAAGCTGCCACATTGTGTGACATAAAAACTTACAACAAAGACACTTAGACAAAAATTACTTTGAATTGTTGTATTGTTTTGAATGTTGGAGCCATTTCTCAAGCCAGGCAGACTATTGTTTTGCCGAAAAAGGGGGCAAGATTTGTTTGTTTGAGAGATTATTCTTCATTGTAGCCTATAATTTAATTCATCTGTGTTTTGTGCAGTAATTCCATCACTTAGTTATCCTACATCACTATGTATCTTTGTGCAACAGCCAGCATCCACCTGGTAGTCTGTTACTGATTTACAGCTAAATGGAACATTGATTATACAAGGGAGAAAATTGGATATTCATTTGACATGTTTGGCAGTAAAAAAGGAGACATTGAATGTTTGTGGGTGATTTTTTTTTTCTCCTCCTATTTCTCTTATTCCTCTCACCTCTTCATCCTTCCCCACTGAGACACAGCTCTCTCTATGCAAATATAAACATTGCTTTCAAAGCTAAATGTGAGCCTCACTGGGGGTCTTCCACATCCTGCCCATTCCTCTGTTATTGAAATAATCGCAGGCGCTGCAAATGTCACGAACCCCCTACGGCACACACAAAGTCATCCCGTGAGATTTGGAAGTGGCACTTATTCTGGAAAGTCTTTTTTGATATTACACACTAAATGGCATATTAAATGAAACAGAGGATTGATGCATTTGTATCCCATAGAGAAATGAGACCCTAATGTTTTTTGCAGACTCTCACCACATTAAAGATGCATGCTGACAGATGCTTTTTTTTTTTGTTGTTTGTTTGTTTTGGAAAAAGTCAAATTATTTGCAGTGCTTTCGAATGTACGTTCACCCAAGTGCATTTGTCATCCGTGTAAACATTTTTCCTCATATTTTCAGATATGCTTCATCACACTTTGCTATTCTATAGACCAAGATCGAATGTTGAACCTTGTTTTAATGTGTGATACTGTGTACATACCATTAAACTTTGAGAGAGCTTTGCCTCAAATATTGTAAAGGGCATGATGTTTTTTTTAGTGTATTAGCTCTTAAAATGAATCAAATCCCATCACAGAACACCGTGAGAGACACTACTATAGATTCCATAGATGAGATTACACTAAGTTGATTCTATTGTCGAGGTTGAATTGCAGCCAGTTTCTTGTTGATCAAAAAACTGTTCACACAGAAGATCCTGTAACTGAACCGGTTCCTAAATGGGACCCTGCACGCATACACGTAACCTGTGCAAACAGACCACCTGCTGGCTTTCAAACATGAACACACATAATGACTTTAGTTAATTAAAAGATAATGCAGCCTAATTATAATCATTTGGCCCACAAACGCATAAAAAACATCAGGAAAAGTGTTGGAATGACACACTTGCTTGCTCTTAAACTTTCATCATGTGATACTTTTGATGTCAGAGTTTATTTAGATGACACATTTTCATTAGGTGTACAATTAGGTCCTTGTGTGTCATGTCTGCTCTTAACTAGACTTTTTTTCCACTGATGTTTAAACCTTGTGTGTTTTGAATTAAAGAGGCTGAGGGAGTGGCAGTATTGTAGTTCTGCCTTTGTCTAGGCAAAAGAGGTAGTTAGACATTCAATGTTGATATAAAAGGTAAAAACAGCATGGTGGCATAGACATGTTTCTGATTGTTGTTAATAATTCTGTTATCCTGTTCCTGGATATTAACTTTGTGCATTTCCAGCTTGAAACGGCTGTAGTCAATCATGTTCAGCTAAATAAATGACATCAGTGTGAGGAGAAAAATGAACACATTTAAAAATGGGTTGAATAAACACACTAAGTCATTTGTGCTCATCTTA
Source organism: Polydactylus sextarius (assembly GCA_016801845.1). Lineage (NCBI taxonomy): Eukaryota > Metazoa > Chordata > Actinopteri > Polynemidae > Polydactylus > Polydactylus sextarius. The sequence goes on along the minus strand of CM028911.1, from coordinate 5,551,419 downwards.
GCGCTGCATAAGTTCAGTGCTGGATATCTCCCAGTGAAACTTTCTGCTCTGGTATTTAGAGAGTAAACAGATTCATAAAAATACACAGTCATACCTATGTGGTCCACAGTCACTGGGAGCCTTCTTACAGCTGTAGAGACTCCAGCGACTGCACTTACAGTAGACGTCTGTCCAGAGAGGTTGTGGCTAATTAAACTGTGGTCACTACACTGAGCTCACTCTGCAGAGCCAGCCAAGCTCTGCTAGGAAACCTACACCACAGAGCTGCGCGGTCCTGGAAACAACCTGGTTGCCAGGTTTGTTTGATTCTCCCCCCTGCCAGCATCAACATCTGTGTGTTTGTGTGTGGGAGGAAGGGAGGGAGGGTGAGGTAGATACAGAGAGGCCACCCAGGTCTTTATTTCATTTTTCTGAATTAATTGGTGGATACACAATCTTCTCTGGCTTTGCTTCCATTATATTTCATATCAAAGATCTTTTTTTGTGTCTTGTCAGTTTGTGTCAAGGACATAACATTTTAGTGCATCCATTAGAGCAACAAATACAATAACAGTGGTTCTTCAACAAGGATTTGCTGTTTAATTTTATCATAGGGATGCAAGAAGCCTTTTAAATCACATGTACTGTCTGTTATCGTATCTATTATGATATAATGGGAGAGACAACAAGACTGTGGTTTAATGGAGACCTTTATCGTACTCTGGATCTCTGTTGAATGACCAAAAGAACTATCTTCATCCATTATTAAGTATTCCAGTTTCTCATTAATGTAAATTATCTCAGTGATACTGGTCTGACTGAGGAATCTAATTTTTGCCATATTTTTTAATTATCCTGTTTAAATATATTAGCAGAAGGATGTAACACCAGAAACCAGACATTGGATCAACCCAGGAAAAAAAATGTAATATTCAAATCTCATACAATCTCTTATCCATCTCAGCATGGTTGTAATGACTGTAGCAGACTCTTTTATAGCCTTTATGAAGCTAAAATCCCAAATGACTTTGAACATATAATGTCGTCAGAATAACTGAGACAAGCGTTCAGACATATTCACCTGAACGTCGTCTTTACCATTTATTCTGAAAGTCTTCATGTCCTTCTTATCTCATCTCACTTCCCTCCGCGCTAGGTAGTTTGCCAAGGATTTATACAGTGCCACCGCATTCCTGGTTGGCACTCATGTCTGGACATAGCTGAGCTTCAGGCGTTAGCCAGGACCGCCTGCAGAGAATAGACCGATGCGCTCAGCCAAGGACTCAGTGCCCATCTGCTGCCAGAGCCAGTGAGGGAATCATCATTTATTACCTCCGCTGATGTGAAAAGCAGCTCCTGTCACTCTGGGGACATATTGTCCTGTGATTGCTGCACTCTGTAAGGTTTCCATCCCAAGTCTGCATGTTTGGCTATGGCTTGTGCAGTGGAGGTATTTTTCCCTTCTCTCTGTTTAATCCATCGAAGCTGTTCATCCTCACAGATCATATTTCAGAAGACAGCAGAGTTGGAAACAGCATCCTTCTTCTTCCATCTCTGCTTTATCTCATATCTGTCATATTACTCTGTAGAGATTGAACTATGCAACCGGTTTCAATTCTCTTAACTCCCACTTACACTGCAGTCTCTTTAGTCTGTAACATCTATCAGACTCATGTGTTTAGCCTGTCTGCAAACTGCTTTAGCTTCTCTGTTCCACTGTGACTTAATCTTCCATCTTTGGCTCATAATGCTGGAAAAATATTGCAGAGTGTGACCCCAGATGTTTGACGTTAGTGTTCCTTTATGTTTAGTCAGATACTGAATCCTCTGTTAAGTTTTACTCATGTCTCGTGCAGGGTAGTTATAGCACTTACTTGTGTAAACAGTTTGTATTAGGCTTTAATGTGTGCTCCGTGTGGTGCCTTTGTTCTATAGACTTTATAAAAAAACACTAAATGTATGTACAAGAAATGGCGGCATTTATACTTTGCCTCTGCACTTTTCCCTCTAAAAGTGGTCTCATTACTGGATTAGTGCCCAGTTTTTCAGGACCAAAGAGACAGGAGCGACACAGTCTGCCTTACCTGAGCAGAGCCTAATCCGTCTTAATCTAATAATTGCTCCCATATTCATTCTGTCTCGCAAGAGCACAGCTGCGGGGGACGGCTGTGGCTCCAGATTGCTGTGCACCATGGGTAATAATACCCATGGTCCCTTTTATGGCCAGGATCAGATCTGTGGACGCCGCAACGGTTTTTCATCGTCATCGTTTGGGCGTTCCAGACAAATTGTATAACCTCTTATCAGTGCCTCTTTCTTTCCTCTGTTCCTCTGTCTCTCTTTCCCGCCCTCCTTGTCAAGTCTTGTTCTGTCCTCAGTACATGTGGGTTACACAAAGATGCATTAGGCTGCCTGTGTTTCAACAGTCAGCCCTTTATGAGTGGGTGTTGAAAATTGGTGAGAGTCTGGCCACGCTCACATGTCTCTATTTTAGATACAGCATGACAGTTGTGAAGCCTGGTATGGAGGGACAGAGTGTGAGGGTGGGGTAGGGGGAGTTGATGAGTGACGTGGCTCATATCTTTTCTGAAAGGCATCTTCGATATGCAGGAGCTCATCTGTCATAAAACAAGAAGATCGCTCCACGTGAGCAGCAGCTTACACATCATATCAAGGAAGATCATGACATTGTCGTGCCCTGGCAAGAATCTGCTGTCAAGTTTGATCACTTCAGCTATGACTTAGAGTCAGTCGTCTGACAGAAACTGGTGATACATGAAGGAAATCTAGCATGAAGTAAACCTTTGTGAATTGAACATTCATTTTTTTTGAAAGTCCCTTACCTGATGTAAAATCGCTCAGTTAAGTATTTTTTTTTTCTATTTAAACTCTGAGGTATGATGGCGTATTTTTTTCCCCTACTGACTATATAATGGAGATTCCTCCAAGTGTTCCTCAGGGGCTTAACTAGTGCCAGTCCTCATTCCCAGCCTGAAGCACGCCGCAGGCCTCCTAGTACGATTAATAACGAGGTGGTAATGGCGTAGGATGGGTGGCCTATTAAAACACACTTGGAACAGTGTCTGGGTGGGGTCTAGCCAAATGCTTTGATGATGCTGACCGCCTCCTGGCGTGCCTATTAAGAGGTAAGTGCCCTAGTGCTTACCCATCCCCCCTCCACCGCTCACACCTTAAGATGAGTGTTTTTATTATTTTTACCTGTCACGGGAAACATACACAGTGTTTCTTCAGAGATGTGCTGGCAAGCAGCGGCTCGTTAAGCGGGATGAGACAGCATTTTGTAACGGCATAGGAGAGGTGACATACCTCTGTCAAAATGTCACGTCAAGTAGTTGTCTGAAGACAATGAAGATCTGTCATCCAAAAAGCCACAGCTGCAATGTCATCAGGGTCATGTTTCTGATGGAAGGGCTAATTTTAAGAGTTGGTTGTCAAAATAGTCATCAGCTTTGTCTGCACTCATGTACTTTTCAACTCACACTTTGTATTTAGAGTGCATTTGTGTGTGTATACTGACAAGTGTGGGAGTGTGGTTTACTCAAAACAGTTGAGTTTGACACACTGGACGTTTGTCATCCTCAATGGCTGTCATCTTGTCTATGTAGCACAAAGGGAGGGACAACAAATGTTTTGTCAGATGTGTGAAATGGTGGCAGAGGAACGAGGATATGTCATTGTTGCTGATGGTGGCGTGAAACGGGGGCACAATAAAAAAAGAAAATGAATAAAGCAGCCAGTTGACATTTTGGCAAGTGACAATCCCATCACCTGTTGTGATCATCACATGTGCCCAATGTGTGTTGTAAGACAACTCCCCGTGAAAATGCATGTACTACATGAGTAAGTATTGACTGTACATGTAAGCAGGAGGAGGGAGAGAAGCGGTGTGATGGGGGAGTCTGGTCCACCTGGAGAGGTTGCATGCCGGTTGCCATGCCAATGTTGCCTGGGAATAAGGTGTGGAGGGGGTCTTTGTCTAGTTGGTGCAGAGCCCTGCCGTCAACAGTAAGATGGAGAGAATCAGCCATGAAGTGATAGCGATCGCAGCCAGGGTTGTTATAATGAGACCGACCCTCTCTTTTGCACCGGAGCAAGTCATTCTAGAGAGTGCGACCCCCCTCCTCAGTGCAATTACCTGCTACAATAAGAGCAGCGATTGAATTAAGGTAGCGGGTGTGCATACCAGTGTCACTGGTAAAAAGGCAGCGCGGCTCTGCTGCTTTGAACGTGGTTTTCAATTAGAAACAGCACAATGAATACAGATGCGTGTTCTTCTCGTTATATCCTGCAGAGAATAAAATAAAACCTGTGGACAGGTTTTTGGACGTAATGGAAGGAGACAGCAGGAACTCATGCTTTTGTATGACTTTGATCCATTTCCACTCGATAGTGTGGGTGCTCGTGTAATGGCCAAGTTTGAACATAGTGTATTTAGAAGAGAGAAGAGAAAACTGTTTCTAGTTTTTGTACTAAGCTAAGCAGAGCAAAGCAGTAACTGGCTGCAGCTTCATATTTAGTATCTAGCTGTGACAGTGTTATGGATCATCTTATTCAACCCTTTACAACAAAGCAGCAAGGTTCTTCTTAAATTGTCAAACTGTTGCTTTTAGTCATTTATCAAGTCAAAATGCCAAATACCTACAGGTTCCTGTTTTTATATCAGTCACCATTTGAAGACGTCATCTTTCACTAAATGAATAAGTACTTAATCCAGTCTCAGTAATTGTTATTTTCAGCCTTCATCTAGTTTGACTACTATAATAATATATGAACACGCTCTGTCATAGACCTTGATTTCCCTGCATGAAGAAATTCGAGAACAAAGTCACATACAAAAGCCGCCAGAGGTCAATAATGAGATCAGTCTGTGGTGAACCAACGTGTCACTCTGCTTACAATGGTTTGACAGAGACATTGTACCTGGTCTGACTTTGGTCCTGTTTAATGTCTCTGCTGTCAAGATAAATAAGGCCGTCCTGACCTCTTTGTTTCGTCTGCATTTCGGCTTCATGCACTGCTGGGTTCTCTGTGTTATTCATGTTGGAAATACCAAACTATTGCTGACACGCAGCATTGCTGAAAAAAGAGACCAGCCGGTCGCTGAAGCATGAGAATGAACTTTTTGTAGGATGGAACTTACTTTGACATCAGTGTGTGAACTGTCATTCGTTAAGTGACCAAGACATTTGTTTTTATAGCTTTTTAGTACACTTTGACACACTTAATATGTACCATCTTTATATACATGTTTATATACTTTTCTAATTAATCAGAACGCATACCTGTTTTATGCTCTTTAGATTTTCCCACTCTGTTTATGAGACTAAATCCTGTCTTCTGCCAACTGGTTTTAATATTTTACCAGTTTTTAAGGAGACAGCCAGGGCAGGCAACTCAGTTAGTGGAAAACTCAAACACACACACACACACACACACACACTCACATCCACTAGTTTGTTGACGGACCATGAAAACTCATTCACCAGGCTTCGTTGCTTCCCATGACTTTTCCCCACTCCATTCCCACTCCAATTTATCTCCCTGACACCTCAGTCCACAAACACAACAGTGGACAAGTCTATCAGCTTATCATCGAAGCTTTTACTTCAGCTTTTCAAAACAAATGCATCTCACTGTGACAGATGTTAACTTCTTTGTACAAATGCCAACAATTACAATGATCCAAGTTATCTGATACTATTAAGACAGCTAGATATAAGATTATTAGTAGCTGCTGGTTTACAGTATCTGAACAGGTAATCACAGCCTTTCAATGTTCAACACTAAGGAAACATTTCAGTCTGTACCCAAAATATATGTTGTTTTGGTACCTGCAGCCTCCGGCATGTAGGTTCAAAGTAATTTGACACATTGATGCACATCTATTTTTACCACACTGTCTCTTACTGTCTTCTCCTGACAGCGAGGACTTCTCTGTTTGGCTCTGTTTGACATCCACCCCGGTAGGGAAACTAATCTTGTTTGCCTGACATTCCAGTGAAGCAGCAGGAATCTGCATTGATTTCTACACTGGAAATATATATTTCTTTAAAAATGTCTGAGACTACTTTCCCATTAATGATTTCCCTCTCTCCCTTTTTCTTCTCCTCTCATTATTTGAGCATGTAGTGGAGAATCCTCTCCGATTTTAAATGTTAACTTTTTTTATTTTCTCAAAAAGTTAACTGGAGGACAGAAAACATACATATCCTACAATATAATGAGCCAACGCTGGCTGATGCTGCAGCAGCTGCTGGAATAGAAGCTTTTAAGGAGCGAGTCGTTTGTGTCGTTGGCGTCGTGTTGGTGTTCCCTCTCTACCCATCTGTGTATGTTGAAAAATTGATGACATGTTTTTTCCAGTCTGTGCTCATTTCGTAGCCTTAGTCTGATCCTTTGATTGACATTAACTAATTAAGTTGTTTAACTCATGCTACTTTCTCTGTCATATTTTATTTGAATCCTCAGAGTTCTTAATAATTGATCTGACCAGAGGCTCTAATCGTGTCTGTGCCTTCTCTTTTTTGATACTCGTTTGAAGTTGCACTGTTTGTTGTCAGTGTGAGCACTTTGGGTAAAGAGTCCTGATGGTATCTTGCTGGAGTCTTGCTACTATTATCCGTAATTGGGTTATGTTGATTTTTCAGTTGGGGATAGAGGAAGTAGAGGGAGTAGTGATTTGTAGACGGTTGTTGTGTCTTCATAGGATTACTGCTGTTTTCACAGAGTGCAGACTTTAAAGTCTTGTATTTGAAAGTCACGATGGGTAGTCTGCATCAGTTAAAAGGCCAAGACTCGGGAAACTGTGTGTCAGTTGGACCAAGGTGTGTTTAGATAAACATCTAATAGCAGCCATGTTGAACGCTACAATCACAACATCACGCTCTGTCGACTCTGCTCATCACGGTGACGCCGCGACTCCTCATTCTGCTGACTTGTCACTCGAAAAAAAAAAACACTTGAGCGCAGCTGTCTCACTTTGACACGGTCCACTGAGGAGCTGTTAAACCACACACATAGGGGCTATTTGAGCTCCCACAGCGGGAGTCTCTGGTGCCAAACGTTTGTGGGTGCTGCTGTTTGTGTCTGCACATGTGGGGATGTCTCCCCCCCCGTGTGACATCCCTGATCGTTGTCAAAATGCAGCAGTTCGTTTAGGTAAAGTTTCAGAGATAACAAAATGTGTGATGAGTGGGTGGAGTCTGATTACAAGATCTTTACTGATAAGATAATGTCTTTGATGTTGCTGCTCATCTAAAGTTCAGTTTGTTATCATGGAAATTAAAAATAAAAACAGTGCAAACTTATCAGGAGCATCTTTTCAGCTTTGAAATGCATATTTGATCTACACAGAGAAAGCCTCTTAGCATCAGTCTGTTTGTCTTATGTGAATAATGGTTTCATTGTTAATGTCCATAGATAATTCACAAATTCCCTGTGCGAGCCAACCCACATACCCTCTTTCTTGGCTCTTGCGTTCAGCTGTACAGTGTAGCTTTTCCATGAAATACGTCTCAGCTCGACCACCTCTGGCTGCCTGTGCCAGCAGACAATGTGAAGATATAGAGGAGAAGGAAAGGCGTGGGCTGCTGATGAGCCCATTATAGTAGGTTCTGGCTGTCATGCCGATTTAAAGACAACTTCCACCTGACAGCCCTGGCAGCCGAGCCGGGCTTAATGGGGTCGACAGTGCAGCAAGTCGAGAAGGAGGAGGAGAATCCTAGCGCGCAGATATTTTACCCCTCTCAGCAGTTTCCATCTCCATCTCCAACCTACTTTCTGTTTCTTCCAACTTATTTCCAGATACCTGTATTGAAATTCAGGGAAAAGGGAACTATTTTGAAACTGTAAAACTATTAATTTTTCATGACTATCGCAGCTCATTCTGGTGCATTAGCGCGTCCACTGTAAGCTTTTTCCAGTAAGTGTGTATTGATTGGAATCTCAGCCAGGTCTCTTGGTGTTTTCTGTTTTTCTTTATCTGTGAAGAGAGGTTTCATTCATTCTTCAGGTTTGATTTATCAAGACATCACATTCGGAAGTGAAAAATGTCAAGTCAGAAAATATAAACAGTGATGAAGCAGTTATTTGCGTAATTGATTCATTTATTGACACCAGCTTCAATAGTTGATTAATCCAGCCTCTGAAATGTGAGGATTTGGTACTGTTTTCTGTAATTAGACTTTTGAAACCTGAGAATTTGGATTGGTAATCAGGCAAAACAAGTACCAAGTCATCTTCAGTTCTGACAAATTGAATAAACTATTTTCTGTCATTAAATACACTAAAAAACGTAATCTTTTCTTGTAAACGTGTTGTATGTTTCCCTTCCTCATAAAACATTTACAAAGATGCATCTTTTGCATATATTAATTTTAGAATTCAGAATTGTTTACATTACACTGCAAGTTTGCTTGCTTGCACTCTTTCTTCTTTGCTGCTTGGTGTCAAGCAGCAAAAGTCATTGCTGTGGTGTTAAAACCTATATGGAAAACTTTTAATAATTTATTCTGCTTCATTATATTTCTTAAGGTGATTGTAGCCGTCAGTTTTACGTTTGTGTATCGTTCACCCTTTTCAGGATCTCAGTGTTTTCATCAGAGAGCTTTAGTCATAAAAGCATTCCCATCCCTCTGTTATCAGTTTTCACTGTTTGTTTCCCTTTTATCTATAACTCTTCAACCTCTTAACCATTCTTACTTTGAAGGGCCCTCAGTAGTTTGGATAGCACTGGCTGCAGCTTATCTCTGCGAACACGTCCCCCTGTGCAGATCCAAGCGTTTTATTTTCCTAGAGTCTTTTGTTTGTGACTCATTGGAAAAGCTTGATCCAAATTAACTAGCATTGATTTGATCAGACAGATTCATCTTTAGTGGAATTCGTGTTGCTAAGTGACTGTGTGATGGCGCTAGACGGGGGATATCTGTGTGTATGTGTTCCCTTCAAGTCTGTTGTCGTGTGTCTGTTTGCATGAGTGTTAGAGAGGTAATGCTGGGTGGTGTTTGAGAGATGTAGGTCATGGTGCCTTCTCTGTTCGCACTGTGCAGCAAACTCGGTAGAGTTCCTCACATGTAATATGGTGCCTTACTCTACCCTCTCTCTTCTCTCACTTGTCTGTCATCGTGTGGTATGTGAAAACACCTTATCTGCCTACACCGTGTCTGCAGGGACTTTTCCCGGAAGTCATTCCCTCTCTGCGTGGGTCTAAACACACACACAAACACACACACACACTGTATGTCATTATGCATCTCAAATGAAACCATCAACTGCATGCCACACCTCCGCTGTGTCTCCACCAAAACTCGTAACATTTCAGTACACAGGAGGCTCAGTGTGATGGAAGCTGGCACAATACCTCACACCCCAGCTGTAAGCTTGGCATGGAGGCAGGGCGCTGTCTGCGAACATTACTTGATAGATTGTTTGAGGTGGATATTGGGGAAGACTCCGCTGGTGTTTCCAACCCATCTGCTGCCTTTTATCCCAGTTTTACACAGATGGAACAAATTCACAGCCTCTTTTGGGAATTTTTAGAGACCGTTTGGTTATACGGACAAGGAGTTGTAACAATCCTATGTGCAATAAATCATGTGAAGCAATCTCACTGGAGTTCAATTCAGATGAAGAAAGAATGATTTATGAACCAGGGTTACAATCATGTCATAATCAGTAAATCTCTTGATTATTCGTTTCTATAAATAGATTTGTTTGGTCTCAAAATGTCATAAAATAGAAAATAAATAGATAAAAGTATTTCAGCTGCTGTCAGTCCTAAATTCAAATATATTCAATTAACAATGATCTAAAACAGTGAAAAACAGCTGGAACAAGCTTATATTTGGTATTTTTGCTTGACAGATATAATGCACTGATGCTCCAAAATCGCTTTCTCTCGATTTTCTGTTTATTTTGGGGTTTCTTTTTATGATCGCTGCAAATTCAGCAGCACTTTAAGTCGAAAGACCGACACCCACGTGACATAGCATGAAAAGAAAGTGACACCGAGGAGTAAAAGCTGCGATTTGATATAAAATCCATGTGGCGAAATGAAGCAGGACGGTTGACACTTTCAGCTGATGTGGCACAAATTGAGGTTAAGAGGTGGACTCTTATCTCAAGTGAGAAATTTTACCCCGATACAGTGAGAGTAAAAGCCGATCAACTGTCAGCATTTATTACCCCTGGAGCCTTTAAATTTCTCTCCCACATTGTATCTACAGCTGAAAGAAAGGCCACACGGCTGTGACCTTCACAGAAAATATCAATAGCTGCGGCTGCCAGACGTGGTGTGAAATTAAATACAAAAGTGTGATGGAACAAAAATAACAGCAGTGGTGCTTTGTGTCATTGTTGTCAAACTCTTGAGTGTAAAGTGTAACAAAAGCTGAGGCTTTTTTTTTTTTTAATTCAAAAAAGCAAATTAATATGTAGCTCCAAAAGGAGCAAGTGCATCCATTAAGAAGTAGCTGTTAGAGGACAATTTCACGAAAGGGTGAACAATGTTGGGCAGCAGAGGTGGTGAAGGTCGGATATGTTCAGTAGTTTTTCTACATCACTTTGTCCGGCATCTTTACAGATGTCGTGACCTGGTCGACGTGATCATGTTTGTTGATCAAGTTTCTGTGTCCTTTGCTACAACCGCAGATGTCTTTGTTTTGTGTATCTCTGGATGCCCATTTTAGGAAATTGTGGTTGGGTTGCGTCCTCAAACAACATGTTATCAGGATAGAGCAATTTCTGCTGCTGAACAAGAGTCCATTCACTGAGAAGGCTGAATTTCATCCACTTGCCAACTTTTATGTAAGACTAGATGTTATTTCTGGATTTATGTCTCGCTGACACAGCTTAAGGTGGTACACCTCTGGATCTGACACACTTTTTTTCCTTTGGATCATATGTGGTCTATGTCTCTTCCTCTCAACTGTAAAATTTAAGGTTTTGGGAGCATATGAGGCAAAGTTGTTTGATCTTTTCCCGGCTAGCTGATCCACAGACTCTCTAGACGTCTTCTTTGACCTGCCTTTCTGCCTTGCTATGCGTTTTTTTTTTCTCCTGTTCGCCTGTCAGCTCGAGCCACCTGCAACTGAGACAAAGGTGAGCCTGATGAAGAAACAGACAGGCGGCAGAAGGACATGAGTGGTGGGATGAGGAGGGTCAAAGAAGGAGGGATTACCTTGGCTCATCTTCAACAGGCTCAGTGATTAAACATTATTGAAAGATCCCCTTTTTACTTGGCTCCAGTCCTGCAAGAGACCTTGAAGATACACACAAGCGTGCACAGTCACGCAGGTGTAGCTACACTCAATCGAGTCTAGCGGTGGGCCGTTCCTTATGATAACAAGCCCTGACATCAGGTATGATAACATTGTGCAGGCGACAGCATCCCTTGTCAAACCAGAGGTGGTTATTGATGAGAGTTTCTTTGTGGAGGTGGTTGTACAAACAGCGTGGCAGAGCGCAGATGGAGCAGCTGTTGAGTTTAAATTAGAAGCAGTCAATTAACAACATTCACAAGTGATGCTTGAACTGATCTGAAATCAAAATGACCCATAGCATGTTGTTGTCATTACATCGAGATGCCACGTCTTAATTCAGTGAGCTACAAAAACTGGCAACTGTGCCAAGATGATATTTGATCCATGAGTCTGTGTCATGTCATAGAGTATGAACATTAATTGTTTGGCTGACGGATGTCGACCATTACACTGCTACCAGATTGTGTTTTGTGTCATTTATTTCCCCCAGCCTCTGCTTCCTACATAGTGTGGTCTCTGTCATTACAACCATATCAGTCAATAAACCACATCAATAGAGCGACTAAAGACAGTGTGCTAAAATGGAAATGGAAGTCGTATTCTTTTTATGTTTGGTGTGAATCAGACTCTACCCATTTCCTCCAGTGACATGTGGGTAACTAGAGCAGAAAACATGTCTCTCACACAAGGCTTGTACGCAGTATCATGAAAGGAAATGAAAGATTTAAGTGTGCATGAGGATGTGTGTGCAGCACATCATGTCTTGTTTAGAGGACATGTCATGCTGAGTTGATGGCACATGACTGAGGCTGTGTGTGTGTGTGTGTGTGTGTGTGTGTGTAACTGTAACTGTCAGATCACCCGATCACGTCACAGTCTCACTAACGGAGCAAAAGTGTTTTTTTTTTCCGTGTTGGGTCTGATAATTTTACAACAAAATAATTCACCGTTAGCCACTATTGTCTAAACATCACATTCCTCCACAAGGCTAAGTGGTTGCTATGGCATACACTTAATGAACGGAAAAAGCAGTAAAATGTTAACAGCAACCCCATTCTAATCCTCTGTCATTTACTTTCCCTGTTTCTCTTTTTTTTTTCTCCTCTTTTCCAGTTTTGTCCCTCCAGGCTGCTACCATTCAGTTCACCAAGGAACCCAAGTCCCAGGATGCTTTGCATGGCCGCAGCGCCATGCTACGCTGTGAGGTCAGCGATCCATCTAACATCAGGTACAAGTGGCTTCACAACGGCCAGAGTCTGGAAAACAGCGAGAGGCGCTTCCAGGACGGCAGCAACCTCAAGTTCATGGCTGTGGATCGGCAGCTGGACGCAGGAAACTTTGAATGCGTCGTAAGCAACATTGCCACGGGAGAGCTGCGCCACTCCACCAATGCCTCCTTCAATATCAAGTGTGAGTGTTTCATTTCTCACTGTTTTTGCCGTCCTGAGTGAAAATTTTAGAGGACAGGGTTTCTCATAATGGCAACAAGGGTGTGCAACCAGTTGCTGGATCAAAAAAGCAAAACAAAAGTCACAGTATAAGATGACAGGAAGTATGAGCTGGAGGAATGTTTCTACCTTGTTGCCTGCTTCTTTGTGGCTTCACCTCCCTTTCTCCAAAGGAAACTGGATATGTGTGCCACTGAGCATGTGTTTCTTGTTGCTTGTATCTTTTTTTTCTGCGTTGTATAACACTCTTTTTTCCCCATATTCTCTCAAAAGGCTTTTGTCTGGAAATTACCGAGTAGTGCAATTTACCTTGTAGCTATATAATTATGTAGGTTTAGATTAATGTTGCCCTTCTTGCTCCACCTTTTTGTACATGTCAGGTTTTTCACTATCACTTTCTAAATATTTTTCCATTAAATGGAGGCACACTAGTATCTTAATTTTGTTGCTTAGCCCCATAACCAAAAGCTCAATTACCCTCTTAAGTTTCAGAGGAAGCCATGGGAATTCTGCACAGCCCCATTTGGGATAAATAAAAACTTTGTTCAGGAATTGTGGAAGGCCCTCAGGTACCAGTTGTTACTGAACAGCCTTTATGTTTTACAAACACTTTTGTTTGTACTGATGGCAGACGAAAATAAAAAAAAGCAAAACAAAGGGTGAAAAATGGCCCCATCTGGAATATGTTGTCCTCTCTGGCTACATTCAGCCAGGAGGTTTTGTCTTTGCGGTGCGGTTACTTTTTTCAAAGGCTGATTATAAGAACAGATGAGTGTCCAGACCTCCTAGCAGTAAACTGAGAGATAAACTGAGAGGGACAGACAGAGAAAGAGGTTTAACCCTTGCTCTATGATGTGTCTCCACCAGTGGATATTTGTGGTCTGTGATGTTGAGCCCCGACTCTGAAAATATAAAGTTTCGGCCAGATAGACCAAAGAGACACATCTATTTTCAAAACCTCATCTGATCTGGAGGGAACTGCTTTTATGTGTTGCAATTAAACATGATCTACTATGTCAATAAAGCTCAACTGACGTACTCCCACAGATTAAAACGGAAGAAAAAAAAAAACAAGTTAGACATGAAACACCAGTTTGTAAGAGCTGAAAAACTGTAGTATTATCTGCCATGTCATTAACATTCCCACGCACTGGAATAGAAAGGCATATTTTCATTGGAAGGAAGCTGCTGTATTGGAGCAGTTATACATGATAGATCAGTGTGCAAGTGTTTTACTCCCATACATGAAGAAAAAAGGTTCTAGCAACAAGGTGTGACATGATCACAAACCCCGTTCCAGGATCTAGGCCAAGTTTAAGACATACATAAACACGCCTGACTTCTCTTTGGTCCTTGGTTGAGAGGAAACATGTTCAAGCTGTAATTGTCAACATTTTTTATATTAGCTATGGATTAATTTACTATGTGATGTAAAAGACTTGCAGTAGCATGTAGTGATAAACCCACAGCTTTATATCATCTTTCAGCTCCTTTCTGCTTTTCCAGCTCTCTCCATTCTTAAGGGCATCGTTTCCAGATACAGCAGCCATCTGTCTTCAGCAAAAGCCTTGAATAAACCTGGTCTCCACTCCAGCTGCCCGGCACCAAACAGTAGTTAAACAAAATTAGTGAAGCTAGCTGTTGAACATGGTGGGGCTTTTAGCAGCTAACGAGCCAGATATTTCCCTCAGGATTTGGTGGAAATTCCAAGTGAATGCTGATGTTGCTATGTATGTAGAATCTTGTAAAGAAGTTTATCATACTACAATAATATGTCACTTACAGCAGGTTGAACTAAATTAGTCTTTACTAAAGTTATAAGTTTCTCTGTGCATCTATATGGTGATTCCCTTTTTGCAGGTGTTAATAGGTGTATACATTGTGTTTGCATGTGCATGCATGGATTCTCCATCTGTCTCTGATAGAGCATCGTATCCCCTTTCTTTTCAAGGACGTCTTGGAGTCTAGGCTGCTGCAGTGTCCCCTAACATAATCGCTATGAGCACAGAACACGATGTTGAGCCCACTGTGATTACACATCGCTCTTTTTAAATATGACAGTGCTGTTGGTATGCACTTCATGGATTTAATGTAGCAACATCAACGTTCTATCAGGAATTAAAAGATCTTTTGTTTTGCAACAACCAAGCAGCACATCTGTTGCTAAGGGTAAATAATAATTTGACTAAAACACAGACAGGATCAACAAAATCTTATCAATTTCTGTTCTTATCTGTCACAAGGTAGAATAGCATGCAGCAGTAAATCGTTTTTAATCACTTTTGTACTCTCTGTGTAGGTCTGCTTGCCATCTCTGGATCACTTTAGGTGGATCAGACCATGTTATGACAGATGTTCTCATATTTGCCCAACATACATTTAACAGGCGATAAATCTGCACACAGCATTAAGCAAAGACCCCCTCTGGCATTAATCCTGAATGTGCGTTCGCTCATGTGTATGCTAGTTTGCGTGTGTAGTAGTAAAATGTGGGTTGTAAGGAGGGGGTGTGGGTGAGTGGGCATTCCATATGTACTGTACATAAAGTGTACCAGAGAGCAGCTCCCCCTCCTCCTTTCACCCTCTGCAGAGAGAGAGTTAATTTGTCTTCCTCTCAATGGTGGGTGGTCAAATCCTTCCAGTTGTGAGTTATTCAGAGTAATTATCTCCCCTCTGTTTTCTCTAATAGAGGTTTTAGTCCCCTCCCTTCATTCTTTTGTCCCGCCTGGCCACTGTGTATCCATGGCGAGGGCGCGTCCAGCTGAGGCGTCAGGCTCAGGCATCACTATTGTCGGTGTGTTTGTTGGTCCCGGAGGCAATGCTTCGCTTGACTCAGTAACAAGATGCAGACTGACAAGTGTTTTGAAATTCAGTGACATAGCTTAAAGGAAGGAGGGACACACAGACCAGCAGGAATATTTTCTTCCCTATTTAATCTCAAATCTCAGAGCTACTTGTGCAGAAATACACACATGCGCCATCTTGGTTTAATCACACAGCATGTGTCCTTAACCTACATTTGTTCAGCAGATGCATTTCAGAGCATCCTCACCGATCACTATCACAGCACGACTTTTTCTTTTTCTCATCCTCTCACAGTTCCTGCAACTCAACATTATTTTCTAATATTCTGTGAACTGACAAAATGCAGCTCCGCATGCTTAATGACCCAGGTTTCATCCGTGAACGTCTCCCCTGCAGAGTGATTTTACTTTAGTGTCAGAATCTCTCTCCTTTTTTCCTTTTTTCCCCCTTTTTTTCCTGTCCTCTCTTTGTCTTGTCAAAGCAGCGGCAGCAGCATCTGTCCAACTGTCTGAATTGACGTAGTTTGCAGTCTGGCCTGCTGACCTCTGTCAGCTACAGCTGATAAAATCTGACACCTCGTCTAACACAGTGCGCTGCATCCGTCACGCTTTCCTCTGGACTGTGCATAAGTACTTTTTTTTTTTTTTTGACAAAGTTTACAATATGAGGCTACTCTGCCACATGTTTTAGTTATTTCCATAACCATATGGTGCTGTCAATTAAATCATACCCCCAGCACCACTCTGGATAAACCCCTCCACCCTGCCTCTATGGTGCAGAAACCCCTTCTCCATAGCAACAAATCAGCTCACTGAGTGAAACAGACTCACATATTCAGCTGCCTTTTGGCACAGTGAAGGATGAATGGTCCAAGCATCTGCCTTGACAATATCCTCACAATTCATCTGTTATCATCCCCGTGTTGATAGAGCTTCCTGTTCTGCCTCCAACATAATAATTATACACCCTTAATTATTGCGTTAGCTGCCAGGCCTGCTCCAACACTTAGTCATGCATTCTGAGGGGGATTATGGGAAAGTATTTGCCACTAATAGGTTATGAAAGGGCGCCTTCTGTTTGTCGAGCGGACAGCTGGAGAAATCTGAGCTGTGAATGGTGCACTGAGTGGTGTAAAAAAAGTTAAGAGAGAGGGAGTGTGTGTGTGTGTGTGTGTGTGACTTAGAAAAATCCAGGTCAAATTGAAAATTAAATAATACAAAGAATTGGTTTGAATCGGCTGGAGCACAAAATGGGTCAGGGGTGTTAGAAATTGTCAGTCACAAGATAGTTAGTGTTGATAAGAGCTCATTGTTACTGCGTTTGTATACATCCAGAGGTCACCCATCAGTCAAGCAGTGTGCTCGGTACTGTGACGACCTCTTCACGCTGGCGTTTTCCTCATTTCTTCAGCAACTCTTTCTCCTGCTGCTCACGATATCTACTCTCATCTTTATGCTTTTATTTTAGAAAGGCTGCTTTTTTGTTGTCATTTCATTCAGCCATAAACAGCATAGTAAACACACCTCAACTCTTACCCTCTCATCAGTTTGACAACATCTGAAACTGGAAACACCCACCTGTTACTCCAGACAGGTCAAAACAAATTCTGCTGTTAAATTCGCACGACTGTTAGTCACACTGCAGACGATACTTATTGTTCCAACAAACTTTTTCGTACTCTCTCCTCCGCGGTGACTCACTGTTTCCCCTTCTGTTTTTTCGTCAAGCCGTTACGCTTCCAGTTCTCTTAATAGTAGGTCTGTCTGTCTGAGTGTCTGGCCCCAGGTCCCCATAGCTGGGACGACCTTCATCACCTCTTCCTCCTCATTAAGTTAGTTGAGGAACTGACTGGAGCAGCCTTGAGTGAGACACATAAACAATTAGCATCCTGGGCTGAGCTGAAGCATTTCAGCATATTTGCACACATGAATTCATGCTCAGGGGCACAACATCATCAACTGTGTTTCACTCCTCAGAAACGCTTGCCTAACACACTCGTTCAGTGTAGCAAACACACACACTCACAGTTGGTGGGGCATCTGTGTTAGGACGAGGCTAATGAGCGGTGCCTGGTTCAGATGGGAATATGAGCGAGGGGGGATGTACGCCCTGTTACTGTAGAGACAGACCCCCTGGTGTGCAGAAAAGTGCCAGGTTCTTGTGTAATTGACTGTGACAGGTCTTCCTCTAGCGCCTCCTCTGACCTCACAGGGATTTTGCGTCCTTCCTCCCCACTTCTTTCTCTCTCTCTCTCTCTCTCTCTCTCTCTCTCTCTCTCTCTCTCTCTCCACTGACATCTCAGGTGAAGGCTCATGCCATGCATATTTTATAGATGATCCACTCAGGAGCAAAGATGTAGCCACACTATTCTGCCACAGGCCATATGAATGGAGTACAGCATGAAGGAATGTCTCATACTAATACACACAGTCACACACACACACACACACAATATGTATACCCACAAAAAACCCTATAGACTCATGCATAAACCAGAACAACCCAAACAAACATGCCCTCTCACTGAATGCATGTTTGCATCCAGTAACCACACAAGCATGTACAGTTACTGCATTTGATACAACCACAGCTAATATGTCATCATATAAATAACAATTAGCCCTTGTTCTCATTCAGTGCAAACACTTAGATATTTGTATAGTCAACACACAGCAAGGGAAGGGGAATTCCAAGTTTCACCTACGCAAGTTTCTCTAAATACACCTATGTCAGTGTCTCTAAATAACTGTTAGATATTTTTATTTGTCAGGAAGGTGCTCAACTATGTGCGGTTCAGCAGCAGGCAGCAACTTTGTCAGGAGATAAGTGCTGTCAAATCAAATGTAGAATTATTTTTGACTGATTCTGATTTTGAATTTGTGGCTACACCAAAAAGGCTTAGTTTACAGGAAACACAGTCCTTTTTTAATGAAAGATGGAGGAAATGCCTCCATATATCACAAGATATATGTACCTGTCTGCCTTGGATATTTTTAAGAATCAGTCCCTGAAAAATGATCATCTGTTACTCGTCCTTTAGGAGTGATTTGCAGTGATGATTTCCTGACATGCAGTATATCGTTGATATATGTCCCAGTGTACTGGGTCAAGTCCTTAATGGTGAAACCATCATTTCTCACAGCACCACAATGTATTCAGGAGGACGTCTGTCTCCATCTGTTTTTTTCATTAGCTCTCTTTTGGTCATCTGCCACTCATACAGCAGTGGTGTGTGAGTGATGTCTCTCGTCACTTTGTTGCTTTTGCACTTACAGTGGTGCAGCAGTGCAGACAACTCTGATTAAATTTAAAGAATGTTTCAGCAAATGATGCTCATCGCCACTTTACAAACTATGAAGGGAGGGTGCTGTAGTTAAAAGTGAAACATGTTCCCTTTGGCCCGTTTCTCTCCTGTCTGAGTTTATGGGCTGCTCTGAAAGCAGAGTAGCCCTTTTAACAGAGTAAGTCAATGGACTGTCCATTAAACAAACATAAAAAGCACTGTAAAGGCCCATATCGCTCTTGTGAGTGAAGGACCATGATGTGCCGATGTAAGCTGACCCAGTGATGTGGTAGCTGCCCAGTCATAGCCCTGTCACTGCCATTAGCGTCGTCATGTGTCCCGCAAGGACAGATGACAAGACGACCACTTAACTCAATTTTTCCTCCTGTCCTTCTCCTCAGTTATTCCTCTCGTCCTCCCGTGCTCCATCCCTCCTTCCACTTACAGTCTTCTGTTTTTTTCTCCCTCTACAGGGTTGGAAAGTGGTGGTGTGACTTTGAAGGAGCCTGCCTCAGAAGGAGAGATCGAGAGCTCTTCACCAGTCACGTTGCGCTGTCATATTGATGGACACCCACGGTGAGTCTCCTCCTCCTGTCACCCTGAGTTCAGAGTTTACAGGGTTGAGGATCATGGAGAGGACTGTATTGAAAAACTTTTCTTCTGTTGCTGCTGGCCTCTCTCATGCCCTTATGTTCCTCTTTACCTATTCTTCTTCTTTATCTTTTCTCCCCCTCCACATCTTTATATCACAACAACTTCAACATCCATGCTGCCCTTGTCTCCCAATTTTTTCTCTTCAACCTCTCTCACGCCCATCCTCTTAAATCCTCCACTCCCTCGCAGGCCGACGTGCCAGTGGTTCAAGGACGGGGTGAAGCTGACAGAGAAGACCCATCAGATCAACAACAAGGAGAGGACGCTCACCTTCAAGAGCGCCAGTCCAGACGACAACGGCCTGTACTACTGCTGTGCCAAGAATGCAGCCGGGCACGTCTGCAGCAATAGCAACTTCACTCTGAACATCATAGGTGTGTGTTGGAAGGCTGCAGCATTTAAAAAAAACACCTAAGATTTCTCAGATAAACTAATCAATTAAAAGAATAATAGTTTCAGCTTCAGTTTTCATTCAAGTAATCAAAAGACATTTGAGCTTTCAGGGAACTTTTCCCATTTCCACACCTGCCAGGAAATGTAGCGAAGAGAGTGGTGTGTGTAAAGAGCATTAGTAATGAGAGCAAGCAGGAAGAGAAAGTGATGGAGGTAGTAATGTGATTACCAGAAAGCATGTTAGCACCTTCCTCCTCTACCACCCACGCAGACAGGAACAACATCATAAACATCTACAGAGAAAACAATAACATCGGCTCCCGCAGCAGCAGCAGCGCGGTGCTGTTGATTTGTCTGTAGCTCTCAACTTTGTCGTAAAGGGAGGCTGTTCTTCTGCAGACTCTCAACATGACTTCTGTTGTTTACTCTGCGTTTGTGTTTGTGCTTCTCAAATCCTGTGTATCACCACCCCCCAGCACACCACAGAGGGAGTACAGTACATCCAGCAGCACATCTGTGCATGAAACCTGATGCTCTCTCCCATTCTAATTAGCCACCTGCAACACACACACACACGCACATAGACACGCCAGTTTAGCACCTGGGTGGAGAAAGAATGGATAATTGTTGAGTTTCCAGTTACCATTTTGCCACCCTCTTCTCTTCTATAGGGCTACACCTTGAGGAAAGGCTGACAGATTCAGACAGCTTTTCAATACACGGCCATAGCTCTTTAAGTTGAGGCCTTCCCACTGACTTCCTGGGTGGGCCAGGTGTGTTCTGAGTACACACCTTTCTTTTTTTTTTTGTTTGTTTTTTTTACACAAACTAGTAGCTGTGTCTTAATACTGCTGCTGGCAGCAAACTTCTGATAGCTTTTCACATTTGAAACACTCACACGCACAAACCCGGATTAAGGGTATTTTAGTGTTCTCATTTGTTTATTGAGCTCAACGCCCTTCAACCTATGTATTTGGACTCTTAACAATGCCTTAAAAGTGGGGTAATTACGCCTTCTTCTAGGCTGTATTCTACCAAATCTTTGTATTTGGCAGGTCAGGCAGACCATGGCCGGGGGGGGTGGAGGGTAGCGAGGACAGCTGGTGGGGCAAAAAGAATATGAATAGTGAGAAAATACAATCCAGTTTAAAATGTATTGCGTAATATGATATTAGCTACAAAACAACCTGTGTCCGGCACTGTTAAAAACACTAGATGACCAGTTGACCCCACTTGAGTCCTAACTCCAGTTTCTTCAGAGGGGTGTGACATTAGATCACCTCAGAAAGGAGACAGAATCTCCTGTGTGTGATTCCATGATTCATTGGGTTAAAAAAGGAAGGAGATAATGGCACAGATAAGCTGCTGTGTCTGATTCACTGACCTCATTAAGTCTCCCCCGGGGCCCCTGAGGTGTTGACACGCACTGCCACCTGAAGACCGCCCTGCTTACCAGCCCCACACTGCTGTTGGCAGCCTTTAATAAAGCGCAGAGTAAATCGGTGCAAAGCACGAGTATCCACCCAGATGGAACTTGATGGTCCAGTGCCTGCAGATGTTATCAACCAGATGTTTGTCTACCTCAACAGATAAGAGTTATCCGCGGCCAGTGGTCATACCCGAGGACCAGGTGGTGCTGAGGAACGAGGAGGCCATGTTCCACTGCCAGTTCACCGCCATACCGGCGCCCACATTGGAGTGGTACCATGAAACCGAGCTGCTGGGGAACAAGTCTCGGTATGTTGAGAGCTTAAATCCAACTCCTCTTTCTCATAGTACATCAAACTCCCACATTTCTATCTTTCACTCTATATTCTCAGACTCCTTTCCAACCACATCCTGCCTCTACTCCATTCCCTCCCCTTACTTACCATTATATAAGCCTCAGCTTCGGGTATTCCTTTGAACCCAATGAGATGGAACCCATGCGTCGGGCTCCCGGCTCTCTGCTGTTTCAGCTCGGGTGCTTGAGATAAATTGCACATTAAGAAATGTTATTACTGGAACAAAACACTGTAAAGTTTCTCTGTGGTCAACTATACATCACTACCTTTCTCCCCAGCCTATCACAAAAAACATTGACTCTCCAGTGTTCACACAATGAGCGAAAAAACCCTTTAGCTACAATCAGCTTACCAGCATGCACCCTGTAAACACATAAGCATTAGATAATAACCAATTTCTATACATTGTGTCTAGTATACCCCTGGGGTTCATAGTATGTCAAGCTTGTATAGAGTCGCACTATATGTAGCCTGTTTCACATAGCGAGTAGCGCCCTGGTTTTGAAATGTAAAGTGATAATTGTGCTCACTGAGCGAGGGAGATGAAGGACTCCAATATCAATAGTTAGTCATTTGTGTAATGAGCCTGTCAGAGGTGCGGTTGGTCACCTAAGCAGTGATGACTCATCACCATGACTGCAGAGGGATGAATATTAAACATGAATATAAAAACACATACACAAGCACGGAGACTTTCATTTACAACCTGGCCCAATTATGATTAAAGGTATTCCAAGGCACCCTGTTCTTTTGGTGTGTTTATTGATTGGGGCTGATTATAATGTTAGAGGAATGCAGCTCTGTGCAGAGGATATCATCTGTTTTGCACCTGCACTGTTCCAGACACAACCTCTTCCATCTAACCCTCTGCCTAGGGTCTATGTAGCTAAAAAGTTGATTGCCTTGAAAATGACTCTTCCTTTGTTCATTTTGTTTTGTGGTTATTTTCGACTATTTCCTCCGAGTGAAGTAATGTTCCACAGACCTGTTCTCTTCATGTGGAAATATACACAAGTTCCCAAAGCTCATTTCCTTCTCGCTATTGAACAAAGAAGAAGGGAAGAGAAGAGATGACACAGAAATATCACCTCTCTTCAGGGAATCCACTGCAGAGCTGTTTAGCCCTGGATATATCCTGCTTTTTGAAAGTATTCTCATGAATTGCACAGAATTCTAAATGCATCGAGCTGTTCATTTACTTGCTCCTATCTCCTTTACATACTTACTGCTCCCATGAGCCCTGCAGTGACCTTATCACATTGTAGTGATGAGTTGTTGTCTGTGGAGCTGATTACTGTACTGTGTGGGATTTGCAGCTCCCTATCTGTCATCCCCATAGCTGGCGTAAGGTCAGCCTTTAATTACTTCTCATCCAGTCCATCTCTGGCACTGATACTCCTGTCAGCCTGCCAGAGGCGTAACTGTCAGGATGGGCCTCCAGAAGCACAAGACTTTTAAATTAACTATGTAGGACACTTTTCTTTGTGTTCTTTGTACACATTCTTACCATTTACTTCAGCCTACTTGGAGCAGCAGATGGCTTGGGTTTAGTGAATCAGAGCAATTCAGGTCAGGTAATATGCCAAGTACCAAAAAAAGGAGGACTATGTTAAAATAGCCTGGGACTCATGTATTGTCCTGTTTAGCAGGACAGGCAGGAAAAAATGAAAAGTTAAGAGTTATTTGCTGTAGCCATGTGATTGAGGGTCTGGTGAGGCTGTTTTTCACTGTCTGCGACATGTCCTGGGCGTCATGTGCAGATAATATGTGACATATTGTTTGTCAGTGGTTGCAACAAAGTCTAATTATATTTATTTATAAACTGTTGTTCTGTTTAATCTCCACAGAGTGATTCTGCTTTCCAACGGCACCCTGCTCATCACCCAGGTCAAACCCAGAAACACGGGCACCTACAAATGTGTCGGCAGTGGCCTCAGAGGGTCACAAGTTACATTAGAGGCCTCCCTCCTCATAGCTGGTACGCGCGCACACACACACACACACACACACACACACACACACACACACGGATCTGCAGTTGTTGAACTGGTGATAGATAAACACCTGTGATTCTGTAATCTGAGATTGAGGCAGGCATTTGGGCTACATATTTATCCCGCTCTCCCCTCCCCATCTTCTCCTGGCTCATTCACTTAGCGCCAGATCTCTCCGATGATAATCACATCCCCTTATTGACATCCGGCCCAGCTGTATCCACTACACACACTGCGCCGGGCATTTTCCTGCTCGCCCTCTATACTGTTTCCTCCAACAGCCTAGCTGTTTGCCAAGCTTGTTAAGATCAACAAGCTTCCTCCGCAGTGTAACAGCACCTGGCTGAACAAGCAGCAGAAGTAACATTAGACAACATCTCACGATGACTCATAGGCAAACAAGCAGTGTAATTATGTGGTTGTAAAAATGTTTAATGTCATCTGAACCGCCCTCTTGACTTCTAGCCAAAATTGGTTGAAATTTGTGAGCAAGAATGATAAATGTGGGACGCTAAATCACTAAACCGCCAACAAAACATAAGAAGTATAACAATATAAGTTGTATAACAACTTAGATAACGCTATATGTTTGTGGCATTAAATTCAGAGTCTTATTTATATATATATATATATATACACAGGGAAAATAATACAATACACAAGTCAAGACACATCAAAGCTGTTTTAATATTGCACACAACAGCACCTCCTGTTTTCTATTCTAACCGGAATCCATAAAGAACTCCTTAACAGCTTTTAAATGGCTGCTGGAGCTTAAAGCAAGAACAGGCCATAGTATCTTCTCATCTTACTAATCAGCCAGCATTTTGAAATGCAAGTGCATGCAAGTCAAATATTTTGGATAAGCTTAAGGCTGGAATTTCTATGCATTTCAGTGTCCCAAACACTTTATTCCTCTCAAACAGCCCCTTTTCCCCAAGGGTTTTGGATTAATGAGGTACGACTGTATCTACAGTGTTAACCCAGTGAACCACAGCTCCATTTAAATACCTTAATTCACTTAATCTGATGGTAATCCCTGCAGGCATTATAGGGGATTGTGTCACAGTAGAATTCAGCATTTAGGGGACAAGTTTAAACAGTCACTCCATCATTGCTCCACTTCATTCATTTCCTTTCCCTCCCCCTTTCTTCCAGCTTGACTTTTCTTTCATCTGCTAAGAAATGTGTGTTTTCTTCTGTTCCCATTAATTAATTTAGATCTTATACTCATAGAAGGTCAGAGCCACTGACCAGCTTTCAGAGCCAATGTCAGCCAATAAAGTATTAATGACTTAATTTGGGACACACGGTATTAAACCACACAGTAGTGGGAGGCCTTGTGAGTCTTTGGACCTAAGATCACCTTCCACTTTCTGTATAAGAGCTGCCACTTTTGATATAAACCCACCTCACAAAAGCCACAGTTAATTCCCATATTAAGAACATCCTATAGATTAAGTTTGCCGACTCTGCACTTTGTTCTCCAATTACCGTGGCCCGTGTCACAAATCAGACGATTTTTCCTAACGAGACAGGAAATCTGTTAACAGGACTGTGAGATAGAATTAAGTGTGCTCAAGGCCATTCATGAAATTCAAAATCAGAAACGCTCCACTGGCTTTGAAGACAGTTTTATGATTATCACGGGTCTTGTGTAAGTGGAAATCAATTTCACAACTGAAATCTCTTCTTCCTCTCTCCTCTTTGCGATACAGAAATAGAAGACATGGTGCCCAAGATGTCCAAGGTTCTCACAGCGGACACGGTGCAGAGGGTAGCCTGCCGCCCCCCACGCGGCAGACCTAATCCTGAGGTGTGGTGGGAGAGAGGAGGTCAGAGGGTCCCCACAGAGGGCAGAGTGTACCAGGACAACCTAGATCTGGTCTTCAGTCCCACAGAGGCGGGAGATTCAGGGACCTACACCTGCGTGGCACAGAATAAAGCTGGACGCAAAACACAGGATGTCACCTTCACTATGGCCAGTGAGTTATAGTCCACTGTATAAAAGGGGGAATTGTATACATTAAGTTTGGTTCTCTAACAGCAAGTGCTGCTCCTGTGAAAAATATCCTGTCCTATTGCATTATGGGATTGTGTTATTATGGGAAATGTAGACTCTATTGTCTCTGAGCTTTATCCATAATGGAGTTTTTAAAGTCAGGATATCTTGACCTCTGCTGCTTCACATTTCACTGTGATTTCCAAAAGTGGTCTATTATGAGTCCTCTAACTTTATTCAATTACAACACTGAATCACTTAAAACAGACAGAAAAATCAGATTAAATGTTTTTAAGAACAATGGGTGTTCACCTTTCCCCATGTATCTTATTCAGGCCATTAAGGGAATAGTATGGTCTCTCTGTATATTTTTCTCCTCATTGACTCAGACCTAAAAAGACAGTCCTGAAGGGCTGCATGTAGCTGAAGAACACTAACCATATATTTATACTGTATGTGTGAGAGTAAAATTTGTTTTTTGATATAAAGCTTTGTGTGTACGTGTCTCCCCAGCTGCCCCTGTGTGGGTAACAAGGCCTCAGGACAGCTTCTTAGAGGAAGGTAAACCCGGTTATCTCCACTGTCACGCTCAGGCTACCCCTGAACCTGAAGTCACCTGGCTCCGCAACAACATTATAATCACACCCGAGGCGAGTTGCCACGCACGAAAAACCACACAAAGTTGTTAGCGTCTTTTTTCTGACATGAAGACGATATGGGAAAATGTATCTAAAAACAAACTCTTTTTATTCTCCTTTTCAGGACTCTCGTTTTAAGCTGTTTCCTAATGGCACACTCAGAATCAACAATGTGGAGGTGTATGATCGACTGATCTATGGCTGCGAAACCAAGACTGTAGGCGGCCGACTGTCTGGGCAAGCTAGAGTTAATGTGCTTGGTAAGCTGCGGAAGAATCACAGTTGATCAATATACTGTATAT
This sequence comes from Polydactylus sextarius, assembly GCA_016801845.1. NCBI lineage: Eukaryota > Metazoa > Chordata > Actinopteri > Polynemidae > Polydactylus > Polydactylus sextarius. The sequence goes on along the minus strand of CM028911.1, from coordinate 5,524,858 downwards.
GTGTGTTTGTATTTGTGTGTGTGTGTATATGTATGTATATATATATATATATAGACATAGCTTACACAGTGATACCTTACACAGTTAAAGTTATTCCTCAATTCCTCAGACTTACTGACAATGTGTGGGCATGAAATCAAATTCAGCCAATTCATATAATGACTAATCCTTCCCTAAGAACTGAAAGAAAATGTAAAAACAAATGTGGTCATGCCTGTGGGCATGTGTGCGCATGAGAGAGTGTGTGACTACTAAAATAGGAAGAGTGAGCCCATGTTGTGTCTCTGGGCGTTCTGCAGGACACCCACTGAGGTATAAAATATGACTCATGAGCAGCAGCTTTATCCTAGCCTCCATTTTAACACATTATCTCCATGATAAATTCCTATCTGCTGCTATAGAATTCCTGTGGTAGATGGCCTGACATGTCAGTGTTTTGTCTGGCCAATCCCTGTTTATATGATCTCAGCTTCAGATAGACTGCACTTGTTATACACATCAGGTCTGTGCCACATTTCCATAAATGTGTCTGAACATGATTTGTATCAGCTTAGTGTCATTTTATCTGCAGTGTGAGTTGCACAAAAGATCTTTTGACATGCCCCCCCTTGTGTTTACCACATGTGTAATGCCTTCGATTTGTGTTTTCAGAGAAGCTGAAGTTCACCCCGCCCCCCCAGCCTTCTCAGTGCCTGGAGCTGGATAAAGAAATCACCATCCAGTGCTCTGCTAAAGGAAGAGAGACTCCCACCATCCGCTGGACAAAAGCAGGTGAAAACGCTAATTGCGTAACCTCTCACTCTGAAGACAAGGATTCACTGTTTCTTATGAAAATATCTCACAGAGAAACCAGCCTTATTTGTCATCCCCTTAATGCTGATCAAACAGATGAATGCTCTTTGCAGAATATGTAGAAACCTGTTCAGAATCCGCGCTGAACAGTGCTCGGAAGATTCGTCATCAGTGGTTCATCTGCTTTAGCCATAATGAAGTTCATTTAATCACTTCGATATGCAGAACCAGACACAACTCTCCTAATCTTCCCCACTTTTCTCTCTATGCCTCTCTGTCTCCCCCTGCAGACGGAGGAGAGCTGCCACCTCACGTGGAGCAAAAGGAAGGCCAGCTCCACTTCACCAAAGTCACCCGGAGCGACGCGGGCAACTACACCTGCATCGCTTCCAACAGCCTCCAGGGGGAGATCAGAGCTTTGGTGTCCCTCATTGTGGCCGGTAAGCTGCTCACTCATCATCCTGGAAGCAGGGAATCATCAACCAAAGGTCATGCCACCATATATTAGTCATCAGTACCACATCAGTACTGGTGGTTTTAGTACATCTGAGGGTGGTTTTATGAGGAAAACAGCCATTGATCATATTCATCAGTGGCGAACACAGCAGCACTTACTGCGTACACCGTGGCCTTTCATAACCCAGTAATAAATAGGTTTTTGGTTGTTGAGCAGCTGAAAGGATGTTAACCACAATCTGTAAGGAGATGCTCAGCTGTCGTGTGAGTATTTGGTTAATGAGCTTTTTTGAGTGACTGTGTATTTATGTATTCTTGTGCACATTTTAGTGTACATTCGCTTTAAAGTGGAGCCAGAGAATACAACAGTGTACCAGGGTCACACAGCAACACTGCACTGTCAGGCCACAGGCGACCCTCAGCCCCACATCCACTGGATGATCCAGGACAAGACGCTGGATGTCACCGGGAACAAGAGGTAAATCAAGACATTTCTGTTCAGGTCAACCATCATGGATTAGGATTACAGTTTGTTATTAAAGTTTCCAAACAGAATTAATTGCAGTTTCACTGCTGTGCGTGTATTATAGATTTAGCTTGTTCTCATATAGTATTACACACCTGATTACAATGAGCCTCGAGTAAGAACACCTTGTACAAACAGATTTGTTCTTAAGTGGCACGTTAGAGTGATTTAAGAGAACTTGTCAAATCCATTAAATCTATCACACCTTCTCTGAAGCGTGAATAAAATTCATGAATGAATGAACAAATGTCTGCTTCTCCCTACAGGTGGATAGAAATGTTGCTGAGTTTATCTTCACAGTTTGCATCCATTAATGTGAATTCATTTGAAGTTTAAATGCAGTTTAAAGATGCTGTGTTGACACATTGTAGCAGGGCTTTAGTCTTTAGACTGGTCACTGTCCTGTTGAACATCTTCTATTTTAACACCTGACAGTGTAATATCACCTACATGTTCCGTGTAATACTCTTTTGTCCATCTCTGTGACTGTCACATATCTGTTTGACCGTTTCCTGTCTAAGCTTCAACTTAATGTCAGTCCATTTATTTCTGTCACAGTTAGGACAGATTTGAATTATAGATGTCAGCTCTTTCTACTGTTTCATTCTTGTTTCCTCCGTCATCGTTCCTGACCTTTCTTTCTTTCAGGTTCCAGAAGTTGCCCAATGGCTCGCTGGTGATTACAGATGTCACCACAGATGACACAGCACGATATACCTGCGTGGCCGGAAACAGCTGCAGCATCAAATCCCGTGTGGCTCAGCTATATGTAGTGGGTAAGTTTATCTGTTACACACACACACACACACACACACACACACATACACATATGTACACATGCATTTACAGAGGCTTCCTTCATCAGGAACAAAGGTGCACACATGGGGCGTACGCCACAATCACAAGTCTGGGTGAAGGCATTAATTAAACCTCTGCCTGTCATCCATCCCGACAGGTTAATAACCATGGCCACATCTCTGACGCCACAGCTGTCATTGAGGTGATGGGTCCGGGAAGACATTAGATCTAATAACGCTTTATGCTCTGTGGCTCCTTATGTGCTGACTGAAGCTGGAAATTACAGTCACACATTTGTGCTAGTGTCCCATATCAAGTCATTTTCTCTCAAAGGAGCAAGATTGTTTTCTGGACCAGTTTAAAGTAGGAGGCAATTGAATTTAGATGTTTGTCACTGTTTGTCTGGGTCAGCGCAAACACGACAACTCTGAAAAATACTTGTTGAATGATGAGGCCTCACTTCTATGAGGCAGGGTAAGGGTTAAAAATTTCAAACCATAGCTGTGGTGGATCCGTATCACGGTAAACCGCATCTTATTCACAGTGACTTGATTATTTTTATCAACCCAAGACGTAACAGAATATGTTATGTTAATTAATGTGTCAATGATAACAAACGTATCAAATCCTTTTTCAAAGCATTTTAGTCAACCAGTCATTTCTTCCCATATGCAACAGAGAAACCAGCGAACACCATTGATGATGAAGATGACAAGGCTCCTTACAAGATGATCCAAACCATCGCTCTGTCAGTGGGAGCGGCTGTGGCTTATATCATTGTGGTGCTGGGTCTCATGTTCTACTGCAAAAAGAGGCGAAACGCCAAAAGGCTGCAGAAAGGCCAGGAGGGAGAGGAGCCGGAGATGGAATGTCTCAATGGTATGACTGCTGAATGGAGAAGACTGTTGATGAATTTGTGGTTATGTACATTCAGCCAGGAGGTGAACACTTCAAGGTTCTCAGAACATTGTTGAAAAGTTTTGAATATTTGCTGCCACCTTGTGTTCATAGTAGGAGTTTCACTTACTTTTTCTGTAAATATACAAGCTTATACATTCAACACCAAGTCACACTGAAGCTGTTCTGGCAGCATGTGGTGGCTGAACCTTACTATGACTTTTACTTGTGTTTTTTCACTTTACTTTGTCTCTTGTCTTAATGTTTTACTTTATTATATCATATATAATCTATAATATATCTCATATTTGAGATTTGCAGTGTTTATGGCCTTTGACCGTGTGTGTATGTGGGGTGTTGTGTTTATCAGGTGGAGCTGTTCAACAAAATGGCCACACCACTGCTGAGATCCAGGAAGAGGTGGCCCTCACCAACATGGGTACCGTGGCAACAACAGAGAAACGCCACAGCCACGTCAACAACGATAAGCTCCACTTGCCTCGAGCAAACCTACAAACCATCACCACTTTAGGTAGATTTCTTTTTTAGTTAGAACAGTTTTGTTTTGCATTTATTGCATAAAGATGAATGTTGGTTTAATGATTCCATAAAAACTGATCTGATCTTGAAGCAGCAATAATATTGGTGTAATCACTTGGTAAGACAAGATGTGTGACATTGATTTTCAAGCTTCAGCCCTTGACATTTGCGCTGTGCTGTACAAATGTTTGTGCAGGTAAAGGGGAGTTTGGTGAGGTGTTGCTATCCAAAGCGAAGGGCATCGAGGAGAACGAGGAGGAGACGGTGGTGCTGGTGAAGAGCCTGCAGACCAGAGACGAACAGCTCCAGCTCGACTTCCGCCGCGAAGCCGAAATGTTTGCTAAGCTCAGCCACCCCAACGTGGTCCGTCTGCTGGGCCTGTGCAGGGAGGCAGAACCTCACTACATGATCCTAGAGTACTATGACCTGGTAATGACACACAGGCAAAGGCACGCACAGTTTACATAAACACCAGTAAACACCGTCATTGCTTGATGTAATGCTGTTTTTTGTTTTGCTTCCATCACACCAGGGAGACTTGAAGCAGTTCCTAAGAATTTCCAAAAGCAAAGATGACAAGGTCAAATCTCAGCCAATCAGCACCAAGACCAAAGTAAGTGTTACTCACCATCTACTACGCAAACACACATATATAAACCACATGTGTGTCATTAATTAACACATATCTTATTTTGAGAATAAAAAGGGAAGTGGTGGTTTTAGTTTGGGTTATGATTATTTCTTGGTGTCTTGTCGTCACTGTGAGGTTGCTGAGCAACAATAAGGGATTTTTTTTTCCTCTCAAATTGTTGAACTGATTCAACCAAAGAGAACCTAGGTAGTTTCCACTGCTGGAACAAATGTATGATCATTATTGCTCAGCCTTGACAGTTCCTTTGTTCTTTATGTTTCTCTTTCCCGGTTCAGGTTTCCATCTGTGCCCAGGTGGCTCATGGGATGGAGCATCTGTCCAATCACCGCTTCGTTCACAAAGACCTAGCAGCCCGAAACTGTCTGATCAACGGTCAGAGGCGTGTGAAAGTGTCATCACTCAGCCTCAGCAAGGACGTCTACAACAGGTCTGACAGAAAACACATTACAACTGATAATTACCTCAATTTAGCATCATCAATACTGTGAATAAAATGAAATGAACTGTGAGACATCTCCGTGCTTTTTATTTGGTTAATATTAATAGTTTCCATCTCTTTGTCATTTCTCTTGTGTATGTGCAGTGAGTACTACCACTACAGACAGGCATGGATCCCACTGCGCTGGCTCCCATCAGAGTCTGTATTTGAGGACGACTTCTCCACCAAGTCAGATGTGTGGGCCTTTGGAGTGTTGATGTGGGAAGTGTTCAGTCACGGAGAAATGCCATATACCAAACTCAGCGATGACGAGGTGCTGGAAGGTCAGTGTGATGCTGCAGCGGCTTCTTTTATCCCTGGTTCGGATTCAGTGCCCAAAACACGCGATGAGAGGGATTTACAATAGAAAAGATGTCGCATCGGGGATTACGTTTATAAAACAGAGAGATGATGTTTAATCGGTTTTCTAGGAAAGTCACAGAATGATTATTTTATATTAAATGACATCTACGTGTCTCCTCCCTCTAGGTCTGCAGACAGGGAAGCTGAAGCTTCCTGTTCCAGACGGATGTCCCTCCAAAATCTACAAGCTCATGACGCGTTGCTGGGCGCTAAGTCTCAAAGAGCGTCCCTCGTTTACTGACATCGTCCACGCCTTGGGAGAGTTGCCCTCTGACAGCAAAGTCTGAGACGACCCTAACCCCCACATCGGAGGGGAACTTTTACCAACTCCTTTCCCCCAAAAGAAAGACAGGAATGCTGGATATTAGTCTCACACATTTCAGGGAAGAGGTTTGAGGAGAAAACACTTTTTTTCTATATAAAAAAAAAAAATCAAAACAAAAAAAAAACAAAAAAGAAAATATGCATTTCAAAATATGGGTGTGTGGATAAGACTTCTTTGCTATATCAGTGGAAATCCACTCATATTTGTGTGAATGGCTTCTTGTGAGCAGTGCCAGGAGTTTACGTTTTGCCTTAACCGCAGCATGGACGACCCTCCCCTCCAGTCCCAGTCTGTGGTTCCACTGTGACCCTGCCTGCCTGTCTGTGGCCGCTCCGTCCCACAGACACTTCGCTTCACAGAGACTCACAACCTCAGTGCCTCTACCCCTTCACACACACACACTTACCAAAACTTCCAACTGCTCTGTAGGGATCTGAGTCGCAGTACTTTCACTGCCTCTGAGCAAACAGAAATTATTAGTCGGACATTTTGGAAACTCCCCCCGAAATTAAGTTTCACCGCTCTGTTGAATCCTCAGTGTTTTCTCATTAAATAAGAAAGAGTCTTAAAGGGAAAGTGGGATATAATAAGACTTCAGTGGAGCACCAGTGCTTCTTGAATATTGTATCAACCTTTTAAGAGTGTGTTAAGTTTCAGCTCGTCTGCTTGAACTTAGAATTCAGGCGGCTGCATCCTGAGAGCACCACCCTGATCTTGGAGGAGACACTCCGCTACTCTGTCCACCAGAGACCCGACGCCATCCTCCAAAGTGTTTGCGTGTGTGCGTGCGTCTGTGTGTGCCACTGCACTGTTCCGTGTTACAGTGTGTGTTTAGCGTGGGAGAGGAATAGTGTTTGTATGAAGGTTTGTCGTCATGAGGAAACTTGTAGAAAATGTCATCCAAACGTCATCCATGTCATGAGAACACTTTCAGGAACAAAACAAAACAAACAAACAAAAAAAGCTCAAGTTTATAGCCAAGGAATATATTGAATGGATGAGATTGTGCTAGTGTGGAATTTGTACGTTTATATGAGTGCGTTCTGTTCTTGTATTAACTTTGAGGTGCTTATTGGTCACTACCTATGGGTAAAAATATCCATTATACCACGTAAATATCATTGTGTCGTCGTAGTTGCAGGGATGCAGCCTATCACTTTGTTTTAACCTGCAACACATTTTCTTCAGAGATCCAATCATAGCTTCCTTCCCGGTCCCATAGTTTTGTGCAATGCTGCAAAGTGGACCATCACACCAGGCAATGTGTACATAATGTAGAAGCCATGCACTAACTTCACTTAAAAGAATATCCCTCTTTATCTCTATCATGTTGTGTAGAAGGACATGCAGGTGCCTGTTTATTTATGATGAAGGTCCTGTCTTTTGTTTTTTTTTTTTTAAATATGTTAATTATAGAAAGGTACTTCTCTGATGCTATGTACTCATTCTCACGGTCCATCTCTGTGTGTGTTCAGTCTGGTAAACGACTGAACTGGCAAACACAAAATACAAAGGAGGTCAAACGAGTGACTGCTAGTCACCAGTACTCATTTAAGTGCCTGGTAAATGAAGGATTATCTTAACTGTTTCCCTCTTTTTTTTTATATTATCTAATCAAATGCAATGGCCTTTGTTTAAGAACTTGTTTTTATACTTTGTTTTTAGTGTAATGTTGTTGTTTTTATGAACGCTAGGCACTCACACCTAGACCTCTTTTTTTTTAATCTGCTTCAGCAAATGTTCACAGTAATCACAGATATATACAAAAAAAAAATATACATGCTGCTGTCAATAAAGGTTCACAGTGTTTTTACTCATTGTGTGTGATTAATACTGCAGATGTCATTGGTCATGTCCTTTTTTTTTTTTTCAACATCTTAGTTTGGTATGAAAATCAACTGCAGTTGATAATTTCAGTTTGCATGAGATAATTCACACTGAACACGTTGTGTCTGGTCATACAGTTGCAAAAACACTTCCCTGTTCAGTGCTTTGTACCATAGTTACAATCACATTGTCTATTAAAAACCAGAATGCTGTCAAAAGGAATTCATTTCAAAACTGCACTTACCCAACGGTTTCTGCATGCAGCTGCGTAACCAACGCAATATAGTGTTCAGTAAAACAAAAATCACAAGAGTGATAAAACCTCAAGCAAGCCTCTGCATGTTGATTTTTATACGGAGTGTAAACAACAGCTGCGTGTCATTACAAAATCAGCCTTAGAACTTTCCTTTGAATAAGATCAGTATTAATAAAACACACATGCCCTTTTACAGCATATGTGGTTGTAATTTTGTAAAAAAAAAAAAGCACCTACACTCAGACCTTCTATTTTACCCCTACATTCAAAGATTTGTCTAATGTTACCAGTAGAGGGCGATGTGAGTCTTCTTGACTTTTCAAAACTTCATCCCAGAGACTTGCCAAATAAATTTTCTCCACTTATGTTTAGACTTTAATAAGATAACATAACCTTTTAGAGCCGCAAAAGAGGTTTCCATCAGTGAGTCCATGTGGTCTTGTATTGGTGCCAGTGCACATTTGTCATTGTTTTAAATGTCACTTAAGAAAGTCTTAGAGGTTCCACATCATTTTAGGTCTCCTCTTCTAAATTCTGATGAGAATTGGAGCTGGGTGATCTCCTGCAGCTTGATAGTAATGGATAAAGTCTGACATGGAGACATTAACAACCTATACAGGTCATATGCATACTTCTGTGACAAATGTTGACATGGACATCATTATCTAAGTGTGTTTAAGTTGTGGGGAACTCATGTAGTTACAGAACTTTTTCACTAATGAACCCCACAGTATGTTGTGAACAAATCTTGGATCAGAAACCATTTTCAAATACCAGTGATAAATGGCATTTGTTTTAACCTGTCTGAAGTACTAGAGGGGACGGGGCTTATGGCAACGTTCAACTCTGTCAGTCAAGGTACCAGATGCACAAGTACCTCAGAGTTTCTTTGTTTTCTAAACATTTCACACAAAGTCACAATAGATGTCGCAACAATTATGAATGATGAGACAAATTGTGGCTTAATTCCATTTAGCTTCAGTGTGTTGTACAGTCTTTGTTGACAAGTTGTTCCACTGTTCATACAGCCAACTGTGAAAACTGGTCAGTGTTATAACTGGTATGTTGCACCAGCAGGTTAAATACCAGTTAAATACAGACAGACAAATTTCTCTTTTTACAAAAGTAAATTACAAATAATTATAGACATTACTATGTATGAATAGGCGTGTTGCAAATCATGATTAAATGTGACGCAGGCGTCTGTGGAATAACGTGAATAAGAACAGAAATAAATTTAAATCAGATACTTAGATTTTTAGAATGATGATTTGTGGCTTCATCTGTCTGAACGTATCAGAGAACATACAGCTTCTAACAACTGGTATACAATACAAAATCATTCAAAGTCCTTCGATGATGTATGTAGCTATTCTGGCATAAAAGTTTGGGAAAACATGGTTTTATGACATAGAACAACCTGTAGGGAATAAAAAAGTTGGATGTTTTGTTATTTTGGTTCCTCTACTTGTCCACGGTGACGTTTTCTGTAGCGCAACCATTTTGGTATTTATGCTAATGAGCGTGGTGTATTGACCAATGACAACGCTACTCAGATAATCTTCAACCAATCGATAGGCGACGCTGTGACTCACCAAATAAGGAGAGACAGCACCAAATAAGGAAACATTGTATCTCTTTATAAGGCGGAAAGTAGTTCCTCGGTTGTAATATTATTCCGCTGTTTCAAACGCTGTTTTAATATTAAATTATTATATGTCGATTTTTACCAACCAGGAGAAAAATATTACGATGTACACTGCATAAAGGTTGATATATGGATATCAGCACATCGAGACCGACGTTATTTTCGGTTCGCCATGCGGACTATGCGACATGGCGGAGCAACATTTAGGGCGCTCTTCGCGTTTTCCTTTTTGAGAAAGTGCTCAGAGTTTTGGAAATAGAGGAGGAGGGTGAACCAGCTGAGCCAGGGCTGAAGGGCTTTGGGGGCAGCATCACTTTCGAAAGTTTGTCTCGGTTATTTCCTGGTGTCTCCGAACTATCAACTGGCCTGGTTTGTTTACATTTTACGGCTCGGGCGTGTATGCGTTTTATCACTCACTTACGACACCACGCGCTCCAGCTTCTTTGGCTGGTGGTTAGAGACTTGGTCCAGTAAATAGAATGTTACCGAGCCAGGTTGGATCGGCACCATCTGGAAACGGGTCAGCTTCAGGTAGAGGTACCACAGGACACGGTTCGGGGATTGTCGGTAGCGGGATCCGTCCCGTTTTGGTCAGAGCAGGGCAAGGTTTACCTGGGGTCAGCGACAGCGCCGGTGCTACTGGGCGACAACTCGAAAGAGACGCCATCGGGATGCTGGGGGCTAATGGTCCAGGGGGTCCGAGAGGTGCAAGACCGGGGAACGGTACCGGGGTGACACCTCTGCAGACCGCCGTCCAGGGAAATATGGTGGGGTTAAACCCAGGGATCGTGCTGGCGGGAGCCCGGTTCGACCCGGACAGAGAAAGTGCTCCGCTGTGCAGCGGTTCGGATAATGACTCGGATTCCGGAGATGATGATGACCCCGTGGGTTCACTCGGGGACAACAGGAGAGGGGTGAAGCGGGAGAGAGGGGAGATGGAAGCTGCGGTGACAGGGCAGGAGGTGGGAGTACCTCCCGGAGGTTACGGCATGGTTCCCGGCGGGGTCGCCGGGGCAAAGCCGGGGAAGAAGACACGTGGGCGCGTAAAGATAAAGATGGAATTTATTGACAACAAGTTGAGACGGTACACGACTTTCAGCAAGAGGAAGACCGGTATAATGAAAAAGGTGAGTCAGGTGATTGCCTTTGGATCTCATCCAACTGCTTAACAATTGATTTGATTGTCACTGATGGCCTGTTCACACTGCAGTATAATGTGTGATGCTTGATTTACGGAATTAACAGCGAGATGGAGAACACCTTCCTTACCTGTACAGATATAACTTCTGGGAACATTTTGCATTAGTAATAATAATAACCACTTGATGATATGATGTGTTTTTATAGAGGGCATATGTTTTAATTGTAGGCTACTGATCTGCAGTAAACCAAATTAATATTTTCTTATGAAAGACAACTGTGGCACAATCTGACTCAATGTGAGGAAGTCAGAGCATTTATGACAGGCCATGGGCTTTAAATAGACTTGAGCAAATGACAATTCTATTTATGACCATGCCCACCCCCAGCTATGGCACACACATGGCCTGACACGCACACAGATTTCCAGACAAACTGACACACTCTTTCATGCACACATACCAGTACACCTTAAGCACACTGACTGACAGGCCTGACTGACTGTTGGCTGCCAATGGAAACCGCTTCCATCAGTGAACACAGGCTGTTCTCTCTGCCTCTGTGAAGCCAGGCTTTGCTTGCAGGCATCAGCCATGTGGTGATGCACAGCAGCGGGGGCTTGTAGGTGCCAACAGCTGACCCAAATCAGAGGACAGTCAAACCGAAGAGAGAATCCGGAGACTGCCTCTGCCTGCATCGTGGTACTGTACATTGTGATGACTTTGTCTCAGTTTCAGTTTTGCGAGTCAGGTCTGGCAGTTGACAGTATAGATGACAGGCCTCGCTCCACTGTAGTCATAACTGCCTCCATTACTGTCTACTAAGTTTAATACCAAGCAATATTTCACTGGGAATGCACAAGGCTGCCACACAATTGCTGCCATGGTAAAGTATTGCTATGTGGCATTTGAAATCGAGGCATCTAAAGTTGATTATTTGGAGACAAGGTCAGCTGTTGACCAGCAGTTGTTTTGTTGCAGACGAGGCAGTTTTTCATTATGACTTTAAATAAACACTTGTGAGCCATGCTTTATTGTAGTGCAAGAGTTTGTCATTTGTCCTCACGTTTCTCTGAAGCGCCTGCACTGTGTACTCTGCTGTATTTCTCTTATGTACCTCAGACTGTTGTCGTGGAAACTGAGGTGTCTTTATGTAGGCTTTTGGCAACATGAACACTATTTGACACACTGTGGGGATGGAGATTTTGAAAAACGTTGCCTACACTATGTCAGCCATCATAGAAATTGACAGGTGGGTGGAGTGGGAAGATTCATAGTATAATGGTCTCAAACTGGTTTCTAGAAAAAAAGCGCTTGGTTTCATATTTGAAGGATGCAGTGGGTGAAGTAATTGTCTTTTTTTGACATCTGTCTTGGATTACGTACATCTAAACTCTTGCACAATGAAGAATTACTCTTGTACCACATGATTACTCAATTAATATTGGTTGCCTTATTATCTTTTTCTTCGGGTTCCATTATTTGAGCAGGAAATGACACATCTGTCAATGTAACCAATAGACAGAGCTTATGATCAACATCTTAATGTGCTATTAAAGAGTTAAATTGATAATATAAATCGTGAATCTATTCCATTTAGGTGTCAGAGTAATCTATACAAATGAGCCAACATGTAAAGCACTAGGGCAATGAAACTGTCTCATCTAAATGGAATGTAGCCATTATTAAGATTATTATTTACACGTAGACTTTTCTTGCTTTGACATATGTGGTGTAGAAACAATTTGTCAGTTAAATGATAGATTGTGATGACTTAGTGGAGGATGTATGCACTAAAATAATCGATTAATGACTGACTCAATTGAAAATACTGTTTGATCTATTATGAAAACTATCATTAGACTAAATAGCGCCTAATACACTCTCATTATTGGGGTAAAAAAAATATTCAGGGGTAAAAATATTCATTATTTTCCAGAGCCTGAGATGACTGCTTATTTAATAAACTCCAAATATACTGAATTAACACTAAAGAAAAACAACAACATAACAACAAACCAAATTTTCCCATGTGAGAGGCTGGAACAAGCAAACGTTGAGGTGTTTCTGCTGATAACTGTCATCAGAGATTAACAGATAATCCATAACATTGTTGTAAATTTTTGTCAATCAACTAATTGATTTTTCAACCAGTCACTTCAGCACTATTTACAGTGCCTGCAAGCCACAATTGTTGACTTTGCACTGTGGGTTTAGGGTCACTCCAACAGATGTTTAACAGGATTTAAACTGGCAACTGTCAACACACATGGCTGTGGGTCCAGTGATCTGGCCACCAACAGACAAACGACAACAGCCAAAAAACAGAAAAATAATGCTGGATAACTTCTGGATAGTTGTAAATAAGTGTTGTGAATCTCTCAGTGTCTCTTTTGGTGCTACTTTATTTGATATATACTGGGTTGACTAAGAGTTTGGCAGAAGAACCAATTACAGCCAAAGCTGACCCCCTCCACACACACACACACACACACACACACACACACACACACACACACACACACTGCAGTCATGAATATTTATGAGAAAATCAGCAGAGCAAGGAAACTTATTAAAGCATTGTGTAGGTCTCGCTTGTGGTGCCACCTTGCACACACAAGTTGACAAATTAGTCCTTCTTTTGTCTTGGATAACGGCCAAACATCAGACTGTTGTCGACACCCTTCTATAGCTGCTGCACAGCCAATCAAGGGAGATGGTGGGAGAGGATGACTGGAGCTGTGTAGTTCATTACCTGCTTCTGTGAAGCTTCATTAGCAGTGACTGAGGAGAATTATACAGCCATCGAGAGGTTAACACTGTCCTTCATTACACACAGAAAAGCTCAACATAATTGAAGTTCGAAGTATTCAGGTGTAACACGGTGTAGCATTGAGCCACTGTAGCAGTAGCTGGTCATCATCAGCCTTTCTGTTCTCTGTCATCACATTATTACACACAAAAGGCAATTATGTGGTCAGCTCCAGCTAGCATGTGCCCATATATAGAGAACTGGACTGATACGGCCCATAATGAACACAGTGTTAAAGAAGAGAGAGAGCATGATGGAGTAGGCTAGAATGAATGCCAGGTTTTATAACGGCCCTATAAAATCTTTTTTAATTTGAATGTGATTTGTTTCATCCTCATTGCTCTGTGTGACAGAGTATTGCTCTCCTGCTCACAATGACACATCTATCAGCGGGTTGAGGCTGCACCGTGTTCACCAAGGTGATGGTAATGGCACTGTGCCTTCACAGCACCAGAAGCATCCTCCACATAACTGATGACTCATTTAGACAGAAAGGCTTTCTCAGAGTTCACTGCGAGTGCAGCATGTGTGTATGTGTGTATTGGTTGGAGATTGGTCTTATTGTGCTTTTACTTTACATTGGAGAGTTTGAATGTGCCTGCAGGCTGCATAATGAATGACAAAATGGGCAGAGTGTGATGGTGGCCTCACGTTTTACAGCCGGATAACTCTGCGTGTTGAGATTCATTCCTGGTTTTCACCAACTAGGGTGGTTTACTACAGTTCCCTCTGCAAACCAATCACCTCCTGCAATCAGTATCTCAGCTATATCACACTCTCTATTCTTGGCGTCTTATCTCATGTTATTTTGGCTCAATTTGAGCTATACGTCAGAGTTCACTACAGGCATATTTTTAGGTTCTGTGTTTTCTTGCTTTGGGCGTTTTTTCCCAGAGGTTCATCTTTTAAAATATTTCATTCCCTCTTCTGTTTAGTTTACTGTATGTATGATATGATTACACCCCAGGCTTTAGTTTAAATAAATTAGACCATTTATTCATATAGTTGCAACTCCTTTTTTCTGTTTTTCAGGCTTATGAACTCTCCACCCTGACGGGAACCCAGGTTCTATTGCTTGTGGCCAGTGAAACGGGTCACGTTTACACTTTTGCTACTCGCAAACTCCAGCCAATGATCACCAGTGAAACGGGCAAAGCCCTGATCCAAACATGCCTCAACTCACCGGACTCGCCACCGCGGTCTGACCCCTCCACGGACCAGCGCATGAGTGCCACGGGCTTCGAGGAGACAGACCTCACCTACCAGGTGTCGGAGTCAGAGAGCATGGGTGACACAAAGGTGAGAAGTGGAAAGACCTGCTGTTGATGAAAGTGTTAAGAAAACATATCTTTTGGGAGGATCACATTCACAACCGGCGGCTTAGAATCCCCAACAATTGAGTACACTCATTTCTGTGCCTGTCCCCACGGCCCATTTCCCCTACGCTCAACAAAGGTGCACAGTTAGTCTTTGTGACTCAGTGACTCCTTTCTAATGGAAACATGAATTGCAGTGCAAATTTAAAAAAAAGAACTGATAAAGTACCATAGAGAGTCACTAATGGATAGTGTAGGAAATCTCTCCAGAAAAGGCTCGACAGGCACACGAGGGGAGCAAATAAATCAAACCTACAAGCAGCTACGGAAAATAATCTTTGTCCTATTGTAAACCGTTTTGAACTATTGTGTGTCACATGTGAGGCTGCTGTTTCAGGCTTGCGGTTTGGTTATGAGCATCGAGTCATTTTTTAATTAAATGAAAACGTCTCAGCGGTCTTTCAAACAGCTCGACTGAAAAGAGAAGCGGCATTATTGTACTCTACTAAATGGAGCTGTCTACACTTTACCTTTCTGACCTCTCATCCAGGAAAACCTCGTAACACGGGTGAAGATAAATCACAGCAGGTCTGGGTTGTGTTAGGATGAGAAACATGCCATCTGCTGTATGGAGGATTGGTGTTTATCTTTGATTTTGGGATGGCGCTGTCCTGTGCTCATACGTAGATAAAACACTGAGCCTGTTAAACTGAAAATATGAAATTAATACACATTATGTGGTTTTATAAAAATAAAATGGCAGAAAGCATTATTTTTTGTTGGTTATTTCCATTTTTTTTTTTTAATCCCTAATGCTGAGGTTTGTGTTGCTGTATTTCACTTTACATTACTGAGCGTGCTTAACTCGTGAGCATTTGTGAGTTTGAAGTGAAGCGATAAAGTCATCAGCAGACACACTTCACTGTTCACACCTTGATGCAATCACGTGCTCCAAGCCGAGATTCCCTCCATTGTTTACACGGCTTAAGTACGCCCCTTTGAAGACGGACACTTCCAGGCCTGTTTGCCTCTGTGCTGTTTTTACAAGGCACTAACTAACACGTACCATACACCGTTCAGCATGGGAGATCAACCTTTGCACGTTAACCCATTCTCATGCCCGCTCTGCTCATTGATAAAAATTAGATTCTGCCTCTGTTGCCATATATGGTATGGTTTCCCTGCCTGCTCTCTTGGCTGAGGCCCCTCACATTCCTTATAAGCTGCAGCTGTCTTTGGAGTCCTGTGATTTCTTACCCCCCACCCCCCCACACACACTACTCATTTAGTGATATGGAGGGGAGGTATGGATGTAGATATGAGTGGGTGGAAAAGAAACATTTGAACCATACTTTACGTCCCGTTTCATGTGACGTCTATTTAGGTGGTTGGCAATGACACTGTGACCTTTGCACCCCAACTACATTTATGAGTGTGGGAGACTAGTACGGGTCCCCCGTGAACACTCCTCACGCAAGGAACCACAAGAAATGGTCACAGCGTGGTCCATGTCAGGATCAGCGTTGTTATGATTCAGACATAGCAGGTTGACACGGAAGCCTGGATTTTGGGAGATCGTTTCTGAGCAGTAGATCTTCTTTGTGATCACTGTGAGCACCTCTGTAGCATCTGGACACTATTCATCAAGAGAGTAGTATGTCATACATACAGTCCAGGCTAGTCTAAACAGTTTTTGCAGTGGCTGCTGAGGGAAGTGTAGGGGGGGTAGGGGAACAAAAGTGCTTGAAGTGAAGTAGTGATGATTTGGTTCAGTAAGCGCTGTTCTTCAAGTCATGTGACAGCAGAAATTCTGGTCCTTAAACATTGCTGTCTGTAACCTTTTGCGTGATTATCAAGAAAAAGCGTGAGAGGTGGGAATTTTTTTTTTTTCTCACTCAGCCATCACTTGCACATTTGTTCTTTTCTTGCCCCTTGTTGTTTGATTGATATCACTTTCTTATCTGTCTGTTCAGTATCAGGCTTCAGCCAGTTAGCTTAGCTTAGCATAAAGACTGGAAACAGCCAGAGACAACTAGCCTGGCTCTGTCCAAACAAGCAGAGGCTCCAGAAACGAAGGTCTTCTGTGTGTGACTATTTCTTGGCTAGAAGAGGTAACTTCAACATGGGGGTGACTGAAACCACATATACTCAGTTCTATAAGGATCACACAAGGGAGATATAAGGTAAAAGGGTAGTGCAGTGGTTTCTCACTAATCGATTCAGACCTGGGATCTGGTGTGGGTCCTCTCCAAGTACTAGTGGTTAAGTTAATTGATCACTCTAAATTATCTGTAGGTGTGAACCTGAGAGTTAGTGGGTGTTATTTCTATATATGTTGGCCTTGTAGACCTTGTAGACTTGGTAGACTGGTGCCTTCTCTGAGTTGTACTCAGACAGGGCTATCATTCTTCTTCTAGTCTTAATCAAGGCAAGAAGGTGAATAAGTTTATTTCCTAAAATGTCAAACAATTTCTTTTTTTATACCGTGAATAATATTTAATATTGTGAATAAGAGAGACACGCTCCAATAAATGATTGGCAGCTCCCTTAAACTCGTCCCTACAGCTATCTGGATGAGTGCACCACCAGCTGGGCTGCTGTTGGTCTTTGCCTCTGACCCTCAGTGTGGGAAAACATGGCAGCTGCTCTGAGTGTTATCATATTTTCCTGAACTATCCACCGAAATTAGTTTTTAGGTGAGAAATGGGCCATGCAGTTTCAGAGTCACGCTTCGTATCGCACCACGACTTGTTTTTATAGCTGTTAGCTCTTGTGTGAGTGTTTGTTAAAGTTCCAGGCTTTGTAAAGGCTGAGAGTCACATTAAATCATGTAATCATCTGCTGTTTGGTCTAAAGCTTTGCTACATCGGCTGAACTGGAGCCAGTGTCACCAGACCTAAATCTGGTAGTGAAAACCGAGCTTGTAAGATCAGAATGATAAGCAAGTAGAAACATAATTTGGTATCTTCGTACTGTCCTGCAGAGGGGTTCCCTCTTGCTGAGGAGAAAGAAGCATTGCAGCAGCAATATTAAGACAATAAGTTGTGAGACTATTTCGCTTTCTATTGCTATTGCTCTCTGAGCGCACATCGAGTTCAAGACTGTTCTCTGAGGGCTGTGTAGAGACATTAGGGGAAATATACTGTCTGATTTTGAGGGGAAAAAGTAAATTAAATGTCAGCACTTAACGAAAAAGACATATATGTCCCTATTGTGTCTTCTCTGCATCCCCCAACAAATCATGGGTTTGATTTTGGTTGCTTCTTAATACTAAACAAGTCTCCAGCAAAGATGTTTTTATGCATTTTGGGTTATTTTTGGAAGGGGATGGCAAATCCCACAACTCATGTTTGCTTAAAGGATCTATCTTAGCACTGAACTCAGTATCACAGTCTCCACTGGTTTTCCCCTCCTCCCTCCCCCCACTCTCTCTCTCCTTTTCTCCCTTAGTTCCATCCTCTCTTTCTCTTTCTCCTTCTCTGTCTACATCTTCCTTCCTGCTTTTTGCTGTCAGTGCTCTTACTGTTGTAATCCTTGGGAAGTTTATTTGTCGCTCTGCTCATTAGCATAGTTGACACTTCCACTGCTGCTGAAATGTTGCAAGACACGCTGACCAGAAAACTTCCAGACCGACGCCACAGTCCTGACGAGTGGCTGACATGTTTGTTTTCCCTGCGTTATGTCTCTTTAGACATCCTCTGACAGATTTAACAGCCTCATTACTCAATATAGTGTTCATCCTGTGAATGTGTATGAATTTGATTTGGTCTCCCCAGAGAAATAAAATGAACTTCCTAATTTAATTCACTGTCTTAACGGGAGAACTGCCTATGAATCTTAAGTTTTTTACAATTTGTTTTTGTTGTCCTGTTCAGCTGCTGCTGTGAAGCGCAGAGCTGGCTTGAAGTGGGTGACAAGAGAGAATCACTGAGATAATGGAAAGTTAATTTGCTCAGATATTTTCTCCTATCACGAGGCTGCACCCGAAGAGCGAGGTGGTGGCGCTGGTGGCGCTAGGATTGGAGCGGTGTCGGCAGAGAGAGCGACGCGTTGGCTTTGTCGGAGGGGGAAGGAAAAGCAACGTTATGTCACCCCCCCCTGCTCTCCCTCCCCCCTCTCACCCCCTCTCTTCCACCCCCTTATTTTACAGCAAGCAACTGGACAGGTCAGCCGCCATTGGCTGCACCTCCTCCACTTGGGCTGCCTTGCCTTTTTTAGCAGTCCCAAATGGAGCTGCAAATTCCATGTTGCTGGCAGGGTGACAGACTGGGAGATGGGAGCCAGCAAATGGGAGATTAGACGAGGGCCAGCAACCAGTAAACTGCACAATGGGCTCTCCAACCAACACCGCACTAGCCTGCCAGTTGTCACCTTCAATTTGAAATGATTAATCCCCAATGAATAGGGAATCATTTGCGTCCTTCTCTTTTTAATTACTCTCTCATTTCCTCTTCCTTTAAAACGACGTCCATCGTACGATGTCTGTGAATGAAGGGGGGGCGAATGAAAGGGTGATTTAGGCTTTATTCTTTTACCATATATAGAACTCCTAAGAAAGCACAAAACCAGCATATCAAAAGAGCTGATCTGTTTTGCCACTCGTCTGCTCTAAACCGAGAGCAGCAGAAATCTTGTGTGTGTAAATAATGTTCCTGGTGTCTCTCATGTTTTTTTGCGTTTATTGAATTCTACGCCCTGATCCTTTTTATATTAGGATTTCTCGTGTGTTCACAGTAGATACAGGAGGGACAGAAGGTGTATTAGTTCAGATCTCTGCTGCTGGAGTAAAATCATGTCCCTCTTTTGTAAAATAGATTATATAGCTCACGGTGGCTGTGCAGTCTTGTCTGGAGGATTCATTGCTTACTCCAACTCAGCCCTCCATTCACATAGCCTAGCTGTAAATTGTCCCTTCATTTGTTACGTTCCATATGATAGCAAGTAAAGTGCTTCCCGAGATCATGCTCTAGTCGGATTTTCTTTTCCTTTCTTTTTTGTAAAGCAGAGAACAGTAGTGAAAACAAAGGAATCTGGGATTAAGCTATAAGACATTTAAAAAAACTTTTGTTTTTGTGAAAGTAAATCTCTTTACCATTTCCTGTAAGTCCTCAAGCATAATGGCTATAATTCAGATTCACCAAACCAACTCAGGTAGTATCTAACAAATGGGAATAAACCTGCAAATAAATAAATAATTGATTAATCAACTAATTGTCTCAAGTCTAATATATTATTATTATTATATACAGAGTCAGACTTCATGTATGTTCCAGAATGAATGTTGTTGTTGTGTATCTGGGGAGATGATATGTGTAATAGCGTATCATAGGAAACATGATGTAGACTGGACTTAGGGAGGAAATGACAGTGCTGAGTCTTTGGCTACATCACAAAGATGATTCTCTGCTCTCACTTCTGGTCTGAAGGAATGCATTACACCACTGTGGCCTATGTTTACTATGTACTGCCTTGACTCTGAACTAAGAGCCAGCACTGTTTATAGACTGGCCAGTTGAACGGGAGACACATAGAGATGGTCAAACAAAGCAGTAGGTCAGTGGAAGCTCGCTATGTAGGTCACACAGATAGCAGCAGTTTGTCTAGGCTCTTAGATTACAGGTTAAGTCCTGAATGGTCAAACAGGTTACACTTTCTGAAGCAAAACTCTGGGTTGTTGCTAGGTCTAAGTATGAACCTGCCCACAGCGCATTAGAGTAGTCATGTATTTTGCCAGTGGTCTGTATAAGTAACATAGAAAAGCTCGAATGTGGTGTGCACAACATGAGGAAACTCAGGACCTTTTTCCAGAATTAATTTGTTTCGTGGTGAGAACTACTAAGTGTCAGATGGCGACCGTCTTCACACGTGGCCTCCTGCTGCCTCAGCTGGCCTCGAAAGGGTTAATTCCTCCTCAGAGGTGCTCAGGTTTCCCGCCAGCTGTCTGTGCTCTCAGCTGTTTGTACTCTCGACCCTATCCTGTCCCCTGTCTCCAACTTCACACAGGTCTGACACTGCCCACACAGTCACACAAACTCTGTGCTACTACTGTGGCTAAAAAAAAAATGCTACACACTTTCACGCCACTGTTTGCTTTTTTGACACTATCTAACTTTTTGTTCTGCTTTGGGACCACTATCCTCCTCTTCTACCATCTTTAACATTTTTTACCTGTCGCCATGACGCATAGTGTTATCTGTAACCTCTCCGTCAATGTAGCGTGGAGTAGTTCCCAGTTAATGAAACAACTATCGCGTAAACCAAAATTGTAAAGACTCCTGGGAGAATGAAGACGTGCAGACAGCTGTGTCATGGTCTGACTGTCAGCAGTCACTCTGATGAATTGCAGGCCTGACAGCTGTATGGTAAATGCACTGTACAGTCTTGTTGTGTGAGTTAATTCAGTTTTCCCTTTCGGTTGAAAGGGCAGAACAACTGTGAGTCGTTGGTTTGTGTGTGGCCCTCCCCCTACAACTTTCTAGGTGCTGTTTAACTAAAGAGGTAAAGGACCTTGGACTGTCAGAACCCCTCTGAGCTGCAGACGAGCTAACTGCTCAGCGCTGTGTAGTTTTGGTTTTGTATACTCATGTTGATTCAGAGAAGCTTATATAAGACAACACCTGCTTAGCCATCTGCACGTAATGAGGTCCAGAAGACTCGAGTTTGCCGCAACACCCTTGATTATTCATTAATCCTCTGAATTTGAGTTTTTTTAACACATCAAACTTAAAAGAAAATTGTTTAATCATTGCAGTGAGTCACACCAGAAGACTCTCCTGAATATTAAGCACGCCGACTGAAATGTGGCTGAAAACTGTGTGTTAATCTTTACAGTAGCTTCATCTAAATGTTTGCATTGTAGTGTGTGGTTGGGAGTCCTTATCAGTGGACTCCATGCTGGATCCTCCACCTCTCACCCATGTAATCAGTCACATATAAAAGCCAGCAGTGCCTTACTAACAGAGGTTGGCCCAGCCTGTCATACTACCCTCTTCCTTTGTATTATAAATAATTGATTATAATTTTATCTTATAAGTTGAAATAGTTCTCTCTTTTAGCAGGACTGGTCATGAAGAGTGAGTTACATATATATAGAACACAACCTTTGTCCTAGTTCTCTGACTGGTCCAAAACTTCCACCATAGTTGTGTCCTTCATGGGACCTAATATTGAAACCTACACCCGCCCACCACCACCACCACCCAAAAAAAAATTACTTGAATGATCAAATATCAATTACATTAAGTTTTATCTCTGAGAGGTTGCTCTCAAAAAGCTTTGTAAATACCACTGGGAACCAGGGTCAAATTCCACAGTTTAAAGCTCGAGTTGACGAGTGACGTTTGACTTCAATTCATGATGGACAACTGATTTACGGTGCACCAGGTTAATGTTAAATATAGCCTAACTTTCAATTCTCTTTATTGCCCGCTGATAAAAGGAGCAGACTAGTGATTAAGTGCGGCACTTTTGTGAAGTGGGGATAATTCAGAAGAGACAGATATAAAGAGGAACTGTCAGAGTCAAACCAGGAAGGAGAGACGTCCAAGATACCCTGACTTTTAGTTACCTCAAGTATGAATCAAGCGTCAGTGAGACTGGATCGTCAGGC
The DNA here is from genome assembly GCA_016801845.1 of Polydactylus sextarius. NCBI lineage: Eukaryota > Metazoa > Chordata > Actinopteri > Polynemidae > Polydactylus > Polydactylus sextarius. The sequence continues at coordinate 5,502,424 of CM028911.1, read as the reverse complement.
TTATGTTCTCTGAGGATCCTACAGCTGTTTTTACAGGCTGAGTTGTTTCGTCTATGACTACTGCACTATAAAAACATAACAAAGACCGACAGGATGACATAACACACTTTATACCATTCATTATTTACGTCAGTGACAATGAAACATTTTGTATACGTCCAGTTTAAGTGATCAGGGAACAAAGAGAGAGGCAGGATGGTGTACAATATACGTTGGAGACTAGTGGGGGAGTTGAGGAGTACACAGTGCATTTTAGGTAACTGAGGACTGCAAAGGACAAATTTGGGCAAAAGAAAGCTGCATTTGTTGGACACATCTGGTAGAGCCTTTAAAAGTAGACAGATTTTTATGATGTCCCGTGTTCTTTAGAAATGTGGAGAATCAGAAGAACCAGCGTTTGTATCCTTGTAGAAGCATGCAGCTTCCTTTCATACCTGACCGCATCTCCAATTAGCTTCTTTTCACTTCTCATCTAAATGCACACTCCTGATTAATATAAGCTAAGTGGAAATATTCTGCCTCTTGATTTGTCACATCCCCATCTCTATGTTTATATTCATCTAGAATCAAACCCTCCAAGAATACTGAATGCATATATTAAAAAAAACAACTTTATTGTGCCTTATAATGTGCAGGCTTATTCCTGTCCTGTTATTATACATCATTAATATCATGTCATAAGTATTTTCACAAGTGCAGAGAAACAGACATGGTGGGTTTAGATGTGCTTTATAGTCCCGGTCTGACGCCTACCCTGCTCTTACCATGCAGCCCACTCACCAACACATCCTGCTCTGCTGCTCGCTGCATGTTCACTGTAGTGTATGCTGTTATTCTACATCTCACCTTTTTGATCTAAAGTTTATCCGAATATTTCATCTGCCTGATTTATACCACTTATCAAAAGAAGGTAACACGTTACATGGTCAGTTAGTTGTCATAGTAACTCGACTCGACACAAAGGTGGGCATGATGCTTCAGTTACTCTCAGAGCTGCATTGAGCAGTGGCTGTGTTTTAATTGCAGGATAAGCAAGTAGGGATGATAAATGGATGATTTTTCGAGTATTCAGGTGTCTCAGTGTTCAAAGGACACACAGGCCAGTTAATACACAGCCTATATGATTTATAGATCTTAGCATTAGGCCACCATTTCACACCGATATCCCTACATTCACTGTTGAAAGCTGGAATTACTCTGTGCAGTGCTTAGCGTTTAACATATGGATGCAATTAGAGGGGTCCCGGCCTGTTTCTGTGCCTCGTTCATGTCATTTGCCCCGAGTCTATTAAAACCCACTCTGGTTTCTGTCAGCCGTCCACTGATCCCTGAAAATACTGCAAGTATTAAAGTCTCCTCCTACCCACCCTTCTCTGAGATGTTTAAAGAGTAAAAGCCCCATTAATGGTGTTGTTTTAGGTGTGTAAAACTCTTCTTCTGATGTTGCTGTTGCATGTTGTGGATTCGGAAATGCTAGCAACTTTCAGGTAGTCTAAATAGTGTCTTAAAGAAAAAGGGTACTCTGTCTTCTGACTTGATGTTTGCTTTCTCTCCGCCACAGGACACACTGAAGCCGACGTTTACGGTAGCGAGCTTACCAGGCACTACCAGCAGTACTCAGTCCACAGTACCCACCACATCCACCACCATGCAGGTGAGCAGCGGACCTTCGTCGTTTCCCATCACCAACTACCTGGCGCCCGTCTCAGCCAGCAGCAATGTCAGCGCCAACGGTACCGTCCTCAAGACCGCAGGCGCCTCCACGGGGGTCATGCAGCTGCCCAGCGGCTTCACCTTTATGCCCGGTATGTATGAGAGCAAAACACAGGGGATCTTCTTATCCACAACATCCAGAGCTCTGTCTCAGCTCTTAATTACTTTATTTATGGTTTATTTATCGTCTCCTCAACCTTTAGAATTAAAATGACACTTGTGCAGACTTTTGTGCTTCGTTAATGTCACAGTGTTGTCAAGCTTATTAGCTGATTAGAATTTGAATGGCATCCCTCCGTAACCTCAGCTATCATCTCGGGGGGGTTTGGTCCTCTCTTTCCGAGCTGTTTACATCACACAACAGCTCTTCATAGCCATTCAACAACACTCAGCGCCCTCGGTTTTTACAAAGCCTCCAGTATCCAGGAAAGCCATGTCTATTGGCAACTGGCCCTGCCTTTGATTGTCACTTGGGGACAGGAATAATTAGGTGAGAGGGACACAATAGACCTGGCAATGAGGGCTGACGAACACGGCCCATAATTAGTCATGAATATTCAATGAAGGATCGGTGGCTTGTGCTGAAATTATAATTGAGGTGTACTGTGTGGAGCTGGAGCTTTGTGTCATAGTGGTCCTGAACTAGACATGACCCTTCATTAAGGGGGACCTCACAGACTCTCGCTGAAACACATGGGATCTCTACTGCACCGACTCAACAAGGACTTTGGGGCAACACGCTTTGATTTGGAGATCCCTAAAGTGTTTCCAAATTGGTTTCCCCACAGTAATTATTCATTACCTTTCCTTTTCATGGTGATTGTCCTGGAAAATACTGGGTCTACATCTGGGGGTCTCCAAGAGGGACCTGGGGATGCCAAGAAGTTACCATTCCCTCAAAGGCACAAGGGATATTTGAATTTCATAATAATTCAATTTGATGATAGTTAGTGTATATGAAGTGAAATGCTCCAAACCATTTAGTTGGACTGTTTAAACATGGCTTACACTTAAATGCAGACTGTTGCTGTCTTCTCTACAGTGTGTGTTGTTATTGTCACGTAGACAAGAGTCTGTGTTGCATCTGTGAAGCCAAACAGGCCCAGTGTTCCTCAGTGTTTTCTGGCAGTAATGTCACTGGTGATCTATTGCAGTCTGTTGGTTGTCAGCGCTCTGCCACAAGTGAATGGACAGAGACATGATGCCCACTAATGGTCCTGTATGTTATTTTGACTGACAGCTGAAGGACAGTCAGACAGCATTTCTGTCCCTTTTCCTCCCCCCTCTTTTTTCTTCCTCTATCTTTCTTTTTCTTTTCACAATCTTCTCTCCCACCCTCCCTGTCTTTTTCCACACGCTTCCTCCTGTGATTGCTCTCTCTTTCTCTCTCTCTTTCTTGCTCACCCCCCCTCCTCTTCACCACCTGTCTGGCACATAGCAGCAATGCCAGGTGGAACAACACACGCTCCCACACTAAAACCTCCTCAACTGGCAGCTTGAAAGGGCCTGCCCACCCCACTGCAGCAACTGTCCATGGAGCATGTGATGAAATGTGAGGGTGCAACACCACAGTCATGTGCCTGAAATGAAATATCTGCCATTTGTTTGGGAAAAAAGCAAAGTGGAAAAGGAAACATGATGCAACATTTCAAAATAATTTGAGGTTCACAAAATGACACCTTCTTACAGTTAGGAAGTGTCTGAGTGCTTTAAAGTAAACTGAAACGACATAAACACTTAACCACATTGAATTCAGTCTGACAGTACGTGTCACTTTACTTTAACTTTTGAATCATGAACATTTTTAAAGGGGTCCTGATAAGTTTTTGAGCACTAGTAGTGTTGTGGAGCAACGTTCTTCTCAAGCGGCTCATTGTCTTGTTTGTATTGTGCACAAGCACAAACACACAAAAACATCTGCTCCAACATGATGGCGGCACAGGTCACATCCCACAGTCTGTTTCGGGCTGTTCTGCTGATTGCAAAAAACAACAATTCAAATTTAGTTTAATGTGGAAGAAAATACACACAATACATATTTGCAAAACCGCAACATGTTGGTGAGACACACTGAGAGTAAACATGAATTTTGTTTACTTCAAAGGTTGCGTGTCTTATTTGATCTATTACTCATGTTGCTTGCAGTGCAGCGTTGCAGTTGCGTTATCAAGACAGTGATCTAGAGTAATAGATACATATTCTTGCATTTTTGTTTTGAATATTAGTAAATGGGGAAAAAAAACAAATATTTTGTGAACCTTGTATTCGTCACTATACAGGGTACATCTGCTGCCTTTGCATAAAGTTATAAATACTTTTTCCAAACTGTTCTATCCTTTCGCATTTAGTCTTATCCTTCCTTTGTGTATATGTATGTATGTACTTGTGTGTGTGTGTTTGTGTGTACGTGTGTGTGTACGTGCCCCTCCAGCAGGCACTCCTCTCCCCCCTGGTACCCCCACCATTCCTCTGAGCCAGCTGCAGCAGCACTCCCTGGCCCTCCAGGGGCAGCATGGTCAGGCCCTGGCCGCCGCCCAGCAGCCACAGCAGGGACAGCAGGCTGTCTTCCGCTTCCCTGCTGCTGTCTCCCTCACAGGTGACCTGCTCTGCATGCTGCCACCACTCTGCCTCTGCTTTCACTAACCACAATCACAACTTCATCCTATGACGTTGCGCCTGCTAACGCTACATCTTTTGCTATGAATACTAGTTATGCACCAAATGCTCGGATTACTAACATCACTTGCATAGTCACTTCTCCTCTGATTGTCCCACTACTAGTGTTAGTGCTACTGTATGCCACACCCCCTTCTTCACCTCACATACCCCCAATGCAACCAAACTCATCCCTGTGTGTGTGCGTGCGTGTGTGTGTGTGTATGGGGGGGTGTTTGATGACTTACTGTAGCCGCTGTTTATATCTCCAGGAGCAGGGGTTCCTCAGCAGCTTCAGGCCATCCAGGTCCACCCCAACACCCAGTCCACCTCCAATGACAGCAGTCCCGAGATCTCACACACAGCCACGAACTCCACTGGTAGGTCAGATCCTCATGTCTGACTGAAAAAGACTGAGAATTCACAAATGGCAAAAAAATAATGTTTTCAAGTGTATTTGTCTCTTTGCAATATTTTGTTTATGTTGTTCTTATTTGGGATGAGATGTGTCCTGAAGCAAAATGTGAGGAAGCCACAACACACTCAACTATGAGTTAGTGTTGAAATTTAGATATTAAGCGCCCTCTGCTGGCCAGCACGTGTCCACACCTCTTGTCCTAAGAGTGACGTTTTTTTTTCCTCCATCTACCTCTTCTTCCTTCCTCACTCTTCGCCCTCCAGCGACGGTGAGTCTCCCAGCAACCATTGTCACTTCGTCAGTGCCAACGTCTGTGGCGGGTCACATGATGTACCCGAGCCCCCACACGGTAATGTACGCCTCCACGCCGGCGTTGGCCGACGGTGGTCTGGCTGTGCTCAACGCCTTCTCGCAGGGCACCTCGGCCATGCAGGTGTCCCACGCACAAGTCCAAGACACAGGTGAGACGCAGATCAGTTCTCTGTCTTTACCACAGATTAATAAATCAGTCCATATTAAGATAAACACAACAAGGTCACTGATCCAGAAATCCATGTTGTTCTCCTCCCAAGGTGCTGTCCCTCAGGTGTTCCTCACAGCACCTCCAGGCACAGTGCAGATCCCAGTCTCAGCGGTGCAGCTTCACCCAGTACGGCAAGATCTGCATTTTACAAGTGAAACTCTCATATTCCCTATGCAACCAGCATGTCACGTGACCGCACTAATGCATCCTAACCGAGCACTGGCAACACAGAGGCTGCAGGGTTGTCACCTGTTGCCTGAACCTGTTTGTATGAATGTTGACGATGAGCTGGCATCTTGTTTTACTTGTGATTTCATAGCAAAATCCACTTGCAATAGACTAAACGAAACACGGTTACAGTGCATGGGGGTTGATGTTTAATGTTTTTATTTACTTTTATAAAATCCAGAGATGTTAGTTTAAGATATGTTGGTATTTTCATTTTAATAAACAGCTGGAAAAATCCCATAAAACTATATATTAGAAAAACACTTCTCTCATTAAATTAGACTACACACTACAGAATATGATATGATAGAGTAAGCAAACTTCAGCGTCCGTTAGGAGTGTCACATGGCTACGGGTTAAAGAGCATGCATACATCATGCAGGATCTCCATCTGTGCTGTGTGATGTGATGACTTGTGTGAGCGGCTGTTTGATCGCCGCCCCTCGTGCTCTCTGCTGACGTAGCCGCGTTTTCTCTTCCAGATGGTGATTGGCCAGCAGTCGAGCGGCAGCAGCAGTAACCTGACGGAGCTCCAGGTGGTCAACCTGGACGCCGCACAGAACTCAAAGAGTGACTGACAGATGGCTGGAGCTGTTTAAACACAGCAGACCCAGGGACACACACACACACACACACACACACACACACACACACACACACACACAGTCTAACATACATCTCTATTTATTGATGCCTTCCTACACAGTTTCACATCACACTTCTGAATGTGACTTCAAAATACATATATAAAATACACACAATCAAGGGCATATGTGTTGCTGACCCTTATACAGTATACAGTATGTTTTGGTATATAAATATATAAATATCTATATATATATATATATATTTCGCAAATACATAGGATATACGGTATATCACTACATCCATCATCGGAACATATTTTCTATGCCGTTAGATGGTGTCAATTTTTGTGTGCGTGTGTGTTTTTTTTTTTTTTTTTCTTTGAAAATGTGTAATTACATGTACACACACTGCAGGTGCCGCAGCTTCACACCAGCCAAAGAGACATTTGTTTGTCTGAATGTTCCAGTGTGGGCAATTTGTGCACAAGCGTGTGTGTGTCTGTGTGCACGTGCATATCTTGGGGGTTTGTAAATGGGCCGGGAAGGGGAGGGAGACGCTTATTGATTTAAAAGGAAAAAAAAAAAAAAACAGCAACAAAAACAAAACAACAACAACAACAACAAAAAAAGCAAAACAAAGATAGAGAGACATTTGGAAATGTACATATTTTTTTTTAAATTGATAACTTGTATTTTTAGCCTGGTTTAGTTTGTGCAACGGCATGTAGTTGTTTTTTATGTAGTGGATTTTGTATGTACATGAAAATGATTTGCATAAAGAAAATTATTTACATGTATATGTAAATTAAGTTAATATACCATCATATGTTGAGATACTGTCACGCTGTTGGGAGTTTTCACTGCGAAATGAAGAAGAAAGAACGCTGGATGTTTTTTTTTTTTTTTTAACTTTTTTTTTTTTTTTTTTGGATTGTGACATTTGTGGGACATTTGTCCCTCATACAGCGTCAAGTACCTGGGTTGCAAAAATGTAAAACACAAGATATTTATGATTTGCTGTAAACATATTCTTTATGTTAGCCTGGGGATATTTCAGCGCAACAGCTGATGATATGATCTGTTTTTAGTTTTACATTCGTTTCCTAATGAAGCCCTGATCTGGCACTTTTTTTCTTCGAGTGTAGGAATAATGTTCAGACGATGACAATCTGATGGAAATCATTTTCATTTATCTCATTTGTTTTTTTCTAAATCATAAAGCTGTATTTTCATCAGTGTTTACATGCATGTAAATACCAATTCTGACATTTTGAATTCTTAACCGTCACACACAGTTAATATCCTGCAGTGACTTCGTAGTTTTTTTAAAGTGTGACTTGCTTCTCTTGGTAAAAACCTGAGAGTGCCAAACAGATTTTCATAACATTAGATAAATAATTATAGTTTCTAAAGCCATCCATCGTGAACCCTGATTTGCCTTCACCGTACCGCAGAACTTAATAATAAATATGATGCTACGACTGACCTGAGTCAGAATATTAAACACAAATCTCTTGTTTACCGAGAGTGAATAGACTTGGCAAATCAACTTCAACGCAGCAATCAAAAACATTAGCATTTCCTTATATGGAAAGATAATTAACTTTAGTCTCTATGCTGTAATATTACAACAACAACAACAACTATGAATATTTTTATAAGAACATGGAACTCTTTAAATTTGGGGGAAAAAAAGTGACTTCAGGTGCTTTAAAATGTAATACTCCTTTAACTAGAACTGTAAGACCCTAGCTGACTGCAATCTCAGTACGTACCTCAGCAATCATAAAGAATGAGAAAGTTATTAGACTGAGAGCCTTCTTTCTGCACCATAGTGCCTCTTTTCCACGGCTGATTCCTGAATCACTGCATGTTAAGGGAAGTGTAGGACTGACTTATTTCCAGACCACCTCACATGACTTTGGACCTGTCACAGAATCCTGAGCTGTGCCTGCAGAGTGAGATTTTCTTTTCTTTTTCTTTTTTTTTTTTAAAACTCATTTCTACAGAATTAGCTGGATGACTGAGCATGGCAGGCTCGAAGCCAAAGAGAATCTGACAGGATGAAGTAACTGTGTTGACTGCTGTTCACTTATTCACTGGCGACATAGATAGAGAGAGAGAGAGAGAGAGAGAGAGAGAGGTCATTTTCATACTCAGCGCTCTCTTGGTCCGTTCCTGTTAATGCTGTCATGTCATCCCACAGTGCTGTTTGATAAGAACATCACATATTGAAGACATTCAGTTCTCCCATTGTCTCTGGTGGTTATTCAAAAAAAAAAAAAAAAAAAAAGATCATCTTTAAAAAGGAGATTATTGAACAGAATTTGTGGTTTTCAACTTGTCATTGAAAGAAAATAGTTATTTTGTGTATTTCTGTTTTGTTGTACAGACATTTTGTAATAAAAAAAACCAAGATGAATCACAATGAACTGTTCAAAGAATGACCACATATCCTGCTGAAGAACTTTTTTTTTTTCTTTCTCTTTTAATTAGGACGGAGAATGTTAAACAAAACCATATTGTTCTGAATGAGACCGAATACATGTGTATAACAGCAGTGATGAAATGAAGACGGCTGATGAGGAATAAATGACCCGCAGTGATGGCTTCTGATTACTCTGTGAAGCTTCTGGAGGCAGGAGGAGTGAGCATGCACCTCACCTTAATGTTTCACTTATGCATTGCACAATCACATAATCGAAACTGGCCATGAGATCGATTGTAGAAATAATGACTCGAAAGCAGAAACGAGTGCGGTGAAACGCAGCAAACATGATACAGTGATTGGTCTAAGCTTACGTGAGAAGAAAAGGAAAAAAAAAAAAAAAGAAGCAAAATCAGTTTTTTTTTTTTTTTTCAGACTACAGCGAGAGTCCTGTACATCTTCACAAACCCAAATAAAGCCTACGCAACACAAGAAATAGAAGCGTAATAAGTTCACAACAAACTGTAGTGAAGTAGAAACCTCTTAACACATCGATTCTAGGAGTCCTCAGAGATCCACAGTGTGAAGTAAGGCATCATGTCTCCCCGTCAGAGCGCAAAGTGCTGACAGCTAAGAAATCATCACAGACAGCTGCACTGCCACTTCGCTTTCGTTCCACAATGAAAAATAACGTATAAGCATGCATTTACACCAGGTAGTATATCTCTATATTGCTATTGTACACATACAATATACAACTGTACAGGAAACGTTGGAAAGATAGTTGATTTTAAAAAATGTGCATGATTGACAATTTAAAAAAAGTTTCCCATTAAAATAGAAATGTTACTCCTGGTACAGACAAGATTTATTTTTTGTTTTTGTATTTTTCTTTTGGTTTATGAAACAAAAACATTTGGAGAGAGAGAGAGAAAAAAAAGCTTTTTGTTGTGTATATTTACACTATGAACAAGGATGAAGACAAATGTGCAAATCTGATTCCATGCAAGCTGTTGCATAATGTAGTTTAGGTGCTTGAGAGACGTGAAAGGATTGAAGTGGGACCAGAGGGGAGAGAGAGAGAGAGAAGGGATGAGGAATAGAGTGACAACAGGGACTCATGGCTTCAATGAATGACTCTGCTCATTCTCCATTACAATAATATGTCACACACACTTTTTAACAAGCTCGTCGTCAAACACACCCGTCTTCCAATCATGGAAACATTCACACACACACAAAAAGTCAGATTTAGTAGCGTCTTAATCTAGATTAACTAAAACCTCCAATCGCTGATCTATGAGATGAGACTTTTTCGACACCCTCCAGACATCCAGACGACGCAAACCACACAACCTGTTCAAGCAACACACAGCACCGTGAGTACCTCTCCTCCACATAATGAGAAAATAATACTGCCAGTAAACAACCACAGCTCAGATGAAGTGATGATAACAGTGGAGGGACACAGAGCTCTTAGGATACTGAGGCCAGTGGTTTCCAAACTGCAGGCGCTATGCAAATCTTTTTTAGAAATTTTTTTAACAATCATTTCAAACAACAACAATAGTTATAATAATAATAATAATATAAGTTGGGAACCACTGCGGTAAGATTCAGTCCTAATTCAATGATGCACTTAAGACATAAAGTTAAATCAATTGACATGGTTTGTTCCTCTGCTCCCTCCCATCATCACAGCTAATTATTGAGAATTATGCGGATGTAAAATAAAAAAAGGAATACAGTAATGCGGAGAATTTCTTTTTCTTTTGTTAAAGCAAACACTGGTGTGTGACAAAATGCAACACTGGGTCTGGAGAACGACGCATCAGAACAAAAACGCCTGCTCTTCTGAATCAAAAAACAAAAGAAAAAAAACAACATGTCTCTGGTCATAAATGCCAACGTGACATTTCCTAAAAGCTGACGGTACAAAAAAAAAACAAAAAAAAAACGCAAATAAACTCAAAGTAATGTAACAAGTGCAATGAGGTCCATGTGCAAATTCACACAACTTGCAAAATTCACCATTTTCACTGAACAAAGTGTGATGGATGGTGACGTCTTTGGGCGATGGTGATTACAGATGAGTTTAACAGCACGTGCACTTTAAAGACGATGGAGGAAAGACGAGGAAAAAAAAAAAAAAAAAAAAAAAATATAGTGAATAGCGTCTGCTTTAGTCAGTCACCACTGACTGTTTTGAATTCATTCTCTCTTATTACAACATTAATTAAAAGGCAACCTGAAAGCAAATAAATAAGAGGACTTGGCATTTTAAAATATGAGGGCAGCATCGTAAATACTGCGTCTATGTAACTACAGGTACATATAAGGTTTGAAGGTAGTGGGCTTTTGTTTTATCCTCTACAGCCTCTTGTCTTCAAACAGACAACACACGAGGGGGTTAAAGTTAAAAAATGTTTCAAAAGGAAACAGTTTTTGTGTAACTGAAAGGTGTGATTCCACACTAAGGCAATGATCTTTACAAATGGGCGACGATGGGACAGAAAATAAATACAGCCATCTTTTTCTCCTTGACATAATAATTACAGGGCTATCATCTTTTTGGCTGGCGAGACATAAAGATGGAGACGGGGGATGGGAGGTGGTGGTGGTGGTGGTGGTGGGGGGGCAGTGAGAGAAAATGCAGAGGCTGAAGAGTCCAGTGAACATCTCTCTGCACCTCAGCCTCGATCCTCCTCCTCTTATTCCCCTGCTGGCCCGGCAGTGTCTGTGCTCTGGTCTGCTCAAAATTAGACCAGAGACTTTTTTATCTATTATGGTGGAGCCCAAGAGGCCAGAGGAGGGGTGGGTGGGTGGGTGGGGTGGTGGAGGGTGGGGATGAAACCCATCCGTGTGGGCTTTAACAGTCTTGCAGGGATGAGCAGTTAGTGGTAATGTTTTGCCGACCCTGTGCCACCGGTACCGCCACACCCTAAAGGCCCAGTTTTAATCCCGACCCGTCTGCCCGGCCGAGGCAGATGGACGAACAGCAGGAAAGATTACGGAGAGGAGGAGGCAGCTGCGTGGTATTTGACGAAGGCGATGGCTGCCAGCTCTTTGCAGAACTCCTCTAGCACGATCACCCCCTCCAGCAGAGTCACGTGGTCGATGCTGAGGCAGGAAAAGAAAAAAACACACATTGAAAAGTCACATCTCAAATACGTAAAACACAGAAGATGTGTGCACCGAACCACGTGGAAACACATACTTGATTCCCTCTGGCTCCAGACCTAATAATCTCTTCCTCACAAGCAGCAGTTTGGGTGTAAAGTCTGGGATGCGATGAATCCGCAACATGAGATCTCCCACCACCTAACAGGCCGAAACACAAAGCAATTAACTGAAATTCAACATCATTGCTTCCATCGCTGGCTGAAAGACCAACACCATTGAAGACATGGCTGTAATTACCATAAACAAACAAGACGAGCGAGATGAAAATTAGCTGCTTCCAAGTGCTGTTTACACTTTCAAAACGATGCAGTCGGACCGATTTACAGAACAAGACATTTAAAGAGAGGTGGTGTTCTTCCAGTAAGAAGCAGGTCGAGTTGCAGCATGTTCACAACATTTACCGGGAACTGAGACTCAGAGAAAACAGCTGCACTGGCAGGAGATGAAGGCTGTCTTGTTGCACAAAAACATTTTGAAATAAGATACGAAACATTTCTTGATCTTACAACTGACAAAACGTCAAGCAAGAAATCTCAAAAGCGTATAAATAACAGTGACTGTTGTTTTAAGGCATGGCAGTGTCGTCTATCAGTGATGGATAAGGTAACTGGAGGAATAATCTTGACACCAGTCTTACCCTGACGATGACAGAGAACAGAGACCTGCACCCGGGGGCCAGGCTGATGTATGGATCCAGCAGGTACTCATGTAAGTGGGGATGTGGTAACAAAGACAGTTTGGACAGCACAGCGGTCACCTGCAGGTTCACGTCATACGGCTGGAAGACAAGAGGAGACGTCAGATATAAACCTGGACACTGACCAACCGACAGAACTGAACTGCTGGTGAAATGTGAGGAAGAGGAAATTTCTAAATGTGTCCACAGAACTGAAAACGGCTCTGCAGACACACTGACGTTAGGACATCACACAGTCTCACATTACTTAGAGGCTGTTAACGAGAAACTTGCCAATTAGCGTAACGCTTCCCCGTAGCGTTTAAGAAATCAAGTTAAATGTTTGCTTTCCCTAAAGGCACAGGGAACCCAGGAGCTGCCAAGACATGTATTTTACTTCTTCATATCTATTAGTTGGCTTCACAATTTATCTTAATGTCATTTGTCAAATGTGTCCATTGGTTTTTTTCTCCCATTTGCATTAGTGGAAGCATTTTTAAGCGTTGCTTGTCCTGGGAGGACCTCTTTAGTCTGAATCTGTTCAAGCTGCTCCTAGAAATATCAAATAAGTTTGTTTTTTGAGAGTCAGTGAACAGAGATAGTTGGTTTGACCTTAAACAAAAACGTGAATATGTAGAAATCCTACATTCTTCATTGGAATCTGGCCGTACGTGTCAAAGAAGATGATTCAGTTTATCTTATGAGACCTTGCCTTGGCAACCTGCCTTCTGAGATTTACTGAGCTAAATATGTCCTTGCATTTCTATCAACTAACATGCAGTTTCATTTTAATTCGAATGGTGCTCAATGAGCAGCGCTATGCCTCTTCTATTTGCTCTGTTTGTTTTATAAGAACATAAGTTTTGTCATGGTTTTCAAAAACTTTCATCAATTTTACTCTGTGTAATATTTTTCAGACTTGTGTAGCCAATACACTGCAACAAATATTTAAACAGTAAGATGTGCAGTTTCTCTGGATGATGCCAGAATCACTGCACATGTTTCCAGAACAGTAAATCAGACTGACCTGATCTAGGATGCGACCCATCCTGTCAAACAGAACCTTAAGGAAGTGGCCTTCGAAGAACGGCATTTCCAAGTTGCACTTCTCAAAAGGCTTCGGATTTCCCCTCCAGTCCCACCGCTGGCACACGCCACAATAGTCCCTGAACTGAGGAGAACAAATAAAAAAAAATAGTGAGAGTACAATAGCAAAACTAAAATAGTTTTTTTATTCTTTGTATTTTTTATTTTTATACCTGTCTGTGTGCGTCTCTGAGGTAGGTGTCATAGCCTGTGCCTTCAACATGATACGATGACTTGGCCTCATCAGGCACCAAACACAGGAAACTGCAGTCAGAAAAATGTTATAGTTAGAACTTTGAAAGAAACATCAAAAGGAGACTGCTACATGGCTGTTGCCATGGTGCTGCGTGAGTAGCAGCCAGTTTGACAGCAACGTCTCATTTTTCTTACTTTTTTTCCTCTTTTTTGTCTTTTTCCATAAACTTTTAAACATTTTAACTAAAACAGTTCTAGTTCTATTGGGACGGCTTTTTTCTCATTTTATATTGTTGTCCCAGTGAACAGCTGATGGCTCTGTGCTGCTCAAAGAGACGACCCAGCAAGAAATGTCAGATCCCAGTAAAGACAAGATGGAGGAGAAGGAGATTTATATTTTTATCATTACTTGCTTCCTTTTATAAAACTGTTTTGTTAATTCATATTTTTATTCATAATGCACAGTGTCCTTGAGTGACTTGAAAGGCACTTTACAGATAAAATGTTATTATTATTATTATTATTATTATTAGGAGTTAAGTGTTGTGAGGCAAAAAGATGATACAAACCATCAATGCCGTCTGTAACTATTGGGAACATATGATCTCTCCCCATAAGATGAAGAAGACCTGTCAGCGGACAGGGGGGCTAACGAGACCAGCAAGAGGAAGGATGTGGGGATCGTTATGTTTATTAAGGAGAGATGGAGTAACCTGGAGCACATCAGTGCTACTGAGCAGCTCGCTGTTAGTGTTTGGCCGCACTACATCCAGAGGAGTTCTCGCAAGTCATCGCAATAACTCGCTGTCGAGCGACGCTACAGCGACATGTAAACTCTGTTATGTCCCAGCTGAAAACATCGCACCCACAAGCCTTCCTCCTCATCTCTGGAGACTTTCACTTTTTTCTTTTTATATAAACTATCAATTTATTTTCTGTTAATCTATTCTTATGATTTGTTTACGCTGTCAAACAGATAAATTTCCCCTTGTTCTATTCTATTCTGTAAGACCGAGCAACGCCCTAAGTGAGACTGTGCACCTGTTGACAATCTTGTGAACTTCTGTCTTCCCGTCAGACTTGGAGTGGTCAGGACTCTGTGGTGGAGAGGAGGTGAGCCAATCAGAGCCTGACAGCCTGCTGTCTGGAGAGAGGTCGTCACCAAACAGCGGATCCTCCTCGAGGTCTCTGCAGAAACAACGCAGGTTGATTACACATTACTTATATTTGTCAGCATGACACAGAACTTGGATGACAGAGACGCTGGTTGTCATTTTGTATACGATTTCACCTCTTTTTCCACCTTATTTCAAAATGTAAATTTATGACAGTCAAAACTTGTGTAGAGCTTTGAGGTCTGTTGTGTAATTTGCCAGGACAGATTTTTGCAACTGTGAGGATGTGCCTTTACAAAACTGAAGCATGCAAGTGTATGTGTGTACTAAAAAAAGTCATGCATTTATCTTTGTTATTCATTTGTATGAAAGCTAATCAACTACAACATTAGACAAATCTCTCATGGCAGATTATGTCTTGTGATTCTCATTCATCACAGAAACAGAAGACAACAAATTAAAACAAGAAAGTTATTGCTCATAATGTTTTGATGATTTACGGCAGTAAATGTCTGACTTGAGTCATCTTGATCACACTTAATCATGGTTCGTGTGAATCCCACCAACTGGACACACATTAATTAATGAATAAAGCAGAGGAAGTGGCAGGATGTGGAAAAACACAGCTAGTTGATGCATTCACTTTATTTCAGCGTGGCATGCGTTTATGCAAAGGTTCTGTGCATGTAAAAGCAGGTAGAGCGGCGAGGTCAAGTGGTGGAGGCGGGTTCCTTACACGGCATCGTGGGGCTGCCCGTTCTCCAGAGGTTCCCGCTCCTCCTGCGGTTTGTTCTCCAGGTAGTTCCTCTCCTCCAGGCCACGCAGCACCAAGCTGTGGAGGATGTGCTGGTTGGGCTTCTGGATCAGTTGCTCAAACAGCCGCAGTGTCATAATGCTGATCTGAGGACACAGAGGAAAGAATGAGGGCTTGACTCACCACTGGTAAGCAGTTGCTTAAACATCAAAGAGATGAACCATCTCTCTTTAGTGTGATGAAAAAATGTGCAATGGCTCTGTCAAACGCTACTTAATATTCGTGTGCTTTTGTTTAATTGTATGATTCTCAGGAACTCAGAAATATTAACAGACAGCCATTTGTACTTTTGAATATTGTACAAGAAGAAAGTAAGGACATGCACATTAATGCAAGAAGAAAAGGTGTGCCAGAAGTCTCATCAGCCAGACAGATTAAAGAGAGTCTGAGTAATAAAAATTGTGTGATATGAACCTCGTCTGACAGGTGGTCACAGTGCTCGATGAGTCTGTGTCTAAGTGGATTCTGAGCGATACCAGCTGGAGTCTCGGGCTCTCTCTCCTCCCCCAGCAAGAAGTAAACCATTTCCTGCAGCAGAGCCTCTGATGTCACCTGCCTGATGATCCTGTTCAGCAGAGCTGTGGAGGTCAGGATGCCCACCTCGGACCTACACACACGCCGATAAACACCACTTTAGTTACAGAGCAGTCACGACACACAAAACACACACACTGATTAGAGTTAAAAATTTCAATACAGGATGATTGATTGATGTCTTACGTCTGCATGAGCTGCGGTTCCATCACAGACACAAAGAATCGTTCTCTTACTGCTTTTGCCATCACTACAGCTGCTGACTGGAAGACAGTGAAGAGAAACAAAAAATACACTTCAGCCTTTTGTGGCTATCAGATTGAAAAACAACTTCTTGTTCTTGAATAAAAATATTCTTTTATTCTGTCAATTCCGACTACAATGCGATGCATCAAAACACAGTGTGAGTCAGCACTAGTTAAAAACCTTGTGAGCTTCTTTGATGAGCTGGTCGCAGTAATCTAGCCAGGAGAGGAAAGAGATGAGAGCCCTCTTCCCTGTGAAGACTGCAGCGTCTTCCTTCAGGTTATATACATCCAGACTGAAGGAGAAAGAATGAGAGAAATAGATTACAAATATATGCTGAAATGTTTTGTTTAATGGCTAGTCAAACAACAAGATCATGTGCAGGTGTTGGTTACAAGTCTTTACACTTGAGATTTTAACAAAATATGTGCTTTTGGGAAAGTAAACGTAAAGAAATTTACCCCCAGTTGACCGACTCCACCGTCTCAATGTCCAAGGGGTCTATGGACTGAGGCAGAGCTTTATAGAAAGAGACCAGCCTGTCAGTCAGGAGCTCACACAGCTCTGTGTTTTCAGTTAAACACTTGGCAGCAGCAGGCTCTGGTAAACTGACCAGCAGCATCAGGCCCTCACAAGCCTTCACCACTATTCTGCCATCCTGAAGAGGGACGCAATAGATAGAAAAGAGAACATGGATCATGGATACTCCAAACTCACAACAAATAAAAAATGGCACTATATATTTAACTTAAATCATAGGTTACTCACAGGGCTCTTTGTGAGGTTGAGCAGGGATGTAACAAGATTGTAATTGTTGCTGTTATTGTTGTTGCTGGCTGGACTAGAGGGGGAGGCAGCAGCAGCAGCCTGGGGCTCCTCTGGACTGTCAGCCTGTTCGTCTGCCAACGACTGACCAGTGTCTGGAGCCAAAACATTTTCCTTTGCCTTCTCTGCTCGTTCAGGACTCTTTGTCTCAGGTCTCTTTGACTTGTTCTGCAAGTGACATCACAAAATGAGATATTTTCTGAAGCTTAGTAATATATACAGATGAATATTTATGGATGTGCAGCTAAAAATTTTTTTTCCTTCTCTGGTGTCATAGCAACCCACCTCAAGGAAGAAGTTAACAAGGTATGGGTCCTGCTTCAGCTTGGCACAGACTATACAAAGGAACTGAATCTCTTCATTTTCTGTGGGAGCAGCCAGCACCTCCCCGCACAGACGGACCAGTTTCTGTCAGAAAGATGTCACAGCCGCAGACAAAAACAGAAGAACAGAAGTTACATAAGCTGTCAGTTAGTGGACAACTTTGAGGAAACAGACAATTAAAAATACACTGAAATCCCAACTGCAACGCTTCTCACCTGTACAGGTCTGTGGACATTGATGTGAGGCAGGAGGGGCTGACGAATGTGCGCTAGCAGCTTTGTGTAGAAGGTAAGTACCTGCTGCTTCATCCCTGGTGGACACTAAACCACACAAACAGAATATGTGAGAGGTTAATTGACTGCTCCATCAAAATAGATGTGTTCTTTCTCTACATGCAAATGCAGCAGTGCTGATTAACTTAAGAGTTAAGCAGAACTGTGCATTCACAGAGTCATTTGTGAGCTTCACTGTTGCACTTAGGCTGATTGCACACTGACAGCTGTGTCAAGCTGCCCCAACCTCCATGGGCTCAGTGTCCACAATAAATCCTCAACCCAGGGTTTCTCTAAATTTTCAACATCACATGTACAAATGTAGGTTCCACCTCACAATGTGCGTATTTTCCTGGCTGTGTAGTTCATGTAGTTACCAAAGCATCATTGTCTTACATCTGCCTTTCCCAAGGTGTAGAGAGTTTCCAGGATCTTATGATGTAGGAGATACTCCATGCAGGGTCCTGTCTCTCCCGATTCCCTTTCCCCTTCCTCCTGGGTCAGGATGTCCAGCATCTGTTCCAGGTGGGATGGGATGTTGGTGTCTGTGACTGGTGCTTTGTCATCTAACATGGGAAAATACAGAAACATTCAAGAATCTAACTCTAAGGCAAAAATACTCTTCAGAATTCATTTCAATATAGTTACTGAGATGCTATTTTTGTTTGTGTTCTGAAAGCAAGGTTGAAGGTTAGTTTCCAGAAATGAAAAACAACAATACTTAACCAGAAAACAGCCAGATTATTTCTGTCAATCATGAGGTCTGATGGAGGTCAAGCTGCCCAAAAGTCACCACAGAGGCAGAGACCAAGTTTAGTCAATCCATAAGGCTGTACAACCAGTGATTACATGAAAACATGCTCGACTAGCTCAGAGTTCAGATAATCCTCCACTGGGTGCTCACACTAAATCTAAATAAACAAAGGCTAAACATCTGTGACCAGAAGTTGTCAGAACTTTACATGACTTATTTTGTTCACTAACTACATCTGAGATTTAACCTGACACAGACACACGTAATGACCTCTTCATGTGCAGATCCCTCGGGCATACATGAAGAAAGCATCGTCATACACTGGGCTGCGTTGGTCCAGACAGAGTTACTGAAGTCTGTAGCAAATTCAACCAGCATTCTCAGCATACTTCACAAGTATGGGCTGTCAGACAAGCAGTTATAACTAGAAAATGCTGTCATTTGTTTGCTTTTCAAATAGGCCATTTTAAGACAGTGTCTTGCTACTTTTTAGGTGCTTACCATTTTAAAAACACTTAGTTATCTTTAACTACATTATTGTTACGTACAGTATGCTCAATTTCCTGCCATTGAATATTACACTGGGGATCCTGGTACAACAATATTCAAGGCAACCATCTGTACAACAATCAACCTCTTGGATATTGTGACCATAGCAGATGTTAGATTATTAACATTATTACTTACCAGAAGTCTCAATGTAATAATGTGTGATGGCCTTCCAGTGATAGACAAAGTCTTCCTGCAAGGGCAGTGATGGGGCGAGCTGAAACAGATAAATTACAGATATAAACATATAGTTTATTTGTACTGCTAGGCAGGAGAGACCACAGTAATTATTACAACAGCGTGTCTAAACACACTTTCAGTATTAAGACATTAAGAAGACTGGTTGGTTTGGGAAGGGTGGTGTCTAGCTTGCTAAATCTTCTACTGTTCATTACTATCTTCTGGTTGCTTAAACGTTTCTAATGTAAACACTATTTGAGTCAGTGTGTTCTGATCTAAGACTGAGCCCAGCTGCTTACAAAGCGTTTGAGATTAGAGACAAACTTTCACTATCAAGTGACATACTGGTTTACACTTGTCATGGCGCTTATCCACACCTACAAGCTATTTAACAGAATACTTAGCTAATATTTGAGGTTTCCCTATTAACTTGTTACTACGGTTCAAGTCATAATGCAAACATCTATTGTTTGAGACCCTTCAGAAGAATCAACTAGGGAACTGGTTTCAGGCAGGCTAATGTTGACTGCTAGCTAGTTAGCTTGCTGGCTAACGTGCAGCGTTGTGTTTTTCCCACAGCTGTGGGACACTGATATTAAAACGTTTGCGCAACATCCACTTGGGCCGTCCAGTTGTTTCAACACCACTCCTCATGATAAAAACCCCGCTGTTTGAAACGAGATAGCTAGTTTCCCAGCTAGTTACAACATTAGCTTAGCTTCTTCAGGTGACGTCGGTTGCTAACTAGCACAGTTTGTCAAGAGATCTTTAAAACAGGTGACTCGCTATTGTTAAGAAAATAATAACATGGATGTGTGATGATTAGTGTTATAAATGAACGGACTGACAAACACGCTTGTTATTACATAGTAATTGGCAAGGAAGGGACAAATTGAGAACACAAACACAAAACGCTAACATTAGCTTTTGGCTAATTACTAGCTCGCTAGTTAGCAACGTATCCTTAACGCTGACGTTGTGATAGGTTGATGTCTGGGAGACCATTTTCAACCAAAATTGGGGTTAACACAACAGCAAACAAGTAGATAGATGTACGTTGTAGTAAATACTCACCGCTTCCACAGCGTGCTGGAGAATGGACGTGAATTTGGAGAACATTTTGTTCTTGGACTGGACTAGTTTCTCCCGAGAAGACCTAGAGAATTCCTCTATCTTCTTCCTGTTGCTACCGCCCCGATCCAGATTGGAGGTTTCATACACTGACCCTTGTAACGAAAGAATAAGTGAGAGCAATAAAACCGTAACACGTTGCTGGCCTCAGGATTTCACAGGCCTGGCAAAGCCACTGTAAACAAGACGTCCACAGACTCGAGCAACGTATGCTCACTTTGGACACGGTGGCACTTCCCTCGCCAAACGCTACCGACTTTTACCAGCAGGGGGCGCAGGAGGACAAGACACCGGCTTATAATCACTGACGATGATCGATGCGTACAAATGAAGGCAGCGGCTAATACAATACATTCAATGAGGGACGATGATCGATATTTTCAGCAGAGAAACGAGAATCAATTAGCCTACTTCAAGCACAGAAGCACGTGTGTATAGGATTTCGATAAATAAGCAGCAAAATAATATGTGCTGGAAAATTAACTGATTCTCTTCCCACGTGATAATTTGGACTATTCATTTCAAATGACAGCGTTTTTTCCCCTCAGGTTGTGTTGATGTAATATTTGCTTCGAGAGTCGCTGCATTTAGGGGAAAGTTGAGGAATCCAAGTGATTGAAGGGATTGTTTTTTTTTTCTTCCACTAAAAAAAAAAAAAGTTGTATTAACGGAATAAAAAGAGAAAAGCAACATTCATTGCTCCAGAGCGCCTGTCAACTTTACGATTTAGCTCAACTATCGCCAAAACAGCACAGTCATACCAGACATTGAAAAAAGTAGGCTAGACGATTTCAGGTTTAGGTGACCTGACGGTAGCAGCAGCTGAGGAATTTCAAGATTGATTTCATTTATATGTCCGATATTCACTGATATTATGTTCAAATATGGACATAAACTTGTTGGAAAATAAGAAGGATGCTGTCTGTTCCAGGACACGCCCTGTCGCTGGAAAGTGCTCTCTCCATCGCGCAGCCTTAGACTAGTCTTCCCAAATCGCAGGCTGTATGTTTCCTTGTGTTTAACCACCCCATTAAATGAGAAGAAGAAGAAGGAAAAAAAAAAAAAAAACTTAAAGCAGAGATAATATCTGACTGTTAAACGCTTCTTTTCCCCCTTTTTATTTCTTCCAAACTATACCGGGGCATCTCCTGTGAATCTCGGCAAAGAAAAAGAGGCTCTACCTACCGGGCATGTCTGCTAGAGGTGAGTATCTTTTGCCGCAGAAGCCTTCATAACAATACATATAGAGGAGAAAAAAAGTCGCTTAATTTTGGGGGAGGAGGAGAAGGGAGGGGGTCTTTGGTCCGAGGATGGATGCAATGGAGAAGAGAGTCCATTTGCGTCGTCTTTCGGGAGGATCAGGCTGTGATAATGACTCTGTTATTCTAAGTAGGTTACACCGGTGCATAGCTGAAACTACAGCCTCCACTGCTGCAGCTTTCTGTGGACAGCCTACAACTTATTTTGTTCATATGAACATTATGTGTTCTGCTGCAGACTATAAATAGATCATACTTTTGTAATGATGAACATTATTTGACTGCTGTTTCCTTATTATCTCTAATCAGAAATGTTGCCTGTCATGAATTAAAAGCTGCACACAGTCAAACTGTTGCCTAAATGAAATCTGTTGATGAAGGCTCTTTTTTCAGTTACTATCTGTAAAGTGGAGTTGTAAAATCTGATTATTGCTGATTATCAGGTGTTTGGCTGAGATGACAGTGTTTGCACACTGTCATTTGGTACAATTGTTTAAGGTTGAGAAAATGTTGTCATGTCTTGCTGTATTTTAAAAAGAAGAACTGATGCGTGCACACAGTGCAAGTGGACCATGTTTGTTCCCATCAGGTGGGCCTCAGTACTGTCCTGGATTTGTGTCAGATGACTGTCCTCTGGCAGAAGAGATAAAGAGCCTCCAGCTGTTCCTGCTATAGGTTGCGGTCAGGTGGTCGGACTGGTTGATTGAAATGTGGATAAAAGTAGAGAAGATGTTAACATGAACTCAAGGTTATTATACCTTCTCTGCAGCTGAATTCATCATGACGGGTTGGATCCTGTTATTGGGTTAAACATCAATCATTTGAAAAGAACCTCCCTGCTGTACAGTGTGTCACTCCCCTTCAGACTGAGCCCATATAGCAAGTCGACTTTGAACCTGCCCCATTGTCGATGTGGCCTACTGTATATCTGTCCTCCATGGTATCTGGTGGAGATCGATAGAACTCAGAGCCCACCACTTGACAACCCCCCTGTGGTTCACAGATCTGATTAGTACACTTAAGCTCCTGTGAATGGCCAATCATCATTCATGAGAAGTAACTACCCTACACCAAACAGTTGTACAACAGTGAAGTGTCAATTATCTCTGTGTTGGTTGGACAAGTGTGGGGCTGTTCATTTATTATCACATTTAAATCAGGCACATTGGCACAAACGTGAGCATTTGTAACGGTATGTAAAATCAAACACAAATATCTGTCATATTTTTTGACCATCAGTTAATAGTCATAACCGAACATCTCCTGTTTGAGCTTTTAGAAAGTGAGGATTTTGTGCTTGTTTTTTCAAATATGATTTTGGACTTAGTATCTATGGCTTGTGGATTTTTGGTTGGCCCAAAACACACAAGTGGAAAACACAACACAGTCCTTATAAAATTTCTGATGGGTATTTTTAATGGCTCTATGCCAACAACAGTGGTAACCAAAGTCATGTTTTTGGGTTAACGTCATGAAGAGACCCCTTTTGGCACCAACATTCACTCTGACTCAAGAGTAAACTGATTAGATCAAAGTACACTGTGACCTCACAAAACCTGTTTTTGAATCTTTGAATGTGAAATCTCAAAACCTTTGAACCTTTAAGCAAATGTCTTCACATTTTGCTCAAATGTTAACTCAGACTCAGAATTTATTTGAATTTGATGGTCAAAGGTCAAGGTCCCTGTGACTCTAGGGGGAGGCGTGGGTATCACTCATGAACTTCACCATTACCTCTATCCCTCAATATTATCCTTTAACTTTTATATGGAGTTGCTTAAACTTCTAATTTTCTTGCTGTGAAATGTCCTCCAGTTTCAACCAACACGTTTACGCTCTCAGTATACTTTTATAATTAACAGCCATTTTTTCAATTGTCAAACAAGCATTAGCCATTACTGTGCTCTCAGTCTGGCAGCCACTCACCCTCCACCCCTTTTATCAGCATAGGGCCATCAGCTTTTACCTTGAAAGTGATGACCTTCCATTAGTCCCCATATACCCTTGCGGACATGCTACTTAGTGGCATCATATTTCCTGTGCTGTTTTCTTTTGCTTTCAATCTCTTGAGATGGTTTTATAAAACCTTTATTATCCTGAGGATGTAGACAGAGCGCGTATTATATATCATTTCAAGCAGTGCAGTCACTTTAATTTCTACCCATGAGTTGCTCAGTATGAGTCTTCCACTGATGACCATTGAGCAGAGGGGGTTAAGTGCATTGTTCAAGGTCACCCTGGCAGTGGCATTCTGGGGAGTATTTCTTATCAAATTTCTCCATCATTCTCGCTCCTGGTCTGGGAAATCTCCCACAGTTTAGCCATTAAGTATAATCTCCTCATTTATTTTTCTAGTAGATGGTTTCGCTTCTGCTAATGCCTTTGGTTTTCTAACTGTTTTGGTTTGTTTATCTTGGTCCATTTAGGTTAGTTGTCTCTGGTCCACCACTGACTCTTAAAGCAACACGATGAATAGCAGAGTTCTCACATATGTGGGTCAGTGTTGTTCATTCAGGTTTTTGCTACCCTGGAGCAGCTGGATCACCCGGTGTATTGTGTTTTATAGTACCATTTTATGTGCTTTGTTGTAAAGTATTAAAGTTTGCTTCTTTTATGCACTCTAGGTTTACCCCTCTTTTCCAAATGAAACTTTGAACCACTAATCAGAGTTAACCACAGGAATCTGCCATTGCAATTTTCAATATGCATAAAAGCTGTTTTATTTTCCAAAAACATTATGTTGAACAATTTGTATATTTTCATCTGACTTTGGTTATGGTTTCACCTCCTTGTTTATTCCCTACCCTGAATAGAAAGAACTTTTTCCAATAATCAGATCTTAAAATAACCATTGCATTTAGATGTCTTGATAGCTTTAAGTGACAAGCAACAAAGAAAGCCTCCCTCCCTTTCAACACCTGGTACACTTCCAATTTTTCCCTGCACTGACTTCCTTCCCCGCCCCGCCCTTTCCATAAGCAGGGTTAGCACATAAGCTACTGTACCTGTTACCCTGCAGTGTAATCTGGATGATCAATGGTGGATGAAAAAAGGAGGCATGGCTCCATTCTGCAGTAACCCAATCTGATGCCTCCTCCTTATCCGATCACTGGAAAAAGGCTGCTCATTCTCCAACAGCACGACCCTCCGCATCAGCACTTTTCCTCTTTGTCTGTGTGTGTCTCTGTGTGTGTTTGCACACTGTATGTCCCGTAGGAAGGGTTTCTGTGCACGCGCATGCATGTGTCCTGGCAAAATCCTGAATAATTGATGAGCAGAGGAAGGGGAGTGAAAGTGGTGCTGGACGGGACGGTGTTTGTGGGAGTGTGTAGAGATGGAGGAGAGGAATACAGCGAAGCAGCAGCCTGGCTACGATGGGCTTTGCAACTACGCCCAAAAAATCACCTCCTGCTTCGGACTGGATGGTAAGACAGGGGAAGCATCATGCGCAGGGGGGGAGGTGTGTGTTTCTTCCAGTGTGGAGCAGGATGCAGAGACGACAGAGGCTATAAAAACATTTGGTGTGATGCTAATTCGCTGTGTGCAAAGGCAGCAGCCTTGTTTTTTACGAGCATATATGTGCTGATTTTCGAGTGTGAGGGTAGTTGTGTCAAAGCTACCACACAGTGGATGACAAATGGAGGGCAGTGCCTCACTGCAGCAGAGTAGCATGTCCTTAGATACTCTCAGGTCCATGTGTCTGCACGTGTGGGCGTAAGAGTGTACGTCTTCTTGCTCATATCTCGCTATCAGACTTTATCTCTTCTTTGGAATGAAACTCGAATAAGAACGGAGGAGTGTATGAGAGCAGAACCTGAATTAAGCTAAATCAGCAAAGTAGTGTATTGATGTAAACATTAAGCTCAGGCAACCAAGCTCCAGCCATCTTCGCTCTGTGTCCCCCCTCTCAAACAAGGAGGAAATTCATTAAATCTGAAGTGCAAGCCAAGCCTGGTATCTCCACGCAAAAAAGGATATTTTATGCTTTGTCATTGTGTGCTGTGTTTTTTCATCAGATTTCATCTGCGTACCTCAGTTCATTTCACTTGGTGGGAGAAAGTGGATAGCTTTAATTAGCCTTATCTGTTTGAAGAATGTTAGATGTCATGGAGGGTTGTTTTAGTTATTAATCTGTGCGTGTGAAAAAGCTGGTTCTGTCGCAGTAGCACCATTCCTTTTCTTCACAAAACCACAATGTTTCTTGCTCATTTCAAAACAGATCATTTTAGGGTTACATTGTTGTTTTTGTGGCTCTGCTTGCACCTCCTACCGGGACAAGTTGCTGACTCAAAATTTTACCTTGCGTTGAACTCACATTTACATGGAAGGTCAATACGTCGCTTGGCTCAATAAGGAGTGTGTGTGAAGGCTAGACTTTAGTAATATGGATTTGACTCCTTAAGAAGACGGTGCAGAGGGTTTTGCAGAAACAAATCCATCCCAATATTAGAGACTTTAAAGATTAAAAATGTAGAACATGACTTCTTACTAAGTTACATAGTCTAAAATCCTATTTGTTTATCCAGCGATGTTACAGAATAACCAAGAGTCACTGCTGCCATTTCTTCCCCAGTGCTGATATAGTTATACAATATTTTATTTTGAAGGATTTTGCAGGGCTTCTGCATTGTTGGCGGCTGGAATGACCTTACTGTTCACTGACCTCGTAAAGGACTGGCAGACTTCCAAAGCAATGTACTCTGAAAGTGCTTCTTGGCTCACAATGATGCTGCACATTGATATGCATCCATTTCTGTACCTGAATCCACTTCAATGTGAATTATATGTCACTCAGAAAGACACAAAAATAATGTGTGGCACAGTCACTGATTCCCAGGACAGATGTGAATACACAGAGCAAGAATGGGGATCCACGAGTCACATCAGGTGGAGGGACTCCCACCAAACACTGGTCCAACCTGAGCCACCCAACCCCACCCAGAAGATAATCATAGGCTCGACGTCAGCCCTAAGCTGCTTAAGGAACCAGGCTGGTTCTGCTGAAGACACTCACTGTGTAAGCTCCTTCCTATGTGCCTCATTCTGCTTTACCTACAGCAGAGTGCTTTGTCATACCTACTGGCTGCTGTTTGGCATCACCACCTCAAGGTGGACATCAGCACTGCACTTCCTCCATCAGCTGCATGGTTGAGGTGAAAGGTGGAGGGAACCCGACGGAAGGAGTTTCCACTGCAGATCTCACTGGATATTGCCATGATCTAATGATGAGGCGCTGTGAAGTTGTCCATCAGGCTTCTTGCAACTTTGTGTCAATGTTGTGCCTCTGTGACTGTAATTCTTCATGTCCAAAGACTGGACTGACTGGATTTTAGAGGAGGTCTGAGTTCGACCTTGGCCGACATCTACTTGCTGTGCTTCACCTTTCTGTGTGGGACGGTTGAGACGTAGCAGGACGACATGCCCAATCTGCCCAATCTCAACAGCCTGGGCAAACTGTGCAGCTCCAACCGGACTCACAACGTCGACCGTGTCCGGGTGAAACGCAAGAGCTCAGTCAAGCGCATGTCCATCATCGAAGATGGGCATGTAGCTGAGGTCCTGTACCTTATTCCCAAACAGTACATGGATCAGATGCCCAACCTCAACCCAAGTGACTATTATCTAAGTGAGAGGCTGAACGATGTCGCCACAGGTAGGACAGGAGAAAAGATGTCTCTAAACATTTATTCACCTATCTCCTATTAAAGCTGCCCATCCTAGCTGTGGGTAGGGGGTAACTGTAGTCTCATTCAGCATTAGTAATGATTGTTTAATCAATGAGTAATAAACAATAGCCATTAAATTGGAAAAACTGTGTTTATTGCTTCTCCATTCGCTTCCTTTCTCATGCATCTACTTTTCCTCCCTCAGTCCTTTGTTAATACCATAAGAGGCTGTTGTTTTGGTCCCTTGTCTGCTCCGCTTTACATTCTGTTTGCGAGTAAGTGTCTGAAAGTGAATTGATTAGTTGTTGCTCAGAGATTACTTGATTGTAATTGGATGACAATGAGTGATTACACTTCTTGAGGCTTGTCGCACTGGATCTGTGTGTATGTGTAAAAGCTCCTGTGCACAATTTACACAACTGTTTATGCGTAACATTAAACCATGTTGCTGCAAAAGTTGGAAAAAATCCCAAAATTTAATCACCGCCACTCTCCATAGTTATATAAGGCAAAACGATATTGCAAGGAGACTCCTGATGTTTGTTTGTTTGTTTGTTTTGCCAAGGAACATGCGAAAACAACTTGGTGGCTTATATCAGGATTACAACTTGGGCAAATCTAGATTTTCAGACTATGTATTCTCTGACTGGATGCCAGGAACAGTAGTAAAGTCATCATTGCTTGGCACAAGTTATTTTGAAATACCACCATCATCAGCAGTTTCTTCTATTTTAGAATCAACATTGGCTTTTAGCTCTGGTTCAAGGTTTGTCTGTGACAACTGACCCTGAATCAAAGTTCACAAAAGTCATACCCACTTTATTTCCTCAGTGATGATTAAATCAGCTGCTTATATTCAGTGAGTTCTACAGAGGCCAAGTCTGGGTCATTTGACTGCTGATTTAACCTTTTTGTACAGGACAAATTCTTCTATGCCTTTTCAGAGTGTCAGTGTGAGTTTGAAAGACTTTAATCATTTTATTCACCTTTAACCTTTTTATAAAGCTTTCAAGTGATGAGACATCAACTCCAACTAATCTGGTACATTATGTTCATTGTCTCTATGCTGTGAATAATGCTGCATTTGTTTCTATTTCACCCACTGAGTGCTTTTCAATATGAGTGGTATTGATTCTGTTCCCTAAGTGAGTGTTTGATGATACCTCAGAGAGGAAGTTTTCTCATGACAACAAGTCAGCAGCTTCTGGAAAGCATAGATTGTTGAAATGAAAAGAATTTAGCTTCTCTTTTGTCAGCGAACGTTGCAGTAAAAATATACTTCTGTGTGATGAGAGAAGCCACAAAACAGGAATGTGAATGTAGCATGAGTGAAATGCACTTTGAAGAAGAGATTCTAATTGCACAAGATTGCTGTTCAAAACTGTTCTCACTGTTTTGTAATCCATTTTAAAATAGAGACAAGCTGGTGAAGTGCTTGTTATCATCCATAAACAGAAAGGCAGGTCCATGTTCCAAAACAGTTGAAAAGTTCATCTTTGTTGTGAGTTATTGTTTTACTGTAATGCTATGTGTCTGTTAGATGTATGAAACGCTGCAAATTGTTATCCAGTGTATAGGATGTGTTGACACTTCTATGTGTGTGTATTAGTGTGTGTGTGTGTGTGTGTGTGTGTGTGTGTGTGTGAAATCTACTATAGTATTCACACATAATGTCAGTTTGGCTTCACTGGCCCTGTAACTGTAAATCAAATGACATTTATTACTGTCTATTAAATGCACATGTGACATGATATAGTGCCCAATCTGCACTGATTCGAGGCCTTTGCAGTCTATAGTTTCCTGTTCAGGTTATTAATGGACAGTCAGACATGGATCATCCATAGGTGGGCCAAATACAGTAGAAAGCTCTCATCCACGGATAATAGGCTTTTCTACTCAGGAATTGCTCTTGGCGAGCTTTGTGTGGCATGAATGTCCAGGAGCTCCTCTGGAGATTATTAAAAAGAGGCAAGATGATAATAAGTCCATTACACAGGGGCAGGACATCTTTGTATTGTATTTAGTAATTCAGTCCCGCGCTGTAAAACTCAAGTAGATGGTTTTTGAGCGGCCAGTTATTTGGAAAATAACTCTTTTTTTTTTTTTTAAATGAAATTCTCATCGTCATCATCACAGACTCATCATATATTTCCCTCCCGTCGTAATAAAAAAGGGTGGAGTGCCAGAGAAACGTCGGTTAGCTGTTTTTATGGTTTGCCTCACTGGCATGACTCCATCGCCTGATGAGAAGAAAACGCCCCTTTTCGAAAACCTTGCACGTGGATGGGTATCCAGCAGGTGGCACAGTTGACACTGCAGTGGATGAATGCATTCTGAATGCAAAATGGGATGCCTGCATCAGCAATCACTGAGGTGGTGCTGATGCAAAACTATCCCTCCCGCTCAGTCATAGAAAGGTACAGTGAGACACATGGATCAGTGATTGTGTGGTCATTTATATTTGCTGATGGGACATGGCTGAGTTACCTCAGAAATCATATTTTCTTTAGCTCACTCACCAGAGTTTCATTTTCCCTCTAGGAGGAAAATGATAACACACACACACACATATATATATATATATATATATTGTAAAACACTGGGTGAAAAAAGTATTTGTAAATAATTCTATACAATATAATCCAATATGTGAGGAGCAAATGAATGTGTTTTAGCATGCAAGCAGTTCACTTTATAGTGATGCATAACTCTTTATGGTGTACTAAAACAGAGTGGTATCCAAAGCAACAAAATAAACAGAGCAACAAATTGCAAACAGAAAGTGTTTTCCTCAGTTTTTTTGAAAGGGATTTGCATAAATTTTTCATGCTGTAAATGTCGCTTTTTTTTCCCTTGCAGATCTTCCTTGTCTTCCATATGTGTTTGTTCTCTAATGTAGAGTTGACAAGAAACTTTGACCATTCGTGTGATCATTTCAGATGCATATGAGCTGCTGTGTTGTGTCAGCCTCGACCAGGAATGTGCTCTCCCGTGCTCCCTGTAATTGGATTTCAGAGGATCCACTAAAGATATTAATACAGAGCTCATGCTAGAAGCAATACGATTATTAGCAACTTAGGCTGTCACTCAAGGTTAGCCTGGCTTTACTGCATGATGATCAGTTTGACAGTGTTGATTGGATTTGATTAGATAACCCATATTTTCTATTATTCTTGATACCGTGGTTAATATTCTCAAAAAGCCCTCTTCATTCTAGCAGCTTGTTTTTGAATGCTGGATAATGTGTTCGCTGCATCTTTTATTTACTTTTAATTATTAATTTTGGTGCTGTAACCACCTCCTGTCACTGTCATGAAAGACCAAAATTTCAGTCTTTTCCTCAATGGCTTTTTTGATGATAATATTAAGGCTCATGCAGCCTGTGTTTTGTTAAATGTATTCATCAGTACACTCATTTATGTTAAAGGTAACCAGTCTTTCAGTGCAGCCGGCTAATTACTGCATCGAACAAAGTAATTGATCTCTGCCTGATGGGTTGTAGTGATACAAAGTCTTTACAGTGCAGTGATGTGGCTTATTCCCAGTTAAACTTAGCTGAACTCTTTATTCTGAACTCTTACGATACAGTATAGTTTACAATGGAAAAAGAGTCTGAATATATAGAATGTGTGAATAGGGACAAGATGTTATAGCTGAAAAGGAGACAGTAAGATTAAGTGTATGAATATAAGGAGGTCTGTAATGGGAACTGGAGGTTACTGTTTTGGTCAAACAGAAGCAGCAGCAGCAGCCACCTGGTTGCTGCAGTGAGGAGGCGGCTGACACTACAGAGGGGCTGAGAAAGGGACTAGGAGGGGAAGAGGAGGGAGGAGGAGGAGTGGGCAGAGGAGGGGGAGGAGGAGAGGGATGGGAGGAAAACAGGCAGTCGGGAGGCAAACCCCACGCTGTATAGCGGTGTTTTCGGGAGGAGAGCTTCTATAGCGCCTACACCTCTCTCTCTCTTTCTCCCTCTCTCTGTCTTGCTCTCTTTATCTGTGGTGTCTCAACTCCCTTTTTTATTTGCTCTCCCGTGCTGACTGAAAAAAGGAACTAGCAGCTCATCTTTGTTACTGGTGATCAAATCTCAAAGCCTTTTCTGGTGCAGATTTACCTGGATTCCAATGGTCATGGTCAAAGAAAAAGGTATTCCAGTGGTCATGGTCAGAGTGCGTGTGTGTGTGTGTGTGTGTGTGTGTGTGTGTGTTTTTATAGGATATCTTTTGCCTGACGTGTTGTTGTTGGTGTGTGTAGATGTGCAGCATTTCCAGCTGGATTTGCACTGTTGTGTCTGGTTGTTAAAATTAGATTTAGTTTGACTGAATCTCCAGTCTGTGATTTGATCTTTTTTTCTTAGATGTGTGGGTACATATGATGCAGTTATGGGTTTTATGGGTGTGTTGCTGGGAAGAAGCATGACTAAGACACAGAATAAATGTGCATCATTTACATTAATGCATTTTCTCTATGTTCTGTAAGACTTGGATGTGCTACGCCCTTTCTCCATACTCTCCAGCAGCTGATGCTTGTGTTGGAGTCGGCTCAATTTGGCAGCGTCAGGCTTTATGTAAATGTATGTTGGAACAAAGCATCTGGCTTCTTGCACCGGAGCTTGACAACAAATATGAAATGTTCGGGGCTAAACTAACATTTAGCTGTGGTTTTAAACGGTATGGAGGCGGAATAAAAAGGTAGCATGCAGAGAGGAAAAGTGGAGCACCAGAGTAGGGATCTACACTGCGCAGAGCTATGGACCCGCACTCTCCGTGTCTCACTCTCTCTCTCTCTCTCTCTCGCTCTGTCTGCAGCCGTTGCCGTGGCGACCATCTAAAAGGTACACTCCATTGTTGTCAGTTGTGGCCTCATTCATGGCGTCCTGTCAAAAGAAAAAAGGTGATTGTTTCCACCTATAACTGAGGTCGCCCAGCTGTCATGGGATGGAGTAGGTGAAATCAGTGGGGGCACGGGCCAGAGACATTAACATTCCCGGCAAATTACTGGGGTATGCGAGGTTGACCATTGTTCCTCGGGATGACTCACAACGAGCAGCAATGGAGACAGTTTTATATCTTTAAGAAAAATTCAGCTTTGCTCAAACTGGAAGTAATGCTAATAATTCTCTGTCACTATGTGTTAAATTAAACTGAAGCAGCTTTTATGGGCGCCTATAAATATATATATTCTTGAGACTTTATTTGCTGTAATGGGAAAAAAAGTATTACATCACTTTTCCAATTAGTTCACTGGACTGGAAATGCACATAAAAGTCATTAATCACAGTAATGTCTCGGTCAGTATGTCATCACCAGTAATACTGTATTTTACAGTAAGTTCTTACACTTTCTCAAGTCAGCCAACTTGATATGTTATTGCTGTGTGTCAGTGGATGTTTAGACTGAGTTGGTGCTTTATGTGTGGGCATGTGATATTTCTGTGTTTGTCTGAAAATATTCCCAGCACCTGAACACATTTTCTTGTTGTTCATATGAGCATGTAAGGTTTGTTTATGTATCTAACAGTGGTAACTGGTGGCTGAAGGCGGCGTCCAGCTCTGGAGCTGTTCTCTTGATGTGGCCTCGACAACACCACAAAGAAAAAGGCTTAACCATCGCGTCCCCGTGCTGGCAGAACACCCGTAACCTCTGGCTGCCACATGTTCATCTTCTGCAATCCCTCTCTGAAAGTTTTAACATTTCATTTCCTTAACCTCTCTACCTCGCCTTGCCGACTCTCGGGATTTGTTGGTGGCGGGAGGCTGCTCTGCGTTTATTGTTAACATTTGGAGGCCTCTAGTTTTACACAGAAAGCTGTGGGAATGCTTTTGCAACCTAAGATTTCACTGTGTATCCTCAAGGGGTCTCATCATGCAACCTGTCTGAGGCCAGGTGGGCTCTGTACCAAGATGCACAGCGGACCAAATACTGAATTATACTGTGTGCTCAGAATGATGAATCATAACCAAGGGATTGCAGTGTTAGCGTTTTGTCTGCGTGCAGGCGGTTGTCCTATTTTCAAAGCCAAGAATACCCTTGAAATAGTTTGTAATTTAATGGGGCCATGAGTACCAAAGGCGCTCTGATCTTTTTTACCTTCATTTACATCCACTACTGAGATTTGTGCACATTTGTACCTTTAGTAGATTTGTTTATGTTCTTCCCCTTTCTCACGTCGTCTGCATTAAATTACATAAGAATCCCTGCTGACCGAGCTCTGAGAAATTAGATAACCATCATCACATGTATGTCGCCTGCCTCGTGCAGAGAAACACCAACTCCCTGAACTGGCTGCATTGACAATCTGCATCATTTTCTTTTGACATGAAAGTCAAGTGTCATGTGCTGTCTGTAGCTGCCTCCCTTGATTTTGCAGAGTGCTGCAGACAAACTGCAGTGGTGCCTCATCTTTGAAGCTTGCCAGTGTCTACCCCATGAAAGAGGAGCTAAATCCTTTCACAGACATCAGTGTAACACACACTCTCATAGACACACACTGTTTGTACAGCTGGCACACAGGACCAGTATATACAGATGAGATAAGTGGCTGACCGGAGGGAAGAGACGGTCACTGACCTAAAATGCACAGGCTAAAACAACATGGAAGACATGAGGAAAGAATACACAGACTGCAGCCATACATTGTGGCAGTCAACAAGCATAGTCTCTGTCTGGCATCAATCGGTTTGATTAACACAGGAAATATGACACAGGAGTGAGGGGCCATAATGGGCTGTCATTCAGAGGCAAAGGACCAAGGCTTTCATCAGCTCCTATTCTAAAAACACAATAGCTTCTACAGCTCATGAAGCCACCATTGTCTCCTCTGAGATAAGTGGCTGGACTGGAAGTCTCTCTCTCTCTCTGTTTATCAGTGTATTATTATTACAACTGTGTACCTGCACAACAACAAACACCCCACAGTGTGGAGTTCAAGCGTTCAAAGCAGATCATTATTCCAAAGCCATGTCCCTGAGGATTAGTTATTCAAGGTTTGGAAGCCTGGTGGAGGCCAACGGGGTTCCCCCCTACAATTTGTGCCCGTGTTTGAAGTGCTTTGTCTGGGACACTGGTGGTGGGGCACAGGGGTGGGGAAGCAGTGAATATAGCCATACATATTCATGGAGGGAGGGTTAAGAGCTTCTTGTTATGTCGTGGTGATAAAGAGCTTCAAATGCCCTCCCCCCAAAAGACACACACACACACACACACTCGTTAGATCTGGCTTTGGGATTTGGTGAGCATATTTTTTGCCCTATGATATATTCATGATGGGACAGACCCCCTTGGAATATTCTATCCTGAACTGAAATTGTTGGATGGATATGGGACTAAAAAGTGCAGTGCACAGTGTCTGTGTGTGTCTGTATGTGTGTGTGTGTATATATGTGTGTGTATGTGTGTGTGTGTGTGTGTGTGTGTGTGTGTGTGTGTGTGTCTGTATGTGTGCGTGCTCTGTTGCCCATGAAGTAAACACATCTGGAGCCAAAAGGCATGGATGCCAGGAGTAGAAAGGACTGCTTTTACCTCTCTCTTCATCTATATCTGTCTCTCTTTGTCACACATATGAAATACACACTCAAACGGCACATGTATACATACTATCCAGAAATGCACACATACACATACACACAATTATGCACATGCTCCTCTGAGGCTGATATCTGTCTGTACTGGAAACTCTTCTGTCTGTGAATCTTATGGTAACAAAAGAAGCGAGTGGCTGAATATTTCATTAGATGTTTTTCATCTTTCATCTATTGTTTAATTGAGCTCCCCTCACTAGCTCTACTATGATCATACATTCCTCAGGGTTTGTGGTAGGAAATGAAGGCAACACAGTCTGAAGCGTCCTCTGTGAATCCCACACTTTCTGTTGATAACCCCACTCTATTGTTATTTACCAGCGAGGCCGGGGAACGTATTACGGGAAAATCTGTCCTCAGGGGATTCAAGATGGCCTTCCTCACTTCCCTCCAGAGTATAATCTGCAGCCTTTATTATTGCCAATGCAGCAAGGCTCTGTTTAAAGAGGGTGGTGGTGGAGGAGGTGGAGGAGTGGGTTTAGGGGTGGAGAGAGCAACCCCCTTTCCTTTGCGCCTGGCTTTGGGATGCTCTGCTGGTTATTGTTCCCTCAGTGCCATGTGTGTGGTGTGTGTGTGTGTGTATGTGTGTGTGTGTGTTCATTGTGTGTTTAGGCTCATATCAGTCACTTTATCCCCCTGGTGATGAGGCAGGACAGATCACCCCGTCAGCACAGCCAACTCATCCAGCCCAGAATAAAGAATGTGAGCAGCCGTTGGAAAAATTGCGCTACTGTACATTTGCTCTGTGCTAAGGTTTTATCATGTAGCACATGCTTACTTATTTATAGCATTTTATATTGTATACATTCAAGAAGAGGCCATTTTGCTGCTATCACAGTAACCCCTAAGATTGCTTGTACTCATGCATGTGTAGACACAAGAATTGTAAGTGTGGAGTCCTGCTAAACATTTGTGTGCTAACCATTTGTTTGGACTTTTATGTCCAAACAAATGGATCAATCTGATTCCTTTAGCAGTTTTAACAGCCATTTATATGTTGGCTTCCTCATTTTTCATGAACTACCATGTTCGGTATCCATGTTGGCTTGATGTTGCCACAGTCCCCCCATGTGCAGCCCCTGCTTGAGGCAAACATAGCACTTCACAGTGGAAGAGGCGGATTAAAGTTGGAAAAACACATCGCTCTCATAGATTCCCATCCAAACCTCAGTTTTTTAAGATCCACTGTGCATGGGATTCAAACATCTGTCTTGGATTTCTGTCAACCTGTTATGACGTTAGCAATGTTGACTTTTCCATTCTGGGTTGTCCCTACTGACAGCACTCTATGAAATGTTAAAAATACTAAGTCGGCAATGGAAACAGGCTCAAGGAGAGATTGTTGGCATCACAGCTATGAAAAATATACACTTTGGAGCTGCTCTTACATTAATGTTGGATAAAATGGCTGTGTAATGTGAAAGGCTTATCACATAGTGACAATCCCTCAGAGAATTAAGATATGTCCTTTGGGAGTTGATGGAGACCAGGGCAGCTGAAAGGAAAGTGGATGTTGAACTGAAAAGTCACAAAATCATTATAAACAAGACTCTAAATGAGTGTTTGAGGGTAAAATGTTGGATTCACTATATTAGCGTGATATGTCAGTGTTGAGTTTACGGCGTACTGCACTTTCTTCCTTCCATTTTCCATTATTTCATAAATATTAAAATGCTGTGATGGTTTGTTTACTGAAAAAAACGTGAATGGTTGTGGCAGTGTATGACAGCTTGGCTCTTATTTTCTAGTAAAACCATTATTATTACCATCAGTAATATGAACAATATGCTCACCACCAGAGTAAACAAACTTATTTACAGGAAAGAAATATGAAAAATGAAAATGTCATGCCAGTTTTTGATGTTTTAACTTTGACCTGTGATCAGAATCATCGTTGTAGTTGTACACATGTTTTTATGCAGCAGCAGTGATGGATCAATACTGACATTTCAGGTGTGCTCATGTTAATTTACCCACCAAATCAAGATTCCATTAATCCGGCTTAACCATAGGTTTATTTGCAACACATCTGACCATCTGACTGCTCATTTCTTGTCAAGTCATACTTGTGCTGTTGTAGTCAGTGTTCTCAGACAATGAACACAGTGTAATCCTAACCAATAGAAAATGTGGCCAAAACTATGTAATAACCTGGAATTTTCCTTTACGGCGTTCCAGGACGTGAATGAGTTGTGACTTGTTAGGTTGGATGTTGCTGCAGTGTGCAGTTACCCAGATGGCTTGCATTTTTCTATGGAGGTGCAATGTCACGCACACAGAGATGCTGAGACTCAGTTCACTGTCACAGTAGTCTGGTTCACCCAGAGATGACTCATTGTCCTGCTGAGTGTAATCACGTTGGAGACAAATCCTCCCACCCTACCCCTGCCCCTCACTCCTCGCACCCACATTCTTTCCAGCCTCCCTCCGGTTATCCTGTCCTCTCCTTATTCCACTATTTTTTACCATCTCAGTTTTCTCTTCATTTCTTTTCAGTCCAAACCATGAATCGACTGATGCTCTGTGAATTATATCCACAAGAATTGGCACAGGACATTTCTTACTGCTCCTAGAGGGTGAATCAAAGAATGAAAAGTGTCTCATTAAAATAAATAAATAAATAGATAATTCTGAAGGCCTGGCTCTCTTTCTGATTTGATTTTTACTGCAATTAACCCATCTCTCAATATGATACAACCACTGCAACAGTGGAGGGTGGATGCAAGCTTGGCCAAGTCATCAATAATCCACAGTAATGTGTCTCTTTGGTAGACCATCGATTGGACATAATGCTATTTCTGTGCCTTTGCTGGTGTCTTATTTTAGCCTTGCAGACTAATGATTCATTGCAGAGCAGAAAGAGCAAAGATCCTTTCATGTGTATTTTCAGTGTGTGCATGCGCGCGTGTGTGTTTATATGAAAAAAAGACAGTGAGAAGAAATGAGAGGATGAAAGAAACAGGCTGCCTCGCTACTTAAAGCTCCTGAATGTGAAATAATCTGCTGGTTTCAGAATAGCTGATAAGCTGTGTGCAGTGCGGAACTGCAGCAGTATTTACGTCACATACAAAAGTGCAAGATTAGTGTCTGTCTATGTCAGGGATGCCCAAACTTTTTATAGGGCCACAGACAGACATGGATCTAACTATAGAAACAGACGTGGGTAGTAGAGATAAAGAAAGATGACAACAGCTCCTACTGACTTTTCCTCCAGCACCGCCATAAGGCCATTTTCATTTATCCCATGGGATTTCTCAAAATCTACCTTATGGTTTGGCACAAAACTTGTGACAGACGTTCATGGTTCCCAGACGACGGCTCCTGCTGACTGTGGCGATCTCCTCCAGCACCACCATGAGGCTGACATTTGTGGCTGTGTTTTGACTGTCTCAACGAATATTGGCATGAAATTTAGTGCAGACACTCCCAATGAATTTTAATCACTTTGGTGATCCCCTGACTATGTAACTATGTAGCACAGTCATCAGATCAATGTTTTAACTTGGATTTGGCCAATCAATAACATTCATATCAGGTTTTACTTGTGTCTAATGAGAGCAACACAGTGTTTCATTCAGTGTCTTTAAATGTGGTCAAAGAAAACATAGAGGTTTAGATGACTGTGCTAGACATGGACAGTAAATGTCCCATATCTTTGAATAATGTTCTCCTTTTGAAGATGAAAGCACAGTTAACTCAATAGCAAAACCGATTTGATCAATACCCTTTTAGTGTGCCATTTAACAAGCCCTGCTCCCCTCAGCATTTCGACTCTCCATCCTCCACCGATCAAGACAGACTATATTTAGTTTGTTGCTCTCTAGAGAACATATCTGGGCCTTGAACCCCAACTTGTGCCATCCTGCTCAATGTTGTTCTTTTTTTACACTGACAGTCTCTCAGCAGTTGGTCTTTTTGTCTGTTGTTAGTGTGATGCTGCAGACTTAGATGTTTGGTCTTTGGAGCCGCGTGTCCTCAGATGAACACAATTTTTCAAACAAAAAAAAAAAAGGAAAAATAAATTGCACCTACTACCACATCCACTAGCTACGATGACTCATCAACATTATGTTTCAATATTAATGCTATGTCTCTTCTTTTGCAGTGGCTCATGCGCAAGACACACACCACCACCACCACCACTCCACAGAGAAGCCCTTGATTCAGTGCTACAAATGTGGGGAGCCATGTAAGGGGGAGGTGCTGAGGGTGCAGAACAAGCACTTCCACCTCAAGTGCTTCACTTGTAAAGGTACAGTACTTCACAGCTGTTAAGTAATGAAAACAATAATTAATCAATCAACTTCTCTAGAATTTCACTAAAGATACTATTTGCAGGTAAAAGCTGGCCATTCAGTGTAATTACATATCTGGTTTTGAATGAGTTACACTATTAATTATTACTCATGTTTTAACTCACCCTCGCTCCCTACTCAATCATCCTAATATTGTGATCCAAAAGACCAGTCTTTTGTAAATAAGTAAACAGTGGACGTGTGTTTTTTTTCTGAATAGGAGAAGCAGAATGTGGGAGTTGTGTGAAAATTAGCAGCTAAGGTGTGAAGTTTTGAAAATCATCGCTAATTTGATATTGTCATGATAGTAGGTCATTTGTCTTCTTTCATTCAGCACATACTGTCGAATAAACATCAGCCATGTTTTGTGAAATGTGATCCCCAAGTGATGCATCTACTGCTGAAATATAGTTGATAATTATAGAGTGGCCGCATGTGTACAAGTGAATAAATTGTCCCCAAAAAAATCCTAGTCACTGAGTCACATAGAAACAGTAAAATCCCCTAAAGGCCACAGTGTCCTTTCCATCCTCATCTAACAGGGGGGATACAGGGTGGCAGGACTCATCTTCAATTCTCAGACCTCCATACTTCAATTAATCATCCCATCTAGACTGCTATGACAAGTGACAGCCCAAATCCTTCTGCTTTTAGTTTTATTACTGTTGGATTTCTGGTCTTTCTGGTATGATTATGTTGTAGCCGCCCACGTTGGACTGTCTCGCTCTTGTGCTCTGAACCAGCCCTGTTGAAACCCTTGTAGTTAATCTGTGACTGGAGCAGTGTTATAGAGCTAGCTTAGTTCACCAAGGTCCCAGAATAACACAAGCAAACACTGAGATTAGTACCTAATTCTGTCCTTTACAAGTGGATATACATGCCTGTAGAGAGTCGGAGGTGATAAAAGGAGTATATGTGTCCACATGAGTTAACACTTGCCAAAGAAGACAAGGACAGCTCTGATAGCCAAAAGGCTCTAAATTTATTTATGTGCAATCTTCAACCTGCAATAGGATCAATAATTATCATCAATTGTGATGCCAATTTGACTGAGCTTATTGACACTTACTAAGAGATACCATCCCTTGGCAGGCTAATACAAAATAGCCTCTTTTCACATGCCTTTATCTCATTCTATGAGCTGCAGTGTGTTTTCAAAGTGTTTCAGTTTACCAGAATTCACTTTCATCCCATTTCATTTCAAAAGTTAACCCTATTAAGTTTTAAAAAAGGGCATGTCATGTTATCTGTTGAAAAGTCAAGAAGGTTGGATGTCGTAGTCAAAGGTTACCAAATCTCCACTGCTAGTTTTCTCTCGAGTTCAGTTAGCTTATGAGCTAATCTCATCATCCCTGGGCCCTAATGCAATTAAATCTGATTCACTCCCTCACTCGCTCCCATTCATCCCCAGGATTTAGCGTGGCTCATTGCATAAGAATGATTAGGTGCAGTTATCTCAAACATCAAAATGTTTCCCATCTTAACTTTGGGGTTTCCGAAGGGCCATTAAATTCCCAGGCTCACTCTGAAAGTGCTGGACTTCATGGAACCTATGCAATCAGAAAAATTAAAAGGAAGTAAAGACTATTACATATGTTTACTGCTTGTTTTTACTAGTGCATAGACTGATTTTTTTTTGGACGGAAAAGGCAAGTTTCTGGAACATGGTATAGCCCAATTACACAAGGAATGTTGAAGCACAAATGTCCATTTATGTCCATTGTGAAGAAATCACAGTACAGACATAACTGTTATGTTCTCCTTAGGATTAACTACCATTAGGTCAAAAATTTGAATTAATCTGATATTTTATTTTATAACCTAATACTCAAAAAAGTAATGACATCATAGCTTCAGGTGTAGCTAGTTAGCATGCTAACTTTATTTCAGAGTTGACATTAGTGGCTCTTGTTGATACTGAACCTGCAACAAATTTTACATTAAGATTTTTTCTCCAGTATAGTCAGTCCTTCTCGTTATCAATGGTAAAGCCAATAACAGTGTCACAGCAGCATTAAACTATCCATAAACCTCAATTGTTCCCTAATTTGTATTTTGCCTTTGTCAGCCTTTCATGTTTGTCTAGATGACAAGGTTATATTTGAATGGAAGGAAGCTTGGTAGAGACTGACATTGTAGTATGGAGTATTTAAAGCCAGTTATCTTCAGAAACATATTAAAGCTATTTCCTCAGTTAGACAATTGTTGAATTGTCATGCATTGAACAGCGTACCACCACTCCGTCAGTGAAAAAGACCTTGCTGTAGTAGTGCTGATTCATTGACACGTGCCCTCAATGCAAAATTCTTTCAGCGGGAGGAGGATCAAGGTTTTTTTTTTTCTTGTGACTGTCAAGGCAGCTGATGAAAGGATGTTATGTTATGCTTCACACTTTAACACACAGAGCTGTTAAAATCTATTTTTTCACTGATTTTTTTTTTTAGTCAGCATCCATTTCATGCATTCAGCGAGCCTCTCCGGATTACACAGACTAACAAGTCTTAACAAAGTCATTGATGCGTGGAGGAGTGGAGCGGCTTGATGGTTGGATGCTTTATGTGTTGTACAGGCAAAGCACTGAAAATGACCTGACTTGCAGAGTGCCTCTGTGTGTGTCCAATATAGTATGCGGCTGCGACCTCGCCCAGGGGGGCTTCTTCATGAAGAATGGAGAGTATCTGTGCACACTGGACTATCAACGAATGCACGGCACCCGCTGCAATGGTTGTGGGGACTTTGTCGAGGGGGAAGTGGTCACAGCCCTGGGAAAGACTTACCACCCCGCATGCTTCGTCTGCACCATCTGCAAGTAAGACGTCCAGTTTTTTGCATGCTGCAGCTAGTAGCACAGATAAACCCAGAGATTCTATTATGGCATTATCAAAGTAGACGTTTCCATGAGTGTCAGTGAAGTATAGTGAATTAAAAAAAATGTAGGTTTGGAAAAAGTGCACGCCTTAAAAGAGAAAACAGGGTTGTGCCCATGGAAAGAAGATTGCAAAGTGCCGGAGGTCAATAGTATCTCAATAGGCGCATTTGAAAGGAAACAGAGCATGAAAGTCTTCCTGATTGAGTTTATGCTTAAAACATATTTGCAGCCAAATTTGACCTGGATTTTCTTTGTGTTTTCCATTATATCTATTGATTGTGATTGAAATCACATTAGTGTACAACTATTTACTCAGAAAGTCGACATTGTACAGAGAAATTCTGTGTGTCATGTCTGTGTCATCTAACTAAACGGCCTCCTCGGATGGACAGCATTGACACACATCCACATCAACTGGCCATGTCATCTTTATCTCTGTCAGACAACCCGCAAGCCACAGCTAATAAACTCTTAAACTCACCGCAGGGCCATAGCTCATGTCTTTTTGACTGATTGTTGATGTCACCCTGCTTGCAGACGACCGTTCCCTGCTGGGGACAGGGTGACCTTTAACGGCAAGGACTGTCTGTGTCAGTACTGTGTCGAGCCCATGTCTCCTGG
This sequence comes from Polydactylus sextarius, assembly GCA_016801845.1. Taxonomy (NCBI): domain Eukaryota; kingdom Metazoa; phylum Chordata; class Actinopteri; family Polynemidae; genus Polydactylus; species Polydactylus sextarius. The sequence goes on along the minus strand of CM028911.1, from coordinate 5,459,702 downwards.
ACCAAAGGACATCCTGGGTTCCAGCAGTAAGTAGCTATAAACTAATAAACATATGCACGTAGGGCTTTGCACATGAGAGGATTTACTTTCACATGATGCTGTAGAAGTAAAAGTGTATAAAGTGGAGAGGGCAGAAAAGTTTTCCAAAAACTAAAAGTATGTAAACCATGATTCATGCATGACATTTAATGAATCTTTTGACCAGTCATTTTTAATGTAATATTTGTGCTGTGAAAGCATCTTGCCCACACATTATTAGCATAAAATTAACTGAACACTGAACAAAATGTCCAAAGCTGTTCAAGATGGGAAAGACTAAATCTGTGAAAAATGTATTTAAAAACCAATTATGAAGCAGCAATACATATACTATGTAAAACAACACTTTTCAAAATCATGAAAACTTTATTTTAATCTTTATCATACATAATAATACATAACATAATAGTTGATCATCAGTACCAGTCTCACTGTTTTTAGACTTTGGTTTTTGTACAACTTCAATAAACACGATACAAAGTGTAAGTAAGCTTTGAAAGTGCTAGTAGGATTATTTGGGTAACTTAATACTGAGACAGATTTGCAAATCCCTCCTGTTTCTAGCAACTGTTAAGATAACTGGAAAAGGGGTGTGTGAAAGTGTTTGTGGCTTGTACTGTGAATTGTTTCCATATAACCATAAAGTACAGCAGAAAACTGTAAAGAACGCTCCTTCAACCTCGTTATGGTTGAAGGCCGCGTGCTGGACGCGTATCCTTCAGGGAGTTTTTCCACCTTTATTCTCTTCTTCCCTGGAAATGTAGCCTCGTGTTTAGCCAGCCACGTTCAATAACACCAAGACAGGCCTTGCTAAATAATGCATGTTGGTGCATTTCCTTTCCTCTGGAAGAGGGAACATGCTGCCCTCAAACCCTCCTCTCCTAACTCCTCTCATACTCTCTCTTTCTCTTTCCTCTCATCCTTTTTCCGTTCTTCCTCTCTCACTCTTTCTCTCACCCCCACTGGTCTCTCTGTTGCCGTTTGAAGAGCTTTTAGACAAGGTCACCTATAAATAAGGCATGCTGATTCTCCTCACGTCATCATCGCAGCCTTGTTATGCTTCACACAGCCATTGTCCCCAGTGGTTGCAGTGGGCTCTGTGTTGCTTTCATCCTTAGTTCATTAAAGAAAACATGACATGCAGATTATTACACTTTTAGAGCCTCAGAATCCTACTTGGATATGGATGGAGCTTTTAGAGCAGTGGATGCGGATGATAGAAAGAGGCAGCTGTCAGAACATTGCTGGTTACCCTCTATCTCCATCTAGTGTCTCGGATGAGAACTGACATTGTCTCCGGTTATTAAGCCTGTTGAAGGCTGTGTATTTGTATGACACCAAACTTTAACAAAAAAGTATTAATTCAGTTTTTCCTTGCTCTCTTGTTGTATTTTCATGTTGTTTTCCTTACAAGAACACCTCTACCTCTATGTGTAACCATGACTCTGTTTTTCTTTTCACAGACTGTGCAGGATGTGGTCGAGACATTAAGAACGGCCAGGCTCTTCTAGCACTGGACAAACAGTGGCATCTGGGCTGCTTTAAGTGTAAGGCCTGCAGCAAAGTGCTTACCGGGGAGTACATCAGCAAGTAAGCAGCTCATATCTGTCCTAATTACAAGGCTACATGGTCAGATTTATGCCTGCATATGGTTCACATGCTGTGATATGACACTGTGACGTCCCTACTGCTAAAATTTGTTTTTTTCCTCTCAGGGATGGCGCCCCCTACTGTGAGAAGGACTACCAGATCCATTTTGGAGTTCAGTGTGAGGCGTGTCATCAGTTCATCACAGGGAAGGTGCTTGAGGTAAGACACACAAACATATACACACATTACATTTATTAACTCTCAGCGTCTAATTGACTCCCTGGTGCAGGCAGATGTCTCTCTGTGCACCTGTCTAACTGATGTGGAATTTAAACATGCTTCTGTAAACAGATTATTAGTATTGCACCTGGATGTCATATGAACCCTGTCTTAGGTAAGTTTAAAAGAATTCTAAGAAAAAAAATACTTGGGGAGTATACCTTAAGTTTTACAATTAATCTTTTCAGCATCTTCTGCATGTGTGGATTAACAAATGTTGATGCTCAGTTGTAATTCTGCTTCCCATACAACCGCAGGATGTTGCAATGGAGAGAAATTGTGAAATGTGTTTTTGATAATCTGCAGTGTAATCTCTGCAGCGCTGAGCCAAATAGACTCTGGACATGTTGACTGTTTTCAGCTTAAAAATTAATTTATAAGTGATTTTAGGGCTCTCTAACTCTGCCTGGATATACATACTTGCACAGACTTGAATGAATTTGCTGTGCCTTCGTACTATATAAATATTAGTGTTGGTTATTCATTAAAGTTGTTACAAAACTCTGGTTTAAACATTATTAGCATTGTAGAGTTAGAGTTTAGAGTTAAAATGTCACCAACACTTTTGCACTTCACTCTGTCTCATGTCATTGGTCTCTTCAACAAGTGCGAGTCTGTCTGCTTTGCAAACAGTGATGCAATCAGACATGGTGTTATGTGTCATTTAATGGTATGAAAATGTCACTGCCAGCCAGCCAGGCTCACAGTAATCCATCATTAAGGCAGGAATCCATGACAATAGGAAAAGTCCTCGCCATCTCACCCCTTAGCTGCTGCCAACGGATCAGTGGTGCCAAAGCCATCCTGTCTGACAGACTAATGATAGACACTGACCCAAGACCCAGCTCAAATACCGTGTGGCCATCAGTTGGTTTGCATATTTTCTGCTCCACTGGAGTAAACTGTGTGCGAGGGTAATTAATGTAGCTATTAAGGGCAGAGAGGAATAGGGAAGGTATTTAATGGCGTTCTACACATATAGGATAAGCATCTTTATTACCCCTGAGAGGGAAATTCATTATGAGTGTATGTGATGAGAGTGTTAGGTAGGAGGTGCTATGAAGTGTATGCTTTTGATGCAGTAAAAATTTAAAATGCAAATATTCGTCTGTTGTTCCATATCTCTGAGTGGCCACTTACTTCTTACTGAGGGTTGTTATACAGGAGGCTAAATTTCATTTGGCTATTTATCATTCCCTGGTCAAAGTTACACAGGTTTTATAATGGAGCACTCTACATGCAAAGTACCACATCAGTGTAGATAGAAATGGAGGCACTGGAGGCATGAGATCATTTTATTGGACTGCACATCACGAAGAGGAAGAGGCTTAGAAAGCAGGTTGACTGTGTCAAACAGGAAAGTGTCATGGTAGTTATATTCAGTAAGATCAATCTTACCAGCTTTCTACAATAAGATATATGACTTGGATACATTTAGTGATTCCACATTGTAATATATTTGCACTTAAACTCATGAACTATTGAGGAACAGGCTATTTCCTGGATCCTGTCTGGTGAATGTACTGCCCTGTGCCAGTGTTTCATCAACGGTTCAAGGACGGAAAGGATGGAGAGCAGTTACGAGCACACAGGATCTGATGAAACCTTTCACTGACAGACTTGAAGTGTTACGGAAGAAAAATTGAGCAGAAAGCAGAAAAGAGTCCTGTGTTTTTCTCCCCTTCTAGAAGCCACAGTGCTGCTTCACTCACTTTACTGCAGGCGTCACTGATCTTCATTTTCCTGTGATGTCAAGTCTGATTTGTGTGCTGTGTTTTCCAGGCAGGAGATAAGCACTACCACCCCAGCTGTGCGAGATGCAGCAGGTGCAATCAAATGTTCACAGAAGGAGAAGAAATGTATCTGCAAGGTGAGCTAACCAAGCTATTTTATCATTGTCACGTAAAAATGTTTTACGTCATTTTTGCTTATTTTCATTTTTTTTAAATATTTTTTTGAGACTATGTGAATAGTATATATATAATAATGTGAATATAATTCATATAACTTTATCTACGTTCTTAATGTCTTACTTTTCAGGATCAACAGTTTGGCATCCCGGCTGCAAGAACACTACCAGGACAGAGGAGAGACACAGGGAGCGGGTAGGAATTTGGGTTTCACTGACTCCATTGTCCTTGACTTTGTCTTGACTGAAAGCCCTATTTTCTGGTTATGCCTCATGACAGAGTTTATCTGGAAAAGGCAAAAAATTCAAATGACATAACAAGCGGTTCTGCATGGGCTGTTACCACTCCCATGCTGAGCTGTTAAAACTTAACTTCTGTGGTATAAATATTTGCATATTCAGGCGGTATTGTGTGAGTGTGTGCCTTTGCATGTATGTGTGTGTGTGTTTGTGTATAAATACTTGTTCATGTGCATATTTATATGTGGACATGTTCGCTTTGATGTATGTGTGAACTGTGAGTCAGGCTGGAGAGGCACAACCCCTGTGTGATGTCCTGTGAACCCCCCTCTCCCTTCCTCCACAGCTATTGCCTCCGTCCCTCTTATTCCTCCAAAAAACAGAAAGGCAGGTACTGTATTCGCTATTGGCTATGAGATGGCATCATCCCTGTGTTCCACCATATACTGTACATAGGACATGATGCACTGTACGCTGCCATCTGCTGGAGACAGCCTGCAATGCCCTCTGTGTGTGTGTGTGTCATAGGGAGCCATTCAGTCTTGTCTTTTAACACCTTAAACTCCGCTCACATCAAAGGTGCATGAGACAAAGACGAGCACACATTTGGAGGAGCAGACACAATATCACAGATGATTAATTTATCTTTAAAAAAAAAAAAACCCCATTCACCCATTAGGTGAAAAGCTCATTTAATTAACTCAGACCTGCTGCTGCCATCCAAACTGTTCATTTCCCATAAACAGGCATGAGGTTCTTAAGAACTAAAAAAAAATTCACAGCGCTACAGCACTCATTCACTTTGCACATTTGCAAATGAATGACCCAATCATGAGATGCCATGTTAGTATTTCAAAGGTACTTCATGTAATTCATGAAATGTAAATACAGGGGTTGCAGTTTCCTCTCATCGCTCATATTGTATAAAAGCCAAACGGTGTAATGTGTTCTGGGTGATAATGATATGCAGATGTCATAGGCCTGTGGATCACAGGAGACTGCCTGATAGACACTGTTGTGACTAATAGCTGCTTGTGTGTTTTCATCTCACAGCCTACGAGGTCGTCGTCTGAGAGTATTTGTTCCAGACCTGGTTCAAGCATACCTGGCTCACCGGGTCACACGATCTATGTAAGATATGACACACAGCTTTATGTAGAAATAGTTTGTGCTGAGACTGTCATTTGTTGCAACCTTACCCTGCTTTATAACAACAATAGTGTGACAGTTGCACCCTGATCACTGATAGTACAGTATTACAGTAGTAATCTCCCTTTACTCTTGTTCGTATGTACGTGTTTGTCTTTGTCTCCTTAGGCAAAAGTAGACAATGAGATCCTTGATTACAGAGACCTAGCTGCTATTCCAAAAGTCAAAGCCATTTATGACATTGAGCGTCCTGATCTTATTACCTATGAACCCATGTACACCACCTCCCTGGATGAGAGAGAGGAGAGACGAGAGAGTGTGGGAGAGGTAAACACACAGATCGCATGCTTCTTTTCCTGCATGCACTGTCTCTTTGTGCACATGCAGTACTGTGCATTCAGCGATTTATTCTTCAAGTGATCCTCTGCTTTTTTTTTCTTTTTTTTTTTTTTTTTGCTGTGTGATTAACTTTGAGATTAATGAACACAACAGACTCTTTACTGACTCTTTACTTTTAAGCAGTACTGAACTTGTGTGTCACTCACAGCTCCACACTGCCAGGAGGGAGCGTTCCCCCTTGCCCGATGACAAGGTAAGATACGTCAGCGTGTGCTGATGATGATAAATGACCCTAAAACACAAAGGCCAGAACAGGTGTGTGTGTTAAATAACAGGGGGTAATGTTCCTTGCAGAAGCAGCAAAGTGGAAGGTCAGCTATAGGCCATTATCAGTCCTGGCACAGAGTAGCATAATATTTATGTCTGACTGTCTGGGCTGTTTTGCCTTTTGGAATATTATCAAGTTACACTGGCAAAGTTGTAATACAGATGGCTGATTCTCTCTAGGCCTCAAGGAACATGTCACCTACCCCACCAAGTGAGGTGAGCACATCATTTTGTCATCTGCACTGCATAATGCTGGATTTAGTGCATTCTCAGTAATCCCAACAGTTTGTGTAACAACCTTTATGTATGTGTTTTGTGCTTGCTTGTGTGTGTGTTTGTGTCAGGGCTCTTACGACAGAAGGGAACGCATCCTCCAAAGGTCCACCAGTCAGGGCTCCATAGGATCACCCGTTTATAATCGTCATGGTTACACCCCCACCCTCTCACGGTCACCACAACATTTTCACAGGCCAGGTGAGTTCTTGCAGAACACCAGGTTGCGTGTATGTACATATAGGTAAATGACAGCTGTTAAAACACCAAGGATGAGATCAATGACCTTCAAGTTCAGTGTGTAGGATTGTTTAGTGATATCTATTGGTGAGGTTGTAGACTGCAACCAACTGGATTCCATCTGATACCTTTCATCTCACCCTATAAGAAATCTACGGTGGTCATAAAAGCATGGAAAGCCCTAGAGCCAGTGTTAAGTCTGTAAATTCCTGTGCACTTTAGAAGTATGGCTGTGCAACATGATGACAAATGGTGATTTAGATTCTTAGTTTCAGATGATTTTACATTATTCTATTATTCATTAGTCTACATTATTCTTTTTCGGTCAATAGTTTCCTGTCCTATAGCGCTTTAAGGGTCTTCTTTCCTTTCTCTTGATCTAGTTGTGTTTTTAAAGAGCAAGTTCACTAAAATTGACTTTTGGTGTTTATTGTATGATTTTATTTTATTTTAATACTTTGGTTTGACATGAATAATGATCCCTCCTTTTATAGAATAACAACCTAAGTCAATTTTGCACCTTTAACAACACTATTGCTCCTGCCTTTGCTGCTCTTTACTTTAAAAGGTTTAATAAGTGTAATACTCTTCCTTGTTTCTCGCTGTTCATCTGGAATACGCCTTACCTCTCACTTTCGGTGTCTTTTATTTCCTCTTTTTCGACATTTGAATTCTAGATCTTTGTTTTTTTTTTGCCCCTCACCTTCTCACGTTCTATGTCCTCCCCACACTGTCCACCTCTGCTGCCTGGTCCTGGGGTTTTGTCCCCTGTCCCACACCCTCCCTCCCTGCAGAGGCTCTGACAGGCATGCAGAAGCTCTGCTCCTCCCTGTGCAGTAACAGTGTGGGCTCCAGAAATAGTGACTCCCGCCCTACCTCCCCTTTCAGACACCACTTCCTCCCCCATAGCCAAGGTAAGGGCCCCACTCAACTCTTTGCTACCCCCCCCCACTCCCAAGGCAATACATCATCTCCATCATCACCTGGGATGCCACCTCTCTTCAATGCTGTATCTGTCACACTGGATCCATCACCATTTCTCATCAGACATAACCACCCTGAATGGTCAAAGCCATGCTTTAGTTAAAACCATGCAGCCAATTGACTGATTCTTCACTAACTAACATGCACCACTTCACCTCTGACACCTCTAACACAGCCTCTGCCAAAGTTACTGACAGGCCCTGTGTTTGTGTTTATGGCTTTGCATGCTATTGAGAGATACTAGTTATCCAAATCCAGTATCCAAACTGACAGCTTCTTGAATGTTGGATCATGGATGACTTCTTCTGCATTTTCAGAATGATTCTCCAGACTCCACTAAACTGTGAGGCTGCGATAGAAAAAGAAAGCTTTTGTAATATAAGCTTGCTGTTGCATGCTTGGAAGTATTCACTTCCTAACTGTGAACTACTATTGAACCAAGAACTTATATTTTCTAACAGACTTTCTACTTCATTACTAATAAAGCATCTCCCAAACATTTGCTATTTTAACATTGCTGGCTTGATCCGCTTTTGTACCTTCATTGTGGCCGCAGCGCTCAGCTCCATGAACTGCATTTATCAGAACCAGAATGTCTCCCAATGTCGCTCAAGATGACTTCAGCTGGTCCCGTTGGTCCCTGTGTGTTGCACCGTTCAGACTGTGGTTCCCCTTTAGTATCCCTACTTATGTTCTGTTCTTGGTTGTTCTCACTGGAGGCACTGACCCGCCAAGTGGCCGGAGCTCCCCCCTCCCGCTCAGGCCTGACAGCCGGCCGGTCACCCCGCCTCTCTCTCAGACCCCTAAACATTTCCACCTCCCAGGTAGGAGCTGGAGCGCACCCTGTCACTGCTCGTCCCTTTCTTTCTTTCTTTCTTTCTTTCTTTCTTTCTTTCTTTCTTTCTTTCTTTCTTTCTTTCGTTCTTTCTTTCTTTCTTTCTTTCTTTCTTTCTTTCTTTCTTTCTTTCTTTCTTTCTTTCTTTCTTTCTTTCTTTCTTTCTTTCCTTCTTTCTTTCTTTCTTTCTTTCTTTTCTTCTTTCTCTGTCGATCAATCTATCTGTCTGTCTGTCTGTCTGTCTATTTATCTATCTATCTCATTATACCCCATTTGGGATCAGCTTTTGCTTTTTCCCCTCTTCTTTCACAACTATACAGATCTACTACAGGAAAACGGTGATGTTTAATGTAAAAGTGTTAAGATGTTAATAGTATATTGTTTTCAATTGTATAATAGAGGCACTGTATACTGTGTAAATATATTTTTGTCTGTCTATTTTTCAGATCAGGGGAGCAACATCTACAGAAAACCACCCATCTACAAACAACACGGTACCTTTCTTCTCATAGTATTCCTGGTTGATTTAATTTAGTGTAAGATGAGAAGAGTTTGAGTAAGAATTCATAGTAATACTGATTCTCAAACAGGGGTACTTGTATCCCAGGGGTATTTCTACATTTGCCAGAGGTTATGAGGAAAGACTGTGGAGTGGCTCAATTCACTTAAGTAAAAATAAAAAATATTATTTCAGTGTAAAAAAAGATAAATGGTTCAATTATATGACAGTGTAGTCTAAAAATAGTATTAACCAATTAAGGATGTGTGTGTTCATATGATAGGACTGTGGGTTGGTACCACTTGATGATTATTTTACTGAAAATGAAGTGACACTGTGTATTCATCTAACCATGTAGTCACCCTCCAGTGTCAGTGTATGAGCACTGTTTGAAGTCTGTCTCCAATCCTCTTCTGTCTGACCAGGAGTATGTTATTCACTGCACTTTGTCCACCTTAACAAGTCACAGTAGTCATGTTGTGAGACATTTCTTATAATGACAATATGTAACTTTTGCACGAGCTGGCTGGCTACATTGTGTTTGAACTCTTGTTTTACTTTTGTGATAAGACCATTGAAATGTTTATCTGTATAGAGTTGCACAACGAGAGAGTAAAGACACACTGAATTATCCAAGTAATATCTAGTGTAAGAAATATCTGAGCTTTGCTAACATTAGTGAACATTAGCCCCAGGTGGTCGTACTAGTTGCAAAGCTTCACTTTTTATTTGTAAGAGCAAGTATGTGTTACTTGATTATTCAAAAGTTACATAGTCTCGCTTTAAAATTGATGACTCTTACCAACTGACAGTTCGTTTGACAAGATCAGATTTAAGGCTCTATCCAATATTTAGTGACTTATTAGGACAGACATTTTTTGCATTTAGATGTCTAAAAAAACAAGTCAAACCAAGATTAAATGGATGTCGAGCCTGCCGATCAGATGGTTCTATAATGTTAACCTTTGGTTGAGACTGTGACCCAGACACTGATAGATCAGTTCCCATGATTACCAACCTAGATACAGCTGCCATAGCACGTCAAAGCAAGTCTGCTGATGAGATCATCAGATCCGCCACCTTCCCCGCTGCCCATGCTCCCTCTCCAGATGACAGCTCACGCAGTGAGGGCGATCATTGGCCCTACTCTCTCGCTATATTAGGTACAGTAGGCTCCGGATGGGCATGCTTGCACTGCTACCTTCAAGCGGTACAATAGCCACCTTACCACGGCCTAACTCCTCTTTTTCTTCCGTTCTAGCTGTCCCAAAAGCTTAACTGCATCCCTGCTTCACTCCGAGCTTCCGCTGTTATTCAGGCGTCACACGTACTTGCTTTTGATTTCCGCTTGCACAAAGCAGAGGCGTTCTTTGGTTTCTGTTGCAGTCATATTATTTTCTGCTTGAGGTAGTTTCAGTTTCACCATTTTTCGTTCAGTTTACTGCACATGATGAGTGCACTGGCTATACACAATAGTGCCACAAATGACTTGGACAGAGATAACTGAGACTGACTTCAAACTGACTTTTGTCTGTCTGTCTTACATTGTGCTGTTTTGTGTACTTGACATCCGGTAAAATCACGACATGGCTGATGAAGTGTAAACATCTGTCATGTCAGTCTAACCAAATATTTCAATGAGTCCCTCTGTTTGTCTGTCTCGTCAACTCTGTCTCACATTTGTGTTTTAATGTCCACCTATTACTCATTTACTCTGTGTATTCCTCACTGCCCTACAGCCAAATGAAGCAGCTATATCTGTCTGTCATTCTATAAATTTGAACTGTGGATGAAGCATTTCATCTTACTGTACTATACAAGTACATGTGAAGCATGGTCTCTGCTAGAGACGTGTATATATGGGTATATATGGGTGTGTGTGTATATGTGTTGTTATGTAACTTTTTGGGCTTTTGCATACAGCACCAATAGTTTCAGAAGGAAGGAGACGTTCCAGAGAGGAGGAGGAAGAAGAGGCCTTGAAAAAAAAGCAGCTCCAGGAAGAGCATCTCAGCAAGGTCAGTGACATAACAACCACTAATACCAACATAAATACACATTGTTATTGTAATTGTTCTTCCTATATATTCCACATTAAACATAAACTGCATCATTTAATCATACATCATGTGTATGAAATGAAAGGATAATTAATAATGAGTGTGTGTGTGTGTGTGTGTGTGTGTGTCTGTGTAGATTCAGTCTGGTTTGGGAAAACTCATTCTGAAGGAGGAAAAGGAAAAAGAACAGATCAGGGAGCGTCACGCACGCAGCCTCTCTGCTCAGCGCTACGACTCCAAACAGACCAACTGTGACGCAGGTACAGAGACACTTCATCAGCTGATTTGCTCTTGATTCGTCAGCATTGTACTGTAACCCAAGACCTGGGCTACGTAATAGCTCTTTGCATCTGCAACCCACGTCTGGGTTATTAAATAATGCACATTTGTGGTTTAAAAATTCCCCTCTGCTTGGATCAAGATTGTTTCACTAGAATACAAAGTTGCATTGTTTCGTTTTCAATCCAAAACCGAAATAATCTGAACAACATTTATATTTCAGATCCAACTTCTCCAACAAAAACAAACTCTTTGCCTGGCTATGGAAGAAACGGACTACATCGGGTGAGACTTCACTCATACTTATATACTGCATACTTTTGTATCAGTGCCTGAAATACTAATTCTTTCCATTTTCTCACACAGTAAATTAATTTAAATCCTGTCCTGGACATAATTCAGCAAAAAAATCCCCATACATAAGTGTTTTATTGTATTAATGTATTATTGTCTGTGTTCCCGCAGCCCCAGTCTACAGATTTCACCCAGTACAACAGCTATGGTGACATGTGTGGAGGAGGCAGAGGTGAGAGCTGCTTCCAAAATGTGACCACCGAGTAAATCTCTTGGCAATTTCACCAGAGCTATTCAGCATCAGTTCTCAGAAATGGCTTGCTACGTGTACATAAATGGACATGCATTTTGAAGTATTTGCGTAATTATTCACACGATGTGTCGTCAGGGACAGTAGTGTTGTAGATAGTAGCCTGGCAGGTGGGATTTGACAGCAAAGCCATTAACTGTGAGTCTCATTTTCTGTCCCATTTTGTCCTGCAGAGTTTCAGGTATGTCTCTCATCTGCTTTTTCATATGGCATGCTTCCTCACCTTGCATCATATATTTGCTTGCTCGTGGGTTGCAAGAGATACTTTGCCCTGAATGCACACCACCCACTCCTGCTACATGCTTGCATCACTGTTGGATTAATGTCAACTACAAGGCAGTACAGGGAACTCAAATGACTAAAACGTGTGCTGCCCTGTAGCTGAACTAGTGTACTATATATGCAATGTACTATCATTGCCTCATGTCTTGTTCTCTGTGTTGTTTACCAGTGTTATGACTCAAGCTAAATGTCGCATTTAAATATATGATTTTGAAATTCAACTGGAAGAAAAAAAAAAAATACAAAGACATTTAGAAAACATGTAAACGACTGCCCATCTTTAACACTAAGTAAGATACTGAACAGTATCCAGGCTACTTGCTCCATCCAAGTGACAACTGTGTCCACTGTCATAAGTGGACATATTCATGCCATTAACCCTGCAGTCCCCTTCCACTATATTACATTTGTGTATGTTCTATTCTTTAGCACATTAAGGATGGCCGTGCAGCACTTGCAAGGATGGACAGGGGAGTATCTATGCCTAATATGTTGGAACCAAAAGCAAGTATCTTCTTCTTTTTGTACTGATGACAGCATTGTAATCCACACTGAAATATGTTGCAAAATTGATATATCATTTACTTATTTACTAAAGTGCTTTTTAACTTGTAAATAAGGACACATTTTGCAGCTAATTTGGAGAGAGCATAAACTCGACAGTTTGACCAGAACAGTCGAGCCAAATGAGGAGGGTGAAAATAAAATACTTAGCATGTGATATTTACCCTCGTAGTGAGAGGACATTGGTGGAAGAAGTAGGGAGCTTTAAAAAATGAATTCAAAAAAAGATTTTTTTACTGGAAGTGAAAGACTCACATTAGCTGGGTTCCTGATTTAGCATGCTGCTTCAGGAGCTGCCGAGTCACTGTAGCGCTTAGCATGCTGGCTTCTCCATACTCATCCGCACATAGCTTTGACTTACAGTTGTTGGATACTGTATGCAGCATACAGTGGAGAATCCAATGCTCAGATTTTCATCCAAACAACTCATATCACTATATACTATGTAGTATATAAGAAAGTGTACACATACTGTGTGCATATGAGTTGGTCACAGGCCTCAAAGAACTTCTAGTTGCTTATTATTGAGCATTTCCTCAAAAATACCAACAATCATTTACCAGTTTATTCTTGTACAGAAGGGATTAGTTATTCAGAAAAGCAGAAGCACCGCAGTTTTCCAGGACAGTCATTCCCATGTGGATTCACTTGGCCTACATTACTGATGTTAGTTCTTTTTTTAGTTTGCATTAAATTACACTAAAAATACAGACGGTTACATAACTGTCTTCATGGTTTTTTTTTGCCCTTACCTAATCTATTGCACGTTTTTACACCAAGACAATGTGCACACCATAGCACCCCTCATCTTCTTGACAACCTAAAAAACAGCTCTCACTCCCAGTCAGCCTCCTGTCACATACCTGTTCTCCCACCCAGTGTTCCCTTTGTCTCAGTCAGAAATTCCAAAATATCAGTTTTTTTTTTTGAAAATTTTGTTTGATTAAAAAGAAGATCTGTAAGATTTTTTTTACTCTAGCTTGTAGCTTTGACCTGTTCACTGATGAGTGTCTCCTTCTGAAGGTGTATCCCTATGAAATGCTCATGATAACCAGTAGAGGGAGAGCTAAACTGCCCAGGGATGTGGACAGAACCAGACTGGAGGTATCAGTTTTCCACCTGACTGTCCGCAATTGATACTGGATTTCTCTACTTTGTGTAAATAGCATGTTACACAAATACAATAGTAGCAAGGAGTGTGCAGTATCCATTGCTTCTTGTCATTTTTGCATTGACCCTTTTTATGGCTTTGGTGCTAACCACAAACACCCCCTTCCCCTCCCACCCTCCCCTCCTTTGTTTTCTCCACCTTTGTTCTCAATTCTAGCGCCACTTAGCACCTGAAACGTTCTTTGACATCTTTGGAATGGAGATCCAGGAGTTTGACAGGCTTCCCCTGTGGAAACGCAACGACATGAAAAAGAAGGCCAAGCTCTTCTAGCACTCAGAGCAGCATGCATATACTGTACATTCATTCAGATAGCACACAACAACTGTAATCTAGATGTAGGTTTTTGGTTTCTTTCCTTTTCTTCTGTTTGTTTGTTTGTTTGTCTGTTTGTTTTGTTTTGTTTTTTGTTTTATCTTGACATAATCAAGGAATCCATGAAATGGACTCTTTTTGCTCTGATGCTTCCTCAGACTGTGAGCTGAATGACTTGTCCAGTTAGACTTGCACAGGAAACAAGGAATGGGAATCTCTTCCATGTTCAAAAATGACAAAGAATGAGAATGAATGAGGGTCATGTTATTTGGTTTGACCGCGCTTGTTTTACTTCTTGCTTTGCTTCGAGTGGAATTGCTTTCCTTTCTTTCTTGCTTGTTTATTCCTACTATTTGTTGCTGTTGATTCCTGTGGAACTTTGTAAGTACAGTAGAACCTCATGGCGCCATTACAAAAATGTCCATGCTTGTAGCTTGAACATGTGTCAGCTTTCCTTCGCTTGGGCTGAAACAGTTTTAGTCCAAAGTTTTGCAAGAATCGGCTCAGTGAGTCTTTGAATTAAAAAAAGGCATTGGGAAAGCAGTCAGCTAACCCACCAACAGTTTCTCTGGATCTACATGGAAATGAATCATCCAAGCACCTACATATCATCCGTCTCCTTCCCCTGGCTACTGTACATGCCAAACATTCATGTGACCCCGACAAAAAGAAAATGTCTCTCTTCTCAGGCTCTCATAAACATGGCCAGACACTTTCCCTTTACATGTATTGGAAGTACAAATCTCAATATATTTTATTGCCGTATCCAACATACAGTACACAACAAATAGAAGAAACACATAATGTAAGAAGCAACTGTATTTGAAAGTACTGTTTTATAAATGAAAAGCCACACTGCCATTTGTTGTATTGAAATCTAAGCCAATAAAGCTTTAAATCACCACAAACCATATGATCCTCGGCTATACCAAAGGTACCCACCGCCTCTTTTCTGCTCTCTCTTTTCTTGTTTGCATTTCACCAATAAACTTACGGACTGAGTAATGTTACACAGGGTGAGAGGTAGTCTGAGGACTCGTTGACTTTTATGGCATCAATCAGATGGTGAAGTCTTTTGACCTCTTATACAAACAATGACTGGGGCCCAGTTTGGGCCCTTGTCAACAAACATCATATTACATTACGTTTTAAAGTGATGCCAATATTTACAGTGTGTTTTAGTCAGTAAATTTACGAAGATAAATTCATCACTTGATTACAGATTATGTCTTGAAAGACCATTACCCATTTCTAATAAATCATGCACTGCATAGACAGTAGAATGACCATTTTCTATAGCATGCTCTCATTAGTTTAAAATTAACTAATAACATTATCCTTCACTCCATGCAGCTAATTTTTGTTAATTCCTGGTAGAGGGATTTGAAAACAGCAATTTTAATCGTGCTGTAGAGAGATAAAGCAACTTTCAGTGATTATTTTAACGCCCCCTCTTGAATTGATACATTCAAGTGCAAGTGGGAGGTAAGACATGTGAGACTTGGTCTGCAAGTCCTGCACTAACTTCTTACTAATGCTAAAACTAAAAAACAAACAAATTCACATTATCCTATAATATCCATGTTTTCCTATTGTTTATGCCCTGAGTTTGCAGCTAACATCATCCCAATTCCTAAACTTAACTCAGTAAAAAAGTATTCCATTGATTTAGCGAAATTCATAAAGCAGAATCTGACATATTGTTTGTTTTATATTCTACATTTGTATTTCTTGTCAAAATATACCATCTTTATAACCCACAATGCAACATGACTGCTCTAGTTGTGTTGTTTAAGTAATGTCTAATTTAGCCAAGAGCTGTTAGCCTCAATAAGAGATAAGGAGCATGCTAGCATGCTATGCAAAACTATAAATAAACAGACATCAGACATCGCCTCAGTATACATTATGATATTACCAAGAAAACTGTACAAGGCAATTATGGATTTTGGTTTAATTAGGTCACAATGATGAGGAAGTGTATTTTACTCATTTTAAATGGAATGAATTAGGTGCTTTTACCCCCAATAATTGCTTCCTTATGCACTGTAATGAACTGAGCATAATGAAGGACAAAAACAACACACTTTAATATCCCTATTGTATCTGGTTGTGATGCCATAAAATCATCATGTACATGCACATGTGAAATTTTGCTACCACATAAAAAGTGAAAAACAGCGGGTGTCAGACTGGTCACATACATCACTCTCCACAGTGAGGAAACAATAAGCAAGTGAAGTGGACAAGGACTTTAACCACACACACAACTAAGGTATGCTTTGGAAAATGGTCGCCATTGATGAGGGATTTTCTAAGCATGAAAAAAAAATCACAATCAGTATGGCCCTTCCTGTCTTTCTTTCATGATATTGTCACTGCAATTTGAATCAAACATGTCATGGTATTAGGTATTAGACTATGTATCACTGCATCCTTGTAATAGCTGCATTATGGCCTTAATAAACCATAAAGGAAAGTCTTAGTGACTGTAAACACAACAATCATAACATTCAGTCACACCTCATAACACAGCCTGTGATTTAAAGTATAATTTTGTTGCGTGAGTCAGGTACCAATAACATGTTTACTGGTTTCCAACTGATACAGAAGAAATCAAGGGAAACAAGGGAAGTAACAACAGGGCATTTTAGATGCAGGTAGAAATAAATTATACTCCTGTGGGTACAGAGCTTGGAAACAAGAAAAAAAAAATGCAGTTTACAACAGTAAAATGGGATGAACAGTCACATATCATAGTGCCTCCCTGCCATTACTTATATTAAGGACATAGGGCATGCTGGGAAAACTTCAGCCTCAGCTCTGGCCTCCACCAAACAGCCATGTGTTATTTGATATCTGCTGTGAGATCCCAGTGTTCATCCAGTCACCAGAGCTTCACTTTAAATCATGGGCTGTATGATGAAGTGTTCTATAATTTTCCTCACAACACTGCAGTGGAATTGTTGCCAGCTTGTTAAGTTGTTGGAAAAAAACAAACAAACAAACAAAAAACATTTAGTGCAGTTACAGCTGTTAGAAAACAAGGTGGTCGTTAGAGTAAACACATAACTGTTCATTTCTGCTTTGTTGCCATCTACATCAAGTCCAATAATTTACTGCTTCTGCTTCTGCAGCCACATCTCACCCACAAAAAATATGGCTTGGTCCACCTTGCTGGTGTTGAATGGACCTGTGCTGAACGTGTGTGCAACTTTTCCTACAGGAGACATTAGAAAAGCATCAGGATTCTCTAAAGAAACAAAGAGAAGCGTTGAAACACAGGCTCAAGAAACTGGCAGCACGACAATCAGAAATCACTGTAAGTTCAGACCAGTCATTGTTGAGATTTATGTTTATTGAGACATTGCATAGGAAAATGTGTCGTGTGACAAAAACACTGACACTACAAATTACACCTGTGGTCAGGCAGTATAATGAACTTACAAATGCTTATGCCTGACTCAGAAAAAGTCCTCAGTGATAAGGGAGAGCATCATAAGGAAATATCAGGAGATCCAGGCTGTCTTGGATGAGGACCTCAGGATTACCCTGTCGCACCTGGAAATTGAGGAGCGGGCTGCGGCCTCTGCTCTCGACGGACTGATGGAGAGGAACTGTTCACTAATCCAAGAGATAGAGCAGGACCTGGCCAGACTCACTGTGGCACTCGACCAGACTGACACAGAGAATGATACAATGGTGATTGAACTTGATTCACAGAAGCAAAGTTAAAATGTCATATAAATAAAAAAGACATGTGATGTGACACATATTGCTTTCAAAATATGTTTGATCTTTTCTGCTTTTCTTTAGTCTTTCTTTTCATACCCTGAGCAGCAAGACTTGGAGACTGTTGACAGGTATGGAGATTAAATCGTAAAACTGATAAGAGAAACAGCTTAAGTATGAAACAAAGGAGCAAAACTTGATGTTTCTTACTATTATCTTCCTCCTCTAGAGTGATGGACGTGCTAAACAAGACGGACCCAAGCAGTGTGTGCCTGGACGAAGCTAAAGCTGAACAGATCCTCAGCCTCACCAACAACATGCATCTGCTTATCTGCTCACAGACGCCTATCATCAAGAAACTCATTAAGAGTTGTCAGTTCATGTGTTATTTCTATCTCACTTATATCCAACACGTGTCTTATTCAGTATTTTAACTTAAATGTTAAATATGTTTCTTCAGACTCCAGTGAGGTGTGTCTGGATCCAGAGACGGCGCATCCCAAACTAATCATCTCCCAACAAGGCGACAGTGCCACCTACACAGAGACGTGGCAACAACTTCAGGACCTGCCTGGACGATTTGACACCACACTCAATGTTATCAGCATGCAAGGCTTCAGCTTTGGTCGCCATTACTGGGAGGTTGATGTAACTGGAAAGACCTACTGGGAGCTTGGTGTCACTTATCCCACCATTCCTCGCAAGGGTGCCACTGAGGACTGCTGGCTGGGTCGAGGAGACGAGTCTTGGTGTGTGGAGTTCTTTGATGGGGAATATACAGCCTGGCATGGAGGGGTGCCCCACCAGCTGCCTTTCACAAAACGCTTCGGTCGGATTGGTGTTCTGTGTAGTTTTCCTGCGGGATTGGTGACTTTTCTTGAGGCAGACAAAATGACGCCACTTTTCTCGTTCTGTGCGGGAACCTTCTCAGACTGTCTCCACCTGGCCCTGTGTCCTGGTCATGACCACAGTGGAAACAATGCAAAGCCCATTGTAATCTGTAATGCTCCATCTCCTACCAGTGATCTCTAATTAGTACCTCCACAGAAAGGCTTTTAGAATCCATATACTTGATAAGATACTTCTTTCTAATAACACACAAAGTGTAAAGGAATATACTGTATGTTATAACTACTGGCTTTATCAATACAGGAACAAGACTGAAGTTTATCACCATGGTAACTGCTCTATGAAGCTGCACATGTGATGGTGCTTTGAGCTAAATATCAGCACGCTAACATGTGCAGAGTGGCAATGCTAACATGCTGATGTTTAACAGGTATAATGCTTACCATGTTGGCAATCATGGTTTGGCATGCTGGCATGTTAACATTTGCTTATTAGCAATGATCACAAAGTAGCCTGGTGCTGAGGCTCATGGGAACTATATCAAGTGTTCAGATATTTTACATGATAAATGAAAGTTCAGCAGTCACCAAAGTTAATAGGATTCATCCTCTGGGGACCATGAATGCCATGAAAAAGAAAAAAGTTATGGCCTTCTATCTCATAGTTAGGATTAAGGTTAGGGGTTACAACAGTTCACAAGATAAGTGAAAAATGTATGATGCATGGTGAGCTGACTGATAGACCAGCATTTGCATTTTTTTGTACTCCATTGTTGGGTGTTTACACACAGAACTCATAACGTAGCTTTCTTGCTCATAAAACACTGTGAGGTGTTGATGTTTTATGCCATCCCATACAAGTTATGTAAAGGAGATACACATAGACTCTGTTTTCTTTATTTAGGGCAAGGTGGTTATATTGTTTTAACTGGTGCATAAAAGACTTTCATCTTCATAAGCTAAAAAGCCAGAATCAATCCTTGTGGCGTACACATTCCATTGCTTAAAAGTGATGACTTTTTTGACATTTAAGCTTGTAGAAAAACAGTTAACCATTTGTTTACTATCCTTTACTCAAGTTGGACATGTCAGCTAGAGGTCAAAAGAGTGATGACAAGTGAAGACAAGTGTTGCCAGGTTGTTGGTGCTCTTAAACCCTTCTGTTTGGAAAATATAACAATAGGTTTCTAATAATCAATCATCTCAGCTATCAGACAATGCAAATGGATTATTAGTAAATCCAGTTTGGTTCAGATGCACTGCAAACCCTTAACTAAGGTACTAAGTGATTTACCTGTCCAATAATTTGACTTCACTTTGACTTTGGATGAAGCCATTAGCTATAATCTAAAATCCCTTTAGAAAGTGTGCCATTTTAGAAAGTGGTACCTTTGCTTCTTTTTGAAATAACTAAATGTACTGTATATCAGATGACACAGAGGCACAATAGTATAAAAAAGCCAGTCGGAAAAAAGTTCCTTATATGGAGCTGCACATTCATTCCTGTATGTATATTAAACTTTCAGATAAATCTGTGTGTGTAAAAATATCAAAGGGAATGTGCTTCATCTTTAAGTTCATAAAGCAAAGAGTTTTATGAAAACTGAGTTTAAATATTCTCTAAAACAAATCCTCGATTTAAAAACATTTTCCATTTTACTTGGAAGTACCAATACAGACACACATCTTATAGAAATTCTATTTTGTTGGAAATATAATCCTACCACAAGTATTACAACTTTATAAATATACAAAGAGATCTAATAAAGCACATGAAACGTATACTGGGATGCACCTAGTTTAAGTGGATCCAAAGTCTACATTCAAACAAACAATGGACTCTTTGCAAATATGCTCTCTGAGCTTCTGTGTTGAGTGTGCATGGATACACAGGCACTTTGATCAAAAGTCATTTAAATAAATTTCACTGCAAAAAAAAAAAAAAAAAAAAAAAAATTCAGTGACAGTGATATTGATTTTGCACCATTTATTGGTTCATTAAAAGTGTTTATGTACATACTTTACTGTCTATTATTATTATCATTAGAATTAAAGTAAAATGATCAAAAAGCACAGTTTAAATCAATAAAAGTGACTCAATGACAAGGGTGGATGCCAGACCACCCCCAGTAAATCAAAGGTTAGTTTGCTTACACAGATGTTTAGAAGTGTGAGTGATCTGTCAGACAGTGCACTTACTCTCTTGGATGTTCTTCTGATTGTGTGCCACCATGAACCTAAAGCTCATCTTCTTTTGCCTCTTCTTAGCGCTGCTGCTCGCTCCTGCTGAAGTATGTATTTACTGTATGCATTATACCGCAATTGTGTCGTAATAAGCAAATGTGTTGTATTATATTTACAATGTTGCAATGTTTGCAAATGGATTTTACTGTGAATAAACTGCACCAGAGCTTGCTATCCATGTTTTTGTTTTAAACGATGGATGAATTTGTTGAAATTCTAATGATCAAATGCAAATTATTTTTCATCATCATTGTTGTTATGATTCTTATACAGTGTTGTCATTGGCAATGATTTTTCAGCTGAAACCTAAAAAAGACAAAAAACAGCGTCATGGGTCTTCTGTGCGTCGTGGAAATCAGAGAAAAAGATTTGAGAACATCATTAATGGTAAGTGTTTTATTTTCATTGACTTTATAATGCATTATATACGGTGTATATATATGTGTGTGTCAATCAATGATTCTCTTTTAATACCTCATAATACAGTTGAAAACAACAACAAATATTAACTTACTTAACTAAAAATATGTGAGTTATAGAGAGGGGAGGGGAAGGCAACAATGCTTCATATTTAATGGAAACATTCTGTTGTAGACTTCTTCTTTGAGATCATAGATGGTGGAAATGGTGATGATGATGATGATGAAGATTCTGGTAATTCAGATTGGCTTTTTGAGCTTCAGGATCCTGAAGGTAAAAGTATATATAACTTTCATTCTGTCAAACTGTTAACATCTGGTGGTGTAATGTCAAGAGCTGGCTACATAGCATTGTGGAGCTTTCATTTAATGCTTGTGTTTCTTCCTTAACTTTTTTCATTTCTTAGGCCAATGCAATCCAAACCCTTGCTTAAATGATGGAGAGTGTAAAGAGAAAGGCGAGAAAAATTTCAAATGCAAATGTCGAAAACCTTTCAAAGGAAAGAGATGCGAGAAAGGTTTGAAAAATTCCCTTTTCTTCAACACCAGACTGGTTCTATGTGCACTAGATAAAATGAGCAAAAATGAAAATGCGTCTGAATATATTTGTTTTCTGTGTTATCATCTCAGGTCCAAAAGTTTGTAAAAGAGGTGTATGTGGGCGTGGGGAATGTGTTCTGACCTCCAGACCCCCGTTTTATGAGTGTAAATGCAAGGAGCCCTTCCAGCCTCCAAACTGCAGACATTGTAAGCAAGTACTTGTTGATCTTTCTTTGCCTTGTGTCCACTGTTTTCCACAGTTCCTGGAAGCAGGCTTCCACTGTCCTCTGCTTTTTCCACAGTCACTCTGTGTGAGCCTAATCCATGTAAGAATGGTGGAAAATGCGTCAAAGATGATAATGACTTTGATTGCGTGTGCCCTCCTGGGTTCAGAGGACATTTCTGCCATGTTGGTAAATACTACACTCTACATGATTATTTTCCATTTTCTAATCAAGATGTTAAAACAATTATAATTCATATGCTGACTGAGTGTGGTATTTTTTTCTTAGGCCCTGATGACTGCTTTGTGGATGATGGTGAATCATATCGTGGAAACGTGAGCGAGACAGATGATGGTGACGACTGCCTCTACTGGAACTCACACTTCATTCTGGAGAATGGAGTTGATCCCTTCAGCTCCTTTGAGGACAAAGATGGACTTGGTCCTCACAACTTCTGCAGGTCACGAGAAAGAAGAACAAGTGCATTCAAAAATGTATATAACTGCTATAAAAGAATTTTACTCACACATGTTTCATGACACAGAAATCCAGATGGAGACGCAATGCCCTGGTGTTTCTTCAGAAGAGGCAGAAAGTTGCTGTGGGATTATTGTGATGTGACACAGTGCCCTGTGCCAACAGGTGAGATTCAAAGCTTCAGGCAGGCTTCTGATTAAGGGAGTGGTTAACAAAAACCCTTGTGTTATCTTCTTGTATTTGTGTTCACAGAGGTGGCACCAACTGAAATTGTTCCCACAGTCCCTGATGCCACTTCTGCTGAGGCACAACCTTCACAAGCCATACCCACAACAGAACCCGAGCCCACTATTAAACCTACAATAGCTGTGGAGCCCACTGTGCCTACAATACCCACTGAATCGGAAAACAAGCCCAGTGAGGCTCCAAAACCTTCTCCTACAACCACTGCTGATCTTTTTCCTCCTAATACCACTCTTCCACCAAAGCAGTTCACTACATGTGGGTTGCCTCAGCCAAAGAAGCCCATAACCAAAATTTTTGGGGGTCTGAAGGTCTCTCCTGGAGCTATACCATGGCAGGTGTCTTTGCAAGTGAGACCCGAGTTCACCACCCAACCATTCAGACACATCTGTGGAGGGGCTCTCATTGATAGTTGCTGGGTATTAACAGCTGCACACTGCATGTAAGCACAATCATAATGATTACAGATCTGATTAAAAAATGTTAGCTGGACATAATCTTTAACAAACTACTTGCTATTTGTGCTTACACAGTGAACCTAAGAAAGACATGCAGGTGGTTATAGGAGGCTTGTCACTGAGCGCAGAAGAACTGACGGAGCAAGTCATTAGAGTTGAGGAAGCCATTAAACATGAGAACTACAGGGAAACTCCTTCAGCTGTATACAACGACATAGGTAATCCAAGTCTTTCTCTTATTTAATTCCAAATTGGCAGATTTTAACATAGAAATATTAAAATTTAGGAGGACTATGCTGAGAGTCCTTTATTTCTTTATCCTCATCCCTTTTTTAGTTAAACAACGATGGGATATGAGTGTTACAAGTCTGTGAAGGTGTCTAATGGTCCCATCTGTAATGTCTACTGCACTAGTTGTCTATGAAGTTAATTCTGAAGACCATAAATAGTAGAAAGACTAAGGCTGAGGTGCAAAAGTACAAGAACTTAAATACTTTATTCTTTAATTTTTCATTTTGTTGTGATTTTTATCTGAACTGCATTTCCAAAGCATTACTGAGGTTGAGTGGTACCAACGGAGTCTGTGCCAATGAAACCCAGTTTGTGAAGACAGTCTGTCTGCCAAATGCCCAACTGCCCGATGGGATGGAATGTAGAATTTCTGGATGGGGCGCCACAGAGGAAGGTAAAGCAACTTTTTCATATCCATATAATCTTACATTTTTATATGTTTGTGACCACTGAAATTATATACAACTTTGGATTTGTTGTTATATTTGGTAATATCTTTTTTTTCTGCAGCTTCGTATTCAACCCACCTGCGGGAGGCCAATGTACTGCTGATTAACCAGGAAAAATGCTCTGAACCCACGGTGTATGGCAGCGTCCTGGATAATACCATGTTCTGTGCTGGCTATCTGCAGGGAGGGGTGGATTCCTGCCAGGTTAGCAAAGGAAACTTGCAAGATAAGTGCATGCTATCATTCAAAATATCTGGGGGTGGGGTGATCTAGTCAACTGTTTTCTCTTGTTCCAGGGTGACTCTGGTGGACCACTGACTTGTAAGCCAGGTAATGTCGATGTTCTTTATGGCATAGTAAGCTGGGGAGACCAATGTGGGCAGAAGAACAAGCCCGGAGTGTACACTCGGGTCACTCAGTACCTGGACTGGATCAGATCAAAGACAGGACTGCCATCTCAATAAGCAACATGTCAGCCAGTGAAGCCAAGGACTTGATTATAAATGGCACGTGGTGTCAAGTCTGGGTCACTGTAAATTTCATTGCAACTAAAAACAATGTGTCTAGGGAAAAAAAAATCTGACAAAGCACTTTATTAAATTGTTTCGTCACTGACTAAATTTGCATTGTCATTTTTGCTTTAACGGTGGTGCAGTTGTGCAATGGTTAGCATTGTTACCTCACAGCATAAAGGTTCTGGGTTAAACCTAAGCTAGGGCCTTTTTTGAGTTTGCATGTTCTCCCTGTGTCCGTGTGGGTTTTCTCTGTTTATCTCTATATTTCATCCCTGTGATTGACTGGTGACCTGGCCATGGTGTGGCTGGTCACATTCAGCTGAATCGATAGCCTTCCTGCAACCCTCAAAGATAGATAACAGACGGATAGATTTCAGTTTTATGGCCTAGAACAGAAAACCCTGAAATATCATTTATTTCCCCCCTGAAGCTTTATTTTACTCTAGCCAAGGAAATCCAAAACATTAAATTAAAACTGACATACATGTGGAAAAAGAAAAAAACACAATAAATCCAAAATGTGACTGCTCTGAGTCCTTTGAGGGGAATTTTCTCATTTATCGGGTGGTCCGTCATGTGTCAGATGCATTAGTGTTATAAAGCAGTGATGGGATATTTACAACATGCTGACAAATGTTTCCTCTTTCTGGTTATTTCGGTCTTGAGTATCTCTTTTTGCTGTTGAGTGTCTTTACTGGTTACACCCCTGTCATAGAGTCATAGTGCTGGAATGTGGTTAAAATCACAATTGGGAATAAAATATAAGTATTATTTATATAGATAATAGCTGATTGTGTAATGCTGGTGCCAAAAATATCTGCCTAGAATCAAACAAGGTTTCATTTTCTCATTTCCTCACCACTCTGGAAACTGCCTTACAAACCTTAAAAGTAAAAATGTCTTGTATTCTGAAGAAATGTGATGTTGTTGCTCATGTTGTTGGCCTTATTAGGTCATTTGTTAGCAGCAGAGCAGCGACTCTGTAGGACCACTGATATATGAGAATGAAGGCATGCACGTCCTACATGGTCTGATAAGATGAGGGGACAGTTGGACAAAGAACAAGTCAGTGTTTTACACATGGGTCATTTACATCCTGAACTTCATCGGGTCGAACATGAGCTGTTGTTGAGCACGAGTATGCGAATAGCTTGACTTCACCTCAGAACAAAAGTGCTACTTAATCATGTACTCAATACATGTGATGAAATATTTACTGTTGCATGACACTGGAAACATAATATAGGAATGCCTGTATGACAACAGACAAAACAAGTTTAACTCAAAGTTAAAATGTCTCTCCTCCACTCTAATCTTCCTTATAACAGCCTTACTACTTTTGACATCTCCACCATGTAATTTAATGTATGTAAGCAAAAAAGAAATAGATTAAATGAGGTAAATATGTGTTAGAAATAATATAAAGTTTGGTCGGCAACTCATTTACCCTTCGTCTGTGTTTGTGTACCAGTCCCAGGGGTCCTTAATCCAAAACAAGGTGAGAGGCTGTCTATTCAGTCCATTCACATCGATACAAGGGTTTAACATTGGGAAGAGAGGCTCTGTGCACTGCATACAGAAAGAGTGAAGCAGGGTCATAGCATCAGCATTGTAGAATGATAGCTCCCCCTTTTGGAGATTAACCAGTACACCAAGCTTTTTGACTCTCTTTCGTACTGATAGTTGCTTCTCTTGGGTGTTGTGACATGCCAGATACTGCCCATCTCCGTGATAGATACACCAAGATGTGTTGTTCACACACAGGCTCGAGGAACTTTGACTTTGTCTATCTATTTTTTCAGCTGGGCCAGTTGTCACACCTATCAGCCAATAGGGTTTCTCCTGGACAATGACCTCCCAGTAGTGCTGCCCAGTTTTAAGACTCTCCTGAGTCAGGACACTGTACTGGGAGTCATATGGTTGAGAGCTCAAACTCTCACTGACTGGTTGTCTTCTCCAGTAAACCTGCTTCCTGTCCTGAGATATTTCCAGTTTTGGATGAGCAGTCTTCAAATCCAGAGCAGGAGAACTTAGATCTGAAAATAAAAATATTCATTCAATACACAACTACATAGATAGGCGGGAGTGATTTTAGATGGGCAAATATTTGATTCTTTACTAACATGACCACATTCGTGGAAAGTGTTGAGACAGAGCCACTGACAGGTCATCGACCAGCTTCTCTACTGTTCTCAGTTTCTCAGGGTCACACAGATCCTTGTCTATTTCCTGGATAGGTGTTAAATCCAAAGGATCACTACGATAAAAACTGAAAACCATTAGAAGGCAAAATTCAAACAAAAACCAGGTAGCTTAGACACAGAAAAATAGAAATGATTTACTCACCAAAGTTTGTGCTCTTTGATTTGCTGTTGAAAATAAACATGTAATGTACGACTGTACAGCAAACATTTTGGCATAATTTTTACACTTTCATGTTATCATAATATTAGGTACTTACCTGCAGGAATCTCAAATCATTTGTGTCCTGGAGGAGTGATATGCTGGAGGCTCTAAGGTTATCAATCTCTTTGATATTTTCTTCCATAATGCATCTTTGGGCTTCTATCCACTCTGTCATATATGTCTCCTCTGCATCTATGATCTGCATCATCAGACGCTCATCACCATCCAGCACCACACGGATTCTACTGTATTTGTCTGAGATTCTTTCTCTGAAATCTGCAGCAGATTTCTGGGAAATAAAAGATATATGTATATATATTTTTTAATATACAAGAGGGGATTATGTGTATTAACAATTAAAAGGGTTCTGTCACATTTATCGTACCACTGTTTGTGTATACAGTGATTGTAAGTCCTTAATGGCAAGTTCTGCATCACTTCTTCTCTTCAGCAGTTGGTTCATAGTTGTCTCTAATATGCCCTAAAGATAGAAATACAGCAGGTATATAGAAGTTAATATCTTTGTAGATTAATAAAGAAATGATCATGCTATTTACAAGAAAATACAAAGTATTAGCCATTGACAACACTACCTTGAAGTGCGCGCAGGCTTCATGGAGTTGAGTCGCATTGTGGCTCTTGTGCATGCCAACCAGGACACATAAACAGCATACTGGGACCCTCTCCTCCATACAGAACAGCTTGAGCTCATCGCGATGCTCCCTGCACTTCAGAGACAGTGGATCTCCAGTCACCTCCACCACTGTGTGTTCCCTCAGAGCAGACCTCTGCTCGTGCTGCAGGGCGTGGGCCTGGCACAGTGAGGCGTCACAGGTCAAACACGTCCTTATGGCCACCGATGGTGTCTCTATGCAGTGGTCACAGTGGATAGTTGAAGATACCTTGCTTGGAGTTGCTGCCTGCAGCTGTGCTGTTGATGACCTGTTAGAGGTGAAGTCCTTTACTTTGGTGTGAAGACTGGTGTTTATTTCCAGAGTGAGGTCAGAGGGGAGGAATATCTGACACTCTGGACAGAAGAGAGGTCCTTCATTAGGTCCATCTGTTTCCCAGACAGCTTGGATACAGGTGAGACAGAAGTCATGTCCACATGGGAGTGTCACTGGATCTGTGAAGAAATCCTGGCAGACGGGACACTTCAAACTTTCCTCAACAGTCCCCATAGCTCTGCTTGCACCTGTTATGGCAGGTAGGTGCGCTCTGTGCTCCTAGCCTTCCTGCTCATGAATGTTTCACAGGTCTCTCTTGGCATGCACACACCACTCATGTGCCTGAGGGTCAGATTACTAAAGATGAGTTGATATCTCCCTTTAGACGTTTCAAACCATTGCCTCTGTGGAGGCCATACAATCTCTTGGCACATTTCCAGTAACCTGGATTAGGTGAATTGAATTACCAGGCATTTGTTTAAATGCGGTTCCATTTACAATGTAAACAAACAAAGGAATTAATTTTAGTGAGAGCTCCTTTTTGGACAATAATAACTGTGGCTCGTGTCATACCACATTCAGCAGCTTTCAACTGATTCTCATGGTCTTCTTCAACAAGCGGAGTTGCTTGGTATTAAGAGGATTTCAAATTTTGATGTATTCAGTCAGAAAACGAATAATATGATAATAATAACATTTGTGAGAGAGAAGTTAAATCGTTATATAGGCCAGTCTGCTTTACCCATTAAAATGTTTCATAAGAAAATATGTGACTTTACATTATGTCATATATAATTTATTGTAATTTATTTTAAGGGCATCACATTTGTGTTAAAGGTGTAAATGAATCAATATTTTCATTATACAGCATATAGCTCTTGCATCAGCCTTTGTTTATAGTGAATGTATTCCCTGTGCTTGTACTTCCCACAGCTACGTAAGGGCCCTCCCATCAAAACCACTATTCCTACGTACGTAAAAAAAGTGATTTGCCTGAGTCTAGTTTTTTGTACATGGACGTAACCAGATATCCTACGTAGAAGATGTTCGTGAATAGCTCGATTGTTGTACTTCCCAACCAACGTGGGCTGTGGATGTGGCAGCAAAGTAGCGCCAGACCGGCTGACTACGTGTCCTCTGCCCTGCTCTCAGGCGTGTGTGTAGTTGTGGTGCGATTTTGTTGATTTGGTCATTCACGGGTGAGTAGCTCTCTTGTACAAATCGCCTTCCGTCCATTTTGTCCGAAACAATCACTAAGCCAGGCAGTGAGTTAGCCCAAAAGAGCTAATGCTAGCTAATGTTAGCTATAATTTGACAGCAGAAACACTGCACAGTTAGCGACGGTGTGTTAGCCGTATTAACAAACCAGCTAACTTTAGTTTCCACACGTGTTTAGAGATGTTTGTGGGAATAGCACATAGCCCCGGATTGCTGTAGCAAACATATGCCTCTAAGCGAAGTGGCGCAAACAACATCACCTTCACTGGGTCAGTGTGACAGTGTAAGTTGTTATCATCATGATGAATCATGATGAATCAAGCTCAGCATCATAATACATGATGCAAAGCTTTCCAGTGAGCCTCAACTAATGCACAAACGAATGTTGTGCAAATATGTTATGTTGTATCTTTACTTACATTACAAGTCACTTCATGTCTTTTGTACCAAAGTTGGTTAATATTACACGAGGTCATTACATTGAGGTCAGTGTGATCTGACTGGTTTGTGTGTTCATCACAGCTGTCCTCAAGCACCAGTGCCATGTTTACCAGGCTGGCCTTGTGCTCTCGCCTGCCCCTCAAAAACTGGCAGTCGAATGGCTCCTCACTCTCCATCAGATCGTTTTCTCAAGCTAAATGTAAGTATCCAGTCAATTTCTTCCTTCGTGAATATCTTTGATATGTATCCTTTAATGGTGCATGCTCATGTGTTGTAAAATATAAAATAAACTGTGTCAACCTTTACAGTCTCACTCCCACGGCCCCATGGGAAGTCTTTTGCCCATCGCAGTGAGTTAAAGCAGGCCAAGCGCATTGTAGTGAAACTGGGCAGTGCTGTGGTGACACGAGGAGATGAGTGCGGCCTGGCACTGGGGCGACTGGCCTCAATAGTAGAGCAGGTAAAGCCACATTTATACTGTTGATACAAGTGGTTGTATAACTGTGAACATGAGTTGACTCGCATAAAAAGAGGAAAGAGAAAACCCTCAGATTGAGGAATGATTCTGGTGACGAAAGAGGAACTGAAATGTCATTTGTTGTCTTTGTCTTTGTTTTTTGTCTATCAGGTGGCAGTGCTGCAGAATCAAGGCAGGGAGATGATGATTGTCACCAGTGGTGCTGTGGCATTCGGGAAGCAGAGACTGAGACATGAGATACTGTTGTCTCAAAGTGTCAGACAAGCTTTGCATTCAGGGCAGAACCAACTCAAAGACATGGTGAATGATGATTAGTTGTAAAACAAATAATAAATGATTAACACTTTGTTGTAGTTGAATTTTTCTGAAACCTCTTTTTTTAGTCAATTCCCGTTTTGGAGGCGAGGGCGTGTGCAGCGGCTGGACAGAGTGGTCTGATGGCGTTGTATGAAGCTAT
Organism: Polydactylus sextarius; assembly: GCA_016801845.1. Lineage (NCBI taxonomy): Eukaryota > Metazoa > Chordata > Actinopteri > Polynemidae > Polydactylus > Polydactylus sextarius. The sequence continues at coordinate 5,429,340 of CM028911.1, read as the reverse complement.
GTTCACTCAGTATAGCATCTGTACTGCACAAGTATGTATCTATACCAGTATCATAGAATCTAATGCTGGCAGCAGATAAATTACAAATCATTTAATTCTCGATAATTCTGTTCACTTGTGTAGATTCTGGTCACCAACCTGGATTTCCATGACGAGCAGAAGCGTCGCAACCTCAACAGCACACTCCATGAACTGTTGCGGATGAACATCGTCCCAATCATCAACACCAACGATGCTGTTGTTCCACCCCCTGTTCCCAACAGTGATCTGCAGGGGGTAAATGTGGGTACTGTCTGAAGGGCATGATGGGAATTCTAAATGTGGTCCAAAGTTGTGATGGTGGTTGGTTCAAAGCATGCATTTTTTTTTTTACACTTTTTTTATTTTTTACAACTATGCTAACATTTCACTTCTTGGACTCATTATTTGTGTTTTGTGACCAATTTAAATGTTGTGAGTGTGGTTTTCTTAATTTATTTTCTAATTGTCATTATATTGAGCACAGACCTGCTTGTCTAATCTTCTTGTGGAAAGAGGTGAAAATATATTGTTTGTTTTGCTGCTGAATGGGACTGGGACTAGGCTTTTGTTGCAGGGTAGCAACTGATAAGCTGTTATGCTACAATAGAATGTGAGATGTTTTTCCTTTGAGTTTAATGGAAATTCTGTTTGTGTTTCAGGTAATAAGTATCAAAGATAATGACAGCTTGGCTGCACGGCTGGCTGTTGAAATGAAAGCAGACCTCCTCATTGCCCTGTCTGATGTTCAAGGTACAGATAATACTCAACACTACTTATTTGGTATTATTTAATTTAAATTGCAATGTGCATTCGTATTGTTTTATTTTGTACAAATGTGCAGTTGATTCTTACCTTCTCTGCTGTTCTTTCATTTATTAGTTTCATATGCAAATAGAAAACTATTCTGTATACTATCTGGTCTCCTACAGGCTTGTACGACAGTCCCCCAGGAACAGACGATGCCAAGCTTATTGATATATTCTATCCTGGAGACCAGCAGTCAATCACGTACGGCACCAAGTCCAGAGTCGGGGTCGGTGGCATGGAAGCCAAGGTCAGTATGACAGAAAACATTTGATTTCAAAGTGTAAACAAGACTGAGTTAGATAATTGATTGAAAAGTTTTGCTCTGTGATTTTTGTCTGAATCAGGTGAAAGCAGCCCTTTGGGCTCTGCAGGGTGGGACGTCTGTTGTCATTGCTAACGGCACGCACCCTAAAGTCACAGGCCATGTCATCACAGATATTGTGGAAGGAAAGAAAATTGGCACTTTCTTCTCAGAAGTAAAACCTGCAGGTAATGGTTAAAACCATCTGGAGAAAATATTTTACCCCATTTGTTGTATTTTGAGCTTTTATATTTGATACATGTGTTATTTACATCACTAGGTCCAACTGTGGAGCAGCAGACAGAGATGGCCCGGCAGGCAGGCAGATCACTAGCCTCCCTGCACCCTGAACAGGTGAGTCTTGTGTCTTCATGTCTTATGCTGTCATTGTGTTTTAACTAAATTAAGTGAATATTTCCAAAACTATAGTAAAGGAAGACAGTTTTTGATTTTATCCTAATTGTTTTTGAGCTTGATTGTATCAGAAATGTGTATCTGCTCACTGTTGCAGTGGAATCACATTTACTATGATTTATGTAAAACAGATACTAAGATTTAATCCAACATATTTTCATTGAGACCTTGAAGATCTACTAACGATCACATCCACTAAGATCTACTTAAATACAGTATAGTGACCTCATTGTACCATCCCCAAGAAAATTTAAATGTTCAATATTTAATATTTTGCAGTCAAGTGGATGTGATGCTGTGAAAAGTGACCAAATATTTGACCAGATATTTCTGGAAATATTTGGGAAAGTTAAGGACATAACTCAAACAAATGCAGAACATATTGTACTTTTAAATGACAAGATTACAAAAGGGAGATGACATCACTGCAGGCCGACGAAATTAGTACGAAAACAGGCACCAACAAAAAAAAAATTTCACAATAAGATGTAAGGGGTTGCCAAGTTACAAAATTCATCAAGTTTAGCAAAGTTCTGGTCATAGCTGTAATTATGCTAATTTTGTGTTAATATTATGTGTGTGTTTGTGTATTTCCAGAGAGGAGAGATCATTTGCTGTCTTGCTGAGCTGCTGACAGAGAAGAAAGATGAGATTCTCAGTGCCAACAGAAGAGACATGGAGTTGGCAACAGCATCAGGTACAGAAGCACAGAGAAGACACACTGATCGCCTTAATCCACAGCTGCAAGCAGTCGTCTGACTCAGATGCCATTCTCTGCCAGTGATTATCGCTCATCTGTAGCAGTACCACTTAGGGAAACTGGCATAAGGTGGAGGCTGGGATCATCTGTTTGTCAGCATTTGTTGGCATTTATCGTAGCTCTGGTGTCCATCAGCTTTGTTGCCAAGAAGAGGCTTATGAATGCTTGTAAGTCTGGCAGGAGTCTGTCTGTGCCTCATGTTGTAGGGCTGTGTAGCATAATTTGTTGGCGGCTGCTCTTTAACTGGATTATCAAAGTTCTTCTTCATGCTTTACAAAGTCTCTGTTTGCTGGAAGCAGAAATACTTTCTCTGCTTGGAATCACAGAGTATTGCATTTTTAGTGCTGCATATTTATTGGTTTATTGTATTTCCTCATAGGTCGTTTGTCTCAGTCTCTGATCAACCGCCTCAGTCTGTCGACCGCTAAGCTTAACAGCCTCGCCATCGGCCTCCGTCAGCTCGCTGTGTCCTCCAAAGATAGCGTTGGTCGTGTGTTGAGGAGGACCAGGGTTGCTAATAACCTGGAGCTGGAGCAGATCACTGTCCCCATTGGTGTCCTGCTGGTCATCTTTGAGTCACGTCCTGATTGTCTCCCACAGGTCAGTCAAGTCCAATGCATCACTTAGTTGCTGGTTTAGAGAGGCTTTTTTTTGTGATTTTGTGTTTAAAAGTTCAACTCATATTTTCATGTATTTCATACTATGTTGCAGGTGTCAGCTCTAGCCATTGCCAGTGGAAATGCTTTGCTGCTGAAGGGCGGGAAAGAAGCTGCCAATACTAATAAAATTCTACATCAACTAACCCAGGAAGCACTGTCCATTCATGGAGTGGCAGATGCCATTCAGCTGGTAAAACGAAAGTCATTACATTATCTAACCACTGTGTTATTTACATGATTACAACATGAACTCAGAGCTTCTAAAATTTGCCTTGATTTGTAGGTGAGCACACGTGAAGAAGTGGAGGATCTGTGCAGACTAGACAAGATGATTGACCTGATCATTCCAAGAGGCTCATCCCAGCTGGTCCGGGAAATCCAAAGAGCTGCTAAGGGTATCCCTGTGCTGGGCCACAGCGAAGGCGTCTGTCACGTCTACATTGACAGCGATGCCAGCATAGATAAAGCCATTGATGTTGGTAAGTGTTTATTTTTACATTTCAGTATTCCTTCTCGGGTTTCACAGTGTTGTATAAGTACACCTATCAAATGCATTAAATAGCAAGAGTAAATGAATCATCTTTTTTATTCTTATTCTTGTTTTTTAGTAACTCAATACTGCTGAATAAATATGCTAACTTGTGTTTCATTCTAGTCAAAGACTCCAAGTGTGACTACCCTGCGGCCTGCAATGCCATGGAAACCCTCCTTATTCACAGAGACCTGCTGCGAACTCCAATATTTGACCAGATCATTGATATGCTGAGAACAGAACATGTAAGTAAAATCCAGAAACACACATTTGATTTGTTTTTTGGCTGAGATACAACAGACACCCAGAGCTACAGCACTTTCAAATAAAGATAAAATGAAAAATAAAATATGAATATAAATAATATATTAAAAAATGTGATTTCAAAATTAAAGCCTACTGATAATGTACAGAAACCCTTGATTTCTTTACAGGGCTTTTTTCTATGTGGAAATGGTGCAGTAAGAGTATGGTCTCACTTCTGGGTTCTGACGTTTTTGTGTTTTGGTATTTATATGCCATTCAAATCTGCTCATTTCTTGTTTCTTTTCCACTGTTTTTCTCAGGTGAAAATCCACGCAGGCCCAAGATTTGCATCTTATCTAACTTTCAGCCCATCAGAAGTAAAGTCTCTGAGGACAGAGTATGGAGATCTTGAGTGCTGCATTGAGGTGGTTGACAGCATGCAGGATGCTGTGGATCACATCCATAAATACGGCAGCTCCCACACCGATGTCATCGTCACAGAAAATGAAGAAACAGCTGAACAGTTTCTGCAGCAGGTCGACAGCGCCTGTGTATTCTGGAACTCCAGCTCTCGCTTTGCTGATGGATACAGATTTGGTTTAGGTATGTAGATAAGGCATGGTTTTACTTGAGTTAAATATGAGATTATATTGCACATCATCCTGTCAATGGCTCTGACCTACCATTGTTATAATACTTATTTTGCAGGAGCTGAAGTTGGTATCAGTACAGCACGGATACATGCCAGAGGTCCAGTAGGGTTGGAGGGGCTTCTGACCACCAAATGGATTCTCCGGGGCGAAGGTCACACTGTGGCTGATTTCTCAGAGCAAGGCAGTATGAAATATCTTCATGAAAACATCCCAATCCCCCAGGGTAGTTTTAACTAGGCACCCAACCAAAGCCACTGTGTCCACTAGTAGCACTTCATCTTTGCTGCTTAAGCAACTGTATAAATCCAACATGTTGGGGCAGGAAACTCGCAAGCAGAACTGAATCTATTTTTTACTGGACAAAAAACTGTTTTTTTCTGATCTTGTCAACCTGTGCACAAACCTCAAAATCTCAACCATCTGGGAAAATGTCTGAGACAAATAAGTTTATATATTATGGTTAAAAGAAAAAGCAACCTAATTCTGTTATGTATGTGTTACAAGTGGAAACAAATGATACACTTTCATCTGTAAGGTCATTTTTATAGGACAGAAAAATAAACCATCGACCTAGCTGTGATTTTCTAACTTATTTTTCTACCTACAAACTCTCCCGTGGTCTTTTTGTAATTTACTGTAAGTGTTGTTTTGCAGGTTTTGTTTATTTTGCTGTCCTCTTTTTTTCACAGATGATTTAATAAATATTTTAATAAACGCTGCATAGTGTGTAGTCTGATATCGACTGATTTTTATTTATTTATTTTACATTTATGCTGATTTGCAACGGTAACATCCCTGCAGGTTTAAAAGCGCCGCAGTTTAAGCGCTTAAATCTCCCACTTGTCTTCAATGCAGCACTGATGACGCACTGGTGTGGGCGGGGTTTGGCGTCCACGGTACTTGCCCGGACACCGGGTAAACTCAGCTGTCATCTGTCTTGATATTAGAGATGGCAGGAAACAAATCTTACACCATAGTAGAATATTTTGGCGGGGATGACGGCTACCGTTGTGGCTACTGTAAAAATGAAAAGGGAAACTTTTCGCATGGTAAGTAGCGATTAAAAACAGCGAGGCGGTTCAGCAGAACAGGCTAATGCTAACGACCTAGCTCCGTCTACTTGCTGGACAAGTGACCAGTTTTGGAAGAGGGCTTGTTTACTCAATGTTGGCACTGTAATCCTAATATCGGATTTGCCTGATATATCATTTCTGGAAGATATTACACAGCAAGGTCACTCACTAGTTAGTGATATTATAACGTTATTTGAAAGGTGTTGCTTTTAATGACCACGCTAAGTTTTTAGCTATTAGCATTTTTTACCCCATCGGTTTCACCCTGGGAAATAAAATAAAACTATAAAATTATCTAAAATTAGCTTACGTAATCAAGCAACATATGTCTAATGTTGAATTGCTATCCAGACGAGCAAAAGTGTAAAATTCAGCCCTACTGCTGTAACATTAGCAGGTTAGCAGCAGTGTTATTAACATATCTGTTAGCATCAAACTAGCTAAATTGCAGTGTATAAGCAGGACATGAAAGGAAGACAGGGCTGTTGCCATCTCAACCGGGAGCGAGGTAGCCTTTCTTGTTTGGCCTGGTCGTGCTGTGACACTCGGACCAGAGGCCCTTAAATATCAAGCGCAAAGCCTTGCGGAAAGGATGCGCCACCGTGTAGTTAAGTTACCGTAGCGTTTCCATGGATAGCTTAGCTGACAGTAGGAGCAGCAGAGTTTTATTTATCTTGACACACAGACACATGCTCTGCTCTAATTCCATTAAAGTGAATGGTGCATTAACTACACTACTTCGTCCTGGTGTTTGAGTTTAAGTTGATTCCGGTTAAGACAGAATAGAGAGCTGCACGAGCTTAAACAGATGGAATATGAGACAAGATATTTCACAACACGCTGAAACAGAAGACTGTATGTTTACTACATGTATAACATGTGATCTCAACGCTCATCACATCACACACATCTCAACTGTGCAATATTATGGCTGTGATTGTATCGTCAGAGATTAAACCAGTGTTACTTTAATGACTCAATCACTTTTGGTCTGTGTTTTGTACTTAAATTGTTTTATTTGATGTTGTGTTTCCACTTTTAGTTCAGTGTAAGTAGATGACAAAACAGTCTGTCCAGCTGTAATGGAAATCCTCTGTGCCTGATCCAGTTGTATGGGCTGGCCCAGGCTCCTTTCCAAGTGAACTCTGAGATGGTTTGTTTAAAGTGACAATGTTCTGTAGTTCAAATGAACAAGGGCACAACGACAGCTTATAGACTCTTTCTTCCAATTTTCATCTACTCTGTTTGTGCTGAAGTTGGGAATAATAGTGAATAGCAAACCAACGACAACGAAAGTGTTATAACTTCCGTTACTTTTGCTTGCTGTGTTGCATCAATTCAGGGCCGAGTAGCTGCAAAAATGCTGCAGCACCAGTAAGTTTTCCTCTACGTATGTGCTCACAAAGACCACACAGTCTCTCGCTTTGAAGGTTTTTAAGCTTTTTATTGAAAAGGAAGGAAATACTTTAGAGATTTCAAAGGTTCCCAAACTGAAAAAAGTTGTACTGTGTGCTCTTTGTAGACACTGCCATTTAAAAACAACTTGAGGTAATGCAGCTCTACATTTTTATAAGGTTGACTTTCATAAAAAGCTTTGTAAGACAGTGGGAGGGGATTTTCTGTGTGAGCCAGAGTGGTGTCATTCACCTGAGGTGAGCAGGGACAAGACAAGTTGACTATAATTAGGCTTCAGCCAGTTCCTATTGAAGTCAATGAGTGATTGGGCTCAGCCTATAGACGTGGTAATCTGGATGTGTTACATCATGTGGACTTTTGAGGTTCTGGGGAAAGGAGGAGATTTACTTTTTGAGCTTGAATGAAAGTGCACTAGTCTTGCAATTATAGAACTCAACCTGTTACTCTCAAGTTATCTAAGTTAACTTTATAAAACATAAAGTGAAACATGAACTGATGAAGTGAATATCAGATAAACGAGCAGTGCATTTCATGTTTTGTAGATTTTTCCAAGCAGGTGTTCAATAAGATAATATTTTCCACTATGTGATCAGTGCAGTGAATGTTATCTACAGTGTTGTTTCGTGTAAAATAGCATGTGCCCTCTCCTGTTTTGTGCGTGCCTGTTATGCATCAGTAGAGTCTGGAGAATGGATCGGGTGTGAACAATGGGCAGGCGCTCTTGCTGTGTCATGATGATGGCAGCTGTTGTGCTAACATGACTTGATTCATTTGTACTGTAGAGCTTTAACGTTTTAAACTTCTGACTTCCTGTCTAACTAACTTACTATATTTTCTATCTATATTTTTCACATTTACCATTTTTCTGTGCTTGTCTGCTTTATTGGTGTTTTTAATTGCTGCTAGAAGAGTGCCAAACTAAATTTTATTGTGACATAATAACACAATGATAATAAACTTCCTTGAATCCTAGCTGTCAGACTGCAGTTGGACTACTGTGTCATTTAGTTGGGCCTGCCTTGCTGTTGCCAAACAAAAGTTGCTCCTCAAAGTTTTTAGGAGTTTGTGTTCCAACATCACCAACAACACCAATCTTGTTGTTATTTTATGGGAGCCAGCATAGTAATGTATAAATAGCTGTATTTGCTTATAATTTTGAAACACACGTTGACATAGTAACAGCAGTTTTGCTGCTATATTTATAGGCCTTAGAAGTTTCTCCAGTCATTTACTGCTTCTCTGTTGGTAGCGACACTCTTTTGGATCACATTGTACTATATCTCAACATCTCTGTTGACTTTGGCCAAAAGTGCTTTTCTCTTGGGAAATGCAACATTATACTCGGTTGCAAACTTATTGTTTGTGTGAACTGGTATACAGTCAATTCCCTGTGATTGTTTTAGATGTTAACTGATCGTGGTCTTGCTACACAGTCTTAGTTTGTCTTGCATGTGCACATGCAAACTGTGTATATGGTTGCAGAAGAAAAGGTCAAAAGTTGAAAGAAGGAGCTTAGACTTCAGCTCTGGGAAAAATGATCCAAGCTGCTATGGCTACAAATAATAAACTTGTTTCCATTGGGCTTTAAAGCACTGTGGGAATGCACTTTGGTCAGACACTGTGATTTAAGCTGAAACAAAACTTCCCACCAGACTCTCAGGGAGCTTGAACTGCACCTCAATTATATACATGTTTTCTATTTCAGCCTTATTTTTATTGCTTGCAAAAAGAACCTGGCTATAGCAGAACCTATTATTGCCAGTTTCTGTTATAGTATTTTTTGTCAGTTACAACTGCACTGATGTATTACAAGCTCAAGGCTTTATTTTCCCTTCTCTGAGAATGAACTACATCAGAGCTTACAGTAAACAGTAACTTGTATTTTATGAGTTTACTGTGAGTACCTGACAACAGCAGATCACATAAAACTGCAAAAAGACTGTTCTCTGGTTTTCAGTGGATATAGTAAAGAAAAAAATCTCGATGGTTCTTCTGCTTTCTGCAGGGATGTGGTCTCACACCATGACGGTACAAGACTATCAAGATCTCATAGATCGAGGATGGAGAAGGTGAGCTGCCATCAGTGACTTCACCTGGTCCCTTATATTTGCAAATGGACCTTTGTGAATTTCCTCATTCATATAGTTTTGCAATACAAGTCCTATTGTCCATGTTTTCTTTTTCAGAAGCGGGAAGTATGTCTATAAGCCTATACTGAACAAAACATGCTGTCCACAGTATACCATCAGGTAATGATAACTTGTTCATTTTGCGCATAAGAAGTTCCTGCTGTGATTCAAGCTGCAGTTAACTTCAGGACTGACAGAAACAGAACATGAAGCACATTAATATGGCTCATGGTAGTTTTAGAGATGTATTAAATAAACAGAGTGGTTTGCAAACTTTTACCTTTATTGTCTCTGTCCAGGTGTCATGTACTGAAATTCCAGCCTTCCAAATCCCATAAGAAAATCCTGAAGAAGTTCAGCAAATTCATCTCCAAAGGAGAAGTACCACCAGCAGAGGCTGATGGTAAGAGTATTTTTATTTTTGTGCAATAGTATTAATGGATAAAACAACTCCTGGAGTCCCAGACTTTTGCACTAAATTAACATGTGCATTATCTGATGTAAACTATTGATTCTGTACATTGTAGGGGAGCCAATGGACTCTGTGTGTGAAGAAGCAGGTCCACGGGAACCAAATCAAGTCTGTCGTGCCGAGGTGAAATGTGCTGCTATTACAGATATTCAGAGGGAAGTAGATGAATGTCCTGAAATCACAGAGGTGCAGAAGGACGTAGTGGACGCTGCACCTGAAGACTCAGAAACATCCAGGAAGGATTCAGTGTCTGTCACTGACGAAAGAACGGCGTCAGCTGCAGCTCCTAAACCGGGTAAGAATGATGGTTCCCACTCATCAGTGATTTGTGTTGTTCTTGCTGCCAAGCAAGATAATATATTTTTTTAAAAATATTTTTTGCTAATTGTTAATGTCCTTCAGTATGGTTTTATTTGCCTGAAAAGGGGAAATATCAAATAAAACGCTCAGACACAAGGCTTTATCGTGAGTGTGCAAAATTATTCAAAAAGTATGCAGAAAATAATGAAATTCTTTTAACATAAATATTAAACAGAAATAAATATGTTTATTGTTACATTTTACAAGTTTTCCATTCTAGGATCCCTTCTTTAAAAACAACCTTAAACAGGTAAGTAACCATGACATCCTGCTTAATGAGGTGCTGCTTGGTGCCGTCTGCCAAGAGGATGTTGTTAAGCGAACTACTCCAGCAGCTCATCAACCAAGAGTCCAAACATCACATTAATACTCCAAAAACAGACAAAATGCAACACTGTACATTAAACACATATGGAACTTTTTTAAACTTCTTTCTAATCATCTGGATCATATTTAATATAGGTAACAACCTGTGATTGATGGTTGGTTTTCTGTTTTAGGATGAATAGCCAAAATAACATTTCCTACAGTAGCAGTTTACAGACTATCGATCCGGGGCGAGTCAATGCTACTTTCAAGCTTAAAGGTGCTAATAGCCCCGGTCATGGTCCTTCTAGCCCCAAGGCCCTAAAACATTTCCTTCCACATCATCCAACTGATAGCTCCACTGAGGTGACCATATTGTGTCTGTGACTTGTGATCATTTCCCATTCCGACTCCACAAAGTGTCTTGTTGTATACTTCGATGCTGCAGGAGGCTTTTAACACAGTGACTGAAGCTATAATGACAGTTCATTACGATTATTTGTAAAACTGCCTCTGTGTTTGCTGCAATAAGTAAAGCTCCATCACTTGCCAGAAGGTGTCACTGTTCACCTTATAAAAAAAAAAACCTGCACCGCACAGCAGCTCGTTGAATGAAGCTGCCGTGTCCTCAGTGTTTTCACGAGTGTGTCTGGTTTGGGCTTATCTGTCATGTTCTTCTCTATGCTCTCCAGTACAGGATATCCTCATGGCCAAACTCACAGTAATGAATGAATAACACTCATAGTGAAGAGATAATAAACTTCCATTAGACACAGGAAGCAGCATTTCTAACAAGTGTTCACGCTTCAAGCCGTGACCACTTGTTTTTTCCCTCTTAAACATGTAATAAGAGCAGGCCTCGTGCTCATTAATCAAAAGACAATGACGTGTATTGGAGCATGAAGCTTGGTATTGGCGGATCCAGATGCAGACATAAACACACAGAGAAAACATTTAGTAGTGCCAGTGTCCTTCTAAACTTACACCTGTGTCAGCACCACACTGTTTCTCTTCAGACTGTCAGAAATCATTTTTTGTCAGAATTTTTTGTTTTAGGAGGCTAACAAAAGGGAAGCAAAGACGATTTACTATGTTGAGCCGGTGGTTCTTCCCTCCCCTCTTATTCACCTCCAACAGAAAACACCTGGACATATCTTTCCTGTAGCTTTATGACCAAAGCGCTTTATGGCTTTGGGCTGGCTCCAGTTCTAGTTTGAGAAAGCATGTCTCCCCATCCAGAGGTAAAGCCAGAGGTAAATAGATACAGAGGAACATATGGATTGCTGTGTCTTTGAAAAGCTCTGTTAGGGTCTGGGAATCGCAGGTAATGAAACTTGCATGTGTGCATTTGTATTTTGTTTGTTTATAAGAAGGCAGAGTTGACATGAAGTGATCAAATAAAAATACTCCCTCAGTGGCTACTCTTAGGAAACCACATCCTCCTCCCATTATAAATTAGTTTCTTGGCCTTCCATGTTTACATACAAGAAAGCAGCATGTCGCACATCTAGCCAATCTACTCTGATTCTGAGAGTCGTATGTGTGCTCAGGGAAGCACAGAGGGAGAGTGTCATAGTTTTTATGAAGTGCTAACTGCTGCAGCGGGAGCATTTGTCTTTCACAGGAACTGATCTGTCAGACTTTATCTTCACCATGGCTGTATACACTGTCCTCAAGAGTACCTGTGTCTTTGTGTGAGAGCCAGACTGAGAGACAGACTGTGTGTGTGTGTGTGTGTGTGTGTGTGTGTGTAGTGAATGTGTAATTATAGTGAGGGAGAGGCACGTGGACAGAGTGATCGTGGATAAGGGCTGATGTGTTTGTGGTTTTGTCGGTGTGATGAACACATTCCAGACCGGTTCAGACTCTAGTTAATCTTGACCTCGCCATGTTTATTCAAACAGGAAAACCATCCGACCACGCTATAACTCCCAGGGTGTGTGTTTATATTTGAGAAAAGCTTCCCTCCGTCAGTGCCTGCAGTCATTAACTATTAAACTCTAGTACACTAAACAGGGACATTGATGCGATACGAGAAACAGCTAAACATTCATGGGATTGTCTGTGTGCTAATGACTCTAATGAAAGATACTGCTAGCGATACATAACCCAGATCAACTACTGAAAACCTAGAATCTGCCTCACAGTAGAAAACAATGGACCTTGCGCTTGTGTCAGCTGAAGTTGAACACTGCCAGAGAACCTTGGCCAGTGCCAGAATTTCCCTCTTCACTTGTCATGACCGGGCGTCCCTCTCTTCCTTGTGACGTCGACGGAGGGGAAAGTTAGTAAGTGAGCCGATGGTGGCGGCTGGCAATAGGACAAGCAGGAAATGGTTCTCGTTTCCTTATTGCTCCAAACAGGATGTGGGCGTGTAAACTGTTGACATGGGATGCCCGGAGAGCTGCAGGGCTTGGCAAGAGCCCAAGAGGAGGAGGAGGAGGAGGAGGAGAAGCCACAAAAGGATGAGGAGGGGGGCCGTGAGAGGAAAACGGGGAGAGATAGAGTTGCTTCAGAGAATGTTCATGCTAGTCTAATTGAGACAGAAAAGCAGAGAGAATTTATGAGTGTGTGTCCTGTTCATGACAACCACAGGTGTGGTGATTGATGTGCCCGCACTATCTGACAAAGATATGTTGTCGTTGTCTTTATTTTAAAAAAATGTTTGCTTCATTATGTTGCTGGTTCTGCTTCTTCTGCTCCTTTGCAAATACACACTAGCTAGCTGCTAACCACTTGGACCTGGACAAACACAGACCATATTGTTTTATAGCCTCCAAAGCAATGATGTAATGTAAAGACTATTGAGGCTGTGAAACAGGAAAATGACTTCCATAGGGCTCACTTTTGAGACTGGCTCCTTAGGCAGGGGGGTACACTAAAGTAAACATAGCAGCCCATTTGCCCAGAGGGGCGGGGGGGAAAATCCATCGGAAACACGGTCTAACACTCACAAAATCTGCCCCAAATTTGACACTGATCAATACCAGCAGCTTGAAGTTACCACCTTTCTTACTCTTGTCTTAAGGCTCTCTAGCAAGCAGCATAAAAGTGTGACTTTTTATTCACATCTGAAAAGGTGTAACTGCAGCTTTTCCTTCCATATTCTCACCTGGAAAAGTTTTGAAAATGTGATGCCGTGTCTTTTCCACAAAATGATGATGTTTATATAGCACCATCCCACCTCCTCTAACTGGCGCCTTCTGGCCCATCTTCTCTATTTCCTCTGAGGTGCAGGAATGGGAGCTGATCCAAGTCGGCCGCCATGTCGGAAGGCCAAAGACTTAAGGAAGGAGCGACGTCTTCAGAAAGAGCAGATGAGACAAAACGCTGACAGTGTCTCCTCCATTGTCTCTCCAACCCCACCCACACCCAACCAGACCAATCAACCCAAAGCCCTGGAAGATTTCATCACTGAGTCATTGCCTGACAACTCTACTCATTGCCTTGAGGTGAGCAGAAATATAAAGTAGGCGCTTTCTTTTCCTTCTAAATGTGTTTTGGAATAAACATTAGCCTATTGTGATGACTCCAGCTGTCATTAATAGATAAAGCTTTTGGTTAAGCTTTCTGTCTCCATAATCTTTGGATTCAGTTAGCTTGAAAATTTGGTTTCATAAAGCCCTCTTCCTTAGCCCCAGTGATTTCACTATGTGTTTATGTGTGCGGAGAGCATAGCTGGCCAGAGCGGAGTGGAAAAACCACCCCCTATCCAGTTCAAATTCAACCAAATGACAGGCACACCGCACAAACTGGGTCGTGTTACCCTGCTGATGACATTCAAACCACAGCTCCCAGCTCAGCCGCTATGAGAGGACATGGAAATGAACTTTTGGCAGGGAGCAGAACAATGTAGAAAGATGCCTGGCGAAGGCCTCAAGCTGAGGTTGGTAGAGTAGCGTCATTGTTGGTCTTGACGAAGATTTGAGCCAGATGCAGTGATGAACCAGGCAGTGTCTGTCTCTTGCTTCTATACCCCCTGAGATTAGACCGACAAGACCTCCTCATGGTGATCTCTTGTCAGTTGGATTGATTTGTTTGCCTCCAATTAGCCTTCCAAGTAGGCATGAGCACAAGGTTATCCCTTGCAAATGAAGGTTAATAATATATTTTCCAACAGAGAGATGCCTCTATTTGACCCATTTAGCTGCTTATTAAAGAACATGTGGCTAAAGGAGAATGTGGGTGATAAACAGTTTAATTAGTTGATGTGATGCTGAGTGTTGCATCTCTGTGCGGTCGACTGAAATTTAGAGAGATTTTTCACACTAGCACCAGAAGATACTGCAGATACTGTTTATACTAGAGCAATTAAGTGCCGTCCAGCTCAGTTTCTTCATAAACACATCTGTTAAACATATCTCACTACTAGACTGATGAGAGTACAGTACAGCATACGTCTTTGACATCTTTGAAAATAAATATAGACAGGAAAAAGGAAACTTGGTGATTAAACTTTTCTTCACTTTGGTGGCGCCATATAACCTTTGCTCACTTTGAAACTGCTAAGTTGAAATTTCTTGGCACGACTGCTGTAGAAGCTGTGACCTCAGTGATGCTTGTTACTTTTGACTGAAATTTAATCAATTCTTAAACACACAGTGACAGGGAGGATGAGTTGAGATGTATGTATAGGTTTGTATTTACCTCTTCTAGCCATAACTGCTGCTGTGGTTTGACCATCTACCACCAGGGGTCAGTGTGAGAACATGGTTCAGAGCCCCTCAGGCACCTCAGGAAACTGTGGAACTGTTCACCCACCGTTTCCCTCTCAAGTGTTGCACACTGTCTTCATATTTTTCCTATATTATGAAAGTATTTCCTTCTGAAATGCCTATTGTTAACATGGAGTAGCTCAACAGTTAGTCATCTCGTCTGTTGTTAGTTTATAATCATGTGGTGAAGAGTCTTAAAAAGCACAGGTTCAGACCAGCACATCTCTCTGTTATTAAAGCTTTGAGAAAACACAAGCTTTCATTTTAATTAAAGCCAAACAAAACCCTCTGGTATTATTTGGCTTTATTTGAACATCCTCACAGTGGCCAAATATCAGCCTTGTGGTGTCAAATCTCAACACTTATTATGAAAATTGCTAAAATTTCACTCTCATGCTGTCCACTCTCTGCCGCAGTGTTGGTTCACCACAAGCATTTCAGCCTATCAAAATATATCTCTAGCGTTAGAACAGAAAATTAAAAACACCGAACTTGAGCATTGTTCTTTTATGTAGGCGGCCCAACGTCTCTGTTTGACTAAAGGATGTGGATGCCAAGTGGTTATATGAGAGAGACCTACTTTTGTCCAAGTCAAACAAACCTCAGGTTCAGTTCCTCTATCCTGTTCGTCCAGGGGATTCATATGGCAAATCCTCTGTGGCCAACAAAAGCTTCCAAATGAAGAGACAGTTAATTAAATGGGGCTGGAGGATGAGAAAGTTGATTTCTTCTTAAATAGTGTGACTTTAGCAGCGCCCTGCCAATTTTTCTCCTTATCGCAGTCATCTCCTGATCCTCCCTGTTTGGCTTGACTCATAGCACTGTGCTGAAGAAGAAAAATGTTCTGCATAAGGATGTAAATGAGATTTATGAAAGGTTTTTATGCAACTAAATGATGCACTTATGCATCGTCTCAGATGACATGGTGAAACACTGGAGATGGGCTAATTCACACAATATAATAAATAGGCTAATGATTATTCCTGCATTCTGGAGCAATCTGATGTTTTATTTCAATCTGTTGTTTGTGTTTCTGCTCATGCTGTGACCACTAATTTCATATTCTGTTGTCTAACAGTTGCGATTTTTGTGTCACCATGGAGATGGATATATTACACCCCACTCTTGTTGCTGCTCTCTCATGAAAGCTGCCACTAGTAAAAACAAGCACGATAACATTAAAGATGAAGAGGGGAATGAAATCCCTTAGAGCAAGATCTCCAAATTTATTTTAAAAAACTGTAAAAACCTCAGGTTTTCATTTGTTAATGTCAATCAGATAAAAGTGGGTGTGTTTATGTCTGTTTCTCTCTCTTATCACAGTTCTTCTTTCACACCATTTCTCTCTTTGTAATGTGTTCTTCTTTTGTTCTTTTCATCACCACTTATTTTACTCTCAGCACTTTTTGCCACATTTTGATGTTAACCCTTGTCTGCACATATTCTTTTTGAAGGTGAGGCTAGTGCGCTCCAATCCCCCTAGCCCGCAGTTCAAAGCCTCTTTCGACGCCTCCTACCAGGTGTACAAACTCTACCAGATGGCCATTCACAAGGACCCTCCTGACAAACCCTCCGAGAGCCAGGTCAGAGGGTGGGGGGCACGTAGGTCAACCTGCTCTAGGGGCATCCAGGGAGGGAGGGACAATGCTCACAAGTGTGGGTATATACAGGGGCATCAAAAGGATTTCATCTCGCTTTAATCATTTGGTCCCTTTTATATAAGTTCATCAACATATATAATAAATATATATAATAGATATATAATCAACAGAAATGTGACATTGGCTCAGTAGTTTTTTATTTTACATGATGGATGTGATTAGACTTGTTTTAAGTAAATGAAATAGGCTTAGTTGTAATTTTAGAATGTCTCTCTTCATTGGTAATTATTATTTAATAGGTGAACAGTTTGTCATTGAACTTTATGGTTATATTTATAGTTAAAGGTTTTGACTCATTTCAAAGGTTTAAATCATAATGATTGAAAGTCTGAATGAAAGGACTGTACCTCAGATTTCTAAAATTGGAAAATGAGATTAGAATTAGCAAATAATTGGTGTTTAATCTTTCTAACATCAAGCCTCCGGGGGAAAAACTGAAATGCCTTTATGAAAAAATGAATTAACATGTTAGAATTAAAGAGAGTGCATGTGTATAAGAGCGTGAGTCAAAGCGAGAGGAAATGGAGGGGAAAATGTTTCCATACGCCATGGTTG
Organism: Polydactylus sextarius; assembly: GCA_016801845.1. NCBI lineage: Eukaryota > Metazoa > Chordata > Actinopteri > Polynemidae > Polydactylus > Polydactylus sextarius. Next base: position 5,412,260 of record CM028911.1, on the reverse strand, counting down.
AGAGCAGTGTTTCTCCAGGTGTTGGAGTTGGCCCTCGGTCGGCTGACAGGGTCGTTACTCTTGAGCTGTTTCAGTTTTGGGGGGCCAGTTCGTCAGCTGAACCCACCCAACCTTCACACATTTGCCATGTCTGTGCCCCCACCCCCTCATCACCCGTCCTGTCATCACAGGTCCGTCTGTTTGACCTGGATTCTCAATTCAATTTAGGATGAGGTGTTGGTAATGATATTTTAATCGTCTTTGTGAGTGCGGTCTGTTTAGCTTTGTTTACCTTCTTGAGAGGAGTCTGTAGCGTTGGAAGTCTGGATGTGTCAAGCTGAGATGATACAATCAGACGCAGCTCTCAATTTGTTCTGCTCTGGACTTCGCACGCACTGTGCTGAATCGAAAGTTTCCAGTACTCTGTGTGATCTGTGGTAAGAGCTGGGCAGTGCACTAGCCTCATCCTCAAGTTGCCATCTTATTATTTTATAAACACACACTCAGTCTCCTAGAATCCTCGTTTTCAAAAATTCAAGTGGTTTTTTTTATTTCTTTTTTTTTTTTTTTTACAACAATCTGATAAAATCACAGAATCTCAACTCAAACTCAAAACAGACGTGCTGTATTACCAGCTTTCCTCGAGGACTATGAGACTGATGTGAACCAAAAATACCAAACCAGTTGTATAACACTGTTGTATAAAACCGCTTTTGTTGAATTCTAGACTGTCAATTCTTCCAAAGCAACTCTCCTTCCTCCCCTTCTCTCTTTTTTTTTCTTTAACTCATTTTCTAATCACACACCGGCTTCACATTCATTGTCAACCCTTATAAACCTCCCTCCACCTTATTGCTCCTTTCCCTTCACATCCCTGTGCTTGAAGGTGAGGCTAGTGCCCGTCAGCTTTGAGGACCCGCAATTCACAGCATCCTATGAGCAGTCTGCGGCACTGTACGCCAGCTACCAGATGGCCATTCATGGTGATGACCCCAGCGAGTGTAATGAGAGCGAGGTACTGCATGATTATTATTCTGCACCTACTTTAGGGCAACGCTGCACAGGCTTGTCACATGAGCTGTGTACATATTAAGGGGAGACTTTAGTATTCATTCAGTAGCCCTGATAAATAATTACATTCATTCATTTTTTTATGGTACAGTTAATCATTATTCTTGTGTATGTGTAATATGTAAGCTTTAACTGTAAACTCTATGGAAAAAAAAAGTTCACTAGTTAACGTAGTGAATGAGAAATATTGTCCAGTAATGAATGGAACAGGAAACAGAAAGAGTAACAAAATATAGAGTCAGTTCATTTAAAATGAATTTACAATACACAGTAAATTACATTATAAATTATATTTACACACACCTCTGTTTCTCTACTTTATATATAAGTAAGAGCAGAGAATATAAAGTCTAGTCAGGGCACGGAATTGCTGGACATCCTCGCTAACCTGAGAGGGCCTTTTGTCCCTCAGGGCTGGAAAAACAACCTCCTTCTCCAACCTCCTGCCAGCAGGCTTCAGTAAATTACTGAATTCTCCAGCTTGTAAAAGCAAGGTAATTAATAAATAATAAAAGCTGTCAGATTGGGCAGACTGTGGCAGATTCTTTCCTAGTGCCATAACACTCGCTCTATTGATAGGGAGTGTGTGTTTGTGTGCACAGCCTCGGCTGCAGGTTTACAACTGTACTGGGATCGGACGGGTTCAAGAACTAGAGGAATAACATCTAATAAAAATGAAGAGGTGTGTAGCTGCGTAAACAACTCGGTGCTGTCTGTTAGGCTGCCAGAAAAAAGTTATTTTTTGATGGACTGTACAGGTTGGATACTGACTGAATATACTGAAGAGTCAAGGTACAAAGTGAACTAAATTTGAATCATTAATCTCACAGATAAGCAAAACCTTTGTAATTTACCTTGACATTGCAACCTAAGTTGATAAAATGTACAGTTAAAACATTCAGCTGTTTCCTGTGCTTTATGAGTCTGTTGTGTTTTATCACATTAATACCAGGCCTGTAGATGCTATGTCGTCCTCCCCAACGTTTGTCTCATCCCGCTGCTGTTAATTTCTATAAAACCAGCCCCCATTGTTGTTCCCCACAAATGCAACTTTGACAACCACAATACACCAAACACAGCTTATTTTATTTTCTTGCCCGTCAAGCTCCTGGTTAACTCCCCTGTTCTCTTCCCAGAAGCTCAGATCCCCCCCATTGTCCTTTGGCATTCATAAAGAAATGGGAAACACATTGTTGATGTGGTGATGACACACTTTGGTGCCATGCCATTCTATGCCTGCTGCTGCTACCTAGGAAGTTTGGTCATTTAGTGTTTGTAGAGGTATTTATTAATCTATTAAAGTATTACCTAGGGACAGAAAGTGGAATACCGTCAGTCTGGCTCCAAGCCAGGCGATAGGAAAAAGTGTGTGTGTGTGCAAGTTGAATTGCCCTGCCAAAATTGTACTATCATTAGACAGTACGATGTCCTAGAGCGGAATGACTTTATTTGTTTAAGGATGTATGCATTTCCTGTCATACCACGACTGGAAGAGAGCCAGACATTATTCCATCCACATCCAGTGCGGGTTATCTGACAGAGCTGAGGCACATACTTGCAATTATTTAGACATATGCGCATGCACAGACACACACACACAGACACACAAGAGTCTTACTCACACACACACACACACACACACACACACACACACACTAGAGTCTTACTCACACTTACTGTTCTTAACTGTTGTGCTGAGCCGTGACTCTGAGTTCCTGCACATGTGGGACTCATTTTCAGAAAAACAAATCCTGTTAAATCTGTATTTACTCTTCTTGATGGCCGGTGCCTTAACTGAGATAGAGATATGTGAAAAAAGGAGGGTGGAAATAAGTATATGGAAAAAGAAGGGGGCGGGGTGTATCAGTAAATATGGAAGAAATAAATGAGGACAAATAACTTTTGGTTCCGATCACGTTGGAGGTGTTTGCAACATGTATCGGCACTCTTATAGAAAATTTCACTATTACCGCATCTAAGCAGCTTTATCTAGTCTCCTGAAGCTTCTGTGCACACTCCGAAATAAACAGATCTAGTTCGTAACAGTTTAGAAATGTGACGAAAAAAAAAACTGTATTGAGGTTTTGTTTGTATTGTTTTACTACGTGAGAGTGAATGCGAGCACCTTGTCGCTCAAATAAGCACAGCAATTATTGCAAGTAAAGCGCACAGTGACGAGGGGTCTAAGTAGCAATTAGGCTAAAGCAGATGTGTGTGTTTATATGTACTGTATGTGTGTGAGTGAAGACACGACAGCTTGTGTGTGTGTGTGTGCATGTGTTTGTGTATGTGTGTATGAGACGGCTGCTTGCCTTCCTAATCGTACACAGATGAGTGTTTACTATAGGAAAGGGAGAGTTAGAGAGGAAGTGATGGACTCCATGTGTTGGTGATGAGAACGTTCCAGAAGGTTCTCTGGATACGGCTCCATTTACAGGCATATGTGTTGTTGTATTAGAAATAGAGGGAGAGAGGAAGCTGAGATTGTATTCACATGTTTGTTCTCTTACTATCTTTGTGCCTGAGTGACTTTACCTTCACATTGGTCTGTTTGTATCTTGCAGTTTGCGTGAGTTTGTCTGTGTCAGCCTGGCATGACTGTGTAATCGCTTAGTTGTCATTTACCAGAGAGACCTGACCCAGCCGAGCAAGGTTCGCGCAGCAGCGTCTCTCTGGAGGTGATAACCCAGCAGTTCCCTGAAGAGCGCCTGATCAAGGTGGAGGAGGAGCGAGTTCAAGTTCACACACTTCTTAGACGTCTTGTCTAATCAATGAATACAGCATTTTACTACCAATCTAACTGGAGACTTTTAGTTCCACACACATCAGCCAGTGTCGTAGCATGGCCTCTATAAATGATGTCATCTAACAACTGCAGCTGTTGTTCTGTTGGTAAACCATTTACTTTTCTTTTTTTGTGAGTTTTAAACAAAAGTTTCATGTGTGCCCTTTAGCAATATTGCGCATTGGGAGGCTTTGCTGTTGGTAATTTGTTGACTGGCAAAAGCAGTAGTCACTGCAGAATAAGGAGTGGAAAATTACACTTTACTGGCATGGTTACAGAGGTGGGGAACTCGATAAGAATTTTTTTCGCATGAGCAAATATCATTGTCGACTAAACAGAGAGTGAAATTTATGCAGAATCTTTTTCTCTTTAGCAGGTGAATGGAATTTTAATACAACTACATTGAATTTTAAATATAATCAAACACTATCCATTCCCTCTTCCCCTTTACTCTATATCCTAGTTTTGGGTTGAATCAAGGTTAGAGGCAGTAGGCTGGTAGGTTACAGCTTGTTGTAGTGTTCAGTTTGTGACATTGCCACATTAAAGTAACTGTCGTCTTCTCATCATGTGATTATAATAGGTTAATAAAAGGAATAATATAATAATGTGTTGCTTCTTCTGTAAAGGAGACATTTTAGGGAGTAAAACAGAGTTTTTTTTTCTATGTGGACTGCTAACTGAATTTTGGGATTGTAAAGGTGGAGAATTTGATTTTTTTCTGGTGCTAGTGTCTATTGAATTTTTTGATAGTTACTTTAATAATTGAGTTTATTCATATGGAATATCTGTAGCTAATAAGGTGGTGGGAACATTTATTAAAGATACATTTATTATTTTTTTATGCTGTTCTAACAAAACATCTGGTATATTTTGTCTTTCAATTTATATTTCATCTCAAGAACTCCTAGTTCGCTTATGTTAATATAACTCCTGTACAATTTTGTGAGACTCCTACAGCAACTCTCAGCAAGAACTGTGCACACTTCCCTAGTGCACGAGTTGTTTTTCTGTTTTCTGAGTTCTGTGTTCGACCCTTGTATTTTAACTAATATTTTATGCATTTGGTTTTATGGATTCATGGATGCAGTCATTTCTTTCAGACCAGAATCCAACTCAAGTGGGCGAGTCTGAAAAGCAGTGAAAGCTGCTTGGATGTTTGCCACAGGCAAAGGTAAAATAGAAATGACAGATGATGGTGCATCATTCTTTAGCTCATCCCTGCCAAAACAACCCCCGTGTTGGAGAACACTGTATTAGTGTCACCAACACACACTTAGCTGTGGCAGGCCAATGGAGAAACACACACACTGTTGGATGAGTTCAGACTACTGGCAGGAGTTCGAGTTGCACCTGAGCCAGGCCTGTCCCACCCAGTGAACCATGCCTTCAGCAGTCATCACTATTACTAGCTGGGCTGCAGTGCACAGACACTCACTCACAAACAGAGAATGTTGGTGCGCTTGTGGGAATTTCCAGTTACTTGTAGAACATCTTTTTTCCATTGAGATTGATATATTGGCACTGGGCATAAATCTGAAGCAGTTACTTACCTGTTATTTATTTGCTGTCACTGACAATTTGGTTTCACTTAACAACTTTAGCCGTGTTGAGTCTGGTTTATTTTCTGTTAACTCACTGTAAAGAATGTCATTAAGCATGTGTTAAGTGGAGAATTTCGCTGGCCATTTTGGCATTAATAAGCCTGTAGAATTCAAAACCAAGCTGGAGTCAAGGTTGAGTGAGGGGAAACTGAGAAAAAAACAACACATTGTTAAAGGCAGCCATTGGCTAATAAGGAGTATCATTATGTAAGCTTGTATTTTATGAGCCAATTTACATTATTTATATCTTGTTCTTGTTTATTTAGTGCTGTCTGGACCCTTTCTGTTGTATGTTTATGATACTTTGTAGACCCCTGTTCTGCTCGGTAGACGGTGAACGTTGAACGTTGCGTATATGACACAGCTGGAATGTAGCATTTCTTTGTGAAATCCAAACTTGAAACTGTGATGTGTGTGTGCATGAGGGTGAGATAGACTGAGCAACTGTCCATCACTGCTCCACTGTAGCCAATGTCTGTTTCTCATTATAGAACGGTTTTGGCCCTAAACATGGAAGCGTGCTGTTTGTCCTCCAGTCCTGCAGTTCAGCTCGTCTGTAAACACACTGCTCTTAAGTCTGGCGCTAAAAAAGAAGGAGCACAGGAAATAGTAGAGAGAATGGAAGAAAGATTTAATGTTTCCACAACATAAAGTCCCCCCAGTAATTGATATCTGATGTGCCTTTTAAAGTGTGTTAAGAGATAGACTATTTTGACATTAGTGGCACTGCTTATTTAAACTGTCACTATGTCCTCCGTGTACTGTGAGCTCGAGTTGATCGGCTAAATGTTTTCATTTGTGTAAATACAGTCTTCCTTTTTATGCCCCTTTGTAAGTGGGGGGTGCTTCATTTGACATGTGACACCTGAACAAGGAGAAAACAGGGAGGGATAAACTATGTAGGACAGCGGTGGAGACATGTATGGTTTTCATTTATGCCTTTTCAAAAAAGTTGGTGACCCAGAGTACTAACTGTTTTTCTCTCTGTCCCCCCCCTCCTTTTTCTTCCTCTACAGTTCCGGAGATTTCTCTGTGATTCACCACTAGAGGTATGTATTTCCTTTGGCCTGGTGACAGTTTAATAAAACCCCTTTTTTAAAATGTCTCTATTCATCTGTATGTTTTACCTGTAATGATTTGCCCCCAGAAAGACAAGGTCGTCCTGGTGAAATTACTGTCAAAGATGAAGATAATGATTTGAAAAATGTCCAGTGTTTTGAGAATTTAGGTCTTCATCAAACACACCCAAAAGGGGATACATGTACAATGGTAAAGAGCCCTCCAGCTGGATTGAGGGTAGGGGGGGTTGAGGGATTCAGGAAGGGGGTTTGTTTCATATCTGAGGGTTTTTAATTTAGCCCCATTGAAGTGAAAGGGGGTGTTGAAAAAGGAAAGCAGTGAAATGTGGTGTCCAGATTGTATTGTCTCTGTGATGAACACAAGGTCTTCAGACCGGGCCTTTTCCCCGGCCTTGACAGAGGGGGACACAACACTGCTCTTTGCTTTGTGTGGTGTGGTACAGATTGCCTGATGAGGCAGCTTGGTGGGCATCAATTTGGGAGCTAACAGATGTGGTATTGGTCTACTTAACAAATAGAAGTAATTATTAAGGCTCGGTGGGAAGTTTGATGTCAGCTTCTGGTGTAATAATTAATACAATCTTGCTGGGGATTTAATTACACATTAAAAATTTAGATGGATGTTAATAGCATCTGGCAGAGTATTCGGAGTTAAGCCGTGGGTATTCTCTGTGGTCACTGAGCGAGATGTAGGTGCAGCCAGCCATCACTGTGCACTTCACAAGCCTGGTGAGCTGCAGCCTTCAGAAACACCAGTGGATGTGTTGGGTCAGGACAATTACACCAGCAATTAGACCCAGGATGGGCACTTACAGCAGCCACTTTTATAGGATTGAGGTCCGTGAGCGCATGCAGACTAACTGACACAGAGACACACAAACACAGTCACTCTGTGCTTCCCCGTGGGCCCCCTCAGGTCTTCACTAATGAACATCATTAGTGTTTATAGGAAACAAGCTTTTATCACCTCGTCAAGGCTGGCGTCCAGGCACATTGAATTACACAGGTCTGCACACATACACATACGTGTGCACACACACTGCCTCATATATCTCCCTGCCTTCGTTGTCCCCTTCTTGCAGACTGAGAGTTTAGAGGGGCTGTTTTCATTCATTTGGTTTCCTCTCACCCAGCGTTTTTTTTTTCTTACTTTGCCTGATCTCTCTTTCTCTCTCTCTCTCTCTTGTCTCTCTCTGTCTTCTTCAAATGCTCTCAGTTTCATAGTTATTATGTGTGGCTTTCTGAGCTACCTCTGCGTGTTGGCCTCCATCTGTCTCCTATCAGAGTGCTATTAAAATACACACACAGACACTCACCACATGGACCTGCATACTGTGTGGTTCATCAGCTCACACGTAAGCCTGCATTTACACAAATGTATGCAAATGACATACTTTCAAATTCAACTGCAGCTAATTATGACCAAGTTGTTCGACTTGTTTGTTTGTTGCTGCGCACTGTTTTACCAAAATTGCAGAGGATTTGTGCTGAAACTCCAAGATAATTAACATCAGCTGCCACTGGTTCCTCTGTTTTTTTTTTTTTTTTTTTATTTTATTTATTTTTTTATTTTTTTTACATTTACACATACAAACAGACAAGTAAAAACACATTTGCACTGTCTGATAAACAGTGGCACATTGGTGCCTGCATACACGATGAGCTGCAGTCATGCAGGTGTCGCCTGCTGCATTTAACCTTGCTGAGGTCAAGCAACTCAGGGTTTTATAGGCTGTGTGGGGTTCATGCACTTGTTCTGTTCCTATTTATTTTTCTTTATGGCTTCTTAATGTGCCTAACCAAGGGGCAAACACTCATTAACAGGGGTGTTCACCAATTAGTCTCTTTTTCTTTTCTTTTTTTTTCATGGAAGCAGGCCCTTGGCCATTCCTCTGCAATTCCCTATTTGTCCCCCTGTGTTTGGTCCTATCTTTCTCTCCTAAACTGTCCCTGAGAGGAAGATGGTCAGAATTTTTTTTTATTCTGTAAAGTAACAGAGATAAACATCAGCAAAATCAACAATGCACCAGCTGACATACCATAGTAGTGAACAGGCAGAGCCCACTGTGCACGCCTCAACAGTGAGCCAGAAATGGAGTCTTCCAGCTGCATCTACAGTAAAACAACAGGAGAGTTCTGTAAATTAGTTAAACAGTCAGATTAATATCACTTTTAAAAAAATGGGGGAAATAGTATTTTCACATTGTGGCTGCAAAGAAGTTCAGAATCAGTTGTTGCCAAAATCATAACAACATTGTTGCTACAGCAGGTTTAAAAACAAGTGGCAAAGGTGTTTGATTTACACCCACAAGCGATTAGGTGACTAGATGTGCTGTTTATCTTCAGCAGTTAATAACTGCAAACATGTCCACAACTGACTTTCAGAAACCACACACCACAGGAGTCTGCGGAGTGCTTTAGTATTTCTTCAAAGTAATATGCTAAAACCATGCTAACCCCAAAAGGTATTGTGTAATTCGCTGATTGTTGTGAGGAAATTGGATAAACTCAGCCATTTCCAGAATCTGTTCTTCAACTAATATCTGTCACATCCAAACTCTCTAAGCACAAGCCAAGCCTTTGTCCACTCTGACTTCAGAAAACAATGTTGAAAACAGCTGCACTGATGAAATGCTTTGTGTGGTTTTTTTTTTCCACCATGCTGAATTAAATATCTCCCTCTTTGTCTGCACGGGGCTCTGATCAATGTGTCTTTTCATCCTCACGCTAATGTCCTCTGAGATGTTTATGAAATTTCACACATGAGACAAATAAAGCTACTAAAGTAATTCATCACATTCTAAAAAATGGAATGAATTAGTTAGACTTTAGCTTGTTGCATGGAGATTTTATAAGTATTGTCATGTTGCAAATGTTGCAACCTTTATGATTTTACTTAATTTCAACAGCATTATGCGAGCATGTCCAGTATTAAAATCTGTTATAAACAGTTTCTCAGCAAACAATTGATAATTCAGTACGCTATTTTATTATATTTGGCCACAGCTCAATGTTACAATTTTCAGTTATTATAAGAAATTATGTACTTGGTCTTTGTTTCTGACAATCTCATATAATGAGTTGGTCTGATCCAGTTAAAGTCCTGGAACAAACATGCAATACAACACCTTCCCACTTTGTTAAGATAAGCACACTGCTCACATAGCCCTGTGTTTAGTTCCATATGAGAGTGATTTGGGGCTTCAGGGGAAGATCTGGGCTGGTTTTTGAAGTGCTGCATTGAATGTTTAGATTGTTGTCACAGTGGCAAGGACACAACCATTAAGCTGTCGTCTGAGGTGACGCATGGGTCAGTCAGACAAGATCAGCCTTGAACACTGTATGAACTTATAAACAAACATACAAACTCAGACGGCCATTATTTTTATTGCACTGGCATTCACGTTCATATAATTGTGCTCACGCACGTATAGGTGGGGCAAGGAAAATCACCCTCTCTTACACATACCGATCACCTCGCACTCTTTCCTTTTACTTACAACTTCTAAATGACGCCGAGGGGCCTCTGACAAAGCCTCCAGTGTTTCTGGGGGGGAAGTGGTGCCAAGAAATAACAGGCTGCCTGCTTACACAGACGGACAGTTCCAACCTCCCCAACCTCAGACACACACACATATACTCACTCACTCACTCACTCACTCATTGCCACATAGAGAGCACTGCTTGCTTCATATGTGGTGCCTGTCACCCTTCAACTTCGCTGTAAGTGCTCATTTTTATTCTTGATTTCTCCCTCCTTTCACTCGGCCAATCAGTCATTTCCAATTAATATGTTGTGAACTCACATCATCTCTATTGTGTATCACTTATCCTGTAATTTGGAGCAGTATTTAAATGATGTAATCATCCCCTCTACCCACGCACATTATTATAATGGACCTTAATACACACTGTGTCAGACAGGTAATCAGACCTGTCCAAGGCTTGGAGCTGGGTGGATCTAGTTCTATTTTTATTAGCAGCTCTACTTAAGAAAACCTTACATGGTGCTAAAGAGGAATGTGGCACAGAGTTACCCCATTGGTGATGTTGAGCCCTCCGGGGTCACAAAGCTGCAGGGAGTATATGTGTGCACGTCTATGGGCCTTGTTTTTATTTTGTCAGATTTAGTTTATCCAGAGTGTGGGCCCTGTGTACGCACTGGTATAAGCGAGCTAGCTCTCAGTGTTGTGATAACTAGCAGCGTCTGGGCTATTTAACTAGGACCAGATGAATGCTGAAAAGGGAGAAGGATCCTGTTACTCATGCGCTGGAGAAAGACACGCACACACACACATACACACAAACACACATGCACAAACATAAACCAATACCCAAGCTTAACATGACTTTTAACCTTAACCCCAAGCCTCTCGTCTTAAGCCTCTGTGATAAAAGTAGTCAAGCCGCTTGATTGAAAAACCCAGCATGAGGATCCCTATGAGAAACTCAGTGTGTGTCAAACACTTAACTGTTTTATTAATGGTGTAGACTTAAGCACACTGGTGCTCACCTACACCCACATTCTTTCATGCCACATAGAGAGAGCAGACGCAGACATATAGGAGAAAGCTTGGCAACACTCCACCACCGCCTGGTGAAATGGATTTTGCTCATGCAGGGTCTTTTATTAAAAAGTCCTCTCCTGGAGTGTTTTTGTGGCCCGTCACCCCCTCCCACCCCCCTGCTTTCACCCGACCACCAACTCCACCCTGCTCCTGCTCTCGCTCCACATTTGGGAGCCATTAGCAGGCTGAACGTGAGGCTACTGTACACCCCCACACATAATGCTTGAGGCCTGGCAGGGAAAAGCCTGGGTTATAATGCACCGTTGTACAGGTGTGTGTATATGAGACAGAGAAAGTAGATCTGTGCGAGAAAGTGAAAACAGCCCTTTTAAATACCACATTCCCATTCCACTATGTTTTATATGTTTTACATACAACCTGTATTGCACACAGGAGTACTATTACTGTTTTTTGACCAGTGACCACCTTCTCTTACCATTTTTCCTCTCTTTGCTTCTCCTCAGGCAGAATATTCTCCAGATGGGCCCGAGGTGGGCTATGGCTCCTTCCATCAGCAATACTGGTTGGACGGACACATCGTAGCTGTGGGGGTCATTGATATTTTGCCTACCTGTGTTTCCTCTGTCTACCTGTACTACCACCCAGACTTTGCCTCATTGTCTCTGGGAACCTACTCTGCTCTCAGGTTTGTTTTCAGGACAAACATAATTCCTGCTTCTACTCTGCTGTTTCAAAAGCTGCCTCAGTGGAGTAGCAGTCCTCAATGGCACCTTAGGGATATTGTCAATGCTTCATGTTTCATAAAACCTGTCACAAAAAGTATGTTGATATTTTCACTGATCCCGTCCCATTTTTGTTTCAAGTGCTGTATTTCTTGTCAAATGTGAGCCAGATTGCATATAGATGGCAGGAGACCATTAGCAATATTTTTAGATCATTCACAGTAACTGTATTATTTTTGAAGAGAACATGATAATTATCTATCAAACATGTAGCTTCTTTCAAGTTGGGTACTGTTGTGCTTTTCATTCCCTTCTTTTGTTCTTTTTTTTCTTACTTCTTTACTCTCTCTTTCTCCTCCTTCATATTTGTCCTTCTCTTAACCTCCCCTCTCCCTGACCTGATCTTTTCATCCCCTCCCAAATTTGTATCTCTCCTTAGAACTGTATACTATAAGTGCCATAATACTGTAGGTTGGAAAAAATACCTCTTTCTTCGCACTTGATTGGTTGAGGCAGTCTTCTGTTTGTGGTTCAGCTGACGACAGTTCTTTCTGCCAAGGTGAAATAAGAGAACACACACATACACTGCAGGCACACATATCTGGCGTTTCCTGTAAAATGTAACCCAATAATGTGAGAAAGCCTTTTTAAAATATTTCTGCACAGATGTGCGAGGCTGGATGATCACCGCTTCAAAGTTGGCGTGTACAGGTGTTAGTATGTGAGTTGCGAGTGTTCGCCTATGCACGTGTATCATGCAATAAGTCAGTCCGACAGTTAGAGCAGGCTGGCTCTGCTCATATAGAGGGAACACCCTGGTCATCATAAGCACACAGTTCCCCATCACTTATTATTTTAAGAGTCTGACTCCAAGAGCAACACAGAGTGTTTGGTGTGTGGAGGAGGCCGTGGAGAAGGGAGCCAGCAGGACTGAAAACCTCCCGCTTGTTTACAGACACCAGAGCCCAGGCCTTTGATCAGGTCTGGACACTCCCTAGTCTGCTTGGCCTGACTAACTATGTCCAAAACTTATTGTACTGAATGCATGTGTACACACACGTGCACACACACTTTCAAACTGGTGCAAACAATCATTACATTACGTTTTTTTCTTCTTCACAGTAAACCCACATCAGCTGGAACTGTTAAGCCACGTACTAGTGCACCCCTTTAAAAATCACGGAGGGTTATGGAAAGAAAGGGTCAAGTTTTGAGAACCCAGATTTGTAAGACCGTTTTCCCTGTGATCATGAGAAAAAACGCTTTAGATACAAGTCAGTTATGGGTAAATATATATATATATATATATATATGCACAGGCATTACAAAGGTACAAAAGTAAGAACAACACTGTGTGTAGTTTGGTCTTCTGTTTATGTGTGATTCAGCAGTAGAAACAGGAGAGGGGGATGTTGAGAAATTTCTTGTAGGAGTGTAGCTCCCTCTGCCACGAGCCCCGAGGAGAGAAGTAGGAGGAGAAGAGAAGAGGCACTTAATGAGGTGCCTGAGGCACTGTGTAGGAAACACAGCTGGTGTCCAACCTGGATCACTTTCTTATGGGGGATCTCCTGATTATGTTATGTTGCCCCTGATCCTGATTGAAGTCCTTAGATATTCCATATTTGACGATGTGGCATCTAATCTAATATTTCTTTAAAATTTTTAATGTTAGATCCCCAGAAGAAGCAGAATATGGGGAGCACACAACTATGGCAAGTTTATATCAAAATAAGTTCAACTAATTGGATTTCTAAAGCAGTAAAAATCTCGATATAACCTGCAGTACAACTTTCTTTGTTAACAGCAACACTTCATAGATGTGTCAGACTTGCAAATGTAGCAGATGCTGAGCAACATTTTTTAAACCCAAAGAGGCTTCGTACACATGGCTTGCTTGCTGCTCTCATATCCTTGATTGGAACTGCAGGCTGCTACTTTGTTTATTTTGTGTGCTGTTCAGTTCACTTGCCTTTAACATGCTCACAACTTTGTACAGTTCCAGATTTTAAGGGATCCCAATGGAGCATTTCTGACGGCTACTTTGCCGGGGAAAACAAATGAGGCATTGGAAATGGATCAGGCTCTACGTAGATATTACTTAACCATCATAAAGACCTGGATTGACCCCATATTATTCCTGCAGACAGGCAGGGGACATCCTGTGAGTGCATACATGCGTGATTTCAGGCTAAATTCCTCAGTTAAATAAGCTTCTGTGGGCTTCTCAAAACTAGTAGCTCGCTCTCTGTTTTACATCTGGCCAATCAACACTATTCTTGCAGTGTTGGGTAATGAAATGTTTCCGCATGCATGCGAGGCTGCAGTAAGCACCTCGTGGTGCGCGCTATTATGGGCCCTTTGTGTCTGGGTGTGTATGTGTATGCACATCAGTTTGAGCGAAGCTGTGCAGGAGCAGAGGGCTTGATAATTGGCTTGTGCTGGAGTGTCAGATGGCTGAAGAGGGGATAATGGCGGACTCAAGCTGCTGCCATGGGGGTGGAGGTGGGGGTGTGAAGGCCTCAAGTGAAGGGGGGGCGCAGGGCTTTTTGTGAATGGGCCCCCCTCGCCTCTCTTGACCCCCTCCCCCAATTCAGGCCTGCCGGGCCCTTTTGTGGAGAGGGGATGGGAACCCAGGAACCTGGCAGCAAGCGGGTGACCTTCTAGCACCTCGCTCTAGCTGCCTCTCTTCTCTCTCCCTTTCTCTTTCTTGACCCTCCTCTTTTATATTCTCCTCCTGCTCTCTCTCTCCCTCTCTCTCCCCCCTCCCCGGTTTGGCCTGCTTTGTCCCATGTCTTATTTTTCAGTGCATCTATTTTATTTTAAGGCCTCTTTCTCTCTCTCTTAAGTATTGTAAGAAAGGGAATTCTCCCCCTTCATTTAAGCGGGTGAAACACAGAGGGGTGGAAGGAAGAGTGAAACAAAAAGGGAGAAGAAAGAGGAGCTGGAATTTAGTTATGGAACAGTGAAGGAAATGGTGGAGGGAAAAAGGAAAAATAGGCTTTTAGTAAAAGGATGCAATTAAGAAGGAAACTATTGGGGAAAAATAAAGCAAGTTAGACATTTACTGTATTTGAAGAAGGTGGATAAATCTTCCAAGTTCTAAATCTTTATTTTACACGCTCTCTCCCTCTTTTTCACCTCCTGCTTTTCTGTTCAAGGTCTCAATGCCCATAGAGAGAAGGCAGTTGTTTTTGTGTAATGAAATGAGACAGAAAAGCGGCCTTTTTGAGGGTGGGTGTTTACTTCCTCAGCCTGGGCACTGCTCTGGTCAGAGCCACAAGAACCTGTTTTATTTCTCAATACCCCCATTTTTACTTTATATATCGTAATATTAATCAATATATTATCTTTTTTGACTGTTCTTTTTAATTTAGTTTCCATCTGAAAATTTAAAACATGGCTATAAAACTGCGTTGCATTTACTCAGGTAAACAGGCTATAAGTATGGGTGCCATTTCTCAAAGCATGAAGCATCTGCCTTTTTAGTCTTTCTTCCACTTCCACTCTCTGAAAAGGTGTGTTTATGTGTTTCCTGCCACAGGGAGATCGCTTTCACCAGGCAGCTGCAGAAACAGTCCCCCAAGCTGTCATACTACTACCTGGGCTTTTACATTCACTCTTGTCCCAAGATGCGGTATAAGGTATGCAATGTCTGCACCACACTTGATGTTTTTCACCTTTGTATAAACTACGCTGTCATACCTAATGGCCTTGATGTTATTGCATAAACACAATCTTAAATAGATTCAAATGAATCATTTAATACATACATCATCATTTAAGTTGAAGTCATTTTCACACCACAATTTTTTTTCACCACAATTGTATCATTGTGATATTATACTTCACTATCTTATCTTATCTTTGGTAACATAGACAGGAGTTTTGCAACACCAGATGTGCTCCTAGTATAAGTTAGATAACCTGATGACAACGTTTGTGTTACGTTAAAATTCAAACGTCTGTATGTTGTTAATGATAGGCCCCTTTAATGGATGGATTTCACTGCTCCAGTGCTTTGTTTATAATATTTCACAGAGACTTACCCTCTTGTCAAAATGTCACAGTGTTATCTAACATTTTGATGTGTAAGCACATTTTATATGAGACAAATGTCTCTACTCTGCTTAGTGTTTAAGTGTCTCGCACTGAGCTTCACTTCCTTAACATCTCGCCGTACACCAGAGGTGATCTGTACTGTAGCACTGTTATGTGTGGGAGGACAGGCAGTAAAGCGGTAAGTTTCAACTGTTTTATGAGAGTGTCAGGATGATGCGGCTGCGTCAGTTTTCAAGAAATGTGTTGATCCCTCTCCCACACTATTTACATATCTCTCTTAGAATAGTCGCTCTCTTCCCTGCGCCGGTCCTCACCTCTCTGATTATTGACCCAAGTGGTTCGTCCCTCTAATTACTTTTTGCATAATGTAGGTTTCTATCATCTTGAGAGGCATTAAATGTCCCAACTGCCTCCTTTTATGAAGGAAGAGGAAAACCCCCCTTCCACCTTTTTCCTCTTCCACTTTTGTTATTATAGGTGCAAAAGCCTTGACACGGGGCCACCTATATTTTCACCTTCTTTTCCACACAAACCTGGCAGCTACTTTATTTTTGTCTTTTATTATAGTTTGGAAATTTGCTGTCTATGAGTGTATCTAGCTTAGTGACACATATCAGTGAGCGTAGCGTGCTAATGATAGGTGCAATTAAAAGTTTTTAAACTGAAAACTTTTGCTACACAGTAAGCATTAGGTTAAGAGAATTAAAAACAAAACAACATAAATAAATACATTTGATGGCGTGAATACCGGTTTAGACGCAGTGTTTGAGGGGGAAAAAAAGGGATGGAAGGGAGCTACAGGCAAGGAAGAGAGGACGAGGCTGTTGAAGACATTAAAGGTTGAGAGAAAGGTCACGCTCGCAACAGCAACTCAGCAGCAAGAACAGTGTGGCACATATGCACACATGTATGCATACTTCTACACAAGTGCAGTCATTGTACAGTGGAAAATTTGACATAAATTGCATAATGTATATCCATGCAGGAGTCAATACTCACATTCAAGCTGATATTGAAACCAAACCCCATTTAAAGATCTGTAGTTTTAAGATTCAAAAGGAAAGTACATTATCAGGCCTATTAAGTCCCGATACGGTTAATTTAGTGTTTTTTTTTTTTTTTTTATATCAAACTCTGGAAGGATTTGGCTTTACTGACTTTCTTTACTTTTAGTTCAATGTGTCAAAGCAATTTACCAGCAAAAGTAAAAGTGAATGATGTCGAAAAGGAGAACAAGACAGGAATATTGTTGTAGTTTGCTGTCACTTCAAACCACTGATCCAAACGATTTGTAAAAATAGTTACAGAAAAAATGGACTTGACCACTTTGCAGATGACGTTATTATATATCCTACAGATGGCGATACCTCATGTCCAAGGATGATGGAGCTCACAGAGAAATTTTATTACTAAACAGGACATAAATTAAACAACTGTTCTTTAAATATGCGCCATGTAAAAAGATCGGACAAGAGTATAATATTTAATAGGATTACAAATTAATCAGATATTTAGGATTGTATATAAAAAAGTGTCATTGTTGTATGGGGCCCATTATTATCACATCAACTAAATTATAAGAGAGACAGAAGAAAGATTGTCCACATAAATCACCTGATGGATTTCAGGGCCAAAATAAATGTGGTGAAACTGAAGGTTTTGGCTATTGCATGTGTTTTTACAGAGGTGCCACCAAAACAATTTACATAATGGGATACATTAGCATTAGGATTTATTAAGGGAGCGAAGAAAGCCAAATTCCAATTCATTACACTCCAGTCGTCAGAGTATAAGTGGAATGACACTTCCAAATTTTAAGAAATATTTCTATGCAGCCCTACTCAGGCTGTTAATTAGTTGGTGTGGTGATAGTTTTATTGCTGTATGGAAAGCGATGGAGACATATATCCCTGGTTACCACATCCAAACACTCTTGGGAGACGATGGAGACGAATATTTGTGTTAGAAACCTCGTTCACTATTACCTGACAGCTTAAACTGTTAAAATCGATGACTTCGTTAGTAAATTCAAACCAGGAATGTGTGATTCAACAAGAGGCTTTTGCTGTTACTGAAAAACAGAACGTAGGATTTGAAGGATAGATTTGCACTTTGGAATTGTTCAGATATCTTCAACTGAGAGAATATTATAACAAAAAAAGTAAAAGTGGAGACACAAGAAGAAAGGAATCCAGTGGTAGAAGTAATGTATAATTTATGTCATCAGAAAAACATGAAGGATTATTCTTCAACTTATTATGAAGTAACAGAATGTCAAACTAAATCTAAATTAACTAAGTGAGGAAAAATTCTTTTTCCTCACTTTCCTCGCAATTTAATAAGGGAAACCTAATTTGCTTTTTAATTGAAACTAATATATTATCTATTATGAGGTATTAGAATATATATTAACCAAGAAGTGTTGCTTTTTATACCTGTGACATATAACTAAAGAAATATAATTACTCACAGTGTGTAGGAAGGCCATTACAATAAGTGATTCTATAAAAAATAGTCCTGGAAATATTTACAATGGTGAAAATTACCATTACCAATATCTTTCAACAGTGAAGGAAGGTAAGTTAACAGAAAAATCCCTTCAGTCTAGACATGAAGATGGGTAATGTGTAATTTTTTAGCTTTAGTTTTAATAAACAAAACAGCACAGTAAAGTAATATGTTTGTTGTTTTTTTTTTTTTTTTTTACAGCATATAAGAACAAAAGATTAAAAAGAAAAAAAGGGATCTATAGCTTCAGGGGGATGGTCCAAGAAAGCAAGTTCATTAGTTTGGCCAAGATTTACCATTCATGCCCTCTTTCTCTCATTCATTTACTAATTCCTCTATTTCTCTGTCATTTCATTCAGATGTTCTCAGAGCTTGTTTTTGCCCATGGGAGAGTGATGTCTTGTTGGGGATTATGGCAAAGTGCCACATCTTTTTATCCATTTACATCTTGTTTTGGGGTTTGCATAAGGCTTCTCCCATTTTCTCAGTTTGGGTGGCAGTGTATGGAATGCATGTGATTGTGTGTGTGCATGTGTTCTGTTTATGCATTAGTGTGTTGAATCTTGATCATGCCGTTTGTCTGAGAGCGCTGTTACCACAGCACCTAACCCCCACCTCTCCCCTGGCACTGGCATCCCCAGACCCCCATATCTGTTTTTTGTGTGTGTGCCGCTGCAACGTCTTGTTCACAACCTCCCCACTTCTTCCTATTTTAAACTTGGGGAGGAACACAGCACAAGGGTGAGAAGGTTGCCCAGTTCCCACCTATGGGCTCTCACACTCCCACAGAAACACACCCACTCTCAGCACATGCACAGTGTCTCACTCTATTGTCTGATTTGCATATGAGCCTGAGTAGTTCATTAATGCACAGACATACTGTGGAATTGTTCAAGTTTCTAACATAGGGAGCCCCTAAACTCCTCTGTCATTGTGTTGGAGGTTTACTGGTCTCTGGATCTCAGTCCTGCTGCTTGCCTCTTTAAGGACCAAAACACCAGCACTTGAACCCTGTTGGACACCTCTCAAACTCCTTCAACACCACTCCCTCTCTCCATTTTGTTCACCTACCCCCTCTTTTCCACTCGCCACTTCTTTGGGAACTCTCTGTACCCCTCACTTCCTGAGGACATGTCCTCACTGATGTTGGTTACATGTAGGAACAAAACTTTCCCCTCCGTCTCGGCCTTGTGTGTCCACTGTGGTGCTGCTTTTCACACCCAAAACCTGAACCTTTTGGAAATATTTTGAAATATAAACCTCAAAAGGGCTGTTGTGTGATTGTCAGCTTGTAAACCCTTCACAAACACTGCAGATAACACTTCACCAGTGCAGTTATACGGGGGCTAACACTCTCTCTAATTGACTAACAGAAGGAAAAAAAAGCAATTTTATCATTTATGGTTTCACTGTTTTTATTTGGAAGGAAACTTTTTTGGAGAAAACTTGCGGTGTTCTTGGTAAACTTTCAAATTGAGATCTGTGATTCTAATCACATAGTCAAGTAATCAATCTAATCTTCATTAATGTCAACATGGCCTGAATCTACTTAGCACAGCACGCTGAGAGGAATACTAAAGACAATCCAAAACCAGTTCCCTCTCTGTGGAATTGAGCACAATCTTTCATACAGTGCTGTCATTCCCCATGGAGCATTGTTTATGTAACTGACACCAGCAGCACTGTGAAAGGCTTTGTATGATGACCGTGTTTGTTCATTGACACACTGGAGAGGTTTAAAAACTAGTAGTAAGGTAACACTTTAAGCCTCCACCTGAGCTGTTCTTTTGTGTTAATGACCGGGCTGTGTAAAGCTACAACTACAAGAGCGGACTGACTTATACCTGTTTCCATTTTGGTGTATTTTTGTGCTCTGTGTTTGGAAGAAAGTCTTTTCTGCCAGGTCACATCTTTGCATGCCCAGAGGAACAGCTCCATGTGCGAAGGGTTGAAGACTTCTCAGCTGTGCCAAAGCCTAGACATGGTCCTGTAGAGCAGCCTTAAAGGGTGCTAGAAGACTTGGAGTCCAGCCAGGAACAGGGGGCTGCCTGGCCAGTGTCAGACCCTCTCCTTTGTTCTCAAAGCTGGGACGAAGCGTCCCACAGAGCCTTGCTGGTTTGGCTGGTGGGTTCAGGGTTAGACGTGACATCCTGCCCCTGGCTCCTGTCCATGGTCCTTCGGCCCTCCCTGGCCCTCTGATGTTGAGCTGTGGAGAGCAGAAGGTGAAGCTGTTGGAGGCTAAATGAGACCAAAGGTCCTGGCCTTCCTGACACTTTTCTTTTTTTTTTCCACATTGCCTCTCATGTGTCCCTAGAAGTCATATGAATTAACTTCAGACTTCATGACTTGAGACATGGTAACACTCACTTTGTAGCTGAGGGAGCTACATTCTCTTGCTTGTTGATATTTGCCTGAAATGTCATGAAGTGGATTTGTAGCTTGTTTGGATAGATTGTGGTTAAATGTGAACAAACACTGAAAATGTCCATCTGCTTGTTGACAGGAAGCCACACACATTTGTGTGGGCTGCCATTATGAAAAAGCAATGTTGCAATTGGCCTACTTCTGGATATCAGCTTTTGTTTAAATTCTTTTATATTTTCTATATATTTATATTTGTTTATTTATATTTTCTAGTAGATGAGGTTGAGTTGGTCCTTGGTTTGACCTGGTTTGCAATAGGATGTTTATCCTAAACCATAAACAGCTGCCACAACTGTATTTGAACTTGAATGTTTCTCTCCATTATTTTATTCTCTTGTCCTCCAGTAACTCCTGCATGCTGCTTCAGCAGCTCACGCAAACATACTCAGACTTTCATTTGCTTTCATTTTTATAAATTTCCACTTTTTATTTTGGACAGAACAGAGAGTAAAAGATACATGCCACGTTGTAGTGATTTTCCATCTCTTTGCTGAGATGTGTGTATGTGTGAGCACTTGTCTCATTCAGTTACGATTAAGTATTGAATAAGCAGACTTTGATGATAACAGACGAAGCGGTCAACCACTTGGCTTTACCAGTCTGCAGTATCTGGCTTAAACAGATGAAACACTTTTTAAGTGTGGCATGCAGGCACATACACACATCCACTGAAAGAATAGACAGACAGAATACCCAGTTTTACCCACTTGGTGAGGGAGTGAGAGAGTTACATGAAGTGGCTCTTACTCTTGTTATTATTGTTCACAGTGAAAGAATGTCTTGCTCTGAGCCCAGGAAACCATTAAATTTTCCACAGGGAGAAGAATGAAGGAGCGAGCAAAATGAGTGAAAGGAGGAGGAAGAGGGCAGATGGAGAGAAAAAAAAGGAGTGACAAAATGTGTGCCAAATGAGAAAAGGAGGCGAGATGAAAAGGATTATTCGTTTCCCGGTGGTACTTCACTGACTTTTAAAGAGCCCTTTCGCGGCAGCTGCACCTCCGTTCTCTTTCAACCCAGCTCCTCCTCACCGACAAACAACAAACAGTGACACAGAGCTGGTCAGTTCTCTAGCAACAGCCAGGAGTTTTCCACACAGCCAAAGCTTTTGAATTCAGCGGACCTGAAATTAATCCATCCAGGTGTCAGCAGCCACTGTGTGGAAAAGTATGTTAGGATATTACTGGTTTCAGTCAGTTGCCGCTTAGCTAATTTTTGCCTAAATCTATGTGTGTGTGTGTGTGTGTGCGCCTGCAGGGTTTTCTGTCACCCTCTGCACAGTCTTAGTTATCATGACATCAATTAGACATGACACAACACCTCCCAGTTCAGGCATGTACATCAGACCTTATTTTCACAAGACACACGAACGCACACCTGCACACAGATCGATGGATGCTGCAAGTTTCTCTTACGCTGCATTCTTTTTTCCCTCGCTGATTTTATTTCAGCTGAGTCAAATCAATTTTGAACAGCTGATCTAAAAAAATAGAAAGAAAATAACACTAATTTTTCTGAAGCATTGCAGCAGCAGCAGGAAACAGCAGCATATGTTGCTGTGATGAACCTCTACCTCATGCAGTCTGTCCTCTCTCTCCAGGTACGCAGTGGCAGGTTATGACATGCTGAAAGGCTGCAAGCCACAGCTATCAGGACTCTACATGCATGTTATTTTCACTGAAGGGGCCCATTCAGACAGTATGTTATGTGTACGTGTGTGACCTCACATTCTTTGTGTCACTTGTTGTACATCTGGGCAGATGAAGAGTGACAGTGAGTGAGTTTGAGGCATTTAAAGGCGGTTGTTTCTCTGTGTCCCATGCCTTTTTTTTTTTTTTTTTGAAGTTTTGGATTTGTTCATGAAGCATTGCTTTCTTATGTATTTTATTGATTACTGTTGTGCTCCTGGCACAAATTTTATAGCCCTTTGATACATTTTGACGAGTTGTATCGGAAAAGTTTTACGGTGTGCAGATGTTTATGTGGAACTGTGGGTTTATGCTTCACAGGAGCTACAGGTCCAGGCACAGAACAGCCACCCTCTTTTCTCTTTTTGTTTCCATTCTTCTTTCAGCAACTGTTAAAGAAACCAGCCACCATGCTGGTTGGGATGAAAGATTGATAGAGAGAGAAGAGATCGGACTGAAAAAAAACCAAAAAACTTTCAGCTGATTTCATTCAGTGATAAAATGTGGCAACACGTTTTGTTCATTTAGTCCAAAGTTATTACTGCACTACCAGGCAGGAGTGACCCTGTTCTTCATATCTGCATGCTAAGATGCACTAAGTAACTGCGGCTCAAATAGAGGTTGTATAAAGTTACTGTGGTGAGTGCAGCGTTCCATGTTGAAACGGCCTTTCTCATGTGTTTACCGTCATACTTTTGCGTCTGTAGCCCTCTCATTCTTTGTTTTTTCTTTGTCCTTTTCCTCAGAAGAAGCAAAATTCACTTGGTTTTTTGAGAAAGCTATGCCAGTAGCATCACTTTCCAACAATGTGCCCATCAAAATCCGTGCCCATCAAAATAACTTCAAACCCAACCAGACCCATTTTCACCCTCTGTGAAATTTATAAGCTAAAGCATACGCTGCTCACTGCCTTCCAGTTCGCTCCCCTCACCCTGTCTTAAATTGGAGCCTTTCTGACAGAAACAGTGTTGTTTGATTTAGCTCGACAGGAGACCACCAACAGTGCACCTCTCAGCAGAAACATTTGTTTAAAGTTTTTGATAATTTCTCTTCTCTTTTATGCCTCATCATCTCTTTTTGTTTTTCTTCTGTCCTGCCACGGTTGTGTTTTTAACAAATCATTAACAGGTTACAGCTCGGTCTGGGGGCAGCCGCTGCTTGGCACCCCCTAGGAGGAGCGCTGACAGGGCGAAGGTCTGAGAGAGCGTAGTTCAAAAGGTCAGGTCAGACGATTCAGTCTTACTGCTGGTGGAAGGATGGAGCTGGGCGAGGTAAGATGTAAGGGGGAGGTGTTAAGGTCACAAGGCCAAAAATGAGAGTTTAGAGATGGTGTCATGCTGAGTTGATCCAGAGCCCTCTAGCTGCCAGCCTGAGGTGTTTGCCTTGCCATTAACTTTGCCTCTATTTATTTTCAAACCTGCTGCAGCTGCGCCACTTTGTCTGAAACGCCTGGTTTCTTTTGGCAAGGGAATGCATGCAAATCTTTGATAAGCACTACTGGACAGAATGAGCTGGTCTCATAAAAAACAGTTAGACATTTATTCAGAGTGTCGGTGGATGGCCTCTGGTTTGGTCTTGCATTTAGAAGTTTGAGGTGGGGTTTTAAAACCAAGATTAGGGGCTGTGGCTCTGACTCCAAGTCTGTGTGCTGTGGTCTGTGTCAGACAAGCATAACAGCTCGCCTACCCATAAAGCCTGAGGAGATAAAGAGATAAAAGTGCCCAGTCTGTGAGCTGATGCCCATAAAAGTGCTGCCATTGGTTCTCAGGGCTCCGTCGAAATGTGATCCTGTAAAAATATTTTCTCCTCATTAACCTGTCATCCGTGGAGCCGTGACGCATAGCCAGGCAAGGGAGTGCTGGGACAGAGAGGAGTGGGTGGAGGGGGGATTGTGGGGGTTGTCTAGGGGCCCAAGGGGGAGACTTACCAGCATAGAAGCTTTATTTGAAGGTTGTCTTGTGGTAATGTGTTGAGTAGGGTGAAAAGGCCTTGGTGGGCCCCGAGTGTTTAAACAGCAGCAGTTAGCGTAAATCTTCCAAATGCAGACCCCAGACATGTTCAGTGCACAAGCACACATACTTGAACGCATGCACACACACACAAATGCATATGTACACATTGTCACAGACTGTGGTGAAAGTGTGTCTGTGTGGGCCACTATTCTGAGATACAGCTTGTTTGGACATGTCTTTCATTGGTGCTGTCCCTCTGTCCAGCCTGCTCAGTCTTAAGCGTTATTTGTCTAGCTGCATTTGTGTTTGTGTGAGCTACGCTGTTTACGTGTGTCCATCAGCAGCTAGAGGCCCCCCAGCCATGCCCACTTGTCTAGGCAGAATGTGTGTGTTTCAGCAGTCTTAAGATGATAGAGGGGTTGCATTGTGAGAGATATATGTTTGGGAGAGAGTACGGATGTAAGGATCAAGGCCTGTGTTTATTGGTTTTTGAATAAGATTGGCTGAATGTGACCCTAGGTCAGAATGCTGTCCCGGGCCAGTCTAGGTTAGGCCTGCCTGGCTCTGGGTCACACTAGGCCTCTTTGTATACACTCTGAGTCCAGACATGTCTCTGGTGACAACCAGCTGAATAACGCACTGCGAAGAGACCACAAATGTGACATGGTGACCGTATTTGAACGTTCAAACGACCATTTCTTTCTAAGAGCACTTGACCAATATCTAATCGTGACATAATATCCTATTCACTATTGTGTTCATGCTTGACCTACTATATTATGAAACAGGCCCCTTTTTGTATTACATGTTATTTTTGGATAATACATCTTATGCCAAAGCCAAACAGCACAAGGTCTAACATTAGTGACCTCATCTTTGCTACAACCAGCCTTACATCACAGTGTTGGAGCCGGTGTGTCTCACACTAAAGTAGGTGTTCAAGTGACCGGCAGATTACTGTATAACTCAGGGCTCTTTCCTGAAGAGATTTGAACTGTACTGATACTGTTAACAAGAATAGACGCATTGAGACTGCATGTAGACTTTCTGCACAGTGACTGGTTTGTGCATGCACACATATACAGGGACACATCAGCTAGGGGTAGGATGGGTGAAAACGCAACTGGAGATATGAGCAGGAAATCAGCAGCAGATGTGGGTGTAAAGTAATGCAGATGGAGGCAGGGAAACCCTCTTACTGGGACGATGAGTCCACCTCTTGTCTTCTGGTTTTTCTTGAAGATGACCTATTTGAACCATGACGCTGCTGCGTGACCAAAAAACTATGATTGAGAGCCTCAAAAGCTCTCCCTCTTATGAAAGATAGATTAGTACCTGCCTACCTAGACAGTGCCTGAAAGTAATAAAAAGTTAGAAATAGCACAAAGTAAAACAAAGACTGCTGTCACATTAGTTTGCTGAATTAATTTCTACCTCTCAATGTCAGAAACTAGTGAGAAATTGTTTTTACAGTTTCCTAAATCAATTGTCCAACAAGCAAAGATATTTTATTTAAAACAGAAAAGCTGCAAATCTTAACATTTTGAGAGGCTGAAACCGGATAATATTTGTTTGACATTTTGTTTTAAAAAAAATTACCTATTTTTGAAATTAATTACCGCTCACACTAACTATACAAACCCCTTTTGTTGTTGCCAGAAGCATAAAACACATCCCTCCCTGTTCTCCAAATAATGACTGGCCTTACACATTGTTTTTACAGTAGCAAAAAATATGAACATTTTTGTACTTTTTGGACTTGCACACGTGTTTGGCCAATGATCTTGCTTGATGAAAGTTGTCTGCATTCTGAACAGATCACACTTGCGTCTGCTTCTTATTCAGGCTGGGAGGAAGAAAAGAAGCAGAAGGCAAACGAGGTGTAGGTTTTCATAAGGATTCCTTGGCTGCGGCGAAAAACTCGATTTATGTTTAACTCGATTAATTGCTTTTCACATAAATTAAAGGTTTGAGCTTGGGGGCATCCCTCCCTACCTTGAGGTGTGTGTGAAAACAAGACAGAAATGGAAGAAAAGGGTTCACAATGAAGAAGAGGGAACAAGGTGACAGTTATGGGTTGGAGTTGCTGAGTTGGTAATAAAGTTCACTCTGTGTGCGAGTTAAGTCTTGTGTGTGTAGCCTGAAAAGAATGAGTGATGTCGTGTCACCAGGGGGTTTTCGAGTGATAATAGATATCTGCAAAGTATTGTGTAAGTCCTGTAAGCACTGTTGAGATATATGTTTATTTATTTCTAATCAATGAGGATGTGTAATCGTTTACACTGGGGCAGCTTGATATTCTACTCAGGTGAAGTAATTTTCCTCTCTGTCTTGTTAAAGTACTATAGAAGATTGCTTTTCTGTAAACAGTGACCTTTGCTCATTCAAACAAACACGTTCTGTCACTTGTAAATGTGCTGTTTCCATTTTGTTAAGTTTCTCACTCTTTATTGAATGCAGCTCTTTATTTCTCCTCTCGTTTTTTCTTTTTTTGTTTTTTTTGTTTTTTTCTCCTGTCGTCTCCAGCCCCCTTTTCCAACATCCTTTTTCTCTGCTATCCTGGCACTCACTGTCTTCCATCAGCTCTTCTCAGCCTATGTCTCATTGATGTTAAATACCATCCCTCTACTCATCTGCACCTAATTTTCTCTCATCCCTCCCCGTCTCCCTCCTATCTCCGTCTCATTTCTCACACCTCTGATGGCAGCCAAGTCTACCCGCTGAAGTTTGTACGTTTCCTTCTTTCTCCACTCGTTTGTTCGTCCTCCATCTCTCCTTCTGTCTCTCTCTCTCTAAACGAGCCTTTCATTGGCTGTCAGTCATCGGTATCAACTCTATATCCGTCTGAACTTGCGAGCGAGGAAAGGAAGGAAGGATGGTGATGGATTGGTTGTGTGTGGGAGGCTTTGAGCGTTTAGAAAGGGAGGAATAAAGCCACTGAAGAGAAGAGGGTTAAACTTAAGTCTGGAGAGCCTCATCCCTGATAGACTCTGGCTATCTGTCGAGTTGCCGGGGAGCCCTCGTGAAAGAACACACGTATGCTAATAAACATAACACACATATAAAAAACATGGTTTTCTGGTCATTAACACTTACCCTCACTATCAATTCCCGTGGCCTCTTTATGCCACTTGCTGAGCTAACAGCTACTCAGCAGCATGGATTTGTAGCAACAGACCATTTCACTTTCAGCTATTAGATTGGTAGCACTTGCACATCACTTTTCTCCTCTAAAGGATCTAAGTTTCAGGAAACCATTACTGCATTCTGCGTTTGTGTAAGTAACTGTTAAATTAAAAACTGAACTGTTGTGAGCAAGCTGAGGCAAAAGGCAGAAAACACAAGGCTGAAGATGAGCCAAGGAAGCTGCAGGGGCAGCTGTGAATTACAGGGCCTTCAATCCAACCTAGGGAAGGAAAAAAAATAAGAGGAAAGATAAAGAAAGTCAGTGGTGAGCTCAGTCTTTACTTTCAGTCCAATAAAAAAAGAAGCTGACAGATAGGTAGTGGCAAATCAAGCTTTCTTTTCTCCCTTTTTTCTTCTTTTCTCTTTCCTCTGTCCAGACCACTAATAGCTGTGTCCTTTCATACTCCTCATCCCACTCTGTATCCGTTTTTCTTCTTCAGTGGGGGAGTTTAAGAATTGTGCCTGTGCCATAAACAGACTCTGGGTCTCATTTTGGTTAGAAAAGCCTCTCAAACGTGACAGAAAAGGACTGGATTTATCCTTTTGGACGGTAGATGAAAAACATAGGCCTGCAAAAATCAGGAACCACTTTATTTCTTTTACATATGCACTCATGCGTGGTGCAGAAAACACAGCATCTTGTCTTTATCTCCTGGTTGAGTTGACACACAATGTCAGGGTGTGTGTGTGTCTCGCTGTGTTCCCACTGCAGAGCAGGTGTGTGTCTAAGTGTGCTCTGCGTGTAGAGGTGTGTCACTGTGGTGTTGAAGGAGTGTATAGAGGTGAGGCAGAGTGTGAGAGTGTCAGACTGACTGCGCTGACAGTTGCAGAAAGCTGTCGGTTGTTAGGACGTGGAGAGCATCCGATCAATGTGTGTGTCCAACGCAACTACGGATTCATAGAATTCCACCACCATCCATCTGTTAGCAGAAGCACTTAAAGCATGTTTGCGTCTTTTGCTTCTGCGTCAAATTGCTCTTTTTTCTGTGCAGCCTGTACATTTCTATTCCCTGTCACTGTATGTATTCTCTGATACATTTTGTACTTTACCTCTTCACTTAATTTTGGGGCAGTGGCTCTAATGACGATCCCACCTTTAGGGGAAATCCATACTATGAACATATACTTCACATTCTTCTGTTTTTTTTTTTTTCCTATCCTGCATTTCCTATCCTGCATGTAAAAACAGGCAGCATATTTTCCATATAGGCCCACTGACAGATGTGTTGTGGGTTCAGCAACAGAATTTTAAAGAGATGGTATTTCCTTTGTTTTGTTTACTTTGAGCTCCTTATGACAATTGTGGTTTTTTTTTCCTTTTTCTTGTAAATTTAATCACTCAGACCCTTTTGACCCCACTTGTGTATAAAAAAGCGTGTTCATGAAATGCTAGAGTCCGTGTCCTACAGTTTAATGTTTCATAAACTATAAATATTATTGTGTCTGTTGAAACAGTGCAGCGGGCCTGTTGCAGGCGCCTGCTTGTTTACAGAGCTATCTCAGCAGTTTGTATTTGTTTGGAGTCACGTGATAAAACACAGGTCCATGATAATGGAGTCGTTTTCGCTGTTCATTCAACCCTGCGTTCATTTTTTTTTCCTCTCTCTTTTGCCCGGCAGCTGTTTTTGTTCAACTTGGGTCATTTTCCATACAAAACATTAGGTCAAATACAGGCTTGTACCCATTTCACAAGCACACATTACAATACGCTCATGTGTTTACATTTTCTGCGCAACACCACAGACAACAGACAACAACACTCCTGACACAGAGAAGAATAGCTCAAGCTAAGTACTTAAACAGGGCAAAGTTTGATCCAGGTCTCAAGACTCATCCTGACCCTGAGGTCAGTTTACAACTTGTCAAACCTTTAACCCTAAGGAGTCTGACATAGTGCAAAAAATGTGTTACTGAAGTTGCAACGCTAAGGTATTTTTCAGTCCTAATTCATTTGTCAGACTTTTGTCTATGAAATAATGATAATGCTCCAAAAGTAAGATGATGTATTCAAGTTGCTTGTTTCAAACAAACAGTAAACACTTAAATACAATGAATTTAATTTATGGTGGAATAATGAGGGAGTGTAACACATTGATGCATAATCCTTGAACAGCAGATCCCTAGTTTGACCCCCAAAAGGGCCGATCTTTTACTGCAAGCTGTCTTAAAATGTATCTCTCTGTTCCCTTTCTCTTTCCACAGGGGCAGTACCGGCCTTCAGACCTCCTCTGTCCAGAAACGTACATCTGGGCACCAATAGAGCGATGCATACCGCAACTGGAGATCTCCCGCTACGCTCGTTTCAATCAGGATCCTGACGCAGGTACAATCCTGCATTTATCTAGTTACATGCATTTCTGACATTACTGACATACTGTCCTGCTGCTGATCCTCTGCTTCTTTGTACATGCTGTTCTGGATGAACTCGTGAACTTTGTGTTAACATCTGATCGGGTTTCACTGTGATGGTGTATTGAAAACAGTGGGTTTGCTCCAAGGCAGTGTGCAGAGCCACCGAACAGAGGTAAACAGAGAGCCAGCAGCTCTGATCACAGTCTTCTCTCCCCATGATGCTTCAGTGTGGTGAGAGCAGAGCCAGTGCTGTGTCGTTATGGAAGGACCATGTTGTCATTAGATGAATAGTGATATCGTGGTAATAAACCGCATGTAGAAGGTAGACTGTCAGACGCCTTTTGTCTGGACAGGAAGTACAGCGGTGAGTGAGCTTGAAAGTTTTGAGTTTTTCAATGAGTCTTTGTCTCAGAGGCTGATTCGTGTCTCTTTAAACTTTCTTCTGCTCAGGCTTCTGGTTTGGTTCAATTCTACATTCTTGTGCTTTATATGGTTTTAGGTGAATGTGCAGTAAGATTCCTGCAACTCCCACATAAACCATCGTGTGATGTTTGCATCATATAGCTCTGCACTCTGAGCAGAAAGCTTCAAACACCACGTAGTCTGACATAGTCTGATGGGTTTGACTGCTCAGTTTTACTGTACATTTTTATAAGAATTTCCGTAGGCGGTTGAGATACATTGTGCATGGCTTTTAACACATATGATATGGATATAGTAAGTGCTTGTAACCTGAATGATTGTGTGTACAGCGAACAGCCATCTCCTGTCTGCTCTTTTCCAATAATCTGCATCACAAAACAGGAACTAAAACAGGAGAGAGCTTCTGATGGACAGTAATAGGAGATGCAAGAGGACAAGAATTTGATTGTCAAGTAGATAGGGACTGATAAATAGAGGGTAAGAGAGAGGGTAATAGAAGGACATGGAGGGGTAGAGGAGGGTAGATGTGATAAAAATGTTTTTATAGAAATAGGAAGTAAGAGGGAGGGAGGCTGGTGGCTGTGTGCTGGCACTAGGAGGGAGGAAAGTACAATAAAATGAGAGACATATTGATAGAAAGGTACAGAAAAAGAAGTAAAGAGGAATATATGAATGTGCACAGACAGATCAAGGCTTTGAGGTAGTGATGTCAGACTTGAGGACTTGGTGCCAGCGATCATGATGAACTTCAACAGGAAAAACAACCTTTAGCACACATGGCCCTTTCTTCTATCCCCTGTTACAGGAGTCACATTTGTGAGGCGAGCTAAGGTTTGTGGGAACTGAGTCCATCAGGAAATTATGAATCTGCACCTTTTTTAATTGTTAAGCTTTTGTTGTTGATTCAAGTGGTAGAGAGAGCACCACACCCAGGAGAAATAAGAGTATTTAAAAGACCATTAGTACGCTGGTCATTTACAACATTGCCATTAACAGCTTAGTCAGTGGTAGGTCTGACCTTTCCTTGTCAATCATACCCTTAATCCCTGAGTAGGCACAAATTACTGGGGACAAAGTGGCGGCCTCTGAGTCAATTCTCACTGTGGCCAGTGTGTGTTTGTGTGTCTGTGGCTCTTGTGGTGCCTCCGTTCCTGTGCGGACTGTTGATCTTGGATGGAGCCGGTTATTATTTCAGGGCTAGCTGTCCAAATGCAGCCAGTGTCATTATATTTCAGCACTAGCTGTCTTGATGGTTGGCTCTCAGGTCTGTTGCCAAGCTCGAGGGGTTGAACTGCGGATAAAGATCGTCTCTGCCAGACCAGTGATGGTGTAGAGGTTTCTTTCTCTCTCCAGAAATACACCCAGTGGTCAATCAGTCACCAGGTCAATCTGCTCTGTGTTATCATCATGTTAGCATGATGGCACACTGTTGAGGCTTGTGGTCTTGTCCTAATTGGCAGTTTTTTAATGTGTGGGTTGTTTTTGGCCTAAATATGTTGCAATTTGTTTTTAAGTCCTAGTGAAGTCCTAACTGCATGTAATGGTGTGGGAATCTCCAGTAGGTCTTATATAGTTTCACTTATTTATCTGCTGTAGCAACAAGAGGTTTAAAAGGGGTCAAAATACTCAGCAAGATATATCTTGTTTTATCTTAAGCTTTCTGTGAAGTATCACTCCTGAAACTTTTATCAGCTAACCTGTCAACTGGGTTCATTTTTGAATAAAGTTAAATGGATTAAAGGATATGTATGTTGAAAAGCTTGGTAGAGATAAGGATTAGGTTTTGAATATAGTCATGTAAGCAACTATGACAACAAAGAATCTGGATCAAAACAAGTTTAATCTATCTATTAATCTAAGCAACTTGACAGAAACTGCCTGTAAAATCCACATTAACTCAAGCTCAGGCCTGTTGTGAGGCCTGTAAACTTTAAGAGTTTCACCCAGTGGTCAATGAGAACTAGGGTCCTGTATACAGATCGCCAGGGTGACCGGGTTACAGAGCTGTCCTAATGAGGTGTGTAAAGACAACTAATCTAAAGTTTATTCTACTCTGTCCAAAGCAGACTCACATTGATTACATGTCTGTTGCTGACATATCGACGGGCCTAGAGGCCTTGTTGTGGCCTCTCGTAAAATGTACATATAGTATGCACACACATACACACTTGACACATATGTAACTTCTCTCACACAGTCATAATCAGTGTGTGTTTGACAGAGACAGGCGTAGGGGCATTGCCCGCTCAGCAGGATAAACACTCGCAAGAATGTGTGACAGGAGCAGTCACCACCAGGATTTTAAGTGCGTCCAGGAGGCGCCAGCTAAAATGCATAAAATTACATATTGTAGTCAAAGTACACTGAACTACATTAAAAAAATGTTTAAATAAGGTCTCATTCTATTGCTCCCATACCAATACGTACATACACTTCTCATCATGATAATTGACTCTTTCAGCAAGACACGGTGAAGCCTAAACATGAAATAGAGGGACACAGCACCAACCCATTAACCCAAGCCCCCATGGTCTCTCCACTCTTTTTCTGTCTTTTACAATATACACTGTTATATCTTGTCTCACTGTCAGAACCACTTTGCTGTGCTCTTAGCCGGGCTTTCTGCTCCTTAGCCTGAGTCATACTAATGTTTTCATCCAGAGTGGAGGGGAGACAGATATCACTTCTGTCTACTTCTTGTGTTATAGCGCAGAAGGGTTTTTCTTTTCTTTTTTTCTTCCGGATCTGCTGTGCTTTACCGCTCCATCATTTTAATGACAATAAAAGTGATAATATCCTCTTTAATTCAGAGGAATTCTCTTTCTTCACATGTAGGTCAGAATTCATGGTCAGCTTCAGAGATTCAGGGTCAGCCGGACGGATGTGTGTGAACATCAGGGCTTGAACCCAGATCTTGCAGTCAAAGACTAGTCAACTCACTCTTTACACCATAGTTGTGGCCTTTTTCTTTGAAAGTAAGCCCCGTTTTAGATTTGCAACACTGGCTCATAGTAACCGGTCATAACCCGATGGCCTGTCTTTGACCAGTATCCGGTGTTGAGCAAGTGTTTTGAAAGTGTGAGATGGATGTGAAGAGAGAGAGGAGCGTGGCGAGGTGTCAAGGCCCCAGGCCTCAGCCCTGACCCTCTCACTCCCTGACCAACCCTCACCATTCCTCTTCCCCCCGACCCTTGAACTCTTGAGCCGGAGGAGCTGTGACCTCAGGGCGGCGTGTCACTGAACGTCCGGTGGGCCTGACAGGAACAGGGTCTGGAGCTACTCAAAATGAGGAGGGGGCATTGATGGAGGACAGAGAGAGTGAAGAAGCAAAGGAAAGTTGTTTATGTGAGCGGCGGATGTTTGGATTGCCTTGAGTAGCAGAGAGAGCGAGAGAGAAAGGGCCCTAGCTTGGTTTTGCTGTTAAGGTTAATAAACCATCTTAAAGCTGCCTGCTGCTATCCATTTACTTAAGTGTAACTTTACATAACTGTGGTGTAAGTGGGGCTGTCAAACTCATAAAAGGCCACGATGAGCCACATAGTGCACAGAGAGACAGTCAAGGAAGCATCCAACGTTTAAGTATCTCCTCTTTCATCCACATTAATTCTTTGTGGACTAAAATTATGGTCATGTGGAAGTTACATAACATGTTTACATTTTCCCCACATGCCGAGACTCCACATACTGCTGATTTTCTTCATATAAAACTTTTTATCAACCATTCTTCAATTATATGACTCAGCAGTTTTTTTAGGAGGGAGGTGGGCACAGTGGTTAGGGCATTACTGAGCAGAGAAATGAGCCCAATAAATAAAACATGAATCCACAGCATAGTTTGAAAATCTCGTTGAAATATGAAAATATCTTGATGGAGACAGGGGGGTGGGTTGTGGGCGCCAAGGATCCTCTGGGCTTTATGTTTCTCTCTTCTTTCCTCTGCCTTGGTTTTCAGTTTGTGGTAATAGATAGATAGTCGGGGACATTGTCTAAAATCTGCTCAAACCTTTCATGGACTGCTCTCCTGAATTAGACCTTGTCCATTTCAATATGGTTTAAGTCTATAACTGATCCTGTCCAGTTCAGGAATTACCAGCCACAGTGCTATGTAAACTGGGAATCCCTTCTAACATCTGGCACAAGAAAAAAAAATCTGTAAAGTTTTTTTTAGACTTTCTCTCTTATCTTGTTTTCTTGTTGATTGGGTAAGCAGGTGTGATTTAGCGAATATTGTAGGAAACAGGCAGAAAGTCGTGCGCTCACCACCTGCGCACTCAGCTGTGAGCCACATGGGTTGTTGTCACGGACAACGGTAGTGGTGAGTAGGAGGCCTTGAGCTCTATTAATACCAAATCTAACCGGCTCCTGTTTGACTGATGTGTCGCCATGGACCTGGCAAGCTAGTTCGCTCCACAGCCTGCCCTGAAGTTTATTTTCATCTGCTTCCTCTCAGCCAGTCCAGACCTGGATTGCTCCAGACAGGACAGAGGCTGGATGGATGAAATATTATGTGTAGGGTGTGTAACACACGATATAAATTTAACATTTTAGGCATTTTGCAAAGGGTGAATAAGTAGAATGCTTGGAAAAGATGTGGAATAAGAGCTCAGAAATAGAATGAAGGCATTTAAAGGGGCAATTACACTAACTAGAGACATGAGAAACCCATTGAAATCCCAGTGAATGACAACAAATGAAGTACTCTGCAGTTCTTACTGGACTGGGAAGATGATTAGTGTTAACAATGGATTTTGAGAGCCACTCACGGTATATTCGGGTTCTGTTGGCGCAGTTATGGCTCCCTGCTGTGCTACCCCTTGCATGTCCTCTTGGCGCCAGCTGTGGGCAGTTTGGCTTTGCCTCTCACTCCTGGAGGCAACGATTTTAATGTCAGATCGAGGGTCGTCATTTTTCACCTTTTTTTTTTTCCGTCCGACTCTCCAGCGGATCATTCCTAGCTCGCACACAAATTTGAGATTAGCAATGTTTTCACTGGTCTGACGGGAGCTGGCAGTGCATGACACAATACGTAATGAGATGCTGAGTTTGGCAGACCAGCAGGGAGCAAGACCCCATAAACAAGGCCTACAAACTAGCCTGCTTATGCACTAACGTGACTCTAGGTTTAGGGCATATTGGAATTAGCGCTGCTGGGGGAAAAATGCTTTCTGCTCCTCCAACAGCTTCCCGGAATAATGGTTTATCCCTGCCAAGTCACTCAGAGGTTAACTCAAATGAGTCAGGGAAAATAAGGACAATATTTTGTGTGCTTGATTGTTCTACGCGGTCCTTATTATGTTCTGTTGTGTGCTTATTTGTGTCCAGGAGATGCCCGAGTGCTGAAAGATGTAGGCAGAGCGCTGGTGCTGTACAGACGGGCCGTCATGCCCTACGCTGTCTACTCCCACAAACACAAGGGCTCCAACGACGAGGCAGAGGTGAAGCAGTACGGCGGCTTGGTTGGCCAGGACTGTGCTGAAAGGATCTTGCTCTACCGGGCTTAACACCACTGCACCTTTTTAACATACGAGAATACACACCTCCTGGCAATGTCTGTCGTTTCTGTGTGTCTGTGTGTCTCCTCATTGTCTGTGAAAGTGCTTCCTGCTGCCCCTGTATTCACCACGCTTCGCTCTACACAGGCTGGAACAAAGCAGTATAAATACTGTACACCAATTCACATATTGGCTTCATACATGAGAGATGAATTTTAATCACTAGTCAATGTAGCTCTTGCACATCCTTTAGATTAATTTGACAGATTAATCTCGCCATACA
Organism: Polydactylus sextarius; assembly: GCA_016801845.1. Taxonomy (NCBI): domain Eukaryota; kingdom Metazoa; phylum Chordata; class Actinopteri; family Polynemidae; genus Polydactylus; species Polydactylus sextarius. Next base: position 5,376,127 of record CM028911.1, on the reverse strand, counting down.
GGGACCAGGCCCTTCTATATTATCTTAATATCTTATGTTCATCACTTTGATTTTCTTTTTTTTCATCCTCAACCCTGTATGCTTAAGAAGTTTTGTTATAAAGGAGCGACAGGTGACAACTTTCCTCTCAACAAACACAGGTTTGGATTTATGTCAGCTTCGCCGCTTGAAGAGCATGTTCTCCTTTGAGTGTCCAGTAATTTTGGAGGTGATTTTCAGTTGCTTGTACTGCATTTCAAAATTTCAAACTGACTCTTACAACACCACAACATTGTAAAGATTTTTACCTCTGGGTTTATGTAAAGCAAAGAAATCACTGTTTCCAAATGTTTTTTGTGTGATATATTTATAGCTTTATTTGCTTTTCTTTTAATATCACTGTTATTTTTGGTTAAACCAATTAAATGGGTTGTATCCTTGGACTTTGTGGTTGTCATGCATATGCAAATTTCGCAACACAATCCTGAGTCCAAAGGCAGAGGGGGTTCTGGGAACATTAAGGCATCAAGAGCCCTCTTGCTGGCACGAAGTGTGCAAATTTTTACACATACAGTAGTAAGCTTATGTCTCCCAAAGCACTTGTACACCCAGAGATAAGTACTTGAGTTGCACTTGTTGAACTGGGCCAAGCAACAGGTGTAAGTTATATGAGCTGGCAGAACACAAATGTGAATGGCCTCTTGCCCCCAAACAGTGTGTCAACAGCGGCGCAGCTCTCAGACAGGGAATGACTCAACTGAGCCAAGAAAGTCCCAGTGTCAGCACGCAGGCCTGGGGTCTTGAAACGGAGACGTACACGCTTTTTACTACTGTATTGTAACTACACAGGCTGCAGTGTTCGTGGCAGCCGCTCAGGATCTCAGTACAACTTATCTGTTAAGTGGTTATGGCAGCTTGAGGACATTTTCTTCAGTGTCAAAATAAATTAGGATGACTAGAAACTGCTAAGATTGGATGCTAAACTGGATATAAAGTCTGCGGTCACAGTGTGTATGTCTTTGTCAACTTTAAGTGTCTAAAACTATGCTGTCTCCTACATTCCTTCATAGTTGGCTTTTTGCCTTCTTGGGAATTCATTCTTGGTGTCCACACGACGCAAGTAAGTACATAAGTGGGGAGATCAAGATGTGTGGGATCTGCAGAGAAATCCTGTAGGTAGATGAAGACTCAGGCCTGTTCGAATGAATGTATTTAATTTGTATTTAAACAAGTTGTGTCAAGCTGTTTAAATATCCTGAACCTCAAGATGCTTTTTCACTTTGGTTGCAGGACAAATGTATTCAACGTGTAGAGTTACAGACTAACCGCAGCCTGAGAAGTGCAAGCTTGACCCCAAACTGGACCTTTATTTGAGAGGCAGCTCAGCTCCCAGTGCAGCATAACTTGCCACACATTCAGCCTGGCTGCTTGCATCCAGCCCTGAGAAAACAGTTGAGAGAGTCAGTCTCTCCAATTTAAACTCAACCTGGGTTTAAGAGGAGCCTGTGTCCTCGGGAATTAGAATGGATTGACAGGCTAATTCTCCTAGAAGGGAACACTGACGCTGGCTAGTGGCCATGTTGGATTCACTGTTTCTCTCCCACATTAGGCATGCTTCCCCTCGGATTTAATGTCCACACACACATTGACGCACACATACACACACATACACCTGGCACTGTCACGAGTAGTTAGTCTTGGTGGACGCCACACATGAGGACATGTGCCAGTGCTATGGTGGACCTCTTTCTGTCAAAACAAGTGGCCTGGTTGGCTGGTTTATAATGAGACCATAATACTGCAAGACACAGCATGGCAGGGCTTGGACATTTCCCTGATATATAATTGTGTCACTGCCCATAATTCTTATTAAATATGAGGTCTGTACTAACCATTCTCTGCTGCTGAAATACCGTTCAGCCAAAGGTCACTGTTGAAAGAATAGAGGGTCCTGGAGGAAAGGCTCCTTCATGTCAGACCTGAGCCACAGAGATGGTTTAAATAGTCTCTATGGTTTAACTTTAGGCCGTGTTAGTGCCAGATGGGGTTGTCACACTGGAAAGTTCCAAAAATCTGAGGATAAAAAGAGTATGACCCTGTAGTATGTATGAAGGGACTGTTAATATTTCCTGTTTGAATGTCACAGAGCTCAGTAAAAAGACACAAAACAACTACAAAGAGACACAAAATGACCATAAAGAGACTCGGAATTAGCACAGAAACAAACTGACCGATGCAGAAGGACTAAAGATGAAAACTCAACCAATAAGATGAAAAACAACTGTAAAATGATGCAACCACGCCAGTCTGTCTCTGTGTCTTCTGTATTCTGTCTAAGTTCTTAAAAGTCTGTAAATGTCAGTAAGATAAGATTATACCTGCAGTTGATAACATAATAAGATTAGGATCCATCCCTTAAGATTCCTTCAACTAAAGGAACTGGAATTTCAGTTAAAAATGTCATTTGTTGTGAAAGCAGTTTTAATGTCAGTTGAAGCTCAAGTAAACAATTATCTGTATCTCCTTTCTGTTCCTCAACAACCTCTCTTCCTACCTGCTTTACCCTCTCAACAAATGCACTGAGGCCAAATGAAAATGCCAGGAGACCCACAGAGGAAAGAGGATGTGTCAGCGTGAAATACTGTGGGAAGGAAAAGCAAGTTTGAAAATAAGGAAAAAGAGACACCATGCCTGAAGTTTTTTTTTTTTTTCCTTTCCAAACATCTACTCCAAACTCATGTGTGGAATCACGTCAGAGAAATATGGAATAAAATCCTCAACTGTTTACGTAAATGTCTTTAAATGTTATATGCCGCTTTCATGAGTAGTATTTGCTTTTGTGGTTTAAAAAAAAAAAAAAGAAAACAGAAAAATGTGTTTAGGAAAAAACAGATTTAACAGATCTTATCTTCTTTAAATGTTCATTTTGCCCTTACCAGTAGGAAAACAAACACTGCCAGGGGGGACGGAGTAGAGGTGTGTGCGTCATCCACCAGCATCTCCTGATCACATCGCCTGTACGTGTGAGCGAAGCGGGACTCGCTGCAACGTCTGTACCCACTGTTACATGATGCTGTCCTCCTGTTTGTAAATATGAAACTATCTGTAGGCAGTGAGCTGTTTGATCTCTCGCTTTTTCTGTCCTTCGCCGAGCTAATCTTTCAACAGCACATGCAAGCTTTGTTTCATTGTACCCGGGGGCAGGATGTAAACACTGCCTCTGCCCACAGTATGTAATGTGTGTGTGTGTGTTTACTTCTGCCGGCCCTTGTGAGCGTGGGTTGTTTGTTTAGATCGGCTCCTCATAAGCACAGTGTTAATTTAAGTTTGTTTTTTTTTTTTATTCCTCTGTGCTCACAGCTCTGTCCACCCTCCATGTCTGTGTCTGTTTGTCTGTGTGTCTATATGACTGTGGTTTGTTCCATTATAATGTGGACATGTATTATTGGCACATGTTTGTACTGGCACCCACGCTCGGGCCCCCTCGGACAAGCGGAAGCTCCCAAGCCAGAGGAAGTGGCGGGCTCTTTTGTGAACATGGTCCCCCCTGGATTAAATGTATCACACCCTAAATGTGGGCCCTTTCTCCTGGGGATTATCTAAGGGACAGGGGGGCGCCCACTCACACAGGGGCCCTGTCACCTAAATTCAACACAGCGTCACCAGACCGCTCCCTAGTCCTATCGCTAGGATACGGGACATGAGGGGAGGCATTGTGGCTTCAACCTGCTACTGGACACAAGCATCAGTTTGTTGTGTACTTACAGTTCAGACATGTTGAAATTAAGTTGACTTATTTGCGAAATAGTTTAATTATTTAAATTAATGCAATACTTTATGTTTAACACAGCGGATTTAAGATGAAACCATGAGTTCACAGTCTTTTTGACTCATGCCCCCTTTACAAAAAGAGCAGTTGTATTGGGGCCCTGTGTCACGTTTCACATTATGAGTTGTTAGAAGTTCAACTCGACATGTAACCTTCTCCTTCATTAGAATAACAAGTTTGAAACCCAAAGAAAAAAAAAAAACTTTTCATAAAAGATCAAAGATGAAGGAAACAAGCTGCTTATACACTGATAAATTAGCCTTATTAATAATGCAACAGGTAATAATTTATTAGCCACAAAGGTCCATTTTCTGCAGAGCGGCTGCTTTACTTTTCATACTTAAAGTAAGTTTTGCATTTTAATTTCTGCACTTTTACTTTAAATACAGAACTTTTACATTTTGTCTATTTTTACTATTTCACATACTGGCTGTTACTTTGTTGAACACTGTGAACAGAGCTCCACTGTGTGGTTTTTGCTACATTCTGAAATGTGTTTTGTGCAGAACAAAGGTTTCGAGTTAATTCATCATTATCAATTTATTGTCTGAGTGTGAAGGTGAGCCAGGGTGCACCAGCATGGTGTTAAAGTGCTGCTGTGTAGGCATGGAGACGCGCACAGTGACTGCAGGGTGATATATGTTGCCATCATATAATGGCCCATCTATGTGTTAGTGCCTTTCTTCCACCACATTAACATCTCTCTCTCCTGTTTACCCCTCCCTCGTGCTCCCTCATTGTCTTTTCTCCTTCTCCTCTGGCACAGGCCTGTGCATCTCTTTCTCTCGGAGGCAGTCATACATATTCCCACTGGCATTAGAATACTAATGTGTCAGTGTGAATAGAGTAAAGCTGTTGGGCGGTGGTGGGAGTCCACCCACCTCTCAATATGTGTGCTGTCTCTTCTGGGGAGTCTAAATCTTTTTTTTCCTTTGCTTCACCAACGTCGCTCCCCCTGTCTCCTGTCTCTTGTACTTTCTTGTGAATGTGGGAACTATATTTTTAGGATGTTTAGAACAGGTAAAAATACCAAGTCCCCTCCTAAACTTCTATACCTCCCACTCCTGGTCCATGAAAGCCAACACAGCCAATATTTGCAGAGCTCTAAATCTCTCCTTGCTGAATGCTGCTGTTGTTGTGGAGGGGAGTGCTTGGCATTGTCGCGGTAACCTGCTGGGTCTGAGGGAGAGCTGGCCCATGCAGGAGAACAGAAAAATGTCTCTATAATTAAGATTATAAAAACACTGATATTTATGGACTACGTAGGCTACAGAACTCCAGCGGGGGCTTAGAGAAGTCGAAGCAGCAAAAAAAAAAACAAAAAAAAAAACGAATCCCTGTGACAGTGTTTTTCCTTGCTGTGGCATTAATGGTGTTTTTCTTGATGAATGTGTCACTGGTACACTGTTTTTTTAAGTCTCACACTCAATTCAGATTTATGTGGAATTTCTATAATTGCCATTCCTGTAAAAGCAAGAAGCATACAAGTCTTCATTCTTGTTCAGTTTCCTTTGTCTGCACAAAATGCACCTCATCCCCAGCCTCTCATTTTCCTTTTTTACTCCCACCTTGTTTCATGCTCTAAATGTAGTTGGCCTTCATATTTAACCAATAAAGAACACTTTTTTTTTTCTCCTAATAGCCTATAATATCTTAATAAGCCATTTTCCCCACCAGTAACAATAGTTTTTATGATAAAATGTAGACTGAGTCTTTATATTGTAAGTCCTTAATTGTGAGTGGTGGCTAAAATGTTTTTTTTTTTTTTTACACCATATTATGTGCAGAGTATGTGGATTTATGTACTTACAGTACGTTTGATGTTTTTATTTTCATAAAATTATATTGACGTGAACAGGCTACAAACCTATCAAAACACATAAATCATCATTAGATCGTTTGCGAGACTATATGTTCTACCCCAGAAGTGTTGTACAGCTGTACAGCATCACCTCCCCCCTTTTTCTCCCCCAGTTAGAGAATCCTCCACACATGAGCAGCCATTCCTGATTAGCCACACATTCGAGAAATGTCAGAAATGTTTCATGCGCCTTGTCTCAGCTCAAATGGTGCAGTCAGGCGTCCGTACAGGACTGATAAAGGCAGAGGGCCGGGGATCTAAGGGGGTTCAGAAGGGAGGCGCTGCATGTCGTGGGGCCTCTATTTGGTCTGCAGGATGAAACCCCAACCAGCTTCTGCTACTCTTCAGATGCAAGTTTAGAATGTGCAACTGATGTCTTTTTCCTCTCTCTGAGAAATCAGATCGCAGAGCTGAAATCAGTCCATCATTAAGGACCAGACCATCTGAACTCCAGTTGACCGACAGCCCATGAGACCATCGAGCCATTTGCAGAAACACTTAACTGAGCAAATATTTTTATTTCTGGCAAAATGTGGGCACAGGCCGTCAAACTGCCTGACTCGGGACAACAGCGGGAGAGGGTGCGGCTGGTGGAGCTGCCATGTGCAGATGAATGAGGAAAATGGGATGGATGGGGTTTGTGGAGCGCAATGTGTTTCTGAAATGTGAGTCTGGAAAAGATTGTTGGGAAAAAAGGTGTAGCGGCATTTTTCATGGACAGCATATTTAGTTTGATGGCCATATTTATGATGTTATTTAGTATGGTGGTGTTTTCAGAGTGACCACATTTAGGATATAAATGCCCTGCCAAAGCAATATAACCCTGCTGTGAGAAGATTTTATTATTATTTTAGGTTTCTACCAAATAAAAGCAGTAAATAATGCTGTGGATATACGCCTGCACTCAAAAACACACTGGAGAACGATGTGAAAATATGCAAATCTATTTAAAATGTCAAGTGCGGTGAGTTCAGGTAATAGCAAATATATCAATATAAACCACAATTGTATTAAAATGTATTATTGGTTGATGTGGTTCGCTTGGACAGTGTATGGAGAGAGGAGGATTCATGTCTGGGTTTTGACTTTGTGGTTGCTACATGGCGCCCGTAAATTGAACCAAATAAGGACCGTAGCCAGAAATCATTCTCACTCTCACTCAAAGCTGGAGCTTCCGAGCCATACGGAGATAGAAGGAGAGATTCACTGATCCCAGAAATCCCCGGTGGCATGCAGCCTGGCCTGCTCTCATCCAGCCACTGTGGCCACTGGATCAGAGCCCATCAGCGGGTTGCAGAGATGATCAGTCTCACAGAACACAAACTGTTCCATACTACTGGGGGGTGTTGGATGTGCACGACCGTGCTGGCTTAAATTGTCCTCTGCAGGTTTATTGTTGTCTTTGCTGACGCATGATTAAGGAGTCTCTGACAATCTTTCATACCAGCACTCAGCCAAGTCGAAATACAGACACACTAAATGGAAAGACATCACACTGATCCTTTCTTTGACATTGTTCTACCAACTTTAATGTCTACAGGTCATTGCTAATCAGAGGCAGCACGGGCCAAAGTGTTTCTCAATAGTGATCCAGCAGCCGCTCACTCAGGTCAATGTATGAGGCTGCAGTGAAGAAAGTTACTGGCAGTGGGGATTTCTCAGAAAATATCCCCTTCACTGGTTAGCAAGCCACAAATCCCCACTTTGGCCAGAGGATTTTGCTGAATGTGCAAGAAAAAACGAAGGTTTAGAAGATGAGAAAAATGGAGGAAAAAAGTGATCTGCCTTACAAATGAAATGCAGATTGTGTGTATATGATTTTTTTTATGTCACAAATGAAAAAAAAAAGGAAAAGATGAAAAATGGAGAGAAATAAACATCATCGGTCTGGCTAGGCCTCTTGTTTCATTTGGCGAATTGAAGCTCAGCACCATTACAGTCATTAACCAGGAATCCAGAGTTAGGGAAAAGAAAACCAGGCCTTTCCTTCCTCTTTTTCTTTCCCTTTTCATCACTTTCAATTGCTTTCTCTCACCTTCTACGCCGTAAAAAATATAAATTGTATGAACTAAATGTAATATTTTGGCAGCTGTGATGCCAGAAAAATACTGTTAAATTACAGAACGAAATTACAGAAAAGATATTTTTCATCAGACTTCAAACTGCAGAAGAATGCTATTTTTAGATCTATATTATATTCAGTTATTATCATTTTGTATGCATCACATTATACAACAATGCACAACCCATAAAAACTTTGATTTTGTCTTTTCTCGTTAAATGTGTCCATTCACTTTGTAGGCTTTTTAAACACAAAACATTTTTCACTGAGAGCTCATGATCTTTTTACAGTGTACAGACTGTACTTCTCTTTGGTCTTTTTCTATTTCTCATCGTCTCCTCTCCTTGACATTTTATTCGATTCTCTCTGAGTTTGTTCCCTCCATCATCTGTTCCCCCAGGAGTATTTTCAGTGCAGCTCTAATTCACTTACAAGCCCTTAAAGGACCCCGACATGCTGTGGAGAGGGGCTGTTTCAGCTTGGGGTTAGAATAAATTCTACTGTTGGTATGAGCTTGAAATTTTCTAAGTGCACCACTTTGAAAAAGCATTAGATAATTTTGGGTTAGTGTTTAGGAGGCACTCTGGCGGCCAGTACTGTAATATGAAGAATAATATAACAAAAACCTGATCTGCAATGCTGCGGGAAAGGAAGTGTTTTGGGCTCTGGTCACGTTATTAGTGTTATTCTTCATGAAATGGGTTCCTTTCTGGTGGGAACGAAGAGCCTCAGAGACAGACCCAAGTCGGTCTGTGGCCTCCGGGTTTTACTGTTCAGTAAACAGAGCAGGGAAGAAGATGGTCTACGCCACACATGTAGAGAACCCAAGGAACTGCACAACTGGAATCAAAAACGTCTGTGCAGGAAAACTCTCAAAGTCTGATGCCAGCTTTACCACAAAGCATACAGCAGCTAGAAGTTAGGAGGGAGGAGAGGAAAGGAGTGTTCAATGTCTGTTTTGAAAGTGTATTAAGCCTAAAAAACTGATCTTTTGTTTATGAAATTTGTCTTTCTGCACTTCTTTTTCCCCCCAAATCCAAATAATGATTATAGTAATTGGTGTCACTGCTTCGACAGACAGATGGAGTGAGATACACAGAGAGAAAGACAGAAGGAGGCAGAGGTATTCATGCATGACCTCTATTATCCCAAGTCACTACACTGGAACCAGGTTGCTGTGGAAATTACCATCACAAACTAGAGACTGAAATTCACTCTCATTCGCAGGGGAAGACATATTTATTATCCTTTTAAGATAACACCCCATGTGGCTCTTCCAGAGTAAATTTTTGTTTCTGTGGTTTTTCCAGTGCATTAACCTGTGTGTGTGTGTGTGTGTGTGTGTGTGTGTGTGTGTGTGTGTGTGTGTGTGTGTGTCTGGCTGCCCTTTCAGATTATCTCATCTTCTGACAGAAAGCCTCCTCTCCCTCCCTCCCATAAGTTTCCTCTTAATACTTCTTTGGTTCTTTAGAGCAGCTGACTTCAGACTGAGTTTCTGGACTGCTAAGATGACTTTCCATCACACTGATGTGTGTCTAGAGACGGGAGCAGCCTCAATTGGCTGCAAAACCCACCCCCCCTCAGCCCTGGACTTTGGGGTGAAGTATGGAGCTGTGGTCGGGTACCTGAATGGTGCAGGATGTAAACGTGGACAGATGGAGAGATAGAGAACATTTTTGGTTAAATTTCTGCAGCTTTGATGAGCTAAGATCGAAATATCAAAAGCCGCACAGTTTTAAATAAAACACTGAATACAAATCTTCCTAGAAATGGAAATTATAATTAGGTAACCTGACCACATTATAAACAAAACAGTTAATTTCCAGAAAGAAGTTGGCAATGCTCAGTGAAAAGTAAATGTGTCTTGGAACTGTGAGCTTCATCTGTCACAAGCTTCTTTCCTTCACTGTTACAACACTTCCAATCAAATGAAAGCTAAATACAGTGGCAGTGACAACACCACATTTAATTAAACAACTAAAGATAATCTTATTTAAAGACAACCTACTTGGATGTAGAAAACAAAGGTCAACTAAGATCACCAGGCCTGGGTCCAAAAAGTGATTTTTTTGGTCCTTATCAAAAACTGTTGTTTTTGTTTACACTATGATCAAATGACAACAAATGTTCTGTGTGTACGCAGCTGGAAGCCACATGATTGGCTGTTGTGAGAACATTAAGTTTGCAGACTATTAGAGTCAGATGAAAAATATTCCTGAAACTTGAGCACTATTGATTTGTTAGACTCTCCCTGTCGATGTCTGTTTAACTGGATTCACTGGGGTTTTGTTTTTATAAATTTATAGTTTTCAGTCCCATGATGGGATAACTCTGATGACATCACTTGGATTATTTACTAAAACTGACCAAAGCTTCTCCAAAGCCACAGAATAAATTTTTACAATTACTTTTACAGTCTAAGGGGAACTCCCAATGCCTGGTAGAGTTTCCTTTGTGACAACAGCAGAAAGTTCAGTTTATTTTTTTGGAAATTGCAAATCCTGTCAGTTTCAGGTTGACATTCACAGCGCTGCACTGTTACATGGATCCAAGCTGCATGAAAACTTTCTTTGCAAATGACTTTTTGCAGGATTGGGATTAAATGTCCACTTGAACCTTGAATTGCACAAGTTTAAAATGGATGGAATAAACAGCAAGTTAAGTGGCGTCAAAGACAAATGCCCCTGTTCCAAAATCCACGAACGAAAGCAAGTAAATAGCTCAATTACTGAACTGGCCTCTCAGCAAATTACACAAACCCCAAAACTCCTCCAGAGGGAGATGGTCTTTGGTGGCAAAGATCAACTCCTTCGTATGGGCTTCCATCTTTCCCTCAAGCCATTACTGAAAATGAGATCACTTTTTCATCCTTAATAAGAAGTGAAAAGCTTAAAAGCACATCAAAGCCTGACACTCAGTCACTGAAATTGCTCCCAAATACCAAATATCCTGTAATGTTGCAGGAGACAGGCCTGTACTCCGAGGCTCCTGCCAGGAGCATCTGTGTCATTGTGCCAGGGGGAGGGTGGCATCAGTGTCAACCTTTTCACACCGCCCACCATCCCTTGTGGGCAGATTTAGCATGGTGCATTCTTCTCTTTCAAAGAGTCTTGAGGGCAGAGGAAAAGACAGAAAGAGACCCTATTCATGACTGGACAAGGTGGAGTCACTGGGCACTGTGCCACACTGTCTCCTGCCCTCCCCCAACAAGAAGTTAGAGTGTGAGGCTGATGCTTTTGTCAGTCATATTAATGGGTGGCAAGCCAGACTGAATGATTTTTAATGTGCGTGTGGTTTTTTCAAGGGGAGGGAGGATGTATTTGGAGTGGGTGTGAGCGTCAGGGCATGGGGTGACGAGTGTTGTCAGTCAGATTGGCTGACAGACAGGCGGGCTGTGGGAACGGGTGACAGAGGCCATCCGAGGCCTTCATGGGCTAACATGGGGTCCTTTTATGGGTTTATCAAACTGCTGACCCCCCATCACCCCATGCACAGGAAACGCTCTGGCAGATGAATGGAGAGATCATGTCAATGAGGAGGATGGGGTTTGGGACAAGAGGCAGGGTTGGGGGTGAGTCATGTGGAGAGGGGAAGATGAGCAGAGGGGGAGTTGTGGGTGAACTTGATGAGTTAAGACAGAGACTCAGAGATGAGGACAAAGCTCCCTCCACATTGATTTGACCGTCTAAAGTTTCTGTAAGACAAATAGACAAATTTGAATCTATAGCCAGCAGTTAGCTTAGCTTAGCAACAAGAAGCAGGAGAAAGGACTAGCATTATTGTTTAAATGCATCTCTAAATGAATCTACCACAACACCAACATTCGGTGCAACACAAAGGTAAACCTATGTGCTACTTTGTGTTTAAAGGCACCTTCTTCTTGCTGCAGTCTGAAACAGAGTTTGAGGTTAACTGAGTGAGTCAGTTTTTGATCCCCTTAAAACAGCCCCTTGCCGTTTCTCTGCCTTCACTCAGCAGCTAAGTACAGTATTGGTAAACAGATCATGTAGCATTGCAGCAGTGAAACGAGCCGTCGCAGACAGATCAGCTCGATGATAAGAAGGATGGCAAAACTTAGGGGTAGAGAGGGAGGGAGTGGTCGTTTCATCAAGAGAGGAGGAGAGAATGGGCAAGTTTCAGGAAAGCATGTGATGCTCTATGTATTGTTTTAAAATAAATGATGAAATGACGTGTGATGTTGATCCTGCGCTTGTCAGAATAAAACATCTGCAGTATCAAATAAAAGATCTTAATCCATATCTGCCTTTATGGTTCATCCTTATCTTTATACTGTAAATCCTCTATTTACATAAAACTCTGCTTTTATCAACTTTCCATGTGGGGAGTTATACGAAACATATCTCACCCTGAGACAGATATGTGAAAGAATAACATAAAAAGCGGCTGTGGAGCTCTACATCAATCTCTCTTTTAAAGTGTACAGAGCTGAACACATTTATATGAAGCTGACCTGCGACCTCTATAACTGAGTTTAAGGGCAATGAAAGTGAACCATCCCACTTCTCAGTCTGTGCACATATATGTGTGTGTGCTGTGCGTATGTCTGGGTTGGTTTGGTCCAAGCTGGGCTGTCTGGATTTAAGGCCAGGGCCCCTGTACTCTGCGTCTGGGTGTCTGGGTTTCGAGCATCCTCCTCTATCCAGGCCGACTTATTTATGACCTGAGCCGAGCCCGGTCCAACAGCCAGAGACAAGAGAAAAGAGGAGGGATCGAGTGCCGCATACCCCCGGTGCATTCCTACGCACACAAGAACTGACTGACACACTTGCATAAAACACACACACACACTACAGATAAGGAGATGGAAATATCTCCCATGATCTCATATCAGAGACTGTGAGTACTAGTCTGTAGAGTGAGCCACTTTCCCTCCCTTTGACAGTCTACTACAGAATGCTTTAATTCTTGCTAACTTGTATATACTTTTATATTAACTATGGGAAAAGCTCCCTTTTCACCTTCTAGTTGGATTAGAAGCAGTGCTGTGCAGGGAGAATCAATCCTGTGCTGTCTGGTCGGGGTGAAACTTTGTTAACAGTTCTAACAGAATGAATCCTCCCATTTCTAGTACACCATTTAATTGGACCTCTGAGATGTTCAGATGGAGCTTTTGAGCCTTAGTGCTTCATGTTATGAGAGCAGACTGACTTTAGATGCTGATGGTGCACAGATTTTCTTGGTTGATGTGAGGTTTTAGAGCTCATATGTCAGAGTCCTGCTACTCCTCTTTGCTTTAACGTACTGAGGCCTCTCTGTAGTCACTTTGGATTAGACAGGATACAGCTCAAAAACTGTAGATCCTTTCTGTTCTTTGTGCTGCATTCTTTATGTCTTCCCTCCCTGCTGTCTTTTCACCTTTTCCCCCGTATGTAGAGGCTCAGCCCTATCTTACATCACTGCTCAGCCATCTCTGTGTCAGTGAACTCTTAAATACCAAAGGGATTGTATATGGTGAACATAGAAATGAAAGAGTCCGCCTTTACTTTTCAAGGAGTTTGAAAAACATCTCAGCAGTGAAGCCGTGGCTACTGCTGCAGATTTTCTGTGGTGAACATCTAAAAGAGATGAGATGGGTAAAGAGAGTGCTTCACTGAACTTCTCTTTTTTTTCAAATTTGCTCTTCCTTTTTTGTGGTTAAATACCGCGGAAAATTGGACGGCCTGGCAAAGCAGAGGTGGATGTTTTCCCCGAAGCAGAGTGCGGATGGAGCACATTCCAGAGGAAAGCTGTGTAAATCCCTCCATTGATTTGGTGCGAAACCCTACTGACCTCTGGAATACATTAGCAGATTAGCCATGGAGGCCATGTGCACACAGCTCTTTTAGCTCAGCTGCCGGCCTATTCAGACTCCGCACCAGCAGCGGTCTGCCCGTGGCCCCTAGAACACAAGCCCGGATACCAGGGGCAGATGGGCAGAGACCTGCTCTTATACTCACAAAACCCAATTACAACTCTGTGTGCATGTACTTACGTATGCAATTGTAGCTGCGTACATGTTGCTTGGTTCATATATCTCTCTGGAGTGGTCCAGCAAGCTCTTGGTATTGTTACTCAATTTTAAAAGTGTGTAAAGGCTCCTAAACCTCCCCTGTCTTAAAAAAAAGAAATATTTTTTATTCACATGTAATTCTGCTCATACATCATACAGTTTGACAAAAACAACAAAAGACACAGGGTAAGTCTAAGATCAGGGATGGATTTTGTAGGATCAGACCATAATCCTACGGTGGAGAAAAATCAATCTAAATACAGTTTGAAATCTTATTAACTGTAGTGGCATCTTTTTTTTCTACAAAATTTTGACTGTGTGTTTGGGATGGGAGCTCTGTGATGTGATTCATTCCTTCAACAGCAAGAAAGGAATGGCGTCAATCCTTCATCCCATCCAGTTTGAAGCCAGTTATAGGTTTCTGTGTTTGAAGTTAGAGCTTATATGCAGGTGGGGACCACCTCCAGGTTGTAAATTTTAAAAAAAAAGCGAGAATTGCTACTTTGGTCCCGTTTTGTGGATGAATCGTGTATTCGCAATACTGATACCAGACCCTGAGCATGAATCTGGACGCCAGCTTTTCCATTGTATTGCAGCCTTCCGACATGTGCTTTTCATAACATTGTAAGCTCATATAAAAGCTAACAGAGTGTTAATGGATTGAGCAAGTGGCCATTGACCTGGTATTGTGCATGTGTGTGTTTAGATGCGTGCGTCTTGTTTGGGGGTGAGGGGTGGTGCTCTGGGTCAGGGTGAACAGGCATCATGGTCACAGACTGCAAGACCCACCAGGACCCCTGTGCCCCCCTTCAGAGGGGACACATGGCCCTGACACCCTCTGACAGACCCCAACACCACAGGCAGGCAGTTCACCCACCAGCCGAGCAGCCTGACGCCCAGATGGTGGCTGCTCTCTGTCCACCTCCTGACATGAAACAGAAGAAATGAAATCAGCTCAGTGTGTTTGTTTTCACTGGTGACTGATGTTGACTCTACTCCACTCCACCTCTTGTTCTATTGCATTCATCTGCTCCTGATTTGACTCAATTCTACTTGACTCACCTTGACACAACCCCGCTTTACTTGACTCAATTTGAAAGACCTGACTCTGTTCTACTGTACCCCTCTTTTTATTTTTCCTCTTCTTCTCATCCTGTTCTACTCTACTCTGACTCAACTTGCCTCAAACTGATTCAGTTTTTCCAAAATTGGCTTGACTTCACTCTGCTGTACTCTTTTCTTTACACTCCAGTCTTCTCCTTTTTAACTTTTTCTATTTCACTCAACTCTATTCGATGTAACTCAACCAGCCTGATTTCAGTCTACTGTACTCTTCTCTTTTCATTAACTTAATTAGAAGTGGACTTAGTAATATAGTTATGCACTATTCTATTCTGACACTTTTATTTTCTATACTGCTCTATTTACTTTATACCCTGTCAGTCTATCTAAACTATCTATCTATGCTATTTGTCCCTTGTTTTTTCCTTTTTACTTCCCTACAAGGAAAGCAGTCCATAACTCCATCATGTAGCACACATACTTGGTATTTTGAGTTATGAACTGCATGCACCCAGATGCTGACGTTAAAGAAAATTTAAAACTCGACACTTCCAAACAATAACAACCATAACGACAAAGCCATACATCCTCTCTGCTCAGCATCACTGTGGGCGGCTGACAGTCACTACCGACCACAGGAAAAATGTTTCAGATGGGAGAATTTGCTTGTATTTGTTTCTGTGCTAGTTGTGGTCGAGTAAACAACATCTCTGTCTAGGTTTGCCTGGGGGCTGAGATGGTTGAATGAAGAGGACATCCAGTGAAGTACACATGGTACACATGCCACCACCGCATGCGCAACTGAGAGAATGATGTTGGGGAAGAGGTTTACCGCTGAATAAATTATTGCTACTAAACATAATTTCTGCTCAGTTATATTTTCTTTTCCCTTGTTTTTATGAACTCAAAAGTTACACTGTAAAATGAAATGTTTAATTATTGTGGTCTGTGATTTTGGACCATAATTAAAACAATTCTGTTCTTAATTAATATTTTTTGTGAACAGATAATGCACAAATGGAAATGTTGTGTAAGAGTCGGGGCCTGTGCTTGTTACATGTTATATGTTATAAATTTAGTTAAATATTTGGTCAGTTCCTCATATTCTGTGGGAACTTCCTGTTACAGGTTCAGTCAGTGTTTGCACTTCTAGGAAGTTTGGTTGAGAAGTTGTGCTGTTCGTTACGCTGTGTGGGAGTGCATTCCTTTTTTTCCCTGAAAGAGTTTCCCGCCCTCCAGCTCTCTGCACCCTGGTTAATGTTTACACTCTGATTGATCTGGTTCTTCTGAGTAATGCTACACAAACAACAACTGATCAGTACTATTAGCACATCAAGCCTCAGATGTGGCTGCGCTCTGCTAGAGAGCAATTTGGCTCCTCAGCTGGAAAGCAAAACAGAGAGCCCAGAGGTGCCATGTTTTCACGCCATCTTTGATTTATGCCTTGTCTTCAGCTGAACCTTGGGTCATGTTCTCCTTTTTCTCCCAGCTTTCCCTCATCCCCCCTGTTTCCATTCCAGTCCTGCTTCCCTGCTTGTTGGTATTCTTTCCTTTGCTCTTATTTCCCTACATTTCCCAATCTGGCCCTTTTTTTGTACTTTTTAAGTGCTTACGGTCCCATAGGGTTCTTCTCACACTTACAAAAACTAAATTCTGCATTTGAGAAGGGGTGTGAAACTTAAACTGTGACACTGCCCCTCCCTCTCTCAGCCCACTTATGTCTTTTTTTTTTCTTTGCTTCAGGGTCAGAGGTCACCAGCCTACTATTCCTCAACCTATCAACCCCTCTTACAGGACCAGATTGATTGTCAGTCTCACTGTGCCCTTTCAGAATAACAACAACCATACTGCAAAATATTAATTGTAAGTTTTTCCTTTGTGTCAGCGCAACAGGAAGCCATACTGTGGAAGGAAATATTAAATGGTGTTTGAACAGATATGACAGATAATGGGTTTATATACATGACAATAGCCTCCCCTCCCCTTTGGCCTTTTCCTTCTATTCTTTCTACCCCATGCCCTCTCTCTCTGTCCCCTCCAGAATGCCCCCTTCTGCCCTCTCTCTTCTTTCCAAGCTTCCAATGCTCCACCCACACCCCTAAGTGTTCTGTGTGGGATCATGGGTAATGTGTAGCATGGCCAGTTGTTTGTTGTCACTGTGAATTACAGTGACATACTAAAGGAGTGACAGCTCATGCTAGGTAGCACAGGCGAGGGGGGAAGAGAGGCCTAGACTAAGGTAGAGATGGGTGTTTTGTTGGGGGGGTCAGGGGAACAGACGGGGATGTTCTTTTCAGTGTGAACATCAGGATTCTCAGGGATCAGGTTACAAGGTGTGTCTCTGACTTTCACTGTAACAGTAATTACAAGCTGAGGTTTTCTCACACTGCTGCACTGCTCTGCTTGTATGTTTAATTACAGCAAACACTCCACGGTGATTCCACAGAATAATAGATTATTCATGGATTTTGCAGGCTGACAAGACACATTGTTTTCATACTGTGATCAACTGTGATGAAGTCTGTGTACATTGACAGTTACCTTGTCAACCATGAAACACATGATAGTACATACAATAGGTAATTACAGTACATGATAAATGTCCCGTAACATCATTTTGGTTAAAGTCTTTTTTACCAAGATCCTATTATATGTTCATGTATAAACTGGATATGTGTATTTGTATGTGTGTTTTCAGAGTAACGAAAATCCAAACTAAACATTACCACCTTTACTTTTATAAAAAGGTTTGTTGTTACTAATGGTTTTATTGATGATAAATTGAAGGTTCTTGTTGTTAAAAGGGAGTTTAGTCTTTTCCTCTCCACTGTTGCCAAGTGCTTTCTCACTGTGGGGACTGTTGGATTTTCTCCACAACATTTAAAGTAAAATGCGATAAGATACATATTTTATGATTTCAGTTACGTCTGATCTATTGTGTGTACCCCTTGTCCCTCTTTTGAGTAGCTCATGGTACGTTTGATCTCTGCCTCTATGTAAAACATCTGTAAAACATCTGGACAGTTTTTTATCTAATTTATTAAGTTAACTGCAGGCTTGATGAATTATTAGAGTGTGAGCAACCGATGACCCATTATTAATGGCTTCAACTAAAGTTGAGTGAGCAAGTGATAAAGACTTCTTGCAAAACAATATTCCGTCATGTCTTGAGTTGCTGTAATTGAAGTTATGTGTTTTTAGGCTTTTCCATCGTAATCCATGCTGATTAAAAAACAACAAAAATACATTTTCTTTCCTTAAAACAGCTAATTACCTCTTGGTAATGAATTAATGAAATATGCATTTTCCATTAATAAGGCAATTAGTTACAACTTGGAAATAACCTTATATGACACAATTTGAGTGGCACAAACTAAACTAAACTAAAAACTAAACCCCTTTCTTTGAAACATTACATTTCATCTCCCCTCACATATGTTTCTCTGCTCCTTTCTAATCACACTGTACTTTTCAACACAAACCACATTTACATTTCCATCCCTCTTTGCTAAAACGCTGCTCTGTTGGAACACTTCTGTATGTTGGCCTCATCCCATTTTTCCAGAGTGATTTGATCATGATTGATGGAATATGCACAAACGGGGCACCCAAACTGCTAAGTGCTTTGAAAGGAAGTGTAGCGTTCAGCCTGATTAATTTATTTGTTCAGTACAGTTTTTCAATGAGAATGAGAGAAGTGTACATTAGCCACCACATGCTCAGGCATAAACGCCTGTTTACGTGAAGACTGGATTATAAAGTCTGTTCCCGGCAAGTTTCCAAGACTGGTGTAGGCATAGTCTTTTATATAAATGAATAAGTCAATAGCTCTTTTGTCTTGAAGTGCATTCAGTTCTGCAGAGGAGTTTATCCAGGTGCCTTCATAAGTACTTGGTTATTTTATAGGCCTTGTAGGAGTTTTTAATCTGCCCTGCTTTGCACAGCTCAGGGTTTCTGCCATCGCTGTGGGCAAGAGGGTGGGAGAAATACAAACTGGTAGATGCTGAGAGATGGGTTTTTTAGGGGATGCCATTGCTCAACAGCATGATTAAGCCTTGCAAGTGTAGAATGATGTGGTAGACAACAATGTAAATCTGTCCGTCTATGCTCAGGAGGTGGGCATGCTGCAACCTGAAGCCTCAAGTGGAGCCAGCTTGTTCACAGTCGCGCCTCTGTTACGGGAAACCATGTAAACAGTGGGGAAATGGCATGCACACAGAAAAGACAAAATGTAAACTGTGAATTTGTACTTTTTAAATTTGTGTTTTGAGGTGTGTGGTATTGTCTTGTATACACAATGATTATTTGTCATGATACAAGGTAGACAAATGTTTCATAAGTCTGTCACTCTCATTTTCTTCTTGTATCTATCTCTGTGGATGTAGTGCAGAGACTGCTGCAGGGCAGATCAAAGGTCAGGGCCCTGGTGAGGAGGTTACTTCTCAGGAGACCGCTCAGCTTAAATTAGGCCTCAGATTGCCGTTCACGGTCAAAATAGTTAACCTCAGCTCACCTCATCGTTTCTTAAGAAAACATATGCTTTCTCTCAATACCTCAGTCTCATTTTAACAAACTCTGTCACCCGCACAAGGACCACTGATGCATTTCTAAACATCTCCTGTATAAACAGCTACACAGATACTCTCATTAGCACAGAGAAAACAAGTCATGCCAGTGGAAATATAACAGGATGCAGTCGTAAGATGAAACTAACAGGACTGATCTTATAACTTACAACATATTGTGGCCCTATTGCTGGACAGAGCTTTGAGTAAGGACACAGAAAAATGGTAAATACTTAAATGTGGGAGCAGGGAATGGAAAACAGCAACTAGCCAAGGTCAAGTCTATAACTGCCATCCTATAGAGTGATTTAGGTGCTGTGGGTAGGGGGCTTGTCCAATAGCAGCTCAGCAGAGTGAGTTAGGGAGGGTTGGTAGAGGTGTTGAGAGCCTTGGCGGTAATGACTTGCTGATGACATCAGGACATAGAGCAGAGTCTTTTCTCAGCCTGAGGGTTAAAGGTCAGACAGCCTATTCACTGACCTTGTGATTTATTCTCTGGGCCTCCCTCAATCTATTAACACAATAAAAGCTATATGTAGGCTATGCTAGGAATGCATGAGTCTCTCTGAGGTGGGCATTCGAGCCCTCTTTATCCCTCACTTTATCACTGTATGTGACAATGACCATTTAAAGTTGAGCTAAATGACAGGCCTTGCTCATCTTTGAATGGTGCAAAGACTCACAATAGAAAACACCTGTCCCCAAAATGCAGTGAAAGTTTCAGAAGCCTTGTTGCCTTAAAAGAGAGCCCACGAGGACATCTTCAAAGATAACATTAGGTCTCTTCATAGCAGCAGATAGTGCTGCTGGTAAGAATAGTAGATTACACGCACTACAAAGCACACATCCTCTGAGTTGTCACTTGGAGCTGCTGCTAGTTTAGGGGAAAAGTTCTGTTGTGTACACTGTGAAATGTTTAACCTGACTTCCTGCTGTTCTGGGAAGAGAAGCTGCAGGAATCACTGCAGTCAGCGCTAATGTCTAACGCCACAACAATGAGGAAGCAGTGCTTTTTGAACAAGTTATCTAATCTATCAATTATTAGCAATTATTACTAATTAAATTAATGTATTTCATCTACTTCTTCCTAACTTGTGAACTTCTTGTGCAACTTTATTCAAAATAAGCTTGAATAAAAGATTTACTCTGTTTTTGGATGAAGGTATGCTAGACTAGTTCTTGCTAGTTACACTAACTTGGTGACAGAACGAATGAGATTGTGGACATAAATGACCAAGTAAGTTTCCTCAGCCTTGGAGAGACATGATGAGGAAGTTGGAGAAGAGCCACTACTCCTTTGTGTTGAAAGGAGCCAGTTGAGGTGGTTTGGGAATCTGATCATGAAGCCTCCTGGGTCCCCCCTGTTGGAGATTTTCCAAGCCCATCCAACTAGGAGGAAACCCTGGGATAGACCCAGTCAACACACTGCAGAGATTATATATCACATCTAACCTGGGAACACTTCAGCATTCCCCAGGAGGAACTGAAATGTATCCCTGGGGAGAAGGACACCTGGACAACCTTGCTTGGCCTGCAGCCATTATGACCTGACTCTAGACAATCACTAGAAAATAGATGAATACATTGGTTTTAAGAACATGGTAAAAAGAAACAAATGAAGTCACCCACATATTTTTACTTTTGAACTTTATTTTTTTTTGTAATTCCAGGAGGTCTAAATACTTTGAAAGGTGACACAAGGACTGTGCTGCTGGTAGTAGCATTGAATCACAGCCCTGAGTCACTATGAGCTAATGAATCTCTGGCAATGCAATGACGTAAGCCTCACATCTCACAGTCTGGCTGTGTAGATTTACTTTAGAGGAATACAGAGCTGTTGTAGTTAGCTCTTGAAGAGCTGCCAGCTCAAGGAGAAAAACAAACCAAAATTCAACAGTGTCAGCATAAGTTGAAGTCCTGACTTGCAAAGTATGTCATACCCAGAAAGACTGGGGTGACCTGTTCCCTGAACCCAATGAGCTGTGTAATGTGTTTGTATCTGTTGGTGTGTGTGTGTGTGTGTGTGTGCATAATGCTCATATGTTCTGTGACTGTTGGACCGTGGAAAAAAGAGTGGGATATAGACAAAGACAGAGAAATGAGAGAGAAATCCTTGTCAAACTTTCAAATGCCAGGAAAAAACTCTGTTCATTCTTCATTTTATATAGAGGTATAAAGTTGTCAGTTTCACTCAGCATTTTTCTGTGTTTCTCTCTGGAAAAAAAGCCCTGTGTTATTTTTATTAGAAGTAATGGTGCCAGTCAGGTGGGAGGGAAAGCAGACATTTTGATCAAAAATTACACAGCACAACATTACAGCGTGCCTTATGTCTCTGCTTCATGTGCTGCTGTTTGCTGTTTCCCATTCCAGCTTTAGGGAGTTGAAACTACCAAACTCCCACTTTCAAGCTGGGTACATCTACATACTTCTCCCCTTTCTCCCCGTGCTCCCCTTTTAGCTGAGCCACACTGCAAGCCCAATCTGCAGGCATCCCAGCTATTTCAAACACTCTGAAGTACTGAGGTGGAAACATGTGAGGAATCTGGATGATTGGCTCTCCACTCCCCCTCCATCCACTCCCTCTACCCCTGCTCTCTGTTACCTGCTGAGGGGGAGGAGAGGACAGTGAAGGCCTGGCTGTCTGGATGAGGTTATGATGGCATATCAGTGACACTGAGGAGAAAGACCTACTGCCTTATGGAGCAGTGACTTCTGAGCTAAAAGCAGAGGGACTCCACTGGGTTAGATGGCTCATGTCAGGTGGAGTGGGAGGGTTCAGCAGAGCTGGCCCCCTAAATGAAAGAAATGTCCAGTGCCCACATGAAGACAATAAGAGGTTTTCTTCAGAGTACTTTATCATTTTCAAACCCATTTGTTGTACTCCTACTACTGATTTCTGGTTCTGTCTGACACCGAACACCTAAACTTCGCTCTCACACTTTCTGTCAAGGTTCGTTTACAATACCACATGGCTGCAGAGAAGCTATATGGTTCAAATTAGACCCTCAGGCGTGCATCTACTTCTTACTTCTCTCTCCAATCTCCCCCATCCCCCACTGCACACAGCTCCACGCATTTGTTTCATATTTTGCACAGGATATGACTCACCTATTTTTGATGTTTTAATTATACAGTGTCAGTGATATATCAGGAGAAAAGGAGAGGTCTCTCTGAGATTTGGCATAGTGAAGTTACAATAACATATCACTGCCATTCATGATTAACAGCGGCACCCTCAAGGAAGAAGAAAGAAATATCTTTCAAAGAAGAACAAGTCTGTTTTGTACTCAAAAGAGAATTTCTTGGTTTGGGTGCTATAGCATTCAGACATACAGACAGACAGAGGGAGGGGTTTTGCGATTCTGGCCCAGTTCACTGTGAGGGAGTGGATTGTCTATTTGCCACTGTAGTAAAAAAAAAGCTCTTGTATAATGGTTGATTGACTCCAATAGACTCCATTGCCTGTGTTATCACTAATATAGCTCTGTTGGGATTTGAGAAGACATGTTGTGATGACTGCAGCTGTTAAAAACAGACATGTCTGAGTCATAACTCTTCATCAACTGCTACAGAAAAGATTAAATACTTTCATGACAACAGAGTGAGAAACAAAATAGAGTCTAACAGCTGTGTAAATCTTTGTTTCGTATGTTAACATGCATATTGTTTGATAGATATTTAGTCATGAACATGAGTAGTGAACAACTCATGGTGACATAAGAGAAAAAGTCATCAGGATTCACTCTCTTGACACAATGAATGTCTATCTAAGGACCAATCCCCTTTAGATAAACATATCAATTATTGAATAATAATTGAAAAAAAAAGTAGTGTATCTGTGATTGTTTTTGTTGCAAAGGTTTAGTAGCTGATGCTGCACATCTTCTTCACTCTAAAGTCAATTCATAGTGCATGTTATCAAGTTTCCTCATTACACTTAATATAAATTGTATACTGGACCTGATCGGCTGATAACAAGCACTGTTAATTGAAAGTGAAAACTACCCTTTGGGTGTTGAGTGTATACACGCATCACTCTGCAAAGTGAAGCTCAAACAAGTGAAGTAACAATGAGTGAAACTCATTTTAGACTGGAGGGGGACTATAATGTGAACCAATTAGCTGTTCCATGTACAAAGGGAAGTAACGGCTAGTTGCTGATTAGCTCACTTCAACAGCATCTTACATTTGCATAGCAGCAGGAGGTGTGTTTAATGACTGCTGAGTGGTTCAGACTCTCAACTCAAAGCTTCAGTCATCACATTGATAAGAGGAATTCTCACCATTAATGTGCTGTTATCTGAGAACATCTCCAATCAGCTACAATCCCAGTGATTAATATCAAGTGTGACAAGGAATCGATATGTTCATTTAAGATGCTGATGGCGAGCTATTAGCTTGTCACTTTCTTTTCCTCTTGCCCTCTTCTTCTCATTCTCAACACCGAGGCTGCTGGGGCAGGAGGTATTAAAGAAGAAAGACGACAAAAGAAAAGGTCGGAGATGAAGAGGGACAATGACAGGTTGACGGATACCACAGCGCAGGGGCATTGAGTCCATCCAGTTCTCAGTCAAAGGCCCATGAGACTCTGCTTGATGAGGTTTCTTTCAAATGTGGGATGCCCGAGCAGTGGAAAATAAATTGGGCAATTGTAAATAGACTTATGTAGTGGGAGGAAAGAGACACATAGAGAGGGAGAAACAGTGGGGGGTATTTTGTGCCACTCTTGAAAAATGAGTCAAACTCTCCTTCCTCACCTCTCTCTCCTTCTTTATTTCTGGCCAACCTGTCAGCTCCACTGTTATCTGATGGCTTTACTGGTCGAGGCAGAGATGGGAGAGGAGAGAAAAACAGACGTAGAAGTCTCCATTCACAGGGCAAACCTTTGCCTCGAAAAAAAAAAAAAAGAAACTCTTGTTAGTGCCTCTTTTCAAAATGAATGGAAGCGTTTTCCCTCCCTTGTTTAAAAAAAAGAGGACTTAAGCAGTGGAAGCAAGACAAAAATAAAAAAGTCTGTGGAGATTAGAGTCTTCCACCCTCCCCTGTGTCTCTTTCAGAGTACTTGAACGCCTGAAACCAATGCAGGAGACAGCTTGAGGCAGTGGGGGACGAGCTGCGGGGAGCAGCCTTCAGTTTCTCTCTCTACTCATGGAAAGATTTGTTTGTTTGTAGGACATTTATGAACTACATTAAAACTACATCTGCGGCAAGGAACAATATCAAGAAAAATAATTACATCTCTTTCCATAACTTCAGTTCATATCTCTCACCGGTATTGTATTTAAAAAGCACATTTTTTGCAGTAAAAATGCATTTAAGCTTTAAAAGCAAGAAGACAAATGGTTCATGTACAGTATAATGTTACTGGAGAATTATTAAAGATGTAGTAAAATGTAAGCAGCAATTTAATGTTAGTAATGGTCACCATGGAGCCAGTTTTAACTGACTGTTAAAGCCTCTTAAATCTGTAACAATCTGTCACACTTAATAAAGTGATCAATTAGTTTGTGTATAAAATAGGTTTTACACTACAGGTGCTATGTAAATGTAGTTAAATGCATGGAATATTTCAAAAATGAGTTGATCTTGATTTCATATGTCACCCACCTTCTGACCTTTCTTTTCTTGTTTTTTTTTTTTTTTTGTGGACTGCTGGTCACAGTATACTTGAGAGTTTAGCAGACTGTGCTAAAGTGCTCTTGAGCCAGACGCTAGTCTGGTTTTTGTTGATACCTCAACCCTTGTGCAGCATTTCACTGGTAGAAAGTAATGAAGTTTTTAGTTAAGTAGTGTGCTTAAGATTGAACAATGATCACTTACACAATGAGATTAAAATTAAAGACACTTGTTATAAAATAATGTCATTTAGTAATACTAAATTATTATTATTATTATTATTATTATTATTATTATTATAGATAGATAGATAGATAGATAGATAGATAGATAGATAGATACTGTATGGAAGCATGTGTTTACGTGTTAGTGAGCCTCCTTCCCGCGTGCATGTCCTGCCTTGGCCACTGAGGGGCGCAGTAACTGTAGTGCGCCGGGATCGGGGGCCTCTCTGTGTCTCCGTGTCTCGCATTGGACCCAGTCTGAGCAAGTTGCACGCAGGGCAAGCAGGCAGGCAGCGCTGCAGTTTGCAGGAAGCGGCTCGAATTACACTGGGGGTGCTTTTTGGGGGTGGGAGGGTGGGGGATGACACCCACTGGAGTGAAGGAGGAGGGCAGTGTGTGGAGACGTAAGGAGGAGAAAAAACCTAGTAAACCTGACAAAGCGTCTGAGAAACAGTGTGAGGACTGTCGGCGGAAGAGGAGAAGGAGACGCGAAAGACGCTCTTTTCAGCAGTGGAACGCACGTTGATGGATTTTATGACATTTTGCATCGGACAACTCTTCTCTCGTACATTTTAAGTCCCGATCTACCTCCCTAGTCGCCGCAAACTTTCTTTTTAGTTGACAAGTGCGCTACTCGGGAACACTGGGCATGTTTTGCGCCCTAGAAGAAACTTAGTGACGGGGAGGAAAGTTTCGAGGGGACAACAGTATGGTTTTCCGAGCTGTTTTCGAAGGATAACGCGTGTAAAAGTCGGATTTCTTTGCATGGCACTGGACTACACTGCGCCTTCTGTTTGGAATATATCCTCTGATCTGAGTTGATGCCGGTTGATTGTGGAATAGTAAGCTGAAAAAAGGCAGCGCCTCGCAGATTTTTTTTTTTTTTTTTTTTTTTTTGGTGCATTGTGGAGTTGGAGACATTCCTCCCTCTGGATTCAGCTTATGCTCTCTCCTCCCTTATCTGTGCATGCCAAAACAGAGATCTCCACGATTTTAGTCCTCCCTGGTAAGTGTTTTTTGTTTATGATAAAACTCAGCTGGGAAAAAGTCTAAAGCCCTCAGCCCTGAAAAGTCTAAATCCCTCAGAACCTCATCTGTCAGGATTTCGGCTGTCATGACAAATAGTCTGCGAGATAGTTCAAATACGCTGCGCTTTTTAAGTTTGTAGCCTACTATGTATTTTTTCTCACACTCACACGGTTGCACGACAGTCTAAGAACTATTTTACTACGTATACTTGAATATACAAAGTTTTCTAACCATAATAATACATTGTGTTAAATGTATATATTTTCCATCATTATATATAATTAAGGGGGTGAGGAATCATACAGTACCTTGCATCGTCACATTAAGGCCCATTAACAAGTGTCCAGGTTATTTATTACTTTGCTTAATTTTCTACATTGCATTTATGGTGCCAATTATCCTGTGACCGCAGTTGTTTTTTCACTGCTTGGTGCCGGAGCCCTAAATCACTGAGCAGCTCCAAATGAGACCCCATTGTGGAAAAGCCAACTGATTTGAATTTCAATAGGAATTCAGTCAGTGCCAAGAAATTTCATTCAAACCCCGTTTTTTTTTTTTTAATGAATGCTGTGCTCATGTATGGAGCAAAGTCCCTCGTGTATCCAAATGTCATGTCAGCAACATGTTAACGAAGTAGTTTGGTAATGAATCACATGAAATCAGCTTTGCAAAGCATATAATTTGCACTTCTGTATGTTTTGTAGATTTGTTTATTTATTTGTTCATTCTGTGTTATTAGATACCTGTAGAATACCTGTATAATAATTTTACTGTGGTGCTGACTTTACGCACTTATAAATAATGTACACGGAGTGAAGATTTCTGGGTAATTTTGGTCACTTTTTATCCTTCTTGGAGTTTTAAAACAGCGGTGAGCCCACGGGCCAATTGATGCTTTAACTGGTTTACACGTCATTAATAATGCATCTGCTTTACTCGTCACAACATAGATTTATTTTTTACTTTAATTTTCTAGTAAAGTTAGAGACGTCGGGATAAATTCTTGGATTCAACTCGACCCCCATGTGCGCGTCCACCGTCCGTGTCCTCCGCAGCACCACAGTGGAGAGTTAAAAACCTCCATGCTGCACGTAGGGTTAAGGTTTAAGGGTCGCTCACTTAAAAAAGTTACATGTGTCTTTGCGGGTAAAACCGATCGATACGTCCAGCTGGTGCAGAAGGAGAAGCAGGGAAGCGTGACTTCACCAAACCTCCAGAGACTCTTCAGCGCGGGGTGAACCGCAGATGTCTGGCAAAAACAGATCGGTGTGTGTGTCCCAATATTGTGATATTACATTTCAATTGAAAGCCTTACTGGTCTTGATAATCAAATCACGAGGAGAAAAAAAACGAAATAAGAGGCCCTATTACGAAGGCTATTAACACAAGTGCAGCGGCGCGGGCAACAGGCTTGGCGCATCTGTTGCGCACGGGGGATAAACGACGAGCAAAACAGACAGATATTGGTGCCACATTGGCTCATGTGCTGGGGATATTTTCAAAAACATTTCATCACGAATCATTGCAGATTAGATTATATTATTTATCCATAGAAAAGAATAACGGGAGATTAAGTTACATTTGAATAAACTTAGTTTGATGTTTGCACCGTGTTGCAGCTGCGTGAGTCAGGAAGACATGAAACTGGTTAGACTGTGAAGCCTCACAGACCTATAATGCCTCTTAATTGGCTTCGCTAAATCATATTTGAGTGTATATAATTATAGATGAGAACTTGAGGTAGGTGCAGGGCGGTTGTGTGATGAATGCTGGTGCCTCACTGCTTCGGTATGTCTGTGGCACGGCTTGTTTGACAGCATTTTGAAACACTCTGTCTGTTGCTTCATTTTTCTGTACCAATTTGACAAAAAAAAAAAATAAAAAAAAAAAAATAATAATAAATAAATAAAATAAGATACAGAAACAATTAAAAAAAATAGTATATTTAATCCACACTATTGTATTTTCTTTTTTTCTCCTACTCTGTCGCCTGTTCACCTCTTTAATCATCGCTCTACACACCTCCCTCTCTCTCTCTGTCTTTCACCTCTCAGCCCAGGTGATTGGGTGAATTCCCGTGAGTGACAGGCCGACCCGGCTGCAGTTGATGGTTGGGCGGACCCCCTCAGATGGGATCAGTGTCCAGGGGGAGGTGGAGAAGGGGGGTATGGGGAGCACTTGCCCCCAGTAACGGGATGGCCTCGTGGGCCTGGTTGCTGGCCGCTGTCCTGCTGTCCCTGCTCACTGTCAGCGTGGCACGGCCGCCTCTCACCGCCACCAAGGAGGAAGAAGCCACTCTGGAACCTGAAGGTAAGCAGCAGGGAGCAGGACGAGAAGGGACCGGGGAGAAGACGCTGGGAGGTGGAGCGGGGTTGGGAGGGGGCACCATTTGTTGGATTTGTTTTTAGAGAGCAGGTGTAAGTCTGTCAAGTTTGTTTTCTCTTCAAAACCTCACTCATCCATAACTAACTAAACATCAGTTAATAACAATCCATGATGGATCACCAGCTAAATGAGGAATCTTTAGATCCCAACAGTTTTCATCTGTTTGAATACAGATTAGTAAAAAATAACATGGGAATACATTTTCTAGTCAAGTCAAAGTTTCACCATTTCCTTACAAATTAGTGTATTTCAGTGAAAACTAGGATTTAGAGCCCAGCTGTTCATTTAAACTTTACCAAAGACCACTATAAGTAGGAAGCATGAGTTCATGGGAGACTTAAGGGGGATTAAAATAAATAAACAGAAGAGAAACAACTAACCTCGGCATGGCTGGCCTTGTTTTCCTCACTGTGAGGAGTGTGATTCACACTTTTTTGTTTTATTTCTCTTTCTGATGTCTGTGGTACGTTTGAGTGTTAAAAGCAGGTTTGTGACCCCATGTGGGAGGACAAGGCAGAGCTGTGAAGGAGGGTGGGACAGTGTTTATGCTGGCATCTCTCTAATGCCCTACTTGCATGGAAAAAAAGAGAAAAGAGAGCGAGAGAGAGAGGGAGAAATAAGGATCCAGTGTTTTTGGGTTTTGCTTTGTTTCGTTGAGTCACAATAGCCTGCGCTCAATTTTCTTCAAAGTTTGTGAATTAAAATATTTTAAGGGCATATTTTTTTATTGGCAAAACAATTAACTTTTTAGAAACCCTTTGTGAAAGGCCATCTTTTTTTCTTTTCTTTTCTTTTCTTTTCTTTTGAGGCTTCTCCATTTTCTGTCTCCAGTCTCGGAGACTGTTCAGAGACGAGCTAATTAGAGTTGTTGTGATGGATGGTAACTCACATTCCAAAGCCTTTTGTTCTTGGGCTTTAATCAGCATACTAATTGTAGGTTAGTCTAACAACAGAGCATCATTTTTTAAGCCACTACCACCGACTCCTTCTGTTTCTACACACACTCGTACATATTCTGTACTTTGTCTTGCCCTTTGGCCCAGAGGTCAGGTATCGTTGTTACACACCTCCATGAGGAGCCCCAGGAGCTTTCGTCTCCAGTTGTTGTTGTTGTTGTTCTGCCTCTGATTGGCTCTAAGCTGGTGTGTTCTGAGCCCTGTGTGGCCCGGACGCTACGCTGCATGGCCACAGAAGGAAAGCGAGGGAAAGAGAGAGAGAGAGAGGGAGACGAGAGAGCTTTCCAGAGTTATACAATCCTCCAGGAAAGTTCTAAGAGGATTTGTGCATATTTGACTTCTTCTTTAGATGGAGAGATTACAGCGAGCTGGGCAGTGGTGAAGTCATGTGACTGCAGATTAAGTGGCTAGACCTGGGAGTCACATGATGAGGGATCAACAGGGCACAGAAAACCCGGCCTGCTTATCTGATCCCAAATCAGTGAATCGGTTACCATGCTGTACACGGCAAACATAGATTTCTTGTTTTACTGCAGTGGTGTGTGATTGAATCAGCGTGTCTGCAGCTTTGGTTTGTTGTGTTCACTGCTGCTGAGCTGCTGCGCTGATGTCACCTGTGGAACATAAATGTCAGAGAGACAGACTGGCTGGACCCCACCCTTTCTGTCCTAATACCCCCCCCCTACAGAGTTGTTAAGGATTTTCAGCCCTGCAGCCCCTGTCACACCATTACCTGTGCATGTGGGGGTGGGAGGCAGTAATTGCTGTAGATTCATCAGATTGCATATCAGTGTTGTCTCCTTTGAGCCCACGCCTGCACCCCTGGTGGCCTTGCTAGTTTGTTTACCTGTGGCTGCTGTAACAGTAGAAGTAGAGCAAGCACGCTGTTTAAGGCCTCCACAACAGACCTATTGTTGTCGCTGTAGCCACTTCAGTATCTATGGGAGTGTTTACCTTGTCCAGACGCTCTCCATTTGCACAGTGATTAAAATACTCTGACTGAGCTGAATAACAATGGCACCAAACACAGGACGTGTGTGTGTTTAACATTGATGTTTTCTGCTCTGTGGTCTCTTTAGGCTCTACTGCATATAATATGTAATAAGTGTGGCACACTGGAATGCAGGCTGAATGCGATTGCAGCTGACAAAAGTCGGCTCATGGTTTGGCTGTACTTTCCTGTACCCGCTGCCAGACTCTATTCTTCAAAAACAAACAAAAAAATATCTCTCATCAGCACCGAGACAAATAGTCCAAAATAGCTGAATAAATAGGGGCTTCATTATGTGTCAGGGATGATTCTGTCATGCTCAGACAGATACAAGAAAAATGACATTTTATGTCTGAGCACAGAAGGAATTTAATTACGCTCTTGACACATTCCACCTGTGAGCTTTACCTAATTTGATAAGATACATAGTCACCTTATGTTAAACTGACATGACTGTAGACTGTAAATGAAAAGCACAGTGTTAAGTAAGCTGTTGATGGCTGTATGTTAATGTGTGTTTGTGCATCTGAAGGTTGGAATGTCAAAAGGAGCTGCAGTCTTATTACCTTCCTGTAACCCTGTGCTATCTACACAGTAGGAGTAAAGCTGTAAAATTGTAAAAGTGTCAGCTTGCTGGTTAATGACATGGGCTGTTTGTGTGTGTGTGTACGACTTTGGCAGTGGCAATGGAACTGAACTCTAAACAAACAAAGTGTTTGACGGCTGGTGGTGTGGCCAGGAGGCAGTTGGGCTGAGTATATGGCTTTAAAACAATGACTTTTATTAGCCTGCTGTTGGCTGGTGTTAATCTTGAAGGTTCGAGTGGTTGTGAATGTTTGTGTGTGTGTGGACTGTTATTTGCTTTGGCCAATGTGCCAGAAAATACCTTGTCACTCTACTGCTCAATCTCACACCTGTCTGATAAGAGGCTGGGAAGAGCTGTTACCTGTGCCAGCTTGTGCCTCAGGACTTGTGGACGGTCTGCGCTACGGTGGGAGGCAGACAGGGAATCTGAGCCAGCAGACGACAGAGTGCTGGATGACAGAGTGGGGGGTGGTGGTGGGAGTGTGTGAAGGAAAATGAGAAATTTTCAGCAACTACACTCAGATGCAAAACATTTTCAATCAGGATGCATTAGCTAAATAATACTGCACCCATTGTATCTATTTTATGAGAGTAGTTTTGGTGCTTAGGATGATGGATCTGAGAGGTCGCAGATTTGATTCCAGCATCAGCCTTACATCATCCTTGGATGTGGTTTTTTGTGTCTGGCACTGTGCCTCCTGCCTGATCGCTTTTCTGGAGAAAACTGCCACTTACTGAGTAAATGTAACTAGTAGAGATGAAACGAATAGATGATGCCAAAACTGAAAAAGAATCTACAGCTGTTCTGATAATCAATCAGCCCTTTTTGTTGAATAAAGCAGTGTATTTGAAGATGTCTTCTCAAGCCCAGAGGTTGAAAATCTATAACTAGAACGATATATAGCTGTAGCCTGAGGGTAAAGGCTCATCTGATGCTGTGTTCAATTTTCAAGATTAATCTCCAGAAGCCAGAGCAAAGTGAGGTCACTAGAGCTTCAACCTTAAAGGATTTTTGGAGATAAGAGGTAGTCTGTGGGTTAAAAAGGTCGGGAGGGGTTCAGGGAAAGCCTTGATGAGGGGTGAAGGGTTGGGTGCACCGAAGGGGCTGTTGCCATGGACGCCAGAAGGAGCCAGTTCATAGATCTGCTCCTTTGTCACAGTTTAAAAAAAGGCTAAAGGGGGATTTAAATGTGAAAGGACATTAGAAAAGAGGGAGAGACAAAACAAAAAGTCCTGGGATTTGACTATGTGAGAAGGATACAGAGGTAAAAAGGAGGGATAAGAAGGGCAGCAAAAAGAGAGAAAGGGTATATATATGCGGAGTGTGTTCTTTAGGTCGCATACATTACATTATGCCTTATGTCCTGTATGCGACAGTGAGGAGACAGCAGAGCAGACCTGCAGACGAATGAGCCTCCCTGCAGAAGTAATTTTGTACGACCATTTATGTATAGACTCCGGGGTTGTCGAAAAACTCTGCCCTCGCCACTTTACCAACATCACCGCTTGGCTCTCTTTGACTTGACAGATATGACAGACAGACAAACAGAGAGAGAGAGAGAGAGAGAGAGAGAGAGAGAGAGAGAGAGAGAGAGAGTCATGTCAGGGAGACATTGGTGAGAATTTGCTCGCTCCATTTTGCTGCAGACTCTCAGGCTGCGAGACTAATTCCTGGCAGCCGAGACAGTGTGAACGAGGACGAAAAGAGAGATAGTGGCGAGTGGACAGCCTGAATCCATCACACCTGATAGACACTTGTAATAGCTGTCATAGAAAAAGGAGAGAAAGAGAGAGAGATGGGTTTTGAAATGGAGATGTGCTTCAGGAGAAGAGAGGGAAAATGATAGCGAGGAAGGAGGGAGAGAAGAGGAGAAAGCTATTTGATTGAAATTGAACAAAACTGTATGGATGTGTGTGTGCGAGAGAGAGATAGATAGAGAGGCTCCCGCCTCCTCCTGTGGTGCAGAGGGGGATGAAACTTTGCAGAGATGAAAAATCTGCAGTGAAGTGTTTCAGCTCTTCAACTCAGCATGCATCCTGGACACTTGTAAACTCTTTCCAAGATGAGTAAAGTGTGTTTGTGTGTGTCTGCTTACATGACACAGTTTCCCATGAACAATCGGGCATGCTGGAGGTGTCAACAGGTTTGTGAAGGGTCAGGGTTAGGTCGGAGGGGTCAGCAGGGCCGGGAGCTGTGGGGGTTCAGATGAGCGTGAAAAAGGGGGCAAAGTAGGGAGGGTGAGGTGAAAGAGTGAAATGAAGGAGCTGCAAGAGGAGGAGGAGTTGAAGGGGAAAGACAGATGGACACAGCAGAGATAAGAAAACGATTGAGACAGAACTAACACGTGTGCTTTCTTTAATTGAATGCACCATTTGGAGAGAGATCCTTCCTGTTTTTTTCCTTTCCTTTTTCTTTCATACCTTCTTTTCTTTTAGTACATATTTTCCCTTCTTGTAGTGTATAAGTATCATCTTTCTATGTAGTACTGCAGTGCCCTGCCTTTCTCTTCAATGTGCTGACAGATAGTACAGTCTGTGTGTGTGCGTGTGTGTGCATGTGTGTGTGTCTATGCATGTTCCAGGTGTTGTGCTGCTTCGTCAGTCTCATTTAGCCTCTCCCCTTTCTCGAAGTTGAAGCTGTCTGTACATGCTTTTTGTCCTGGTAGTTACGATGTCTTTTAATATCTAAAATCCTGACTAACAATAAAGGAAGAGCCGGAACTAGTAATAACGTCAAAGCATTGGCCTCCGGTGTGGAAAACCATGTCGTAAAAAAGGTAGAGGTGACAGCTTCCATCAATCAGTGCTGGAGCTCCACCTCTAATCAGACCACACATTCAGTCGCGGGTGGTGAGGGAGGGGTTAATTATTTTTGGATTGAAGGAAAGAGTGAGAGAAAAGGACAATACAGGAACTGTATTCTGTATTCTTCTTGCCTGGGGGGAGTGTTTAGAGGCTTACACACATGCCTCTACTGCTGACTTTCCCTTCCTGTTGAGGTTAGTGAGTATGGAGCCTTTACATTTAAGATACACACACATACAGAAGGGGCAGTAGCTCATAAAGGGGTGGGATGTTTTTGAAAAGGTGCTTTGAGTTACAGGAAAGACTTGGAGTGCCACTGCCTCCATAATTAACCTATCAGCCTTCAGCCAAATGTTCTATGTATTCCTTCATCACTTATGCTTTTCCACTGTTGCTATTTTTCCTCCTCAAATCTCTTTAATCCCTCTCTCTTTTGCCCCCTTCCTTCAGTTCACTCTGAAGAAAACACACACAGACACACACACACACACACACACACAGTTTTGGACATTTTTGTTCTGCAATAAAGAGGAAAACTTGGAATTTCTTCAATGTTCTACTCATAGTGTTTGCAAAGAGTGTTGAGCTCTATGTACATTTGAGATGTATGAACGAATGCATATGTGCATGAGTTTGTGAGTGTTTGTATTAAAATTTGCCTCGGGGTGACTGGAATTGAGTCCGGTACATATGGCAGACGTCAGCTTGTTTTTCAGGCAGCTTTTCCCCCTTTTGCTCAACGGTCAGTCACAGTTTAGAGTTTGTGTGGTTCCAGATAAAATCGTCCCCATGTAGAATTGCAGACCCTTTTTATACATTGGATATTCACCTCGTTCTCTTTGTACTGTTGTACAAGTCAGAGGACAGGGTGTACACACATGCACTCACAGGCTCACTTGGATTTTCTCCCAGAAGTGAAGGTTTTATGCACTTTGGAGTCTAGCTGAGTTTCTTGCTCTATGCCTTGGCCGGCAGATCCTGTGCCGGGGTTGTAGCTCCTCCATGGCTGTGTTATGAAAGAAAACGAAGAAGAGAGAGATGGAAAACAGAAGAGTCAGGCTATAGCCAGTTCAAGGTTTTCGAAGCTTAGGCGCAGAATCAAAACCAGAGGAAAGCCAAAAAAAGAGATCACCCTCCTCCTACCCCTTCCTTCCCCCTCCTTCCCCATTCCCCTGCCTGACAACTGCTTCCGTCCTGGACCTTTCTGGCTGCTTTCCTTTCTGATGGGCAGACGTGCTGAAGTTTTATTACCTTTTTTTAGGCTGATGAGATCTGTCTGTGCTGCTCCTACTCACCCACACACACCGGCTGCTTGGCATCTATGCTAAAAGGGAGGGTTGGTTGTTGGGGAGGAGGGGTTGTGGGTTGTCTGTCAACACAGCTCACAAATCATCGATTGTGTCCTCCCCCCTCTCTACATATGCTGCTCTGGCCGTAACTGCATGCTCTGAATCCATAAGCACCAATCACACTGCACACTTGATAACAGAACAGTGGTATTTTCTAAGGGCTCGATTTCAAATGACTGACTGGGAGTATGTGGTAATGACATGTTGGTGTGATGGTTTAAAAAAAAATGGGCCGCCTCTTTTCTGTATTGCTCCTCCTGCATAAGTTGATTTAAGTGCATCCATTGGGAGTTCTATGGTGTTTTTGTTTCTTACACTATGGCTTGTTTCTTCCTCTCCCACCTCTTTTTCCTCCTTCTTGTGCACCCTCTACCTCCTCCAATCTGTCCTTTCCCTCCCTCCTCCTCCCCTTCCTCCTCCCCTCATGCTCTACAGAGGCATCGAACAAATACCAAATTTCTAAGCCCACGGTGTGCTCAGTACACCCAGGGGAGGTGCTGAAGCTAAGCTGCCCTCTGCCATCGACGGGGACCATCACCTGGACCAAAGACGGCAGCTCTCTGGGCACCAACAACCGCACGCTGATAGAGCAGGAGGTGCTGCAGATCCGTGATGCCACGCCTAAGGATTCGGGCCTGTATGCCTGCACCAGCGTGGGCAAAGATACGGTCTGCTTCATAGTGAATGTCACAGGTGAGTCAGGGATCAGGCAGGACAGAACAGGTCAGGATGGGACAGGAAGTTTGGAAATGTAGTAAGAGGCCATGGAGCAGATATGATCAGGGATAAACATCCTGAATTTTGTTCTTTCTCAACCACTCTGGCGGCTAGTGAGTGTATGTGTGTGTACACAGTTAAAGTAGCATGCGACCAGATCCTTGCATTTTCTTTACAAATTTGTGTTTGCAAGTTTGTAAGAACATGTCAGCATGAAAACTTTTGCATGCGATACTATACTATGTGTATGCGCATGGTTTTGCAAAAGGTTGGCTGTAACCGTGGTTACTCTGTGCAGATGCCATCTCGTCGGGGGATGATGAGGACGATACAGAGCGATCGGAGGACACTGGGGCGGACGGAGAGCAGTTAAGTGAGTATGGGGAAGAACAAAAAAACGAAGGGATGAATAAGTTGTGATGAGTTATCCGTCCCCACCAGCTCCCATAAACATGACAACCACGAGCAAACTATGGACAGTGCTTAACAGCACGTCTGGGACACTGATTCTGATAACAAATACTTAAAAAGGCTTAATCTCGGGGCGAAATAATCTTCTCAGCTTTGTCAGTGTTTATAATCTGTGTTTATGATTAAGGCAGGAGAGAAAGAGTGCATCGTTTCTTGTCCCAGTCGGGAGGAGGAAGCTGTTAACAACACTGAAATTCATGTCACCTCTGCATTGCACCTATATCTCTGCTATTCTATACCTCAGAATTACAGTCATGGCCTATACTGTCAGTTTTTGTGGTTGCATTGTAGTGTGTGACTGTGTGTGTGTGTCTCCCAGGCTACATGCTCCAGGGAGTACAGAGATTCCTGACATTCTTTCAGCTAGTGTCTATCAGGTAGTCAGGCCTCATGGAGCCAACCAGCCAGCCAGTTAGTCAGCTGGGCTCATCCATTATAAAAGACGCCCATCTGGACCCAGTTACCCACCTGATGGGCCTGTGTGTATGCGTGTGTGTGTGTGAGTGAGTGTGTGAGAAAGAGAAAGTTTTACCCCAGTTTGTCTGTTGTGTTGGTGAGTATCTGGGATAGTCATGTGTGCGTGTGTTTATGTAGCCATGTGCACACGCACATGTGTCCACATACACATACGCTCACAAAAGAGGGGCTGAAGCAAAGATGAGGGCTTCCACATCTTGTTAAAATTCTCCACACGCATTGCGCCTCACTGTGAGTCCTCCTCCTCCACTTTTGGGCTGACTGTAATTGCTTGAAATCCATTAAATATGGGGGAGAGAGAGGAGCTCAGCAAGAGGAAAAAAGATGGGGGAGAGGGAAAAGATCCAGCCATTCTGGTGGTAATAAGCTGTTTGAAAACAAAGGGAAAGCTGTTCTGGCAGTACAGTCGCATTTTCTCGCTGTGTGTGTTTCTGAAAATTCAAAACCGAAATTATTATTAAAAGGAAGGGGGTGAGGGGGTGGAGGGGGAAGGTAGGGGTGAGGGTGGCGGTGGAAGGGGTTTGTTGGACCAGCACCAGCGCTTTTCTGAGCATGGTGTGGAGCCTTGGCCTCAGGCCGAGGACTGGAGCTAGGGAGGAGGGTGCGTGTAGGCGTGGGAGGGAATGAGAATTGAGAGTGCGGGGTGTAGCTTTATATTTTTTTTTCTTTTTCTTTTTTTTTTTTCGACTTTCTTACTTCTGGAGCAGTTGGAATGAGCCAGGCATCTGGCCACTGCAAAACAGAGCATTTTGATTTAACTTAGTGTAGAAAAGTGAACAACATAAGTGACTGAAAAAAAGTGAAAAAAGGGGGAGGGAGTCCAGGGTGTTTGTCCATTGTCAGCAGTGGGTGGTGTTATTGGAGGAGACATGGAGGAGACTCTCTTTAGGGATCGGTGAGGGAAGCTGTGTTCAGAGGGAGGGTGAGGGTGGGTTGGTGGAGGGGTGCGATGCTGATGTCATGATTAAGAGCCACGTGGAGCTTTTGCTTTCTGCACTGAGTCCTGGCGCTGTTGAAAACTCTCCATGCTGTTGACATATTATTGTTAACACCACTGTCAAGATGTCTTTAATTAAAGCTGCGCACATCTGGACTGTCATTTATCTGACCAGCATCATTTAAGTTGTGACTTACAAATGAAGCGTGCACCAAAGACCTGTCATATGTTGTTATGGACAGTGTTGCTCTATTTTAGACCTTTAAAGTGCAAAAAAAAGATTATTAGAATAAAATCACTTTCGAATTTTAAGTTGACAAATTAGCAGAAATAATAACATTATTTTTATTATTGTTTTTTTTTAATATTGTAGTGTGTGATATGTTACATATGGGCATGAGCTTGTAAGTGTGAAAGAAAAAGATGAACCCATTTTTTTTCAATCATCTTTTTCTGAGTTTCAGTCATTTGTGAGAGATTTGAGTATTTTGATTTTGTCTGAATTTAGTATTTTGATTTTGTCTGAGTTTAGTCTGTCATGTTGCAAGCTCATAAGAACTTCATTATCATAGCTCCACTGTAACCATGTATCTTCAAATCTGTTGACTATATTATGAAAAATGCAAAAAAGTGACAAAGCTGAACACAAGAATGTTTCTGTCTAAGGAAAAATCATATATTCCAAGAGACCAATACTCTTAAATCTTGTTTCTCAAAATCTTACATTGTTTCTTCACTAGAGGTTTTAAAAATCAATTTCAGAAAGTTGCCTTGTTAAACTTTTTAAGATAAGTGTTCAAGAACATCACTGCTCAACTAGAACTCTTTTAAACAGTGAAAAAATACTTTGGGATGCTGGATCCAGCTCTCTTGAGAAAAAACTCTTGACTCATAGCGCAAGGGTTAGATAACCTCAGCTCACCCCAGGCCAGCTTAGGATAAACAGCCGTGAGTGAGGATCCGGATGCACGGGGCTTTGGGGGTGGCGGGGGTTCCTGGAGGCCACAGCAGTTGGGCCAGTGAGAGTTTGGCTTCATCTGGAGAAAGGTCTGAGGGTCGTCTCGTTTGAAGTGTTGCCCCTCCGGACAGAGAGCATGGGAAACAGCACCGCTCACCTTTCATGTTCCAAACCTCATCCTCGGACCTGGCTGCCAGCTCGGGGTCAGAGGTCGTTTCGGAGACACAGCCTTGCGACGAGCCATTCTCCACCTAATCTGTCTCTGTCTGAGCGGATGGAGTGATGACAGGGAGAGTGAATGGAGAGAAACGGAGGGGAGAGAGAGGTGAAGAAGCAGGAAGAGAAGCACAGATAGTGAGAGTGAGGAGGAAGAAGAGGGGAAGGGGGGTGGGTATGACTAATTATAGTTTGAGCACTTACCGTATGCATCCATACAGGAAGGAAATGCACTGTTTGCTGACTTTACTATCCAAGTATGTGCAACTTGTCCGGTTGTTCGTGCCAGAGAAAATGATGGGAGGGTGTCTAATAGTACGCAGATTGGACAGCGGGAAAGCAAGTCGGGGGAGGGTGCTTGAAGTAAATATTATCCTGTGTTGTAAAACCTATGTTTTAGGGACCTATGTTCATACTAAAGTTGTCAGCGGTCTTATGTGGAGGCATTCCCTCTGTTGCTTGTTCTCGTTCCGTGCAGGGAGAAAGTGATGGTGTGGGAGACCGTTTGGGTTTGTTGTTTAAGTTTTTGAGTTTCTCTTCCCCTCTGAGCCCCATCTGCTTAGGCAATCACACTCCCAGGTGCAGAGAGAAAGTGAGGGTGGGGGGGCTCGGAGGAAAATCCAGCTGACCGAGACTCAGAAACTGGGGGAAAAGAGGAAACGAGAGAATGGACAAAATACAAGGAAGGTGATTTCAGTAGGAGAAATAGTATCAGTTTGGTGTTGAGTATTTGACAAGTTTGGAATCCTTTGTTAAAGCGTGACATTCATCTTCTCCCCAGACAGCACATAATGATTTTCCATGGGTGATAAGCATCCGTGGCCCTGCTGTCCATATCTAACCAAGTGACAGGCAGACAAACAGGAGAGCTATGGTAATTGGAGGAAGTGGAGGGAAAAAAAGCTGCTAAGTGGAATGAGATGAAATTGAATGTGATGGTCTAGTTACCCTCTTGGCAACGCCCAGGCACATTCTCCCCTCAGAGCTGATTTTTTTCCCTCTCCGCAACACCCCACTGTGCCTACAGGGAAAGTGTGTGTTTTTATTTAACAGTGTGAGTGTGGAGCTCTGGGTTGTGTTATGTAGATGGCGGGTCAGTCGGTGCTGCTGAGGAAAAGGAGGGGGGTTTGTCTGGGAGAGTGTTAAGATTGTTTCAGGTTTGGCTTCTCTGCAGTTACACTGCAAAGAAGTATATCTGCCTCAGCCAGTCCAAGGCCCTGAGGCCAAACTGTTGAGGACATGATTAGGAAAATCTCACCCTGACTGAACACCAACTGTTCTCCGGTTTGCAGGCCCTCCGTATTGGACCTCATCAGCAAAGATGGAGAAGAAGCTGCATGCAGTGCCAGCTGCCAACACAGTCAAGTTCCGCTGTGCTGCAGGAGGCAACCCCAAGCCCAAGCTGCGCTGGCTTAAAAACAGCAAGCCTTTCCGCCAAGAGGACCGCATGGGAGGGTATAAGGTAGGATAAACAGTAATACATCATGCTTTTTATTACAAAAGTCAACGTACTGCCTCCTCTTGTTTTTTTTTTTTTTTTCATTGCCTCGCTGTGCTACAGCATGTCTGGCCATTTTGTGATTGTTTTTACAAAGGACATCAAGCTTCCTTCTTCCAGTCATTTGCTGGCTGTCCTTTCAACCCTTTTTCCACCCTTCACTGGAGAGACGGGAGGAGAGTAGACAGAGGGAACGAGGGCAGGGTTTCTGGTGTGAAATTGGAATTGCTCATCCATGCTCCTCCTCTCATCAGGATACTTTGCAGAGCCTCTCACTGTAACCTGAAATGGTTCCTTACCCCCAACAATTAGAAACCCAAGCCCGGGACTTAAGGGTTAAATGCCCCCAGACAGTAACGTATAGAGAAAGTAGGTAGCGTCAGGGTCGAAATGAGTTGAGAATGCTGAGGTAACTCAATCAGGGAGAACAGGTCCCACTGGCTTTGCTTGGAGACGAGTATGTGATTCTAGCATGTGATTCTGTTGTTATGAAATGTGATTTACAAACACTGTTGTTGAGCCTAACAAAGTTAAAACTGAAACAGATAAAATAAAGCTGTAAATGAACTACTCCAATATATTCTTGGAAAAAGAAAAACAGAATAGAGATCATTCTATTAGTCACTTTAATTCTCTGTTAGTAATTAACTTAAATGAGTTTGACTTTTTATGGTCAGTTCTGTGCGTGATATCTCACCCAAATCCCATTTAGGGAAATAAACAGTCTGAATAGATGTATATGTGATCAAAATACCCGATTCTGTATGTCATGGGAAAGTAAAACTAGTGTGGTTATGTTTTATTTCCTCTTTGTACAACTAGTCTGAATGTGAAAAATTCCTCCCCTGTGACGGAGTCTGTTTGGATTGCAGTTTAGTTATTTTGTTCCTAAATTCCTCTCTTTGTATCCCAAAACAAGCAGTATTTAGTGTATATGTTAGAGCTGCACTGATAGAGAAGAACAACAGGCAGTTATGAAATTAAATAATGAAAAGATCCAGTGATGCTGATCAAGTCTGAGGCTCCTGGTTAATGCACGATGCCTCATGTGGAAACACATCTCCCTGCCAGGAGAGTTTAG
This sequence comes from Polydactylus sextarius, assembly GCA_016801845.1. Lineage (NCBI taxonomy): Eukaryota > Metazoa > Chordata > Actinopteri > Polynemidae > Polydactylus > Polydactylus sextarius. The sequence continues at coordinate 5,334,464 of CM028911.1, read as the reverse complement.
GAGCAGATTATTGTTGATGTAGCTGGTAATGTCGCTTCCCTTCGGCTTTCAGCGTGCTCATTACAACACAGACAAAAAAAACAGCCGCGACATGACGGAAACGATACAGTCAGGCTGTCAGATATACCATGGGCAGCTCATTTCTCGCTTTTTGTCAACAAATGCCACACAAAAGCTGTACCTGAGCCCAGCCCTGTGGCATAATCTCTCCATTGTCAGAAATGTAGGCCTGAACAAGCATTGGCTACAGTTTGTAGATGGAAAGACTATTGTTAGCTCACACCTGTGGATTCCACACACAGGTGAAACTGTTCTTACAAATGTTTAGGAATTATGAAGTATGTGTTTGAAACTTCTTAGTCTAGACAGTTGGGGTTGACACAAGAATTTTTACAGTTAAAGGGAAGAATAGGGGAGCTGTCAATTTATTTTACTCTTTGTAAAAACTGCAACCAGTTCTGTTTTATCAGTATCTCTAAGAAGTAATAATTTTAGAAGAAATTAGGATTTTAATTTTTTTTTTTTTTTACCGACTTTTGACGTTATTTGCAGGAATAAACTTTGCAGTCAATCTGCTCATCCCACTTAATATTGTTCTTAAACTCTTTCAACCAAATCCCTTCATCTTTCTTGCTTAGTGCTCACTCTTTGTGCCCTCTACTGTGTTTAGTCCTTTAAACAACACTTCTCTGTATTTATGAATGTGTGCGTGTGTGTTTCTCATAACATTTTTTTTCGTACTCAGGTGCGTAGCCAGCACTGGACCCTGATCATGGAGAGTGTGGTGCCGTCGGACAAAGGCAACTACACCTGCCTGGTGGAGAACGAGTTCGGTTCCATCAACCACACTTACACGTTGGATGTAGTAGGTCAGTACCACACGCAAAAACACTTAAAGGACTCACAGAAAATACACCTGCGAGGCCAGTGAAGGAGGAGTTGGGGGCGGTAGAAGGAGAAGGGAGGGTTAGAGGAAGGGGGAGTCCAGCTGAAAGAGTTCTCACAGTTTGAGTGTGTGTGTGGGTGTAAGCTCTTTGACTAGCCAGGTGCACAGTGGATGCAGGTGCAGGTCAAGCAGTGCAGCCAAGTGAGTGGAAGCTAAACATGCATGTGTCAACAGTTTTGATAGTCGTTTTCATTAATTTATATAATCATATGTCATTTTTATTAAATCCTAGTTTCACAATAGTACTATGTGTTTATGAGCTTCACTCTCCAGAGGTTGTCCTCAGTAAGCCAGAATCCAGACAGGCTAAAACAATTATGCAGAAAACTTATTTTCCATTTCTATTTAAAGGATCATTTCACCCAAATCACAAAAATGATTTTTCAGTGTGACTACGTTTTTATTGTAGAAATATTTTTTGAGAAATTTGCTGACAAGAGGAGCCTGTGGAATATCCTGAGCAACAGGAACGCTGTCTGTGGAAATAAAAACACATTGTTGTTTAGCTTCTCGTGCAATTTTCCATGATTTGAGCACCACAACCTTGGCTAATAAAACAGAAATTATCTGCATGGCTCAATACCACAAGGGATAAGTGGAAAAATATGTTTTTTGTGTGTTTGTGTGTGTGTGTGTCATTTGGTTAACTGACCGTTAAAGGTTGGCTTTAAATTTATGATGGGGACTTAATCTGGTAGCGGATCATCGTTAAATGTCGCTCTCGCTACAGAGTGCTGACCTCGGCACTGTCGCAGCGAGTTCACATCCAACTGAGTCAACCCCTTCAGTCTGACCTTTGGAGCACAGAAAGCAAAGAATGTTTTTTTTTTCTGCCTGGTTTGCAGAATCAATACACAGCGGGAACAACAAGGGGAATGGGATAAAGATAGTAGATCGATGTGTGCATGTGTGTTTGTGTGAGTGTGCAGCAACTTCTTGTCTTTGATCCAACACGTACCCGCTCTCCTTTGGCCTCACTCGGACCGCTACACAAGAAATCAGTACACATCAGTTTATCTGACACAGTTATTCTTCTAAAGGCTGGTCAATAATCCACAGATAACACAGACAGACATGCAACTGCAGCAGTTTGGTTCACCAAAGAACATTGACCAGTGGTCACTGCATGTGTCATAGATCGTGTCTGTACAAAGGAGTATTCTCTAACTGTTACCATTGTCTTAAACAGGCTTCTGTAATTACACACTTCTGTTTAGATTAGTGTCTCCGTGGTAATAAAGAGTATTATTTTCATTTTATCAGATAGAGATTTAATACCTGAGGGTTTTTGCACAATGAGCGTATAGGCACATACACACAAACACACTCCCCAGCTCAGGCCCCCTGCTCTGCTCCCCTCTGGATTTCACTAAAGCTCTCCTTCAGACTGCATATTTCTGTTTTTTGTTCTGTTTTATTGCAGAGCAGTAAACCCCCTCCATGTCTGGCTCCGCAGCCACTGCACCCTGCAACCTCTTGCTTCATTTTCCTCTATTATAGTGGGGTGGACAGAGAGAGGAGAGGGGAAGACAGAGAAAAAGAGGGGAGGTGGGTGGGAGTGCGGGTGGGGTTGTTCTTACAGTCTCAATGACCTGCAGACATATTACAAGTAGATCCAGTCGTTTCTGGTTCAAACTGGCCTCCAGAGAAAAGGCCACAGTTAGACATCAATGAGCAGACATATGACAAGTAGACGCAAATGAGGAGTCAGAACAGATGTCAGTTCTTTCAATCAGAGCTGTGGTCCTCAGTCGCCGTGCGGCACTTTGTCGGTAGCTCCATGCCATCCTGTGCCATGCAGAGCTCTTCCTGTGCCACTACCCCTCCGTGACCCTTCAGGCCCCGTCTGCCAAGTCGCCAGGTTACCCAGAGTTCACTGGTCTCGCATGGTACACCATGGAATGCCCCTGGTCCATCTCCTCACACATTTTTTTGCCTCTATCCCACCACCTATGCCATCAAATTACTTCACTGATGACTTAATTGATAAATGGAATCGGTTCTCAAACGGGCCACTACATACAGGTCATAGCAAAACATAAAAAAGCAGGTCCGCTGTTTCATTCAGCTTGGCACATTGAAGACATGGTTAAGACCTGTCGGCTTTTTCTATCATCATTCTTTCATTTCATGCTGCAGACAGAGGATAACACGGCTTTTTGAAATCTGTCTTTTATTGTTTCTCTTTTCAGCTTCCCATGGTTTTCCCATCTTCGATGTAGCTTTTTGTTTTTTCGGTCATGTTGATAGGCCATAAAAGAACTTCTCTACACTTGCTCATGCCCACACACATGCGCACACACACACACACACACACACACACACACACACACACACACACACACACACACACACACACACACACACACACACACACACAAACACACACAAACACGTAGTATCTCTTTTTTCAATTTAAGCAAGAATTGCTCCACAAACTTTTATTGTTTTGGGGTTTCTCCATGAACACGATGTGGCCTATTTTCCCGTACACACATTCTGTCATTTGGTCTGAGCTGCTTTAAATGGTCCAGCTAACATCTAGATCAGATATAATGAAGGTTAAAATTATTTTTTTCTTAAAAAAAAGTCCAGGCTTTGCCAACCTGTCTCTCTTTCTCTCTCTGCATGATTCCCTCAATTTAGTTTACTTCTTTAAAACTTGGCTGCTTTTTTCCCTTTTGTCTGTTTTAGTAAACATGCATCATGCCAAACTGTATTCAGTTTGGAAGGTTTTTTCAAAAAAGTTTGAACTTCATCTCCTCTTTCTGCTCAGGAGAGATGCAGAGGGTGAGTAGGCCTGCAAAAAGATGGAGGAGAGAAAAAAAGGGGGTGAAAAGAACAAGACAATAAACAAGGCGAGCCCTCGGAATGTGCAGGAAGGAGGGAGATAGGGAGAGAGGAGAGGAAGGAGGGGTGGGAATCATCTGATCTGACAGATTTCAGAAAGATGGAGGAGGAAGACAGGCGGGCAGACAATATGGAAGACGTCTCTGCCTGCTAGTTTCTCTGCTCTCCATCTGTTGATCCCCTTTCTCCCCTCCTCTCACTCTCCTTATTCTCCTCTATTCTTTAGAGACCTCCTTCTTAAACCCTGCCTCTCCTCTTCATCACACAACCTCACCCTCTGACCATCCCCCATGACCCACCCCCGACCCTATACACACACAGCAAATCCACTGCACCTACCTTAAGGCTTTGTTTTGGAAAGGCACTGCAGCACCCCAGGCTGAGTGATGTCATTTTGTGTGTGTGTGTGTGTGTGTGTGAATACGTGTGTGAGTATGTATGTGAGCGTGGTGGTGGGTGGGTGGTTGCTGTCAGTGTGGGGGTTGGTGGGCTCCTCAGTGTGGTTGTGAAGGCCGGGTAGTGTTTTGAAAGGGGGCATTGTTCAACAGGTCTCGCTCTGTTTGGATTTGCAGGCCAAATGTTTGCTTGTAAAAGAATGTAGATAGCTGGAGATGTGGGAGTGTGAAGGTGTTTTACTTCCAAGACTGGCACATAGTTTAGCTTAACCCCCTCACTCATACAGTATATAGCAGCGGCGATTTCTCTAAGACTGCAAGGGAAGCTCAGCTTTCCCTAAAATGTCAAAAATTAAATGGTCAAATATGTACGGTTGTGATAACATTTCATTGAATAACACAAATGTGTTAACACGTTCATCTCGAAGATGAGTTTGTTCAGAATCAGCTGCTTATCACACTGAGTCAATGTTGTTAACTTCTCATACATTCCCATAGTGCTGTTTTCTTATACGGTATATGGTCAGTGCATTTGCCCGTAGAAGCTAAGCGTCCATGTACTTCAACTGGACTGCATGGAACAGTTTTTTCATTGCCTCAAAACTTGACGGTCATTGGATAAATGCCACGATTTTGTCCCGCCCCTGGACGCTCGGCGTCTCTGGAGGTGAATGGTGCTGTGGGTGGACCTCGGCTGGCCTGGACGCTGAGCTTCCGCGTGATGATTGGAGGATCAGTCGAAAGGCTGAATCCCGTTTTGATTGACAGGTATTTTTAGATATACACTGTCACTTGACAGCTCAGCTCAGTCCCATTGCGGATTTTGCAAGCGAAGTTAAAAGACAAACCGCAGCCCATTTGTTGATATTTGCTTGGTGAAATTACTTGTTCATTTCTTACACTGTAAAAGGGTACAATAGGGTCACAGACCATTTTTTTGAAAAGGAATGGAGGGCAGAATTTACATATAAATAAATTGACAAAAATTTATGACGTAAGCCGACAATGAGCTTCCCCTCTTTAAAAGACCAGCAGCCACCACTGGTATACAGACATATATACACCCCACTTCATGGAAACGTTCCTCCATCTCTGCTAGTTCTTTATCTTTTCAGAGATAAATGCCTCCAGCTCTTTGTTTTGTGTGAAGCCTTTAAATACTTCAGAGATAAGAAAGAGGCGGCACAGTCATGATTTTACCTGCCTGTGTTGCTGGGAAACATTCACACTCACAGTACACGAAGTTCTGCTTTTGCAAAGATAAACTTGCACATTGTTTGCAAGTCATTAAAAATGGCAGATGTTGTTTCTTAAAGGGAAATTCCATGTTTTTTTTTTTTTTTTTTTATATAAACACTTCCCTGTTGGAAAACATGGACGTTAAATGCCATTTTTTTTCTCACTCCTGACAGAACGCTCCCCTCACCGGCCCATTCTCCAGGCTGGTCTCCCGGCCAACACCACTGTACACGTCGGAGAGGATGCCCGCTTTGTCTGCAAGGTCTACAGTGACGCACAACCTCACATTCAGTGGCTGAAACACATCACTCAGAACGGGAGTCGCTATGGCCCAGATGGACACCCCTACGTCCGAGTGTTAAAGGTACATTACTGCACTTCCTCTTTTAAGGTTTATCCTCTTGATTAGAAACAAACCCTTCCCTCTTTTTTTCCTTGGTGTTTTGCCACAGTTTGCAGGTGTTTCGGATGGATTTCAAAGCTCATATGAGGAACTAATCATTATATTTCCTCCCTTATGAAATGATAGGTCTTTTCCATGCTGGCTTTTGGCGATGATTCCTGTTCTCCCCTTTCTCCTTCACATCCTTATACAGTAGCCGAAGTCATGATGTCTTTGATCAGTTCTACTTATGTGTCTGATTTTTGTCATTCAAGTCTGAAGTATGTGTGTGTGTGTGGATTTCAGCGTTCAGGCATTAACAGCTCAGACGTGGAGATGCTCACCCTCACCAATGTGACGGAGGACGATGCTGGAGAGTATATCTGTAAAGTCTCCAATTATATAGGCGAGGCCAGCCAGTCGGGCTGGCTGACTGTCATCCCAGGTAACCTCTGAGGCCTGACCCCATCTACCCTCACTCCTTCCCGGTGTGGTTTCTTGGGCTTCGTCCCTGACCTGCTGTGCTGTGGTGGTCCTGCTGGTGGTCTCTTGGTGGTCCTGGGGTTCGCAGATGGTCCTTTCCCCTAATATTAGACCTTTGTGTTTCAGCTGCTGGGACTGGTGCAGCTATGGAAGCACTGATTCGACCTGCAGACAGTGCAGTGCAGTGCTCTCCATGCTCTCTGTGTTTGTTTGTGCATGTGTCCAGTCCAATGTGTGGATTAGACTGGTCTTTCTTAGCAGGTTCTTTTGGTGATGGGAACCTTTAGGGTTTTTAGCTTGTTCCGTTTTCCTATGTTTTGGTGGCATAGTGGGCTCTCTGTGTGTCTTTTTTTATAAAGCCTCCTCCTCACCCATGGAAACTCCCAACATCCTTTGCTCTAGATGGGATCTCCACGATGGACGTCATCCAGCTCCTTTTATTTCTCTCTTGGTGTTATGGGTCTCATTTTTTTCTCTCTCCCTCTCCCTCTCCCTCATCTTTCTCTGTGACTTGTCCTCCCATTTCTGCTTTCCGCTCACCCTCCACTTTTATCTTTGGTTCTTTCTTCCCTATTTTCCACCTCCCCCTCTTGCTCTTCTTCCTCCTCTTCTCCTCTCTCAGACCGCAGGTGTTAACACCACAGATAAGGAGATAGAAGTTCTCTACTTGCCCAATGTAACATTTGAAGATGCTGGGGAGTATACGTGCTTGGCGGGTAATTCTATTGGGATCTCCTATCACACTGCTTGGTTGACGGTGCTTCCAGGTATATACACTTGAATACTGTCCTCTCTTTTCTTTTTTTCTTTTCTCATTCTTGTCTCGTTACATTATGTCATTTCAGTGACCTCTATGGAAGGCAAGTCCTCCCCCCTGCATATTATATTACTGTCATGGACCAGCACGGTCAACATCCAAGACAATGTAACATAAGAGCAGGGAGCATATATTCTATAATATTATCTGGATTGGCAAACTGTTGAAAGTTTTGTGCAGATAACAGGGTAGTTTGCCGACGACTTATTATGAGTCTGAGACGGAAGTGGAGCTCCCAGAGCAGCTCGAGTGTCTCCAGACTCCAGAAGCAGGGGAGGGTTTGTCTCCCGCCTCCACTTTTCCTTCTGTTACATCTCTCTCCCACTCCTTTGGGAAAGTCTTTTGGTGCCACACTTTGGTTTTGCATGTCAAAGAAATCTTTTTTTTTTTTCACAACTATTTCACATATGCCTCAATTATTTTCTCCACGCCTTTTCCTGGCTCTGATAATTGCCCACTTTTAAGATCATTATTTCTCCTTGGAATAATGATCGAAAGGTAAAGCTCAACATTTGCTTCGGGTTGGCTTGACTTTCTCAATTATCAGGGCCAAACCCCACCGCTTCTACATTGTGTGTGTGAATGTCTGTATGTGTTTGTGTGTGTTCTCATTTATGTACTTGTTTTTGCGTATTTTTGTCCGTCGCTGAATCTCTAGTCTGTAATTATGCATACCAAAAGATCAAATATATAACACTCGGTGTCAGTGTCTGCGTAAGTTCACAGCTGGCTAAACAGACAAAATGTTTCTGCACAACTTCTAGCCAAAAGTTGGATGGGCATTAAATGTGATCAGTTCAGATAGATGACTGTCAGCAGCCCTCAACAGACAACTGGTATCAACCCTTCCTTAATGATTTAATGAGATAATAGTTTTGTTTTGTCTGTAAACAATACAGCATAATGATCACAGCCATTTCCTCTGGGAGTAATATGCAATATTTATTACCCTGGATGTTCTCTCTGTGTACTGATGGCGCCATCAAGGCTGTGGCTTCTCTGTGCACGCTCTGGTTTTTTGGACCAGCAGATATGAGGCAGACAGGAGAAAGGTTCCTACTTGTAGCTTCACCTCCAGCTGGCTGACGGGCTGCTTGGTTGGCTGTGTTGCACAAGAGGCTTGTTTGTGGTCTAGAGGGCTATGCATTATGGAGCAGTCCATTTATATAGCACATGCACGCACGCACACAAATGATTTCCTCGACAGGAAGTAACGACCATATACAACCATGAAGGAGACCACTTTCCCTTGTTTGTAATCCCGAGTGAAGCACATATTGTTCTGCCCTCTGTGGGTGTGTGTTTGTGTTTGTGCTCGCGTGTCTCCAACATTAGCACAGAATGCAGACATACGCAGGCCTGGTTGTACTGGCTGAGTGAAGATTTAAAAATCTGTTTAGACTATCAAGCCTTGAACAGGCTTTTTAGTTTTAAAAAAAAGGTAGGCGTTTTTGTACCTTGGAAAGTAGAGAGAGAATAGGATACTACAAAATATCTTCTGTTTAGTTTGCCTGCTGATCATGATTACATTTACGCATGAGTCATCTCCAGAGCATCTGTCTCTGTGTTTGCCTGTCTGATGCCCATGTGTGTCTGTTCAAACCAAGAATGTGTGTGTCACTCATACATGTGTGCGAGAGTGATCAGTGAGACTTTCCCCCTCACAGCCTCCATCTCACTTCTCCTACTTTTATTTTCTTCAGCCCTTGAAAAAACACCAGGGCCATTTTCTCCAGACTATGTGGAAATTGCAATATACTGCGCCGGGGTCTTCCTCATTGCCTGTATGGTGGGCATCGTGGTGGTGTGCCGCATGAAGAACACTGCAAAGAAGCCGGACTTTGGAGGCCAACCAGCCGTCCATAAACTGAGCAAGCAGATTCCTCTGCGCCGCCAGGTAACAGAAAGTAGATAAAGAGTTCTAATGGCATCTAACACCCCTAGAGGAGAAAAATACACACTGCACTGCAGACACACTGCAGAATTACATTTTATCACTACTTTCCAGAAATGAATATACAGTAGGAGAGTAAAGATGAAAAAATATTATTAAAATTTGCATGGTTGATACATATTTAAAAACACTTAGCACTGCTGCATGAAAAAGCAGCCAGAGACTTTTTTTCTGTGTGTGAGCCATGCTTTTCCCTAAATGCTCCAAAAGGTACAAAAAGTGTTGGATTACATTCTGCAGAGAGACTGATTCCTGTGTCAAGGTAAGGTTAGGGTGGAGAGAGGTGAGATGAGCCCTGGGGACAGAGGCGAAGCTGGAGTGATTAACACATGTTTGTCAAAATTACTGTTGTTGCTCATCTCTTAATGATCACTGAAATGTAATATCTCAGCTTGAGACTTCACAGTAATGATAAAGCATATACATACTAATATGCCATACTTGCCAATGTTTTTTGATTGTAAAATAAAGCACCACACTCAATCAAACATAAACCAACATTCTCAAACTCCTCTAGTGATGTCTTGGAGCTCTATCTGACCTATGAACTTAGACCGCGGTGATCAGCCAATGCTTTTTCTTCCTATAGGTGTCTGCAGACTCAAGCTCCTCCATGAACTCCAGTACACCACTGGTACGCATAACAACTCGCCGGAGTTCAGCACACGACGATCCAATCCCTGAGTATGACCTTCCCGAGGATCCACGGTGGGAGTTTGCCCGAGACAGGTGAGACGCATATGTTGTTTTGCTAATTATTTGTTATTTTATTTTTACAGCTCATAATTCTTTTTTTGAAAAAGAAAAAAAAGTATAATGATTCTGCTGGTTTCAGTGACTTATGACGATGCATTGCTTTGAAAACAGTAATTATGACCTAGTCCTGATCACAAGTTTTACCACTTTTACCACTACAAAATGCAAAATACATAATTATGTAAATCTGATTCAGCTCCTGCATAAAGCCTCAATAAGCCTTTAAAATGCTGATCTGCTGCAGAGTCCCACTTTAATCTGACAGGGATATTCATAATAACTCAGGTTTCACGGCCTGCGTACAGTACCTGTTTGACAGTATGTATGACAACTTTCAGTGCTACACCCTTGGCTCTTGTCCTCATTGCCTCCACAGCTATCTTTGGCTTAAAGGATGCATTTCAGTAGTCCATATCACACAACATTACAACACAATGACCATCTGTGATTGTATCTGTGTGGCTAAACGATCAAATGGCTATTGTTGTAGGTGAGAGTCCTATTAACACTGATAGAAAACAAGCTCTAATGGCCAGGGGCAATTGCTCTGAGACAACAACAGAAGCCAAACTTCCTCTAAAATTTCACCCAATAAATAGTCAAATATGCACAGTTGAATTTAAATGCTTAATTTTATGCTAAAAGCATCCTAGAATATTTTAAGTCTTTAAGTCTTTTTCACTTCGTTTGTCAGATGCAATTTTCCAATGATTTTTGTGTGTATGAAACCCTGTTGACAGTGAGCCTCTATGGGTTTCTGTGTGATGCTTTTTTTTCAATTCAGCGAAGCCAGGTGGTCATTGGATAAATACTGAAAATGGTCATTCCCTTAGAAGCCAGGCCTCACTGGGGGTGAATGAAGCAGTGGGGTGGCTATTAAGGCAGACTTTTGCATGATGATTGGTAGTCCTGTCTAAAAAGGCTTAACCTCTTTTGATTGGCGAGGATTTAGAAACAAATATCGGCATCAGAGCAAAGTAGAATTCAGTTCCAAGTGGATTTCCCAGAGTAAAGTCGTGAGACAACGTGCTGTCCGTCAGGAGTGCTTGTTTCTTAGATACCTCATTATGTACATATGGTTCAAATGTTTGATGTTAAGAGAATCTTTCTTAAAGGAAAATCAGTTCTGGTGTTGTTGTAGACAGACACAGTTTAGATGTGTGTTACTCCTGAAAATCATGTGTGTGTTGCTGTAGTTCTATGGCATGGCTGTGGTTGACAAGAGCCTCAATTAAAATTTCCATTTATTAGTAACTGTCAGACTGTAATAGGATACATTTTATAACGTGCACCTAAAATGAGCTTCCCCTGTTTGAAAGACAGCAGCCGCCACTGGTAATGGCTACCTAGTGAATAATGGTTGTGGTGGCTGAGATAAAGGCTACTGATCTATCTGTTGTGTTGTAGTAAAATGACCTGAACTTGGCACCCTGCCCCCTGCCTCATCATTACAACTGCTGCTACATCACACTCTCACTCACACATAGTCTTACACACACATACACACACATGCTTGCGACGGTAAGGAATGAAGTTGTGCTAATTAGTGGTTAGCACTTGCAGCTTTCATCTGCATGTTTGGGCTAGGAGTGTTTGCTCAGTTTCATACCAGAGGAATTAGCACCACTGAGGTTTCGGTTAGTCACAGTTGCAACGGCCAGTGATAGGCTTCAGGGTAGATTTAATAGGACAGCAAAGGTTAAAGTAGTTTAATACCCACTTGAGGCCTTTGGTTTTGAAAGAAAAGGGAAAATCCAAAAGCATAAAAAATGAAGTGAGGCTGTCTTTTGTTAAAATGGTTGTAAAAAGGGCTCAGATCATAAATTTTACCATCACTCATCAGTGAAAAAAACAATGCTGATGTAATGCTGGACTATTTGTGCGCATGAGAAAATGACACTCAAGTGAGAAGTTTTGATTTTAATTGATGAAGTATCTTAAAATTGATATTTTGTCTTGGCTGAGTACATCTCTGTGCTTTACTGTTTGGGTCTCTATCCCTCGTCTGTCATTCTAGCGCCTGAGGGATCATGTTGGGATTTCAGAACGCTGAGGAATGCTAACGTTTGCGGTTTGTGTGGAGGAAAAATAACATCGATTATGTGTGGCTGGACGGACAGAATGGCTGCCATTGAGTGTGGCGAGTGTGTGCGGACAGATAGGGGATTGTGTTACTATGGCAGGGCGCCGGCCACAGGCCCTTGGCTTTGCATTGCGCAGTGTGATTGTTTACATATCCAAGATACTTGGCCCTAGGGGTGGGTCCAACACCTGTCAATCAAATAAAAAAACACCAGGGTACAATAGTTGAGAGGTCAGAGGTGTTGTAGCTCTGATGGATAGCTGTGTAAGAGCATGTGCGTGAGTACAATTTCTCCACCTTATCAATCAGTGTAATATAGTTTGGACATAAAGTGTAACACACCAGCTATCGTGACATGGCTTACAATAAAATAGTACTTAAATTTCCATCTGGTATTGTAGTCAGACCCACCTGTATAGTAACACAAAGCCAGCATTCCATCCATCACAGGCTAATGTTGCGGGACTAAGCTAAGCCCGGTGTAATGACTTGTAAAGAGTGTATATTGGAACATGCCAAGGCAGGGTAAACAGTTTAGAAATGAGTGCCTCTCCCTGGTTTTATCAGGTGATTATCGTTGCCATGTCTGCCTTTCTACCTACTACCCTGGCACGGGCTGCAGTCACCGCGCCAATAAAGCACTTACACAGACACAATCAGATTGAAGCAGAGAGAGAGATCTAGTAAAAAAAAGACAGGGTGAGGTTGAGAATCTGGCACGGAGCCTGGTTTCATTACCTCCATCACTCTCACACTCTATCTAACCTGTTTATTCTGCACAGCCTTACTCAGATCAGGTCATGAGTTTTAGTTTCTGTTTCAGCAACTAATATACTTCCTGTCTGTTTTTTTTCTTCTTTCTCTTATGTGTTGATGTCTGGTGGCTGCAGGTTGACCCTGGGCAAGCCCCTAGGTGAAGGCTGCTTTGGCCAAGTTGTAATGGCAGAGGCCCTGGGTATCGATAAGGACAAACCCAAGGAAGCTGTAACTGTTGCCGTCAAGATGCTGAAAGGTAAGTAGGTCTCCTGCAGGTGCACTCACAGTGAGGTTGTAATGGTAAACGTCTGGCTTGTGTTTAAAATCAGACCAATGGGATAAGATGTACACTGCTTCATTATGTCTTGTGGGCAACCTGAGTACATTTTATAGGTGATTTATGCTCCAGTGAGAGTTCAGCAAAGGGCAAGGCAGAGCCTGGGGCTGCTTTTATTATTCGTTATTGGTGGCTGCTGAGTGACGGGGAGGGGGAGGCGAGTTGGGTAGGTAAAGGTTAGGGGCGGTCACATACCTGACCTCGGAGCAGCAGCTGGCTGCAGCTCAGTCAGTACCCACACAAAGAGGCAAGTCACACTAGCAGTACCAGAGTGATTAATGAAAGCTTCAGAAGGGGGCACTGGGTTGGTTTGGAATTGGGTGGGGGGGGGTTGCGGTTAGATCAGGTACAGCAGCAGGCTATTGGACCTACTTTGACAATGGAAATCTGCTCTTTAGAACGACTCCAGGTAAGGTAATGGTGCAGAGGAATGCAGGCAATGCCATTCTGCCTGTCTGGATACCTCCTCTTGCTCAATCAGTCCCATGAAAAAGGAGCCTGTACAGGAGATAATGAATCCAGATTGAGCGTCTTTAATTCCTCCTCCTCCCACCCCCTGGCACTGAAAGGATGCCTCTGTAGTCTGTGTGAGGAGCTTCCCTCGCTGCCGTAACTTAAGCCCACATTGTCTGTCAGCCTCACTTAATCAGAACCACCTAGAAAACAAGGTGCTGTCTGGCAGGGCAGCCACTAAGTCCTGAGCCAAAGGGTTAAAAGGAAGACAGGAGTGGTGTGTTTTTATTTGATTGTTTCCTGACAACCTGCTATCCAACTTCTTCTTTTCTTAGATGATGCAACTGAGAAAGATCTGTCTGACCTGGTGTCAGAGATGGAAATGATGAAGATGATTGGCAAACATAAGAACATCATTAATCTTTTGGGGGCCTGCACACAAGACGGTGAGTAGCATGGGACTGTAACACCGTAAGAATGGAAGAAAGCACTGTAAAAAATAAAGGAAAAGTCAGAACAGTTTGGTTCAGTGCCACTTTCTATCAAAGAGAATGATATGACTATGATCAAAAGGTAACATGAGTCTTCTGTCATCTGCAGGCCCCCTCTATGTGATAGTGGAGTATGCCTCCAAAGGCAACCTTAGAGAGTACCTACGAGCCCGTCGGCCGCCTGGCATGGAATACTCCTACGACATTGCCCGCGTTTCAGACGAACAGCTCACTTTCAAAGATCTGGTCTCCTGCACTTACCAGGTGGCGCGGGGCATGGAGTACCTAGCATCACAGAAGGTAAGAGGAGGATGTACGCAAACACATAATGCCCTGTTCTCACATCAGTTCCCCACTGCTGGCTGCCCAGACTTATCTCAGTGCCAGTTCAGAGCGTTTGATGTGTTGTATCCAGGAAGGTTTTTTTACGTAGGTCGATTGCTTGTGCGTCACTGTGGGAATATTGTCTCCTAAAAACACTACTCTGACCCCCTGCCCAATCCCCACATTGTCTCTCATTCAACAACAAAAGCCCCTCTGTGTAGAGGAATTGTGAAGTTTTCACAATGGGGGTACGGCCATGTTGGCCAAACGCAGCCTCACGCTCCCTCTCACTGTTGGAATGTGACAGAGCGTCTCACACATGCACACACATACACACAAACACATTCATGCTTGCACATGCGCACTGATGCACAGTGTGGCCATATATGTGGCAAAGTATGCAAGGAATCTTTACTTATCCAGACATGTTCACATCGGTGCAGTCACTGTGGCGTCATGCTATTCAGTCAAGTGCTACCTCTGCGCTGGCGATTTCTGGCTGATTACATGCATCACAAACATTTTAACACCATTCCAAATTAAGTATACACCTGTTGCAGAGATGATTTATTTATGGAATGAGCTAACTGTCTTATTCTTTTCCTCCCCCCCTTTACTTTTTTCCACTGGTGACCTTCCTTCTTTTTTTAACTCTTCCCCCTCATTTCTCACTCTCTCCATCCCAGTGTATACACAGAGACCTGGCAGCCAGGAACGTCCTGGTCACAGAGAGCAACGTCATGAAGATCGCTGACTTTGGCCTGGCCAGGGACGTCCATAACATCGACTACTATAAAAAGACAACCAATGTGAGTCCTCGACCTGCACGCCACACATTGAAGGATGTGCGCTTTGAGGCAGTGGAATGCCTTTGAAAGGGGCAGTGTGAGATTAGTCCACCCGTCGCTCTCTTTTCTCTGAATCCCTCCCTTCTCTCATCTTTCTGTTTCACTCTGTCTCTCGGCTGGTGTCTTGGCAGAGGTTGCGAGTTCCCAGGCAGCCTGTGAATGTAGCGCTTCTGGAGACTCTGCCTTGTTTATCCCTCAGTCTCTTTATTCCTTTGGTTCTACAGACACTTATACAATTAGCCAGAGAGCAAGAGAGAGTGGGAGAGAGAAGAGAGCGGCTTAAACATAATTGACATCTCCATAGTGTCTATATTTCCCACCACAGAGCAGCATTGCCTGTGCATCCTCATTTGATATGCATGGTTGCCTTTTCATTGCATGCACAATCATGCTGAGAACTAGCTGACAACAACAACAACAACAACAACAGAATGCGATGATGTTGATGGTAATGATGGCCAGGACAATGACGGCAGCTACAGTGATAAACGCTTGCGTCAAACCAAAATTAATTTCTGTTTACTCTTTCTTCAATCTTATTATTGTTCTATCACCTGGAGAAAAAGCACTGCAGGTGCAAAAGAAGAGCCTTTATGCAGCAACTGAAATCAGTTTTGTATGTATTGCGTGTTTAGCTTGCTGTCCATTAGAAAATCGATTTTATAATTACTTCTTTAGGTGTTGCTTCTCCATGTAATAATTCTAAGTGTCTGGTTAGATTATTCTAGCTATTAGACCAGCTCAGATATTGATCAAGGTTGCCTTGTCAGCTGTGCTTAGCTTCCCAGTCAGTGTTTTAATAGCACAGAGAGATAAACTCTGTCCTTTATCTATTACCCTGTTTATCAGCTCTATTGCTTTAACAATGTAAATGTTCCTCTGGGAAATCCTCCTCTCAGACAGTCCCTCCTGGTGCTTAATGCCATACTCCCCAGGCTTTCCAGGAGTAATGAGATCTCCCAGCAGAGAAATAATGCAAACATGCTGATCAGGCCAGAAACAGAGGTGTTACTGGGTGGTTTGTGTGCTGATTGTGTTTGACTTCTTACCTGTGTGTGTCCTCAGGGTCGTCTCCCGGTAAAATGGATGGCTCCAGAGGCACTATTCGACCGGGTCTACACACACCAGAGTGATGTGTAAGTACACAACGAACCGCTCACATGTGCACGATATAAAATCAGTTTTCACACATCTGTGATGCGAGTAAACTTTCACATCTTGTTAAACCGTTCTATCACTGCTGGCTTGGTGATTTAATGTGGAGCCCAGCTGGTTTCCTGTAGCCTGCAGTCAGATTCACAGGGTTGTTTTTTAGGAGTATAAGAGAGGGAAATAAGTGAGGTGTTTTGGTGCAGTGCTGGCAGAGTCTTAGGTAGGGGATGACCGGCTATAGAGGAGGGGGGCAGCACTGGCCAGTCTGTGGCAAAAGTGAGGATTTCACGCTAGACTTGTAGTCAATGCCGTGTTACTAATCTGACCAGCTTCAAAGAGCCCAAGAAGGAGCCCTGAACCCCCACCCCCCCATCGCCTCATCCTTCGCTCCTCCAGCTTGGCTCGGAAGTCTTCCCTCCTTTTGGGCCTCCACACATGTCTAAACGCAACAATACAGCAGCCCTCCAGTCCGGGCCTCATCCTCCCTCACACCCACCCCCTTTTTAACCCCCCTTCCATCCCATCTTCACTCTTCCCTCCTCATTCAGTAACACTTCGAACATGTGGCTCATCGTTTTGGAGCCATTCCATGATCAAAATAATCTTCCCCCCTCCTTCCGTTCACCCCCATCATTCTTATTTTCATTCATCTGGTATGTGAATTGCTGACCTGTCTCTGTCTGTCTCTCTCTCTCTCTCTTTTTCTCTTTTTAAGTTCAAGAGTACTCATTCTAAAAACAGAACAAAGGGAGAGCGTCCCTCTCTTTTTTGGTGTTTGAGTCTTATGCGTCCTGACAGCGTTGTTTGAAGTTTCTGCTCCAGACACTGGCGGCAGAAAGTGTATGTGGCAATTAGATAAATGCCTTTCATGCTGACCCCTGGGAAAGCAGATTTTGTGTGTGTCTCTATGAGTCATACACCAGTAGCACACTAAACATAGCACTCAACCAGTTAAGCAGCAGAAAGAATCTCCCTACTGTCCATATTTGTGTATATGTATTTGTGCTCATAAATAATATGTGTATGCCCTTCATGTTCCATAGCGCAGCACTAATCAATAAACTGGGGGAGTGCATGGGGCTGAATGGTGGATGCAGGCATGAAGTGGCTGCTGTAGTCCTTTCTGTCAGCTCGCTGCTAATTATGTTTCATCACTCACTTTTAGTAATTGGCTTTTTCACGTAGCATACAAATGTGGAAGGAAGATGAGGAGAGGTGTTTGGGAGGTGGAGGGCGGGTGGTGGCGCTTATGCTCAAACGTCAACCACAAGTGCAGGCAATCCATACATGACATCAGATTAAATGAATACATGAATTCCAATGAAACTCGCCCTCTTGTTGTTTTGACAAATGGGCCCAGGAGACTCTACTCTGACTGGTGTAAGTAAGGATAAAGAGTTGTAGCTCATGCCCAGAGAGACGGTGCCATGGCCAGGATTGGAGGAGGCAATGTGGGGGGTCTGATCCTCCCCTACGCTACTGTTAACAAGAACAACAAATGTATTCCTTCAGCTCCATTTCCTGTACTGTGTTTCTGAACCTTTAAATCTTCATGTTTTGATCAGATTCACTGATGCATGTAAATGTATTGAGTAATTCTCTGACATTGAGATTCACATTGCTCAGTCAATATCATAAACTTACACCTTAACTGCTTCAGATATGACACAGAATGAATGACTTTGAATGTTAACCTAGATGAATACACCCTGGTTGGCTTGAAGGTCTGGTCTTCTGCAATGACCTGGAGCATGTTGGTGTGTGTGTTTATTTGACTAGTCACGGTTTGTTGCAGTTGGATACAAACCTACACAGTCCAACAGGTCGACAAGCACTGAGAGACGGCTACAAAGTAGGGCAGAAAGGAGAGCCGAGTGTGTCAACAAGTGGAGAGATACAATGCCGTGATAGAGGAGGAAGCGTACCTGGGCTGGTTGTGTAAACAGATGGAGGGCCTGATAAACACCCCAACCTGTTTGTCTGTGTCTTCTTGCCTGACTGGACCACTAACATGGTCTCCAACTACCTTGATGTGTATGCGTATTCCTGTTTGTAAGCGAGTCTGTGTGTTATAATACCGTCTTTGTGTTGGCGTGAATCAAGCGTGCTGTCAGGGTGAGGATGATTCATTTGCAACGCTTTGGATCTGTAATGTAAACATGCAGCATGACGGTGTAGGAAATAAGTGCAAGGGAATGGCTGATGTTTAACTACTGGATGCTGCAATGAGGAAGTAGTTAATAGTTAATATTCGTTAGCCATCGCTAGACCTCTCCCTCCGTTTTTTGTCTGCTGTGGGTGGTCTGCTGTTTGTTTTGGTGTGGTGTGACTGGACAATGCCAGTCTGTGTGACCAGCCAGCCGGGCACAAAAGGCATCATTGAGATCAGGGCCAGAGTGGCACTGGGAGCGGGTTTGCGCCACAAGCCACCGGACGGCAGAAAGAAGGCATTGACACCACTGCTGTCACACTGTTGAAGTCAATACCAAACTTTGGCTAAGTGTGTCTTTGTAAATTATCTGTAGGTTGAAGGAAAGTGACACTCATCTGGCCTAATTATTTTAATTTATATTACACTGGGAACCTTTGAACACTGTTAATGGATGAACCCTGCTGTTTCAGCCATTCTTGTGAATCATGATTAGATTATTAATGTACATATGTCTGTTTCTACTTTCTCTTTCTGTTTCTACCAGCTGGTCATTTGGGGTGCTGATGTGGGAGATCTTCACCCTAGGGGGCTCACCCTACCCTGGCATTCCTGTTGAAGAGCTCTTCAAGTTGCTCAAAGAGGGCCATCGCATGGACAAGCCTGGCAACTGCACCAACGAGCTGTAAGTTTTGCTCTTTTCTGTCAAAGTGCTGCTTTCCCACACAAGCTAATGGCCAGATACACACTCACAACGAGGCTCAGCTCCATCCCAGTCTCCATCAGATCCATGACTCTGGAGCTCTGTGTTCACTCTGTCAGGGCCCTGCACAGCTGTAACTGGCTGCTATCAGTGTCCTCATTCACAATGAGTCCTCTGCAGTCAGAGGACAATGGCACAGCTCTGCCATGGTGCCACACTGAGAGGGTTGGTGGAGAACAAAGTAGGGAACAGTGTGTGACGCACAGACATATTAGAGTGTTTAAAAAATCCAAAGCACTGTGAGGCTTGTTTGTGGTCAGTAGCAGCTCATCAAAATATCAGAAAATGTCAGAGAATGTCTTTTGCTTTGATTTATTCATTGGATTATTCATTGGACATGGAGCCAAGTGAATCCAGAGGCATAAATCATTTCAGCTGAAATTCATCTTATTTTGAGACTTGAAGACAAAGTAAATGAGTGGCACAGCTTGGGTTTGGAGAGACTGAATAATGTCTACTACAGTGAATTACTCTGTTCTCTCTCTTTACATTTGTGTAAACTGATTCCAATTTTCTTTCTCTAAGGTACATGATGATGAAAGACTGTTGGCATGCCATCTCATCCCAGAGACCCACCTTCAAGCAGCTAGTAGAGGATCTGGATCGCATCCTCACCCTCAGCACCAATGAGGTGAGTGTTGCTCTGTCATTCATCTTCTCACACATTTTTATTCCATGAAGTTCCTGAATTCAGGGTGGTCAGAAACCATGCTACACAAACCCTATTATTTCCTGGCAAAGTCCAGTAATTCATAACAATAAAATAGAATATTATGATACATTCTTACTCACAGTAACACGATTTTCTATCCAAACTAAATCACGCTCTTGCCAGTGCATTCAGGGGTCAGCAGAATGCTGCTGAAAGCTTTAGGAGCATTAACAGCCACATTGCTGACACAAGACCTAAATGGTGACCGAAAAAATGGCTGGATGATTTGATGCAGGCCCAACATGGCCGCTACGGCCCAGTGAAGTTACCCAATCATCACGTCCATGCTTCACTCCCTATAATGGCCCGCGTTTCTTTCCATTCCCGTTCCTGTCTTGTGTGATATCCGTGTGCCGACCTGAAAAGAGGCCATCAATGGAAAGCTGTCAAGACTCGTCTGCTCTGGAGCTGGAACTTCATGAATTTATGCCAAAAAAGCCCAACTCTGAGTTTGAACTTTTGAAATGTAATAAAGCGCCTTTTTCTTGTCTTTCCCCCTCCCTCCTCTCCCTCTGCCCAAAACCGCTGGCAGATGTGGAGGTCTTTAGTAATGTGAGCCTTCTCGTGTTGAGCTTGGAAAATGGAAGCCAGTGCTCATTTTCTAGAAAACCCCAAGAACTCTTCTTCCTCAAAACTATTCCCAATAACAGCCATGAAAGACAAGGAGGAGGGGGGGGGTGCCTCAGCCGACATGAAAAGACCAAAAAAACTTCACACAACACTGGACCAAGTCAAAAATTAATAACAGGATTTCTTGGGGTTTTCATCTTCCTTCATCTTCATTTTTTTGCAGTGTTGTGTTCTGCCAGCTCCTTTATTTTTTCCAGCCCTCTAATAGCATTTATGTAGGGCGTTTTGGTGTCAGATGTCTGATTTGTTTGGACTGAACTCGAGACTGATGTGAGGGGAAGACTTAAAGACCAAGGTACCACAGCTCTGTTGCAGTTCTCTGGTCTAAAACATATCCTCTTTTCCCAAACTTCACAACCACATTAAACTGTGATGTAGTGGACCGAAACCGCAACTATGTCAACCCTGCTATTCTCAAGCTCTGCTGGATGAGCCCGCAGACCAACATTCAATTTATTACTTATTATTCCAAAAATATTTTCATTAGTATCTAGTTTACGATTATTTTTCCTACATGTTTTATAAATCCTTACTGGGTGATTTGCTGTGATTTAGAATAATATAATGAAGGTGATATTGCTCTCCTCCACCTCTCTCACCCTCCTCTGGAAAGTCCCTGTACTTGCTGACTGAGTTTCAGCACTATATTTATGTTCTCTTGTTTGCTCTAGGTCTTTTGCTTCTCAGTCCTTCGCAGTGTATTCCCCTTCTGTAAAACATGAGCTTGTTGTCAGAGTGTAAATGATCTCATCCTACTCTGTCTTTCCTCTGTCTGTGTCTACAGGAGTATCTGGACCTGTGCGCCCCAACAGAGCAGTATTCCCCCAGTTTCCCCGACACTCGCAGCTCCTGCTCCTCCGGTGACGACTCCGTGTTTTCCCACGACCCTTTACCAGACGAGCCCTGCCTCCCCAAGTACCAGCACATCAATGGAAATGTCAAAACATGAGCCCACAAAAAACTCTGTATCCCAGCTTCACCTGCCCCGGTTGTACATCCCTAAAAAACAACGTAGCACAGACATCCTCTCAACCTCCTGCCCCCCCATCAACCCTCTGGCTCCCAGTGGACTAATGGACCCAGATGGGACTGGGCTGGTGGCAGCGCTGCTGTCACACACTCATACTGCCATTCACACACACTCAAACTCACAGTACATACTACATACACTACAAGCTCACATGAGGTCTTAAAGAAGAGGAATGGGACCCTGCAGAAGCTGTTTTTTTTTTTTTTTTTTTTTTACTGACTGAATGAATTAACTTTCACTGGGGACCCTCCTTCTCCTTCTCTCCGTTCACATAAACACAGACTTTTCGTTTGGTTCTCATGTTTTGTACCCAGAGAGATTCCGTTTTTTTGTTTTTGTTTTTTTTGTTTTTTGCAATCAACGGCATTACTTGTTGTGGTGATCCTATTCCAGTGGCTGGCATTCCAAGACTGTTATTTGCTCCTGGAGGAATGTATGGATCGATGTGAACTTTAAACAAGGGACTAGAAGAGGATGACAAATAGGAAAAAAAGACTGAGAGAAAAAGCTCCGACTAACAAAACAGAGGAATAGGAGGAGAGCACATATACTGTAGAGAATGCTCTCCTGTTTATTTTGTAATATTGATGCATTTCTTTTTCAGCTCTCTTGATAAACCTTCCCAATTATTCTGGAGAAAAAAATACACAGTATAATGTATAGTGCTGGGTATATTTGTAAATATATTCAAATATGTATAAATATATATTATATATTTACAATGAATTATTTTTTGTATGGACTCCGAAATAACCCCATCCCTCCCCACCCTACTTTGAGTTTGGCAGGTTTGCTAACAGGTTACGTGTATTATATTTCTCTTCACACACACTCACTCACATACAGACACGGACACACACTTTAATATACACAGACACCTGTCTTACTCTCACACAGTAACACAGTTGAGTATTGGCTTTCAGGGACTGAGGTAGCATGTTAATTTATTGACTTATGTGTTTTTGAAATAAATCAAAAAAAAAAAAGTCTGGAAAAAGAACAAAAACAATATGGCAGAAAAGGATGACATTAATGATGCTGATAATACATAAATAATCCATTAAATTTATGGTAATTTAAAATGATCTTTCAACAGTAACAGAAAAAAAGCTATTTTTAGTAGGTTTGAAAAGATCCAGGTTTTGTAAGTTTTATATATATGAATGTGAATTTTAAGTTAAATTTTTTTTTTTTTTTAAAGTGTACATTTTATAGTCAGCTAATCCCTTTCTTATGTAGATGTTGATGCCATTTCTATCCAGTCATTTTACTCTTTCTTAGCTTTTGCTGTAGGAACAAGATTCATTTCTGGATGTTTATGTATGATTGAAAGGAAAAAAAACATTTTGGAAATACCTACTAGCAATCCGTTCCCTCATTTAGATATAAATAAATATAGACTCCAAATTTACTTGACAGAATTGAAAGCTGAAAAACAAAGTATTAAATCATTCAAGTGTTTTTTTTCTACTGGACCAACTTCAAGATGTTTTTTTGCAAGTGTTTATGGCACATTTGCAAAATAAATGATGGAAAAAATATATCCTTCTCTTAATGTCTGACTTTGTTGGGTGTGTTAGCATGACGTTTGGTATTTTTGCAGTGAGTTTATCAGCTGAAAAAAAAAACTCAGCTTCTTAGTATCTGATATCAGTGGAGATGGTTGAGCTGTCGATACTAAATAAATACTTTGTGCTCTTTAGGATAAAGTATTTTACTCTTTCACTGTATCTACAATTAATTCAGAAAAACCAGACAAGTCAGCAGAGTTTCAATAAGTGGGCAGAACAAATTCAGTCTGATAGCAGCGATGTCATCTCATTTAAAACCAGTTCAGTTGTCCTGATAGGTGAAGTCTTCATGCAGAACTGCTAAGCTCAGCACAAACAGCAAATGTGATCAAGTTAGATTTTAAATTTATGCCAGTGGGCAAAGCAATTTTGTTAATGAACAGGGGAACTCATCATCTTCATGATAGTGTGGCCATGTGTCTCGATCTGTCTGACTTTGATCAGACAAAGAGTTTCTGTTCGTCTCCTGGCAGACTAATAGGTGCTCTGATTAACTGATTGATTTGCCTTTTTTTCTCTCTCTTATCAGAGCAGATTTAATTCAATGGAGTAAGTAGTTGATTTATCTGATTTGATATAAGTTAATCAAAATTGATCCATTAGCGAGTGTGATTAATAGTGGCTGCCTTTGATGCGGTCGTATTTAGTAATGGCGTTACGTATGATAGTGTGACAACGATAGAGCCGCACATAGGTCATGGCCTCTGAGAGAGCTTTGGAAACAAGCAGAGTATTTAAATTCTGACTTTATAAAAAGTTCATCTAATGCAATTACAGTTCACATTGTGGGAGACGTGAACGACTGTAGGAAATTCAACAACCTCCATCCATAGAACCAGCATGGCTAAAAGTAAATAAACAGTGAATGTGTATGTCTGTGCGCATAAATCATTACAATGAAAAGAAACAGCACAGGTTTTTCCAAGGGTAGGTATAGTGAGAAAAAAAAAGCAATCTTTAACATAAATCTGGATTCCCTCTATCACCAAGCTTCAACTTGTTCTGAATAAACATACACAGCAGTTCCAAGTTTTCCTTCAACAGACGTGTCCCCTCATGTCTCCGGAACCTGAAAAGGGCTTGGAGGGAAAAGTCAGTCAGAAAACATTCCTCTTTTTCCATAGAATAAGGGGAGGGGGGAGCAGCTACAGCCTGGGAGGATTGGAGGGGGATTGGAAAGAAAGAGTGGCAGGATAAACCACAGCTCCATACACCCTCATTAAAGGGGGGAGCGGCGTGAAAGGCAGCCGGATATCCACACTGGCTATTGCACACTTTTATCGGAATGGTTGTCTATTGTGCTGTAGGCTGATGGTACACACAGACAGGCAGGGAAACAGGGGGTGGCTCGGGGAGGATTAGATGGTTTCATCTTGACAAAATGCCCTCTGAGCTGTCATTGCATTTATGCAAGACAAATACGCTTCTGCTGATGTCAGTATTGTGACAGTGAAAACTAGCTTGGCCTTTGAAGAGACACTTTATCAGTTGTGGTTACGTATTAATAGTGATGTGGGGGTAAATAAATAGATAGGTTGCCTATGACCTCAGTCACCAGTCAGTGATCATATGAGGACAACTAACAACTAATTTAAAACAGAAAAGTCTGCGTTTACTCCAGCAAGTAGCAGAAAATTCAAAGTAATAAACTTTTGCTCTATATAGTTTGGATATAGATAATAAATATTATATAATAAAGTTGATTATACTCTTGTATAATTAAAGAGGTGTATTTACTTCATCCTCCGCTTCATCCATGAATCTAATTCATATCCTGCACACATTAAAATTGCTTTTTTAAATGTATAATTATCCATGTCTTTATACATTTTTGCACACATTTATTGGCCAAAATAAAAATGAATACCTGATCATTTGCAGCACATAACTACTACTGTATGAGTAAATTCTGATGTTTCTTCCCCACTTACCCAAATGCCCCAAGGACAAGTGCTGCAGTGATACTTTCTTCAACTTTTCTTTCTTCACTGATAAACACAACCCACCACACTCAGTCGAAGCCGTAAATGAGTTTTTCATTTAAAGGGCTTTTTACTCCTTGGTTTCCTAATGCCCTGAGATTAACCCGGTGACCCTCAAATATTAGCCTTGAACGACTTTACGGAGCCGTGGCTTCAGGACACAAGAAGAACAATTGCATGTGAACGGACTGAATTGTACAAAAGTTACAGATGTCTGCTTTTTGCATAAGAAACAGGACATTTCTTTAGAACCTGAGGCCATCTGGCAGTGTGACACAGCTGACGAATCGCTGGGGTAGCCTGACATGTCTGTGGTAAATGTGATTTTCATTCAGATCCTGTTGCTGCTTCCTGTTCTTCCTAGTCCTCCTCTGCATCCTTCGTCCTAGCTCTGTCCTCCCCTGGCCGAGCCATCTGGTGGGGCCTGGAGTGTTTGCACAAGGCTCGGTCCTCTGGAATGTCAACATGAGGTTTTGTGTGAAGCCAGAGGAGCCCACATCTACTGGAGATAAGACCCCACCAACCCCAGTAGAGGAGGAGGGGTGAGCGGGTGGGAAGCTGGTGGGTGTAGTTAGAGGGTGACTTAAAGTTTAACAAAGCTGCCAAGTGACCGCGATACCCACAGCTTAATCCTGAACATAAATGTCATCCCCTCACCAGAATTCAGCTTTGCCTATTAAGTGAGGCTGGTCCAAGGGAACTAAAATCTCATTTTGGAAGACGCCTGTGCTTCCGTCCATGTTAATCTTATCATTTTATTTCCTGCGTTTGAAGCAGAAACTTAACTAAACTCTTTTTCCTATTGACCAGTGAGATCAGAGTATGTATTTGCCAAGGCTCCGCTCCTCAAACCTACCGTTTGCATTGAGTAGCAGATAATGGATGGTTCATCGCCAGGTCAGTGCTCATGAGAGGGAGGGGACTACTTGTGTTTGATTAAGGACATGCAAGGCACCATGTCTGGTTCTGCATGGAAGGATAAACAAGTCGAGTGTGTGTTTGTACGTGGGACTGTTGTGCATGTACGTGCAAGGATGTGTGTGGTTTGTTGCCCCATGGGATCTTCTAAACATTCACTAATGGTGCAATTGTGTCTAAGCAGTAATTCACAGATTCCACTTCCAGTTAGTTTATATGCTGACTTTGCTATGTCTGATGGTCTGAGGTAACAGCTCTTGGAAGGTAATAAGTGGAAAAAGAAGAGTTGAACCTAAACTGTTTAGAGGAAGATAACAGGGTAGAAGTGCCAGGATTCGAGAACTAACATCACTGAACAGAGTTTAGACTGCTTTTGTTTGTCGACTAAGCAGGAGACGAGAGAATAATGCGCCTCATTTAATTATGTTTCGTCAGACTTAAGCAGGTCAAATACTGCACACTCTAGAAAACAGAGGTAATGTTGATCTGCACACACATAACTTCAAATTGCAAAATTATGCTGCAATCTACACTGGTGAAGTTTGTTACATTGAGCTAACATGGTATGTTTTACAGCTCTGGGTGTGTTCTATAAATGAGCTTAGTCATAACGTTGCCTGCCCAGTAATGCCAATCACAACACTCACCCCGCCGGTCAGCCCTATTCCCCTGTGTCTTGTCTTGGAGTGATGATGTCATTGGTGACATCAAAAGCCATAAAACCTGAAGCACGTTAATGATGTGCTGCCAATGCGTCAAACATGGGTTTTCCAACTGTGATTTTTTTCTGCACAAACAAAATGCCTAATGTAGTTAAGACTCATGACTGAGCATGTGACTAAAGAAAAGAAGCTGAAATTAATGCAGCAGAGTCAGAGATATTTGACTTCCAAGCCAACATAGGCTTACACATTTTCCACAATGCATCTCAATCGCGTCTATTATTAGTAGCATTTCCCATAAAGGAAGACCACATAGGCACAGGCGCAGGTCATATCTTGTGTTGTTTCATAGAAGAAAAAAAATAAAACACTCCATACTCTCAGAAATAAAAAATGACCTTAAAAAAAGTTTTGTGTACAACTAGAAAAACATAATCCAAATTGGGAATGCGGAAATTGAGGCAAATCCCCTCTAAAACAGGAACCCTCAGGCAAAAGCCAAAGCTCAGGCAAAATTCCACATAATCCAGTATAAAATCAAGAGGGAATATAGAAGAAATATAATATTGGATCCAGATAAAAAAAAAAAAAAAAAAAAAAAAACAATACGAAAAGGATGGGGAGGGGGAAAAAGAGAAATAAAGAAAAAAAGGGGGGGTTTTAAAAGAAAAAAGAAAAAGGGGAGGGGGGGGTTCAGGTGGGCATTATAGGTGAATCCTAAGGTTAAGGTTAGAGCTGGTTTGGAGGATGGGATTAAAATTAGGGCTAAAGTAGGGGACAGGGTTAAATTTAGGGCCAGGGTTGAGAATGGGGTTAAGGTTAAGGCTGTGGCAAGGTTTGAGGTTAAGTAAGGGTTAAAATTGGGAAGGGGTTAGGTAAAAGAAATGGGGAAGAGAGGGAGGAAAAATAAAAGCGATTAAGTAAAGGGAATATCATAATTAAAAAACACTCACACAAATATACAAATAATGAAAGTAAGTGCAAAGATAGTTCTAAATTTCTATTCCCCAGAGCACCAAATTCTTCAAAGGATGTTCTTATCTGTTTACTCACTCCTACTCAGATTTTTTTCAATGCCTATTCAATCTTGAGGGAAGGATATCAAAAAATTCAGACAATACATATAGGAAAAAATATCAAACAAGACATTTTAAGTGCTTAAAATCAAATCCAAACAAGGAATAAGTACTAAATGAAAATACAAAATAAGTGCTGAATTGAAGAAAACCACAAAGAAAAATAATAAGGGCTTAGAGTAAATTCAAACCAAAATCATGCAAAGACAAGACAAGACACAACCCAACTAGAACAAGTAAAAGCTGATATAATGATTCATAAGTCTGAATCCTGCCCTTAAGAGAAGAATGAAGGTGAATAGTTTTTTTTAGGAACCACAAAAAAAAAAAAAAAAAAAAAAATCTGGATTCAAGATACAATTCTAAGGTTTCTCATTTAAGCCTAAGGGTGAAACTGAGGCAAGCTTATCAATCAGAATACTTTCGTTGCGTTTACGCTGATAGCTACTCACACAAAGTGAGTTACTCTCCAAACCGAAGTACTTAAAATGGTGGGTTCCATTGGTAACAAAATGGGAGTACAGGATGGTAGTAGTGTTTGAAATTCTGATATGATATAAATGCTCATAGATACGATAGATACGTTTTTAATGTTCTGTCAGTCTCTCCTATGTAGAGTCTGCTACAGTGTTGACACTGAATAGCACAGATGACATTTTTCTGCATGGTGTGAAACAATTTTCTGGGTGACAGGTTGGCCTCTACCTGAGGGTCCACTGAAAATAAATGGAGTAAAAGGTAACTGAAAGGGGTTGCTGATGGGCCGTTTCTTGTTTGAATTAGTACGAACTAAAACGTCTTTCAAATTCTTATTGAATACATTGCTCTTGTGCTCATTGGAAATTTTTTGGCTTTGATCTCAGAGTTGAATTTATTTAAAGTAAGGTGATCATGACCATGGGAACGAGTGGGGGACCCTCCTCCTACTCTTTATATTCCCTGTCTGTTGAAACTTTGTGCCACTTTGCTTTTATCTCGGCGAGCATAACTGCTACACGAGTGCCTTAAACAGGACAGTAGTAGCCTCCTCAACATCATCAGGGTAAGTACAGACATGATGGAAACGAATAAGCTGAGACTTGATCAGACCTCTGAAGGTATGCTGTGGATGGTAGCTCTTTTTGTGCAGTAAAGTGTGTTGGTGTCGGTTTAAAGTAGACTTTAGTAGCTAAAACTTTTTCTGTACTTCCATAAGAGGAAGTGAAAAAGACCACCATATCCAAAAATTCAACTTTCTCTTTCTGTAAACTGTACTTTAATGTAATATTAGGATGATGTTCACTGAGAATCTAAAAAAAAAAAAAAAATCTTTGAAAGACATTTCTGTCCCAACCCAAAGTCCAAAAATGTCATCCAGATACCTGAGATTAAGTAGTGGTAGTTATGTGCATTTTTTTAAATGCTGAATACTTCCAGTCTGCCATATAAATATCTGCGTATGCAGGAGAATATTTACGCCCCATAGCACAAATTTTAAGAAAAACCTTCCCATTAAATTTAAAATCATTACGTGTCAAAGTAAGTTTTAAAAGTTCAAGAATCATCTCGTCCGGGCTATTTGCTTATGGTGATTGTTGGAACGCTAGTTTAATAGCCCTAAGGTCCCTCCCTGTGTTGATATTCATGTATAAGGAGTCCACATCAATAGAAAAATGTCTCTTTAGGTACTTTTAAATTTTTTAACTTAGAAATGGAATCATATGTGTCCTTTACATAACTAGAATGTAGTTACGCTAAAGGATTGATGTAATAATCAATATATTCTGCAATTTTATAAGATTCAGAACTGCAGTCACTAACTATCGGCCGTTCTGCTAGAATTTTAAAAGGCACCGTCAACTCAGGGGCTTTTGTGAATTTTTGGCAACAAATAAAGTAGATGTGGATAAGGATTCTCTGGTCGGTAAAGATAATTGGTTGAGCCAGTATTCTAATTTCAATTTGCCAGTTTTGGTGGTCCAGTGTATTGGATCCTTTGGATCTGTGCCAAAGTGAGATTTAGCAAGTTCATTCAAGAAATTATATATATGTTATATATGTTATAATTATATATGTGTGATTATATATATATTATATATGTATTATATAATGGTCTGGTTGAGGAGCTCTAAAAGGTGTGGTTGAGCCTCATCTAACCTATCTGAGAAGTTGATCACAGGTACCAGGATGATGGTGCTAGGGAGATAGCATTTGAGACAATTATTCAGTCCTACTGATAAGATTACTTCTCTCACGTCAGGCGCAAGTGGGACCCTCGTTAAAATCTGGCAAATGTGATAAAAAAGTAGCTCCTGGGAAGCTATCGACCTGCACCTCCTTGTTCTGGGATGGGATAATACAAGAAAGATTAGCATCTCCCAAAATGATAATTGGTTTGATTACCTCCAATTCTCAGTCTTTATTTTTTCTAGTTGTATTAGGGTATCTTTTGGGCTCAACCCTGGCTGCCTTGGACAGCCTGTACAATGACCTGAGGGTCAAGTCCTAGAGAGTCCTGAGAGATAGGATCAGGTAAAATCGCGTTCAACTGCTCAATCAATTCAACTGCTACATTATTCAATTTAGGATGCACTACATCACTATTGTTCATTACAGGTTCCGCCAGATGTTCAGGCACTGATGTGTAGACCGGAGACTCCTCAGTATTCTCTGCTAGGAGAGGTGGAGGAAAAAAAGACCCAGAACTGGGGCAATAAAAAAAAAAAAAAAAAAAAAAACGCTTGTAAAAAAAAAAAAAAAAAAAAAAAAAAAAAGTGCCCATAAATGATGTTTAATTGAAACTATGCAGGAGGGCAGTTCGTCAGAGCTATGGCTCCCAGGAGTCCACACATATACTGGTGCTGGGGAAGGGGGTGGTGGGGAGCAGGAGGAGGAAGAGGAGGAGTGGGAGGAAGAGCAGGAAGTGGAAGAAGGGGAGGCATAGACTGATTTAAAAGGGAGGTTAGAATTGTTTTGGTCTTCAACAGGGAAAGTAGAGTAGAGCTTTGTCAAATGTATGATTCAGAGCCACAACCCTGTTTCCACAGGAGTCATTATAACTTCAATATGTAACTTTTAGTCCTTCAGAGAAAGACAAGTATCTTCCTGGTTCCATACCATAATGCTGTGTTCTCCCAGCATTTTCAAGGTCTAAGCAAGATTTTGCATCATGAATAAACTTTCCCACCAGAGTTCAGGAGGAAAGTTTGCGCATACTCAGCTGCAAATGTTGGCGCCTACCTTTGTCAGGTGGACTGTTTTCACAATCTAAATGACGAATGATGGCTGTGACAATGCCATGGTGACAGACAGGGGATATAAATCACATGGGAAATAAATCACCACAAGACCCTCCTCCCCTTTTCACCTGCATCACTCTTTCCAGCTAACAAGAAGTCCACTGTTTCCCTCAATTCCAACACAGCTCATTTCCCTTCACTCCCCTCTACTCAATTTGTCAATTTCAAATATGCTTTCAACGTTTTGTTGGTTCTTTTTGTGGTTGTGTTTGTCTCACACACACACACGCACGTACGCACGCACACACACACGCGCACTCACACACACACTCACACACACACTCACACACACTCTCACCCTTCTCTGACTTGAATGAGCTGGAGTGATTGTGTGCTGCTGAAGGTTTGGGGGCAGGTAAAGGGAAACTTCTCTCTGTCTCTCTCATTCTCTGCTGTAAGCTGGTTATTAAACAAAAGTGTGCAGCGAGTGACATGTCTCTGTACCTGCCTGTCTGCTCCGAAACAACAAAAGGCTGCTCTGTCCTGCCCAGGCAAGATGGGGTAATTATAGCTCCTGACTTAATCACTTACTGTACCCTCAAAGCCTTTCAGTTCTACAGCTTTTTCCCTCTCTTTTCAGATTTGCCGCCACCTGCTAATAGTGAAGTGTTGCAACATTATGGATTGTTACTTTTTTTTTCATCCACAGACAATGTTGGGTGTGTTGTGGTTGAGGTCGCCCGCACATGCTCAGAGAAAGACAAACTTTTAAAGGTGTGCTCCAGGCTTAAAGGCAGACACACCGAGCGTTCTGGGTTCACTAGCAGGTTAGCATCCACCTACTCTAGGCGTCACACATTTGTCCATTTCTCACATTTTCCACAAAAGAGTTTGGATTGTTGAGCGAGTTAAAACTGCTGCAGTAAGCCTCACTCTGTCGTGGATCAATACTACGCTGGTCAGTAATACACTGCTGCGCTTCACTGGGTTTGTCTATATTCTGATTTGATGAATACATGTTTCATAAAGTGAAGTCTGTTTGGTCTTATCCATAAGCCCCACTTGGGAACATGTTGTATGAATCCGTATATTGAATCTCAGCCCATTTCTACTGTGAATACATTCCCTCCCAGGCTCCATGAGGTGGCTGGCCCCTGCCTGAGCACTGAGAGAGAGAGTAGGGGGGGCTAAGGAGAGAAGGCCCCTGAAAAGGTGCTTTGTGCTGGTGTAGAAGGGCCCGAGGCTTTAGCCTGTCAGTGGTTGTAGTTCTAGGCCAGCAGCCAGGCCTTCAGACCCTCTCGCTGGCAGAGACTGAACTACCATCTGGAGTGACGGGTCCTTCCTGAACTGCTCCGTGAGCTGCACAGAGCCAGGCTAGGGCTGAGCTGGTTAGGCTAGGCTGAGACACACCACAGAGGCTGCAAAAATAAACCATTGGTGCTTCGCTGAAATTCCTTGGCTCCGGAGCTTTAACTCTGAAGATCATTCCCATGGGAGAGTGGCAGAGTGGCCTCACACTGAGCAGCCGAGTGGAGGACAGAACTATGTTCAGAGACCTCTACAGCAAATCCTTAAATATGATCTGGCTTGTTAATGATTGTGTTGGATGGTTGAGATGATGATAATGATGTTTGAATTGCACTCAGAAACCAACTCAGGTTGCATTTGGCTGCCTGTGTAAAATGCCTTAACAACTGATGAAAAGACAGGGAAAAAAGAATAAATGGTGTGAAATGAGTCACTATCATCAGAAGTGATTTATTATGTTTATGGGAGTCTGTGCCCTGGCTGTCATCAGAGGAGGCAAGAGGGAACGATCAGCGCACTACATGGTGCTGCAAACAAAATTAAGCAAAGCGGCACAGACAGACAGACTCCTGACTCACCCGTTCTTTCACTAGGTTTGTTTACATTCTCGATCCAGACGTATATAGTGCAGGAAAAGTAGGTCTAACGAAGGAGTGAGAAGTGCAGCATTGACACAGTTGGTGCATCGAGCTGGCCGTCTGACTCATACAGTCTGAAGAGTTGATATACTGTAAATACACTGCTGCTTTTCAGCCACACTGCTACACATGAGATGAAATCAAAGTTTTTCCCTTCAACTGGAACGCAAGATAATTCATGGTACACTTAGTATGAGGGAGAAAAATGTGAACCATATTGTGTTGGGTGTTTTAGTGGGGCAGGTTTCTGTACTTCCCCATCCCCCTACGTCTGCAACAGAATAAAATTCCTCTGACTTTCTGGAGCTGACCCAAGGCAAGCAAATTATGGACCAAAATCTTTTTATATGAACCTCTGTCACGCAAAAACATCACTAAGCCCCATCTCCAGCATTCCCCTCTCTTGGAATCAGCCTTGTTTTATCCCATTCCTCTGAGCAAGGCCATTATGTTGAATCCTTGAGGCCTCCCTAATCGAAAAGGAGAGAAAACAAACAAAAGCGCAAAAGCCTGAGCCCTGCAGAGACCACTTTAGAGAGAATCTGTTGCAAAACAAAACACAAGCAAGTCATGTCAATAGATCTGGACAATGTAACCTAATGATTGATCAATTTATTAAAAAATCATCATCTCCTCACTGAGGCTTAAAAGCTGAAGTCACCAACCTCACAGCTGGAACAACAATAATATTAAATCACTATTCAGTTTTTAAATAGCTTGTATGTATTTTTTGTAGTTTTGGCCATCACTCTCTATCAATAACAATGACATTTCACTTGCCAAGTTAATTGCTGACATCTGGGATTATAGCCTCATCGCCAAAAAGAAATGTGACTTGGGAAAGAGAAAAGCATGTAGTTAGATGATCAAACAGGTTAAGACAAACAACTAGATTAGCCACATTCATCTGGAAGAAGAAATGAAGGTGAATGATAAGATTGTACTCCACTGTAAATCAAAGTTTGGAAGACTTCTGATGCACTTCTAAGGGCCACCTTTAGTTAGCAAGCTAAAATGCTGATACGTTTACCACCAAATATGTATTTTTAGAATAGTAGTATCACAATGAGTCATGAGCAGTATTACAATGAGTAACATCCCTTTAAATTTTTGGTATTAGTGTTAGGAATGCTTATTCACTTCTTACACAATAAGCAGACAAGCTAGTAAAGTTTTCAGTTTTGTTGTATTAATTTACAATGACAATATAGATTTTTCTGATTCTTAAAAAATTGGTGACTTAAACTAACTCTCTTATCGTCATGTTTGTTTCCATAGGTCATAGTGATGCCTAAAGAGTCTCTCCTCTCAGTTTAAGTATTCTTGATTCAGTTTTTTGATCTATCTTATTTGCCATAGTTTTCCAGTCTGGTTTAGAGATTTTAACAGACATTTAGAATGACTCACCTATGATTTCACCTCTAAATAAAGTAGTTTGGATAATTCAGCTTAACTGCTGACTTGTTTTACAACCTGTGCGATCATTTGACCAGTCAGGCTTTGAATCATGTAGCAACGTGGCCATTTTTCCAGACCACAGCAATTTACTTTGGTGAGTAAATGGTTGTCATCACTCAAAGAAATGATGGCCAATAAATAAATTAAAAATTAGGTAATACATTTTCACTCAACTAAATTTTTTAAACAATGAAAATCGGCAGTGTCAGTTTTTGAAAAAAAAAAAAAAAATGATAAGCCTCCTCACCAACATGATTGGTTTTGGCTTTTTTTTTTTTTTTTTTTTATCAGTAACCTCAACAATTCTACCACAAGTTTCCACAGTATCTACAGTCAGATTGTGTCCTCAAGCTTTCACCTCTAATGCTAAGCTTGGTGTGAACCACTCAAATGGCCTTGTTGTTTACAGTAGTGTTAAGTGCGTGACCCTCCAGGATCAGTCAGAGCCATAATCCCCTCTTCATTTCCACTGAGGCCCAGAGTGTGTGTAAGTGGACATGGGTGATGGCAGACAGGGAACGGCTCACCAGTCCAACCATTTATACTAGCCACGTAGCTTCTAACACACACACACACAGAAAAACACATATCCTCTGTTAAATGCACACACGATAAGAGGCACTAGTGCAAACAATTGAGACAGAAAGAGGGAAAATGAGAAAGGTTTAGGCCTTTTTCCTAGATATTACCCCATTCTTTTTCTGTTCTCCCTACGTTTTTATGTCATGTCACCTTGTAAAAAGGCTTTATGGTCTTCCCAGGCCTCATGGCTATGAGTGTGGTGAGGTGGATTGCAAGAGCTTTAGAACTCCTGCAGGACTAGCACTTAGAGCGAGTGACAAGAGAGCATCTCCAGAGAGCTCTAGCTCACAAACCGGGGAACTCTTTAATCCGACTTCCTCTCCTATTTTTAAATTTCATTCTTTTTCTTTGTCTTTTCTAAAAGCATAGCTTTACAGGATGGCAAAGTCAAAGAGCTTCAGTGGCAATTGACTGAAAATGGAAAATAGAGCAAATATACACAAAATGCATTTAACTGTTCTGAAATATACCAGAGATTATAAATCAAACTCAAACAGTTCGATTTTGCCAAAGTTTTGAATTCCTGTTTTCAACATCCTAATAAAATTGATGAATAACTTTAAAAAAATTAATGCTACCTTTAACTTGTGTTTCAGTCATATTCTTGCCAGGCCACATCCAAGGTAAGGCAACAGTTTATCACTTTTATATGAGTGTTGGGATAAGATAGAATTGACCTATGGCTCTGAACCTGTTGCCACATGCTCTGGAGGTCACGTGGCAATGCACAACATGTGCTACCGCAGTCATTTATATGATGTACAATATGATATAACTGAAACAAAATTGCCACGAGGGAGTAAATGGGAAATCCACATGACAGAAAGGAGCAAAAAGGAAAGGAGGGGCACAGGCCGTATGTTAATGTAATCAGGTAGGTGTTGTCCGTTATTGCTGAGGTCTCATATCAGCAACTATAACATCTTTATACCCCCACTTTCACCTCTCCTCCTCTTCCTCTTTAACCACCCCCCACCCCTACCGGTCCATTTTCCGGTCCCTGTACAGGCCTGTCTGTATAATGTCCACACAAAGTCAGTGTGGGGCCTCTCTGAGGTGTTCAACAGCTATGCTTTAAATCATACAATTAGTGCTCAACTGGGGGATTTATACATTCTGGCAACAGCCCTTCTTATGTTTATATATGGCCATGGGGAGACGACCCTATAAAAGGAATGTGACAGTAAAAACACTGGTTTTATATCACCTATATGCTTTATGCAAATAATACAGTATTTAGATTATTGCATGTATAGAGGCATATTTGTAGATAAGTGCAAGACACAAACTGTTTGTGTTAAGTTTTAGTCATTTTTGCATTTTATATTCAGTAAAAAGATGCTGTGCATCTCTTTAGGACTTTAAAACTTAAAGCCTAAAACAAGGCTGTTTTTCTAAGAAAAGTTTTTTACAAGTTTTTAAGGCAGCAGCACTAATATGGCAAAGTGTATTAATGTGTATGTGTTTGACCATCTCAGTTGGGTGCATGTCTCCCGTCTTCAGGCGTCAGTCTGACCAGTTTTATGTACTTTCCCAGGACAAATAAACAAGCTAAAATGACCGTAATGAACAGCAAACCATGGGTCCACTGCTTAAACGATCTTTCCCAACACGGATGTCGTCACAAAAGCAAATAGTGTATTTCTCAAATTTGGACAGAAGTCTTATTTTTCCTCTCTTTCCCTTGCATTTTAATCACTGACGTCTTCATACACACTCAAAACAGAAACCAAATAAACACTGGACAATACAAACACACGATGCCCTGGATCCTCACCAGTGCCTTGGTGTGAGAAAGCTCCGAAAACATGTAACAAAAGAGCTGACTACAAATTCCAGCCATCAGTCGCTGCCTCCAGTCCAAAACCAAAAACCACCAAACATGCAAGACCACAGAAAATACAGCAGAGATGTCAATCTCTTTATGGGGAAAAGAAAACACACACACACACAGACTGTGACTACCTGCAATAAAAACTAATAACTCCCCTTCTTTGTATCCACTCACACATCCAGACACAAAACTGAATTTACAGTGCAGAGTCATAGAGGGAGAGTTAGAGATCCTTTGTGAAGACAAAGACGGACATACGAACACATTTAGAGCAAATTTAATCATCATAATGATCCTCATCAATCACAGATGAGGTAAATATGAGTTTGTGTTGGGAATGAATCATGTCTGATAAATTGAATCCATTTAATTGGGCAGGCGTCCTGAAGATGAGCAATGAGCTAAAGACATTCCCCAGATTTGATTTCCCATTAGCTCGGTGAAGTGAAGAGGGGCAGTCACAAACACCACACCATCCACTGTGATTAATACGATGTTCAGTCATATGAGGAGTGACAGGCTAAGATGCTCTGATCTTTTTTTTTTGGTTTGTTTTTTTGCTAATCAAATAAATTTGTTTTACATAACTTTTAATCAGAGTGGGTGGTAAAACATTCACTGAAAATCCTCATTTGTGATTGATATATGATGCTCTCTCTTCAATTCTTTTCCATCCCACCTTCCCTGCTTGTGTGTGTGTGTGTGTGTGTGTGTGTGTGTGTTTTCCTGTGTGGCATATTCTCCAGGTTGTGCTTGTGGGAGAAAATTTATGACTGAGGATGGTTGGTCTTCCTCTTGCTCCAGGGCAGGAAAAGTTGTGAAATATGTGTAAGCAATAAAGGAAACCAGCATGTTTGTGTTTAAACAAACTAAATAGTAACAAACACACCAGCTGTATGTGTACACACTCTCTCTCTCTCTCTCTCTCTCTCTCTCTCTCTCTCTCTCTCCCCTTCTCTGACTTCACACAGACAGGCACACACACACACACACACACATACAGCTATGAACCACAAAGTCAAAGATAAATACTGATTGACTCTGATGTGTGATGAGGGTGAACAAGTATATTCTACTGTACTAAGAGAGGCGAGAGAGAGAAAGAGCTATTGGGAGATTGAGTCTGTGTAATTCTTGGCTGTGTATTCGCACCCTGTTACATTCCTTCCATGAAAGAATGCAATGAGTATAAAAGCCATTAACTGTAGAAGTTGGCCAACAACAGCCTAGCTCATTTACTATGGTATAATTTACTGCTTTGTTAATTATCTGGCTGTATTAAAATACTGAATTTTGACCAAAATTGGGACTGCAGTACTTGAGCGTGGTTTTAGCTATGTCTGACAGAATTATAGTGCAGAATAACAATAAGGAGTGTCTTTTTTCCACTGGTCAGAAAAACATTCCTCCTTTAGGTGTGAGGCTTTGGGTTCTTTTGCTGGTCGTCTTGTGTGTTGTCAAACCAAGGAGTAGTTGGAGAAATGAACAGCTGAATAATACTGACATAGATACGAGGAGGTGACAGTTTTGTCGGTATGTGTAGAAAGTCTCCTTGTGTGTTTGCGTATTTTAAGTTTTGAGTATGATCGGTTTAATGTGTGAAAATGTGAAAAATATACTTGTGCGCAAGCATTTATCTCCCTGCTGGCCGAAAGCTGACGAGGTAATGCTTACACACTGGACACATTGTTTCTTTCAGTAATAAGCCAACTGGACAGGCTCCAGTGAAAATAGTATGAAGGACGAGATGGTAATCTATTTACCCATTTTCACATTCTTGAAGCAGTAGGGCTCACCTCAGTGTGCTGCTGTGGGGGGAAGCCATTAAGCTCTTTCTCCAAACTGATGGCAAAACCATATTTTCAATTTAAGAACTGCAGTTGTTGGGCTGCAGCTCACTGACTGTTATCGATCTATATGCGCTGATCACATCGAGGAATGCTGACCTGTGCTGAAACACAACATTTGTGGCTTAATGAATGACAACGTGAGCCTTAGAAAGCTACTGAAATCCTTTAATGGGACTTTTGGAACTGCTGTCAAAACCCTGTTCACCCCGGCCTCCCTTTCCCCACATGGTTGATGTCTCCACATTGTGGCATACAGTAAAATTATGGCCCAATTAAGTTGGGGGAGAGGGTGCTGGTGGTTAGGTTTCAGGGTCTAACTGCTGCTGCTGCTACTTGAGATGCTATCTGCTGAGGCTCAGGGGAGCATAGGGGACCAACATCTAGCCTCCCAGCCCACCACCCTCTTACAATCTATGGGTGCAGACAGTTTGGTGCCACGAGGTCCGGAACCAGTAATGGACCGAGTGGTGACTAATGAGCTCCCTATCGCACAAATGGGAGCATGTGGTGTGGGCCACATCCCCCTGCCTCTTGTGCAAAACTCACCGAGGTATAATTATTATACACTCAGACCGCACAACATCAGTCTGGGATCTTTTTCACTTCATGCAGGAATTGCAGCTCAAAACTTTTCAAAACAGTAATTTATATTCTTGCTATATTTATGCAATATTCATAATATTGCACTCTAGGAAGTATATCTATCAAACAGTGTGGTGAATGCTGTGACACCTTCTTCCTGTGATATTTCGTCAAATATATTGTTGTTACTATGGAAACAAAATAATTCACTTCCTATTGTAATAACCCTAACACACAGTGTCAAACTTTAGTAAGAGTGCATAGCTAAAACACAGCTGTCTTACATAAATTGGTCATAGAGTTGCAAAATTGACATTTATTTATATGAGCATGTTGCGCATCATTAAGGAGAGAATTAATTTGCTTGCCAAATGCGAAGGAAAAAAAAGTCCACAATCTATGCTCCGCCACTTCTTGGCACGCCTCAGGCCAGTGGTTGTTAGCGCTAACATAAACCTAGTTACAAAGAGATGTGAACGTCATGTAGGCGTGCGTGAGCCATTTGTTGTATCACTGACACCCACAATAAACCATTTCCTTCATCAAACCTCCTCCCACCCTCCAACTCCACCTCCCGCCCTTCTTACAATGGGTGTTTTTCACAACCCTAAACACATCAGTTCATTTCTGACACAGTCGAGATGAATTACAAACCGTTCCCGAGTTCGGGCTTGAGTCGGGCGCGTTAGTTGAGAGCACCACATGCAGTGTGTTTGGAGATGAAGGGCTGACAAGAGCCAAGCTGTTGTCAGAAACAGACCGTGCACACAACTAACAATGCAACTCTCAGAACTGCCATTGACCATATGGTGGCACTTAGTTGAACTCTTTGTCAGCAGTAAATTGTTTAATTTCATATATGCCTGCTTAAGAAAGAAATATGTTTATGTTTACTCTCATAATGGAATTTGGATTTGTGCAATGGATAAATATTTACTGCCCAAATGAAAAGTCATTCATCAGGTTTATGATAGGTTCTCAGGCTAGATAGGAGCAGTTGGTGGGATTTCTTAAACAAAATGGTTTATGGAATAGTGTTTATCTAGAAATGACTGTCATTGTTTCATCTTCTATTTAGTTTGAGGTGACGTCACCGTGTCTTTGTCTGTGTTGGTTTAGGTGGGATAGACACCCAAGTGCCGTCATACTGTACACACCGCTACACTCCTGAACTGCGAACATGCTTCAGTGCGATTCAAATGAAATGCAGCATCGCATTTTATTAACAGCTGAACCTGATCCATCTCGCATTATACACAGATGCTGTCTGGAACAGGAGCAAAGCAACAAGTGGAGATCGTCTGAACCTGAAGAAGCTATATATGAGGTTAGTTTTAGGTTACCAAGTGGATGATTCTTTACTCAACCAACAGAGAGTTGATTCATTGTGAGGGTAAAAGGTGATCAATGGTCCATTACATCAGATAAGCACCTGACTGGGTGGCTGGATGGATCCCCTCTCAGAAACTGAAGGTAAACAATGCAGTCCTAGAGTCACCTAAAAATTAAAGGACAATCAGAGCTTTTCAGAGTGAGCAGTGAGGTGAGTGAGCAGGTTGGTCAGGGGTGAGGACGGCGGCAGAGGTAATAAAGACTTTGTGATTAACATGAAAACAACTTGGCTGATGGATCTGGTGACAGAGATCAAGTCAATGTGTGTGTCTCTGTGTATGTGCAGTGAGGATGTCAGAGCGGTAGTATCGCTGGGGAAAAGACAGGCATTGTTAACTGTTATTGTTGATGGATGATGTGGTAATGGATAGAAGATGGGTTGCACATAGAAGTCCAGATGGAGAAAGCGAGGGATGAAGGATGAAGAAAAGGAGTGTGGAAGAAAGACAGCATCTTTGCTTGTCAACACTGTAATGTCTCCCTCAAAAGCCATGATCTCACATGCGTGAGCGGGAACACCTGTTCAGAGCTGGCTCTCTCTCTGTGGTGTATTGATATGTAGCTGCAGAAAGAGACAAGAGTAGTTGTACTTAACATCTGCTAAGCTGGATGCTGTTGAACAATACAGCTCAGTGACGTCAACCCGCATGAAAATGGCACTGATTAATCATATGAATGTGACTGAGCTGACACGGCAAGTTAGAAATGTGTGATAAAATTAATTCAACATTTTTTGGTTTACATAGTAAAGTGAAAATGGAAGAGCAGAGTGATAAAAAGTCTGTCATGATACATCACTCCTCCATATATTTCATTGAAAAAGTATAAGTTGAATTTAGATATTCAGATGTCATCTTTAAGGTGGCTGTAAAGTATTTTTGATGATTCTAATAACTGAATGTTCACACAATGTCAAACTCTACTCTCCTCCTATCTCTCCTGTCTTCATGTTCCTCTTTAGTTCTGTCCAATGAAGGAAAAAAAAATGTTATTTAGAAGATAGGAGTTTATAGTTTATAGTTGTTTCTCACACAGTATTATGCAGCCTGTACCCTAAACAGCCAATGATATAACTACTGATATGTGGAATTATGTAGTAGATTGCATCTATTTACAGAATGTACCCAGTAGTTCTACTGCTTTTCTGCTTTTTCTTCTCTCCAAGCCTTCTACATTTTGTTACATTGAAATTAAATGTTTTTAACTTGCATGAATCGATCTTTGCATATCTTTATTACTGAATGAATTTGCATCAATATGTATGTGTGCATTAACTTTGTATGTATGCCGTATGCCTCACAAACACACTATGATCATTTGAGATTAAGTAATACAATGAGATAAAATGTTTTCCATTTCCATTGTGTTAGTTTCACGTGTTAGCATGCTACTTAGCTTTAAACCATCCACATTGGAAACAGTGAATTTTTGACCTGATAATGGTACTACATGGAAAATGAAGTTACAAGAACAGCTACTGAGGAAGACATGAATATTTGTACCAAATTTCATGGCTATCCATCTGACACTAGCTAAAACATTTCATCACAAAAAACTAAAGGAAAAGTTTGACAGTCGCCAAAGTCAGTGTTATTGATCCTCTGAGAACCAAAAATGTCTGGACAAAAGTTCTAAAATACTAAAAAATGTATTAGTGTGTCAAAGCCTAACACGGCATCCAAGAAATATGATACACATCTCCACCACTGATCTGTATGTTCCAAACAGTCAATTCCCAAGGATAACACTATTTAAAAGCAAATTACCTATATTGTGGAAAAATTATTTGATATGCAACAGAGATTTTTGGTGGAATATTCCTTTAAGCAACACTTTCTGCATCTCTTTCTGATTGTGTATGATTCTGTGTATGAATAGAAATCTGTCTCATGTTTGTAACATTTGCATCTGTATTCTGTAAAGTGATGTTTATGTATTTTTTTATTGTCACCATATTCATAGTGCACTTACTCTGCATTTTGTGCTTTCATTTAGACTTTGACCTCTCCATACCAATTACCTCATGGTGTGAGATCACACACACATAACACAAACACTGTTTTAAAAGTCAGCAGCTAACACCTGCACTGCAGCCACTGCCACCCACCTACAGCATGAAATCAGCCCTTCTCATGTGTTGTATGCAAAATCAGGCTGAATTGATGACTTAAAAAAAAAGTCATGGCTGGTTGCTGTTGTGTTTGGATGACCAAAGAGCCCCATCACCACTTTCTGTGCAAGGTGTTGAAAGGGGTGTTTGTGAGCACACCGCCCCGGGCTGGACAGTAGTATGTGTCATGGTGTGGCCTCACTTTGCATTCCTCAGTATTGTCCTTTAAGGCCTAAGGCAAACGTTTCTGCACTCACTGACACAGGAAAGCACAATAACGTGTTTCACAAGTGCCCAAGCTTGTATTTTCACAAGAACTTGAAATTTTGAGGCCTCAAAATTACAGAATCCAGGCTGTTGGCCACGTGGGAGGGTTCGCAGAGCAAAGACGTCTGTGGATAGATGAAAACAAAGAGGTTGCGCTGCCTGTGAACACGAAAAACTTGATCTTTAAGCTTGATAAAGAGGTGACAGCTGTGCTGAGTTAAGTTAAACCAACCATGCTTTATTCACCTCACAACTCCACCACCTTTAAAACATTCCTGTAAAATGTGTGTGAATACCCTTTTGCTCTCAGGACGTGTTTTTGTTTTGTCTCTCAGCCTTTATGTGCTTCTTGTAGCTCTGACCAGAGCGCTGATGTTTCCAGTTATCCCACAGTGGAAGTCTCTCATTTGACAAACAGCAGTTTTGCCTCAAGAGATCTGGTGCACTGAGAGTCGAGCCGATCCACATGAAGGCCATTGCAGGCAAATGAAAATTTTACTGATCCCACAGAACACACGCTCACTCTCTCATATGTGATTTACGCCCGCCTGTGTCGTCAATATGCTCCAAACCAGATGCACAAACTGATAACAGCGCAGTTTATCATACTTCTGCAAGTGGTTTAGCAAATCTCAGGAGAACAGTGTGTGCTTGAATACACAGGTTTTCCCATTGTTTGATATAGTTAGGTATCGTGGTTTTATTTTGAAGGCATCTTCTCTGAAGGTGATTGAAGTGAGAGTGCTCTGACTCCTGCACTGAGTTTAAATTTACAACATATCTCTTAATCACTAAATCCTGTGAAAATACATGGAAGGTAGTGGTTGCTATTGTGTAACATTAGAAAGCAGGTGATGTGTGCA
Organism: Polydactylus sextarius; assembly: GCA_016801845.1. Classification (NCBI taxonomy): domain Eukaryota; kingdom Metazoa; phylum Chordata; class Actinopteri; family Polynemidae; genus Polydactylus; species Polydactylus sextarius. The sequence continues at coordinate 5,290,603 of CM028911.1, read as the reverse complement.
CTTTATGGGGCTGACAAGGCAAAGAAAAGGACTGTTTTCCTTTCGCCTGCTTAAAGACGACAGCCAAAAAGATTTGTTTGAGTCTGTGGTTTTCAGCACAATGATGGATGTATTGCTATTAAGTGGTTAGTCTCAGCTCAGCTGCAGTGTTCTTCACTGCAGTAGTGGGTAGCATTTGAACAGACCAGAGTCTATTGTTGACACTTAACTGCAGTATCATATGACAGAAAATGACAGAGGTGGTCTTGAACATACTAGTTGGGCGGATTGTTGCAGAACAGTAGCCAAAAAAGGTGCTTGGAGCCAGGACACGTCCACACCCACGCACACTGCTTACAGACATCAGAATAAAATGCACTGCATTTAACGCATATTCTCATGCCAAGAGCTCTTAATGAAAGGCATGTCCCACTGTATGAGTCAAAGGTACCTGGCTGATGATAATAACAGACAAGAGGAGGCGGGGGGATGGAGAGGGAGAAGAGTAGAGAGTGAGAGGGACAGAAAAACATTTTTACTAGCCTGCACAGTAGATCACTCTCACCCGGGGGTGCAGTCAGGAAAGGACGGGCTGCTTTATTGACTGCTTGGCAGCTTGCTGTGAGTGGAGCGGAGGGATGGAAGATCAACTCGTCCTCTCACCTGAAAAAGTTCTAATCCAGGAAGAGTTACTGCCCTCGTCGGCCATATAAGCGCAAGTGGCAGGTGAATTTTCAAGCAGAGTGATTACAGTGAATCAGACGTTTGGACGATACAGGACCAGATCGTGTTGTGCACACTGTGAAAACTGACTGGTTGAAACTTGAAACGGGCTCGAGAAAGATGATTCATCACAGTAAATCTTCTGTGGCCTTTTGTTGTTTTTGTCGTGGTTCCATTATCATTATGAGTGGTAGTAAAAACTGCTGTTTGTGGTGCATTCATGGAAAATCCTAGTTTTAAAATTATAGAGTTTGGCACTGAGTGTTGCATTCATGTGCAAGAAACTAAAACTAGAGGACAGAGAATTAGTAGGTGTGTTAAAAAAAAAGGGCGGAAACACACAAGCAAATTCAGTTTTTGCATAACTAACTGACCCAAATGACAGTAACGCTGTGACAAAATGTAATTTAAATGCAATTACTGTTTGATTCGAACCTCCGATAATGTGCATAATATACTGAAAATAATGGCTTGAAAATGTTGCAGTAGTAGCAGTAATGTAAGTAATGTAAGTAAGAATAATTGTCAAACCATCATCATGGTTGTATGGCTGCATTTGACAATACAATTGTTTTTTTTCCCTCTAACATCTGTAATCTGTATCCATAATGTTAACACTTAGATAAGTCATCACTGACAACACACAGTTGAGTGCTCTTTTCCCCTGCTGCGGCCTGCTCAAGTCATTTCTTAACAGATGTATTTGTAAAGTAAAAGAACGCTCACTTTGATGTAGTTTTATTGCTTTTTCCTCTCACATCACCTCATAGCTTTCATATTGTTTCTCAACAAGCAGGCACATGACAGCTCACCTTTCCACCGGTAACAGCAGCAGTAATAAAAAAAACTGCCACAAAACAAAAATGTAGCAATAAAGTTAATATTCTTCATTTTAAATGCAGGAAAACTACTAAAAAGGGCAGCCTCTGGCCTAGTTTTCAAGACAGTTTTACCACCTTCTGCTGAATAGACGGAGGTGTTTCGAAACTAGAGGATTTATTTGTCATAATAAAAAATGATTCTACAGTCCCATGGTAGAGAGGAGAATTAGACAAGGAGTCAGCAGTGAAGTATTCAACTCCACACCTGCTCGCTGCTGCATCTGGGGTAATGCCCTGTTACTCAACTCTTTGGAACAGCCCTGGTTAGCACCCAAAAGACACACACAGCACACTGAGGTGTTCCAACTTGTTGGAGGACAAACAGAAAAGATTAACACCAAATAGTTGCTGCACACATCCACTGCAGGGTGGGATAATAACCCTACCAAACTGCTAAAAAAAGAAATATGTTGAGTGAAGCTCCTCCAAGTGGTTTATTTATGATCTTTAATTCTGCCCTGCAGCAAGTGTGTCTTCCTGGGAGCGGAGGTTTGTCTCACTGACTCTTTCTTGACTGTTTGGGACCTGCCAGCAAGTCCTAGAGCAGAGACAATCTGAAGAGCCCGCAAGGCTCACCATCACCCAGGCTTAATGAGAACACCCAGTGATGGTATGAAGTCATCCTGCAAGATGACACATGCAGCCACACCAACAAGTATTCACCTAGAGAGGAACATCTCTTTCCCACTGAATTAAAGTGCCTGAGGAAAATAAGGAGACTTGGAGGAATTGGTGGGAGAATTGTCACAGAAGTGTTTTCTATGTTAAAAGGTCCCTTTTCCCAAATCATAAAAACATACTTTCCCACTTACTACAAGTATTTTCTTAGCTATCATTCTCTATCATTAAAATAGTTTTAGATTCTTGGTTATGCAGTAATTAGGGTTTTTGCTGAGAGTTAGATGAGAAGATTGCACATTTACTCAAACACAAGCGCAGTATCCTGCTCTTGTGTTTGTGGGATAAATGTTCAACTATAGCCAGTAGCCTGGTAGCTTAGCTTGGCATAAAGGTCTTCCAGCAACATTTGTACAACTTGTACCCACTGCACAGAACCCTTCTAAAACCAAGTTGTCTTTGTTCTAAACTAAGCTGTAGTTTTATATATAGCATACAGAAATCAGAGTGGTAAGAGTATTTATCAAACTGTCCAACTATTCTGTCTTTGAGAGATGCCCGGCATTTATTAAATGGAAACAACATGTTTTGTTCTAACTCAATACCAAGGCCACCTAAGACCACTCTGTCTTTCCAGAAATGATGTAGTTATCCAGAATAATCCGACTGAGCTCAACTGGAACTATAGTTTTGTGGCTTTTTTTTGACATTTTATCAAAGAAATAGAAAATTCCAAATACTAAAATTGATTTGGTCTAGTGTTTGATGAGCAGTGACTTACTTGTCTGATGTAGTAAATCCGTTATGTGTGCATACAATTATCCACTGTATCATACCTCTAACGTGGCCAGCTTTCACTTATTTGGTTGCTTTGTTGAACTGCAGAGAATGACATGTTACAGTGATACTGTTGTTCTTCTCTTGAGCAAACTTGACATCGTATCAAACGCACCACAGAATGCAATGCAATGCTACATCAAATAATACACATAATATACCATGACAGAGTGACTTGCATACTACAAAGCTATTACTGAACCACTTAAAAGAGTTTCATTTCTCTTCACATGTTTCATATTGTGTTATGAGACAAGCAACCAACCATTATTAGCTAGAAGTTACAGTCAGAGGAGTCAAATAACTTCTGCTGCATCGTGTACTCACAAGTTCCCAAATTTGTAGGGTATAATGATGAAAGCAGTCTGATTCTATATGTTTACCAAAATGGTGAAGGAGACAGTCTTGAGGAAATTGAGCCAGTATTTGTGACAGTGTGATGGTGACTTGAGTTAATCACTGCTGTGGGTCTCTTTGGGTCACATGGGGGCAACACATGTCTGCTTTATGGCCGAGTGATGACAGTAATTCATGACTATGGAGTTGCAGGGGGGGAAACCTGCGCACATATAACTCAAGGATGCACGCATGCATCAAGACAAACACCACAGCAAGTCTTCCACTCAGTGAAACACATTTCACACCAATCTAGCACCCTAAGATTGTGAGAGACTGTGATGAGGAGTTTCAGGCTGAGGTAAAGAGGACAAAGACTAAGCGAGATGGAGAAAGAGGCAGACACTTTGATTTTCAGTGTCCTTTAATCAATGAGGTCACCACATAACACACACGCGTACAACTCACACACACACCTTTCCTAAACTCAGCCAAATGCAGCCACTCAGTGCAATAACAGAAGAAGAGAGAGGCCCGGGCAGGCCCAGTCTGCAGACATAACAGTAACAGAATATCAATACACAAACATCACGATGTACCAGACTCAGCAATGGTAGTCAGATTCTGTTTAAGGCAACAATCACTGTTTTGGGAAATTTTAGCCCATTTAATTGACCATTGATCATACTATGTCTTAATGCTATATTAGCATGTAAATGTAGCAGCAAACCAAGAACATTTAAAAAACTTTAGTTGTGGTTGATAAGGTATGAAAAATTAACCCTACATGTGCCTGGTAACATTTTTGGAACTTTGTAAAAACCTCAAAAATCATCATGCAAGCAAGCAATGAAGGACAATTTTAATGTGGGTGTTTTTACAGATTTACGATGGGACCGGATGATGTGCAACATACCCATCCACCGCAACTCTTCCTGCACTGGCAGTGAAAGCTGGCACTGGATATAATTATGAGGTATCTTAATTAGTAGTTTGCATTAAAGGGGTTGCTGTTCCACAGGTAGCACTGACTGGTGAACATTCCTGAACAAACCAAAAAAATGTCTGACAGTTCATCAATCAAAGCTTTGAATGTGGCCTGCAATAATAAGCAATTTCAGTTGGAAAGAGTGACAGAGCGAAGTAAAGAGAGACGACATGGCTTAATTTATTAAACACACAATCACCCATCTTCACAACCTACACTCTGCCCCGCTATAAACGGAAATATATCTGTTGCCCTAAACTGATCTTTTGGGTGCAGAGAGTGTATAGAAAAACAGACAGTGACATAAAGGAAGAGGTGGAGAAATGGCACGTCTGGCATGTATAGTGTTTCTGTAGTGTGCTCCAGCCAAATCAGTCAGCTGCTGATGAGAAATTGCTCTTTGCTCAGCCACAAAGGGAGCTAAGGTTACTCTGTGACTAATGCAGTGTCCCTCTTGTTTCCTATATGTTTTCCAACCCTCTCTCACTTCCTCTCTCATCTCATCTATTTTCCTGCTCATTTAATCTCCCTTTCGCATGGATCCTTACCTCCTCCACTCTACTATCTCTGTCTTCTGCACCTTTCTTCTATATCTCCATTGACCCTCTGTCTGGATTTACATTGAACTTTATAATGTCATGAGATACAATGCTACACCTACAAATGAAATTAAGCAGAGCTTTGCACCTGGTTGGCACCTGGTTGACTATAAGGCTCATGGGTATTGCAGAAGGGGGGACTCTTTGGAGTTCAAAGGTGTATAGAGATCTCTTTGCAGTGGGATGGAGTGATGAGGTGAACTGGAGTGCTGAGACAGACTCCAGACAGAATCAAGTATCAGTCCAAATCCCTGCTTGTTCAGATCCATCAACTCTCGAGTGTCTGGAGACATCTAAAATGTTTGGAAACTGTAAATCTTTTTGATGTTCTGCAATCTCTCTTTTCTCTTTTTCACACACATTTGTCTATATATGTGAGGACCACTAACAACTCTTCTTAAAAAAGCTAACTTTAGCTTTTAATGCCTTTAAGCAAACATTCACAGGCTAGTTAGCAAGCTAACTCCAGCAGAGGAAAAAAAAAAATCTATTGAAGTTTCTTCCAAGCTGTTGTTAATGTTGTTAATGCTAATGTTGCTCACTAAACTTAAAATAAATTAAAACTTTAATGAAACTTACAAGCATGCATCAACACCATCCTAATACTAAATAAACAGATTTTTTTAGTGTTTCTGTTCAGCTGCCCCTGTTTTAGATACTTTAGTTTACAGCTTATTAAGAATACAAATAAGGCAAAAGGCAAAAAATTGTGTGAGTGAAAAAATGTGATGAGTGATGATGATGCTTCACACATCTGTGAGTCTAAAAGATATCAGCCTCCCTGAACTTTTCTGTCATCAGGGGAGTCACAAAGTTGGCAGAAGCAGACAAATCATCGACTCTTTTCAATAACATATTAATTAAAAGCAAACACACTCAGACATGGCAGATTAATGGGACCCCAAACTAAGGCGGAGGGTATTAAATACACAAAATACAAAGTTGTTCTAATTTACAGTTGTGTTTTATGGATATCTTTATAGTTATCCAGAGAAAATATGTACAGGAAGTCCAAAACCATAATGTAATTAAATCAGCTAAAATTACATTACTTTAAAGGAACATCCTCAAAGTGAAGTGTCAAACACTCAAACTGTTTCTCATGAGTACAATAACGTGCACATACACATGATGTGGGTCAGACAACAAATATGGAACAACAGCAATCTGACTCATCACACTGTCTTTTAGCTTTTATGCCAGTTCAGACTGCTTGTAAATCAGCTCCGTGTTTTGGACTGAAACAAACCCCCTCGTCTTCTTTAAACTGCTCCACATGGTGGGATATCTGAACTGAAATGATCCCACTCCCTCCATTTTCACATATTGAACCCTTTTCTTCAGCTATGCATTATTAGATACTACTTGGTGTACATTTGCATTAATGTGCATGCATGTTACCTAACATCTCCTTTTTGATGCTATGTCTGTTCAGTATATTGACAAAATGTCTTACACAAAGTCTTGAACAAACTGAATTAAACTTTGCAGAGAGATTTCATTCCAGTATAAATCTTTTTTTCTTTTTTTTTTCCAGGAGACCTACCTGCCTGACAGTGAAAAGCAGCTCCACATCAGCGGCAGCCACAGTGACACTGCACAGTTTCCCCTGGACACACTTGAATGCACTGCTTCCATACACTGAGAGTGTGCTGCTAATGTTTAATAATTACTAGCATGTGCTCAAGAATGGGCCTTTTCACTTGTCTTACCAGCTCAAACTCCATTTTATATGCAGGATATTAGTGCAGTCACTTTTAAGCGTTGTTGAGAATGTGTGTCTGTACAGGAAGTTCCACAGCTGACGGGCCTGAGCTGAAAAGGCCCCCCACCCTGCCCTCACCCTTTTTTATATGTCCTGATTGCTACCAGGTCTGTTTTATCAGTTATCTATTATGAAGCTCTGACTTATTTAGAAATGTCATATTGAAACAGAAAATATTCATATGAGTGCAGAGATTTTAAAGTTGTGTCACAGTTTAGGATATGTTGCAACAATTTGCAGGCCCTAGGCTCAGCCAAATATGAAGCTATATGTAATCTGATCAAACAATAGTATAAAATAATAAAACAGAACAACAGAATAATAAAAATGATTATCACAGGAATACACATTAACTTAAAATGTACTCAGTTCTTCCACAGAGACACATTTCACTCTTTTATTACTTTTATTTCCCTCCGTCTCTGTTTCTGGAGCCAGAGTGAGCAGTAAATATCGGCTGGCGAACAGTCTGACAGTTTAGCTCGAAAGGACCTCTAGATAATTATCTGTGTCTGTACATGAGGATGATTCCTCTAGGCTATAAAGACGTGAGGTGATACTGGCCAAAACAGATAGATCCACCAAGAAAAATCCCCCTAAAGTGATGTTTGTAATCTGTGGAGGGTACACGTTCACATTCTGGTTCTGATGTTAAACCAATAAAGGTGAAGGGAAGGCTAAGTTCATGATTGGACATGCTGACTGTCATAGTCAAGAATAATTAAGTCAAACACTTGTTGAGTTAATGTGATGGAAAGCAGCACTTCTTGTATCAAATATATTCCACTGCCACTGGGTGAAAAGGCCACATACCAAGCTAATTGTCAAGAAACACAATGTCTGAGTGTGTATACGTGTGTGTGAATTTGTGCGATCCCATATAGATGTTTGGTTGGTGGTGGGGCTGTTTGCAGAAACTAGTGGTGTAACTTGATAATGAGTGTATGTGTGAGGTGTGTGTAGTGTGGGAGAGCGTTAAGTTTCAATCTTCTCCAGGAATCCGAGAGTTCAGCTCAGTGAGTAGTTAGCCGGGAGGGAACCTCGCGATTGGCTCAAACAGTGAAAAGCAACTTTACAGCAGCAGCTTGGGTGACAGTGTACAGTTCTCCCCTGACACAGTTGAACGCACTGCTTCAGCACACTGAAAGTGTATTACGAATGTCTCGTAATTGCTAGCATGTGTATGCATGTATTCAAGAATGGGATTTTCCAGTTGTTAGAGCAGTTTAAACACCAATTTATAAGCAGAGTGAAGCTACGTTCAGGTGTACTGCAAATGTGTCTCTGCTTGTGTTTGTGAACGTGTATCTGTGCATCTGGGTCTATGCATGTAACTGTAACCCGTTCCGTGTGACCGGAGCAGGTATAAGCTGCTGGGCTGGTCCTCAGGTGAGCCACAGAGGCAGTATGGGTAAGGCGATCCACCTGAGAACTGCCCAGGGAATTGTGGGCCTTTGTGCGGAGGAGAAAGGCAGGGCCCTCCAGCGTGTGTCTGCTGAATAAGAGCCACTTGTGCCATTTTCCACAACATACAATAACACCACCACAAAACGAACCAATCATATCAAAAGGTGTTTCTTTCCCCACTCTGTGCTATGACCTTGTGTACAAATACCTGCAATTACCACTTCCCAACCCTCCTTGACACCACTGTCAAGGCTCATTGACACTCAATGTATGATATGTATATAGATACAGGTGGAGCCACCTGTCCGTACTCGTGTTCATTTCACCCACATTTGCTCGTGTTTGTGAGGGCTGCTGCATGGACAAAACCCAGCAGTACAATAAGAAATAGTAGAAGCAGTATCTCCAAAAGTTAAAAAGATCTAGTGCCATAGTGGACGATGAAGATAAAGAAAGAATGGAAGTAAATATGTATGATCATTTATGTGCATAAAAGGAACATAGCTAAGACTTTGACTAAGCCTAAACACGTGGCCTCAGATACATTTTCAGTATATATTGTGTGAAGTAACCAATGCCTTAAACAAATTGTCCCTTGTGCCTCTTTGTGACTACAGTTGCCAGTGAGAAAACGTTGCTACCTCAAATGAAAATGTTGAAGTTTAACCTAGAAAAGACGCAGTTAGGTTATTTTCCTCAATTTGCTGACTACTTTTAATTTGTCTCATTTTCAGCTTTGCAAACTTAATGATCTGTTGCCGTGGGTGGTCCGGTTCTTTCCTAACAATGGCACAAAGTAAACTAATATTTATCTTCCCAGAAAGACAAAGGTGTGAGATTAAGTGAGAGGAAGAAAATGAGAGGTGTATTGCTTAAGGTGGAGAACTCTGATATTACTACAGCTGGTTCTTCTCACAGTGTCTCTTTGGGAAATAAAACTGAGGATAGGCGGGAGGCTGTACAGCCATAGGCAAGCGCATTCTCTGCTATTATATTTCACATGTTTCTATTTCACAGTCATGCATAATGTGTTGAAGTGCTGCAGTTGCATTTTTATACTGTCTTTTGGAGACACTTTCAGGTGTCAGGAGGAATGCTCCCTGTGATGATTTACTATTGGCTTATAAATGACAGATGGGATGTATGAGGGGCTTGGGGAAGAGTAGATGGGTATAAGGCCTGTGTAGGGGTCTGAGGGCAAGACCAGACAGATGTGGGCTGAGGTGGAAAAGGAGTCTGGGCAAAATATATCTTTGTGTAGTTGCCAAACAGCCTATCAACACCTCCGTCACACACCCTATGATGATCTTGAGATCCTCCTCCTGCTCCATCCTGCCTGTTCCTACAGCTACAGGGTAGAGTTGATGGCACAGACTGACCTTTGTTTCATGATTTTACCTGTGCAAAAGTGCCTGTCACTCATGTATAACACAGCAGAAAGCTAGGAAGAAGAAGAAAAAGGGGGGAGTGCTGTTAATAGCTGCTGTCAATCTCCCCTCTGACCTCTGCCACACATTCCTCCCCTTCTTTGCTTATTAGTCGTGTATTAGCTTTTCCATTTGTCTCTGCTCACCCCCGTTGGGTCGTGTGTTGTCGTACTGGTGTTGCGGACGACCACATGAAAACATTTCAGAGGTGGGCACAAAGGTAGCTCTGTTTTTCCAGACGCAAGGCAGCCGTGCAAATTGAAGTGTCAGTATAGATTGTGACAGCAAAAATGGCCTGAGACCAGTGTGTGTGTGTGTGTGTGTGTGTGTGTGTGTGTGTGTGTGTGTGTGCGTGTAAACATTGGTGCACGTGTGAAACCATTACCCACTCCTCTCCCCGCGAGCAAATCCACCCCTGCCTGCCCCAACCCAAACCCGAGCCAGCCAACACCTGAAGCTTATTAAACATAAATCTCCACTGCGCCATAGATGTAACTTGAAACCCATATTGACTTTTAGGGGAGCTTCATAAATCTTTTTGCTTCTCTCTTTCCTCTCTCGTCAACATTCCTTATACATCCCTCAGAATGCTGTTTCAAAATGAAAACATTTGCCACTTGGCTGTTGACAAAATGTTTAAACTTTACAGGCGTTCAAAGCAATGTCGCACAGTGAGAGATTTGCGAGGGAAATGGCAGAACTATGGATTCTGTGGTGAAATTGAATCTGTATTCATGGAAAGTGGATGGGACAGATGTCATGAGTACTTGCATATGGAGAAAATATGAAACAATCCTTTTTTTTTGTTTGACGGAATGTGCGAACTGTTCTTACTGTAGCGATGAAAGGGACTTCAGTGTTAAAGGGGAATTACTATAAAACTACCATATGTTGGGGCTTTTCAAAAAATGATATTTTTGAGTGTAGATGGGTTGGAAGAAGGTGAAAAGGAGGGTGTAGAAGGTTGTGACTCAAAAATGCTATTTCAAAAACTAAAAGGTAAAGAAAAGGTAACGATGAAGCATGAGCATGAATAAAATAAGAGTATTTTTGTTTCATTTTAATATCAGGTGACAGGTGAAAATACAATTACTTCGAAACTCTTTTGTTTACTTTTGAACTTTAACTCTTTTCTGAACTGAACTCAGATCAAGTTGCAGACTAAACAGTAAACAGTGTCTTCTTGTTACAGGAAATGCTACAGTATTTGAATGGGAACATCTAACATGATACTGCAATAAGTGAGTGTAGCCACTGTTCCAAAATGGCCTCATAAAACACCAGACAAATAGACAAAAATAGACAGAAATCTTTTCTGTGTGGCACAGTGATAAAGTTTCCATGATGTAAACTCCTTTAGCAATATCGTTCACCAATGAAGCATCTTTACATTTAGATGGAGTGAAACAAAGAAGCAATAGCATGAAAATAGTAGCAGAGAAAGTGATGCTGTAGGGGGCTGAGGATGCATTTAGGTTAAATCTGAGATGAATATATACGCAGGGAAAGAGAGAAAATCGATACCATGACTTGCAAGTACACTAAAGCATTATAATTCATTCAAACATCTGGGTGCTATTCCCATCTAAGCGAGAGACACAGCAGCAGGATGTTCCAGACCGGGGGGACCCGGTTTGAATTTGTGGCTACATCACAGGCAGCCATTGCCAGAGCCCTGGGCTTAGAGCCGCAGAGTTCATGACACGCTTCCCTCCCTGGAAAGAATGAGTGATTGCTGCCTACAGTAAAAACTGGGCAGTATTTTGATGTGTGTTTATATATGTGTGTGTATGTGTGTATCTCTGTGTGTGTGTGTATGTGTTCATGAAAGTGTCAGTGGGCAAGATTGGCAGCGGCTGCAGAGAAAGGGAATGGCGTAAAGGGAGAGCGGAGTGGAGAAGAGTGGAGGTGTTATAAACTGGAGACGTGCACAAAGGGCCCTCTGTGCAGGGGTGGCCAGTGGGTCACTCACTCACTTTGACACACACACGCACACCCATACACACACACCTTCCTCAACCTGCTGCCACTACCTTCCCCATGGGAACCTTCCATTCTGAAGCTGCCCGGTGTGAGGAGAGTGAGCTCATATAAATAACACGACAAATAAGGAAAAAGTGAGTCCAGAATAGAAAAAAATGGAGGGAGCGGAGGAAAGACATGAGGAGGAAAGAGGGGGAAATGCAGCGACAGCAGCAGCAGCAGCAGCCTGTTGAATAGAGATTTCTTCTCTCTAGCGACAATGTCTCATTGTTTTTCAGAGGAGGGGAAAGCGAGGGGGGAAAAACCGCTGGAACTGTGGAATGTATGAGTCTCATTCATTACCCCCATTTTCTCAATTTTAAAACATCTCCTGTAATAACAGTTGTGCTCACATACATAAATACAACAGTGATTTCCTTTGGCAAGCGGAACACTTATGACATCTACCCCCAACAGGCAGAGGAGACACTGAGACTGTGTACGTCTGCACAAGGGAGAAAGAGAGAAAGAAAGATGTCTGAAAAAAAACTGTGTTTATAGTCTCTGGCGTGCATTTGTGTATTTGTGTGTCTGTGGAGCGCTGATGGTTTATACAAGGAACTGTAGTCTTTACCCCCTGCAGAGTACAGACCATCTGACAAACTGGTTGGCACCCCATGCTTACTTCAGTCTGTTATGCCACAGTTGCTGCTTAATAAAAACCTGAGGCACTAAACAAATATTTTCAGGAATGAATTGGAGTAGGAAAAAAAAAATAAAAATAAGGATCCAATAAGGGGGGTGGGGTGGCTTTTGTCACTAGTTGCTTGTTTTCTTTTTTGTCTTTTTTTGCTTTTCTTGTGGAACCGCCAGTGTCAGAGTCCCTATAGCTATGTCGTTGCTTTAGTGGTTTTGTTGTTAAGAGCAGAGCCCCCTCCACAAACCACACCAAAGTGAAACTTAAAATCCAAACATTATTGCTACAGTCCTACAGCATAGAGGACAAGCGTCCTCCATTGGTCGACTAAACAAACAAACAAAAGACAGGATAAACAGCAGGAGAGTGGGAGGCAGGCATCAAGTCGATGTTCAGCTTGTTGGGACAGGCCAAGGCGAGTTTTTTGCTCTCGCAGACAATTTTCCATATGGAGCTCCACTAACCCGTAAAGATTAACTATCTGATTCTCTCATGAGAATCTAGACCAGAATGCTTTGTGATGGGAAACACACATGAGAGGTGAGATTAATGGAGAATTATCTGAAGTTTGCAACAATCCAAACAGTTCTCCTTTTACGGGGCTGCGTGCCTACTTTTCCTCTCTTCCAATACAGTACGCCTCCATTCAAGAGAGGCGGACATAAATATTTACAGTAATTAGATACATGCAAGTGAGGACAAGACTTCCATCCGCAAAACTTAGAAACAACCACTATGGTTAGATCATAATGTCAGTTTGCGGGACAGTTGCTTTGGAAACAAAACTTTAACAACACAAACTCAAACTCTCCTGCAGTTCAAACTATCATGTTTCAGTTAAACTCCATTAATCCACATTATTCATAGCCTCCTTGTTTTGAGATTTAATTGTAGTGAAAATTTAATTTTGCTCAAAGTCAAAATAAAAGCAGGTGTCAATTCCTGGCTTTGCTGGAGTCCTGCAGGTGAAGACATGCTCGCAGCTTTCAGTTTAATCAGTTATTTTTCTGGATGAATACACCGCAGATTTGCTGGGTATGTCTCTAAAGTTCAACCATTTCACCTCCTACCAAGATGTTGCTTCACATGTTCTCCTGCGGTGCTTGGATTCAGATCGCACAAAGAACAACAAATTTTGGCTTAATAAACAGGCTGACATGTTATAAAACAAAGAGACAAAAGAAAGAATAATTCGCCACTGATGTCTTACTTGATCTGTTGCATCAAGAGTGTTGATGAAACCCACCTTGGCTACAAGTTGATGCTACATCACAGAGGTCTCTATGGCTGCAGCTCACATGCTCAAAGGTTGACATAAGCAGAGGAGACACAGGGTATGTAGTTTGCTTCTTGGGGAATGTTTCTCAGAGCTTCTGAGTAGGCCAAAACACACTCAGCTGTGGTGGCTAAGCAGATGGCTGCCTGGGCTGATGCATGCCTTTGTGCCTCTAAGGATTTCCTGTTGCCAACACTGACAGGAAGTGATCTGGTGATGCTGCCCTAGGACAGAGTACAGGGCCTGTAACTGATTCTGACATGTTCAGGATGGTCACGAATCTCACGTGGGAAACAATTGACTGTGACTGGAGATAAACACTAAAAAGGAAAATTACGCTTGGGTATTTGTCATTTCTATTGGCTGCAGTAATGTTGTTCTTACATCATCTGACCACATTAAGATACCGTCTTTATTTCTCCCTTACAATTCCATTATGACAGACAGGAAAATTGACAAAACTACATGATGTATTTTGCTTGAAATTTTACCTTTAAAAATAATGTGATATTCTGTGATTTGTTATTGTCAGACCCAAAACTAAATCTGTATTGGTGTTTCTCTTGCTAAGTTTTTTTTTACATTATGATTATTATTCATGTAAAATATATTTTTTGTCCCTTTTACCTTCACTGATAGTACAGTGAAGGTAGACAGGAAAGTGGGGAGAAGAGTGGGGGACATGCAGAAAAGATTGTTGCAGCCAGAACTTGAACTGGCGATCGCTGCACGGCTTATACACCAAAAGTGGTATCACCTAACCACTCAGCTATCCAGGCGCTCTGACATTATTATTTTCTGGCATTTTATTTTTTTAGTGGAAAGAGGAAGCTTTCTGCTCATTACTTGTAAATTCTTTGGTTTATTTAAATTTTCCCACTGACGACTTAATAATGATATGGATTCGCTGTACTCATTAATGTGTTTTTAATAGGTTCTGGATAATAAGCAGAAAGGAATAACATATCAGACTTAAGATATTTATGCAGTGCTTATCAGTTTTCATGGGATTTGCTCACCATAACAAAAATATAGAATATCGCCAGACTTATCTTTATATAACGTTAATGTCTGTCTCATGTATAGAAACCTGTCAAAAGCACGGCCAGAGTGCAGAGAACTATCTGTGAACTGATAAATCAACCTGTCTCTGTGCAGACACACACAACACGTCATAAGTCATAAGTCATTCCAGTCTGGCTGTGCTGCTTAAAGAAGAAGCTCCTAATCAGGCTCAGTGTGCAGCCTCTCTCTCACACCTGGACCAGCTCCAGGGCCCGAGATTTAAAACGCTGTCAATCAAAAGCTTAAGCTCCTCTATGCAGGCTTGGGGCACCCACTTAACCCCCCTCCCAATAACCAATAACTGCACCTGACTGAGCTTGTGCCGGGACATCACCTCACCTCAGGCGAAACAACACAACACTGGCTCACCCTGTAACTGCTGACGTATATGCCAAAGATGAAGACGCAAAAGGGAGAACTGGGTTTGTTGTTTTTTTGTCGTTGTTGATGATTTGTGAGGGAAAGAGCTGGATGATGTTAGAGTGGGAAAGTGCATGGACATAGTAACACCTCACAGATATCTCCATGCACTCCCATTGCCCTCATAGATCTTGGCAGTCTGTGGTGAAGTGAGATACCGTAAGAAAATAAAACATAGGCCTCACAGTGCTGGACAGGGGCCTCTCTCACACAGTCTGTACGCTGAAGGCTGCCAGAGCAAACATGGTGGCTGTTATTGTAGAGGACAATTACATACAGTTAAAAGTATACTCCTCAGCCAGCGCCGGCCTGTTTTAAAACCCACTGTGAATAGAAGAACAAACACTGGGAGGAGCGCTTGCTTTCCCTCCCTCTCTCTCCTCCTCCTCACACACACACACACACACACACACACACACACACAGTTACACATACACACACGTGTATCCATGCATTTAGCCTCAGCCAACCATGAACTCCCAGGCATCCACTTTCACCCAGCCTGACTGTTCGTCTAGCGACCCTGCTGTCCAACGTCCAAATGGCACAATTATCTGCAATTTATGCTCAGACAAAACGGATCACTTCCCCGGTAAATGAAATTCCCCATTAGGAAAAGCAACAAGGGGGAGGAGATAAGGTTAATAATACTTTCTCTGGTATGAGACAAGAGAGGGCACAGTTGCATGCCCCTAGCCACAACTGTCCCAGAAATAAAGGAATACAGATGTATCAAAGGTCAGGTGTTTGCATTTTGTTTTTGTTTTTTTAATTCCTTAAAAAATAAAGATGAATACATCCTGGTGATCAAAGGTGGCCTTCGATAAGAGGTTGGAAAGGCTCATAATAAAACCCCTTAAGTGCTTTCCCTCCAGGAGAGTCACAGCCATTAACCTCAGGCTCATATCTCAACAAGCTATTTGAATGACTTTCTCTTAATGAGTGATGAGAAATTAAAAAGCTGTGGAAATCCAATGCTATGCTTGGATCCAACTGCATTTGCATTTGCTTTTCAGATACCCATTAATCACGTTAATGAGGCTGAAGATGTCAGTGGCAAAAAACAAGAGATCACCAAGATGTTGTTTTGAAAATGCTTGTGTGAGGTTATAAAGAGACTTGGCTCATCTCCAGCTCTGCTAAAACCAAGAAACAATAACAAAGTATATCTAGTTGACTCAATCTGTATCATGTTGACTTTGCAAACTCTGCTGAGGAAATTGTTTCAAAAGACTAGAAGTGAATGTGCAACATATTGGTTTTGTCCCAAATGTAAATGTGTTGTTCAAGTGTTATTCATGACATATAACAGTATTCCATCTTGAAAGTCATTTTTTACAAGGCACAGCATAGTTGTTCAAGCCTCCTGGATGCTTAACAGAAATTCAAAGATTGCCTTGATTTACCATTCATCTTGCTCATATGCTTGTTGGGACACGTAGGCTCTTAGCTTCTGTATGCCTGGATGTATGAATATGTACAGAGACATGCGTAAGGACACAACTAAAAGGAAAATTCCATCATTGGACTCTGTTGAAGTGTTGTAAGTAATCAGTCTTTCACTTGGTACAATGTCAGAGTGTTGCAATTCACTTCTGCTTTCCCACTTTCCATCACCGGCTTCATCCACGCTACTTCTGGTTGTTATTTTCAACACTTCCAAGAATGACTCAAACAAAACCCAGGATATGTCTGAATAGGCTGAAAGTGTTGGCATAAAGAGCAGTCGTGATAGCAATAGAATGGTAGCGGTGAAAGGATGAGATTCCCCAGTTGGGAAAAAGTGACATTCGTGCCTACAACTTTAAAACAAAACATGTATTTTGGATGTATTTTATTCTGGTCTTTCTTGGCTTCTGTTGGTGGAAACCTCAGTATTTCTTTTTTTTTTCTCCTGTAAATTTATTTGAGATTGTTTGGAATTTGTGCAAAAAGATGAGTCTTTAAAAGTCTTCTGTTGCTCATTAAAGTCATGTGAACTGAGTTTTGGCCACTTGGGGGCAGCGGAAACATTCAACACCTGTCAATACATCAATCCCTTTACATTGCTATTTACACATTTTGTCCTTATGAAGCAACATTTAATTTATTTGTGTTAATTTACTTTCCTTTCAGCTCTGTTTTAGTCACCTTGAACAGAGAGGCATATAAATGCACGTATTCATATGTTGCCATCAATGGCCCCACTATACACAAGAACACAATCGTAGACACACACACACACACACACACACACACACGGATCCCAAGGTCACCTGTGTATGACAGATTAAGGGTATAAATGGTTGCTATGTGCAGCCCTAATGACTGATCTGTCATCAGTTTTCATTAAGTGTCCAGGGTTTACTAAGGTGAGACTGTTCTGTCTGCACAGCTTGGAGTGAGACGACGGGCTGCAGATTGTGGACGAGAACAGAGAGAAACCTGGAACAGCTGAATGACCTGAACTTCCAGTAAAATAGTAAAGCAGGAAAGAAACTGCTGTTGTGTGTTTGGCATGTGCACACAGAGCCCATGACTTGGGTCGCTGGCCCTGTGTCCTTAAAGGCAAATTCCAGCAGAGTCATCATTTGGAAGAAAAATAACATGCCTCATGAATTCCAGAGTAGTCTACAAGATGTGTTGCTTTGGCAATCGTATGCTCGTCTAATCGGCAGGAAATAATTACAGATATGAAACAAGTTTGCATGACAAAAAAATAGTGGAAAAAGATTTATTTTCTTGTGTGAGCCATGTTTCTTTTAATGTTCAAATTAGAAACTGTCTTTCAGCTTGTGTAACATCGGCGGGGATGATGCAGAGACAAAGCAATTGCCAAGGACAGGAACCAGAGCCTCCAGTTTGTCACCTCAGACTGAACACACAGCAACATGAAGAGATCTTTCTCCAAAGCACAGGAACACTGCTGACAGTGTTTAGACAACTGCTTAAGTCTCCGTTTCCCGCTATAACTCAGTTCACCTCCTCTTTCCTGCACCTCCAGAAACATAGATAGAAGACAGACAGGGAAGACACAGTAAATGCAGAAAGCAAATGGGTCCACTGGTTGGATCCAATCAGTAGATGGTGCTGAAATATTTAATTTGTAAACAGGTGTCAGGAGAAAGTTCATGTATAAATACCATATGAAGTGAAAGTTTCCTGTCACTTCCTGTCCTTTTAAAAGACAAAATCTCTCTGTAAGTCAAGGACATCTACACAATGTCTGATCTGAACAGAAGCAGAGATGTATTTTTTCCCACAGCGGTGCAAGATAACACTAGTTTCGGTGAGATTATCTGAGATTTGACGAGAGCCATTTCCGTTTTAATTAAACATTAATATCGCAGGCAAATATTCAACATAAATGATTGATCTGGTTTATCACAGTCAAACAAACAACACAGATAGCCATCTGGAACAGAGACTATCCCAAAATGCCCTTTCATAACTGCACTTATAAATAGATTTGAATCAAATCCCTGAAAGAGCCAAAAAAAAAAAAAAAAAAAAAGGAAGAAAAAACAACCAATGAGTTAACATGCTCCAGGTTCCAAGAATAGGCTGTACCACTAGGTCCGGGATTGGATTTTGTGATAAACCAACCATATGGGCCGCATTCTCTATCTTTTCTGACCCGGCTGCATGTGAGCCACAATAACAAAGGCACACAGACGTGGGCCCCAGGGTCCGTTTACTCAGTGGCGTAATGTTTGTGCTCTCATGGCCCTCACAGCAGCCGAGTGCAGCCCTTATCAGGGGCCCCAGCCCAGCTCGCCACAGCCCTTTGGAAGGCTGCGGCTACACTGCAGTGTGTGCTCAACCACTGCAAACAACCCTGACACAAAGAGAGAGAAAAGAGCAAAGGGTGAGGAGGTAAAGAGAAGGATGAAAAATCAGAGGGATCTGATACCTAGGGTCTTGGTTGCTTTCCATAAAGGGGCCTCCATCCCGGTTCCTCTGGAGGGAAAGAGGAGAGCAGGGTGGAGGGTCGGAGTGCATTCCTCTCTCCTCATGCCCTGGAGGGGTGTCGGCTTTGGCTACAGAACGAGGAATGAAGGCAGGCCTAAGCCCCTGCAGACACGCAGGCCTTGGCTGGCTAATACTCTGTTGGCCTAACAGCAAGCAAGACTCTCTCTGGGGTCTCTAGGTCCATCACTTTCCCCCAGCTCAGAGATCTGAGCAACTAGAAAGGCTCTCTGGTCCATTTTTCTAACTCTACATGGATGTACTGTACAAAACCAATTTGGACTGTGGGAATAAAAGCAGTATTGTAAGAAAAGCAAGAAAACAACAAGGGGAAAGTGTTGATAGAAAACATGTTCTGCTGCGAACTGAGCTGAACTCATTTCAGTTGTTTGGTGAGTCACAGTGCCAGTCCAGCCAGGGGATAAAAGGACTGTTCCATATTTTCCATCCTCATTGCTGCTTTTTGGACATTTCTCCTTGACTGGCACGCAGGCAGGCAGGCGAGCAGCAGGCTGGCATGGCCACTGTAATTTCCAGCTCTGTCCTTTCTCAAAACGCCTCGAAGAATAGTGCTTAATGTCACTCCTAGGCCAATTGGGTCTAATTGGAAATACATCTATAAATACCTTCCAACCACAGAAGAAAGAAAAAATATATTTTCTAGAAAATAATCCCAGTACACATGAAGAAAAATCCATCATTTTTGAAGTGATGATGATGCCACTTTGAAAAGAAACAACTTCCACATCCAGAATGAAATCAAAATTTCCTCTGCAGGATTAAGTTCAGCAATGCAATGCCAGTGACTGATGCGGAAATCTTCCCTAAACCCACCAAAAAACCTGTTCCAGTTTAGTAGAAGCCATCCCACACTGTGACCAAACGAGTCCTTCCTTCTATCAGGCAGCCAACCCACCAACCCACAGCTCTCTTTTTCCCCCATGTTCTTTCTGGTTTTCCCTAAAAACCAACAGTGAAATAGGATGCAGGCCTGTGGACTGTTTTGCATTGTACCCATAAAAAGGACAGACAGAGAGATGGAGCGCTCTGTTTGGTCCCCAAAAGTAGAGGAATGTTAAGCATATCCCTAAGAAGATTAGGGGTCGCCTTGGTATAGCACACAGCTTTTCCTCGATGTGCCAAAGGACCTGTGTAGATCAAAGTGGCCTTGGACTTCCTCGTCATTAGCCATGGCTTATCCCCAAATGCTTTCACCCTCTGATACTGACCCCCCCCCCTCATTATCCCAGCACTCCCATCACTTCTTCTGGCTTTAGAAACACAGTACAGGGCTCTAGCACAGGATATGATCCCCCTTTTAAAGACCCCCTTCCTCAGTAAGTTTCAGATGTAAACAGCACAGAGCGCAGAACACATGCATCAGCGCCTGAGTCGAATGACGCACACGTTAACTCATTTGGTGTTCTACTTTTGCGAGCAGTTTCCACACATTTTATGAGCAAGATCAATTTATTTTCCAGAAATTAATCATTCATACATCCAGCATTAAAATGACTAATACCAAACACACTGACATATGGAAAATGTTATTATGTATGTTAGGGTATGTACTTAAGCAAACAGAAAAGTAAAGACTAAATGGGGAAGTTGTGGAAGAATCATTTGTTTTGATATTACTGCTTATTGTTTTTCCTATTTCTCTTCTTTTGTTTACAATGCTTAATGTGAATTTGTTAACATTCCTCCATTGGTCCTTCACCATCTGGAAGCCATTAATGTCAGGCTTTGCTTGCCAAGATGGTTATAGGCATATTTATATAGTTATGGCTCCTAATCAAAACAAAGATTGGTCACCTGAGCCAAACATTTACAGTATATATTGTTTGTGAAATAGAAATAGCGGCTTCAGAGGCGGTGTAGGTAGAAGAGGTTTTTGTAAGTAGTACACAAAGCAGTTACATGAAAGAGAAATTACTGTTCACTACCTGCCACTTGGTGACCCATAAAAAATGAATCAGTAATAGCCTGTGCTGCACTCAGTTCAACCCGGCAACATCCGTCTAACCAGGCCCCTATCACTTAAGTCAATAGAGCTTGATTAGGCGTGAAGGAAGCAGGTTAAGAGAGCCTTTGTTCCAACATTTATGAATACATTCCTCCATACTGTAAATTATCCAGCTATAACACAAGAACAACCCTGTCACACAGAGATGGATTTTTTCCTCAAAGAATAAAAGCATATAGTGCAGAGCAATTCAAGCGTTCAGTGTGTTTGCTCAGGGCGTGAGGCCCGCCATAGCAGAGCTTGTTCGGGGTTACTGGGAAGTCCACCTGAGCATGAGAGAGCTTGCACACCTGTTCTCTGTTTGGTCAACAGCGCAATCGTATCCCGGTCACACAGCACAATGCTATCGCTGCCGATCTGGAGAGCAATCCAGCGCTTATCTTTTATTGGCTCTGATTGCAGCCATTCAGGCCAATTAGGAGCCCCCCTGCTGTTCGGAGAGTTCCTGCCCTCCAGCAGCATGGCCCCGCTGCATGGCTGCTGCAGTTCCTGGACCGGGCGAGCTGGAGACCAGAGGGAATTGAGATTTAAGCAAACAACACAGAATGTCAATTTCCACATATGGATGTGTTTGTAGAAAGGAAAATGAAGGTGGAGCAGTGGCAGTTGCGACAGTACAAACCTTGTCACACTAATTAAGTAAAACTGTTTTCACAAAAATAAAGTTCCTGCTGAATGGTTTGCACTTTCTCATGGATGGCTGGTTTCAGTTAACTGTCTGGCACAGCAGCAAAAAGGTGATTCTGGCTCTTGTTTGGACTGAACTTGTAACCCTTCAGTCACAAAACTATCCAGCAGGCCACCCTGTCTCAACAACATTATACCGTGTGTGAAATCTGTGTTCAACCCACACAGCATCACTCACACAATTATTCAATCAAGCTCTCTCAATGCCCTGGTGAGGATCAGTCCTGCTGAGCTTGTGCCAGTGAGATTGAGAGAAGGCCGGGTGTTGGATTCTACAAGAGCTGCAAGTTGCCAAAACTTGCCCCGCCAAAGCCCTCCACCGTGGATGAAGAAAGCAGGATCTGGCACTGACCCTCGGTTCACACCGCTGCCCACTTTTCAGGAACCAGAAAGCAGGGAGCGGAGAGAGGACTTTGAACACACCTCAGAATACATGCACACACACTTGCTATTTCCCTTGGATAGACTCACCAGTGTACGTCACCAGCCTGGCTACGTTTGACCATTGCCGTGGTGACAATTCACAGCCCAGCCATTAACACCGCTGGAGCGCTGGAAAAATTGACACAAACCTGGCAACGTGCAGATATTGTCCACATTTGAAAATCCCAAATTAGACACAGAAAATAAAATCGATCTGTTCATGTCTGAGAGCTGAGAGCATGCCAGTGAGTGACACCAGCAACGTGCCTGATCACTGTTTGTGTGTGTGTGTGCAGGTGAGAAAGTGTGAATCAAACAAGTATCTGAAAATAGCCAAGTGGGCATGGTTCATGGAATCAGGTTAATGATTATTTTTTTTGTTAAATAGCTTTGTGTAAACTTGCTGAACTCTGCTAATATGTCCAAAACATTTTTTTTACCAAATAATACTTGGTGCTTGGTGTCAAACAGTAAAACACTGGAAAAAGAAAATGAGATTATGATGAAAACTATATAAACTATAGGATATAGATAATATATAACACACACACACACACACACACACACACACACACACACACACACATATATATATATATATATATATATATATATATATATATACAGCTTTGCCAGGCAGAGGTGAGGCTCTGGATAGATCACAGTTAAAGAAGTGAGATTCATATATATATATACAGCTGTGATGCTGAAGAGGACAAAGATGAATCTCACTTCTTTAACTGTGATCCAGAGCCTCACCTCTGCCTGGCAGAGCTGTGCAGCATCATTCCTTGACAGCTCAGAGTGCTAAACACAGAGCTGCGGAAAAACAAGACCCTCGCCAGAGTCAGAGACGACATTGGATATGAAGAGGGGATTTAGAGTGAAGAGACAGAGCTTTATCTAACTGCTAATGATGAGAGTGTCCGCAAAGTGTATTTGAGAACATGCATAGCAGAACAAAGCTGTCAGCTTAACAGACAGACATCCTGCCAAATGCTGGGTGTTTTCAGAGCTCTTGTGTCATCATTTTTCAGCATGTACTGGTCCTGAAACTGTGCTGTTGCTGGACATCATTCTTTTTAATACAAATGCCAGGAGGTGATGAACCCAGAGCAGGATTAAAGGTGCACTATGCGAGATTTAAGAAGTTAATGTGCCAGCTTCATAGTCACTGCAATGGTTAAATAACTCCTTACAGAGTGAATGAAGGGTCTCTCAGCTGTCTCTGGGCGAAAAACCACACTTGCCAGATCAGGGCAAGTGTGGGACTCAGTAATGTTGGATTCATGAATGACAAGCACCGCAACGATGTACAACGATTCCTAACAGACTTTCGAGGTAGTTCTCTCCCATTTAGTAGCCTTGTTTAAGACCTAAATTAGCGCCAACTTGTATATAAACCCAGCCAATTTAAAAAGTCATTGTAAGCCTTGCGTCATGCAAGGGCGATCAACGCACCTCTGTTTCTGATGAATTAAATGTTTTTGCTAGTTACCTAACTCTGAGACTGTAGGCAGAGCTTCATAGAGAACAAGTGACCAGACTTACATAGTGTACCTTTAAGACTGAAGACAAAGGCAATACAGCTGGTCTGATCCTGTTCAAAACTCCATTTGTGCTGAAGTACTAAGCAGATGGATAAATTGTTGTTTGTCAAGTTTCATCATGTATGTAGCTTCCCCACAACAACTGTCCTTTTTATCTATTTCTCTATACAACAGAAAAATATACAATGTAGCTTTAGATGTTAATGGATACATTTTTCAGTTCTGGAGAGATCCAGACCAACAGTTTCCCCCAGCTTCTAGTCTTTATGCTGGAAGCTATACATGTTGCCGCTAATTTAGGTCTTAAACAAGGCTACTAAACAGGAGAGAACTACCTCGAAAGTCTGTTAAGCTAAGCTAAGCTAACCTGGGTGACTTTATTTCATTGGATAGGACATGAATCTGGAACAGCAGTTGATGACACCATCTACTCCTATTTAGCCAGTTAAGACTAGTTGGCCTAATTAACACATGTAGTCATTTGTTGGGCCACACAGTCAATGGGCAGAACAAGTGAAAAAAACAATTGTGCAGAACAACTCAAAAAGTTCTTACTGAACTATTTTGTGTAGAAAACACATATAACTGACATCAGTGCTACAGTTTTATACACAATAGTTTAACATTTCATAGTTCCAAACATTGATGTTGAAATTTCAACACCATTGTGACAATACTGAGTGTTCAAACACTTTTGATTGCCATGGTTGTATATCAAAGTCAGTTACGACCATTATACTGAGGCTACCACCGAAGCACTTAAATGGCAGGGAGGGAAAATCAGAATCAATGAGATACATATGACTAATAGGGTGCTATGATCTGTAGAGTCATAGATCTACCCCTCTACTCATGGAAATTATTCTTGGATTGCCTTGAGAGGCAGCCAAGCCACGCAGCAGTCTCTGAAAATCAAACATGCTGGGCACAGTACATATGAAAGTCTTTATGCGACCCTATAGTGTGCCTCAGTCTTTGTTTCATTCACCCCTTCTTTTCTTGGTTCTCCGTGTCTTGTCATCCTCGAGGCTGTCTAAGCTCTGTGGTTTTGGCAAGTTGGTGCAGAGATCCCAGTAGTTCCTGTTGTGGGGAAAGAGACTATTACAACCCCACACTGCTACAGTTCACAGAACAATTATCATAATTATCATTTCACCAAACAGGGCAATGATAATCAGCGATGCTGCTGCCATGGGTTTTGAATGTCAGTTTGATTTGCCTGACATGTTTCTATTTTGTAGTCTGTCTTTAATTTCCTCTCTTTTGTGTATCTAGTTGTGGGAAGTAGTGACACTGCCGTTCACAGGAAGAGTACTGTGTTGGCAGATGAGTGGCCACTGTGAGAAATTTATGAACCAACCACTTTCTAAACTGATATACAGAAAACATGAAAAACATTAGATAGAAAAACAAAAAGTGCAGTTGAGCTGTCAAATGCCAGTTCTTTTTTTTCTTTTATTTTCCTCTACACATCTGGTAGTGCATATAATAAAACAAACCCAGTTCATGCAAAGAGAAAAATAAAGAACAAGAGATTAATGAGCGGGGGAAGAGAGCAGGAAGAGATGAGGCGTCCACTAGTCTCCCAAGCAGAGGAAGGACGGAGGAAAAAGTGAAGTCAATAATAGTTTATATTCGGCCAAGACAATGCTCACATCCATACTCCATCTCCATGCAGCCACTCTTTGCTCTTAGCCACAGTGACTGATGGAAATGACTGTGACTTAACCGATATGTGGCGCGGTAAGCATTAGACACCAGCGTGTCTGCCATGGAGAGTCAATATGCCGCCAGGGGTGAAAGGTCACATCTGAGCATGGGGATGGGAAACTGCCACAGCAAAAGGAAGAGGGATAAAAGAAATACCGATGCATAGTGGTTATGTATTTACTGGCAAAATGTAATAAGAAGTAGTGGTTTGAGAACAGGATGAGATTCTAAGTAGAGGTTTCATTTTTATGTGTGATCATATTTCCTCTGTGATTTTTGGCCTGCTATCTGAGTCAAATCACCCTTAATCTTCTGGAGGCAGCAGCCATCTTGTTCAGATACAAAATTCAAAAACCTCAGATTCACTTTTTCGTGGGATTTCTCAGAAAGATACCAAACTTACCTAACACAACAGGTGACAATGTTACAAATATCTGTTGACAATATATGTCAGTATAAAATCATAGGATTTTTTTTTAAATCAGTTAATCCAGATGTTCATAATGCTGTTGCTGTTCACACTCCAAAATGTGGAAGGTGAGATATAATATTTATTCTTTTTTTTTTTTTTTTTAATTTACATTCCTTAGAGCTTAATGTGACACTGTGGCTTTAGCCCAAACCTCCTCAGGAAAGGAAATAGTGCAGAGGAATACCACAGTCAAGATTTATACATAGACACACACACTCATTATTTAGCAGTAACACGAATTTAACATCACATCCACCACCCTCACCCATTCCAAACTCTTCCACTCACTCACACTACATTTAACAGCGCACTCTTGCATACTTGTGGCAGCTCTAAGTCCCAGTGAAGCCACATTTCCTTCATTAAGATATATTTCACTAGCACAGAGTTCTGGCTGCAGCCTGTTTCAATAAGACCCCAACACACTCACCCTCACTCATTTATCACCATTAAGGAAGTGCAAGGGGGCCGGGACAGGTGCTGAAACCTGCTCGTGGAAATTTCCCTGGATTTTGACACAAAACACCTTTGCTATCAATATTTTGAGCTGTGTCTGAAGTATTTACGATGCTTAAAGAAATAATAATGCAGTGGACTACAGCAACAGCAGGACCACCATTTTCTTCCTCAGTTTCTTTTATTTTATTACAGACCTGTATTAAACTGTATTTGTACTCCAAACCATTAGACCAATGGAAAATATTTTAATAGCAGCTTAAAGTAGCCCCTATAACTCCATTTTAATTATGTTGCTGAATTAAATTCCACAAATTTAATACCTCAAACATTATGAAGTATGTGTAAACATTATTTGACTGGGGTCTTTACTGGGCTTGGAGTTGTTACCTGATCCTA
Organism: Polydactylus sextarius; assembly: GCA_016801845.1. Lineage (NCBI taxonomy): Eukaryota > Metazoa > Chordata > Actinopteri > Polynemidae > Polydactylus > Polydactylus sextarius. The sequence continues at coordinate 5,263,952 of CM028911.1, read as the reverse complement.
CTCTCAAACTTTCAAAAACAGCAAGCAACCTGGTTTCCATTTAACCACTTAATTTAACTACTTAATGGTTCCTGAATGCCTTAATCACCACAGCTCAAGATATGTTTCTCAGTTGCTCCCTAAGAAAACAAACCTCTGACTGATATTTGTTGTCAGGCGTTTAACTTTAAATCCAACTTCAGAATAATGGGCTCCGGCTTTTCAAGTACTGACGATTGAAAGGATTCAGAGGTGTGGTGCATTTCAAGGCGGAGCAGCCTGAAACATCTAATATGAAGAGCTCATGTTGCAACTTGCTTCTTGTCTTAATGCTTATTATTCAAGAATGGAAGAATAATTTCATTGCTTTGTTGTCTTCTAGTTGATGGGACCTGCAGAAAAGTCTAAACTTGCTGTAATACCCTGAAAGACAGTGAGTGTATGTATGTGTGCATATATGTACGTACATGTTGGTCTATTGTGTATGCAGAAATGCCTCAGGGTTACTTCCTAGGCCGAATGTGAGGAATCTACCATCGCCCTCTCTATGTGAATGTGCATTCAGTGTCCCTCCTTACCTGGCCCAGGTGTGTTCTCTGCTGACCCCCAAGGGGATGGAGGACATAAGTCAAAACAGCAGCTCTTTAGCTTCTTTAGATGCTCTTATTCATCTTGACACAATGGTTTGTAAGAACATTGATCTATTAGTGCTGGCTGTAATGTGTTACAAAACTAATGTAATTACAGTAATATATTACTTTTTGCTGTAATGCAGTAATGTAAGACATTATCAATAATTTTTCAGTAAAACTATGCTTGTTACATTTCCCAGTAACATGCATTGCAACACAATGCATTTTCCCCAAGTAAAACAACTACTTCCTGTAGCAGGTCGTCAGCGTTGTGGTTGAAGACGGTCTGAACAATATGTAAATTAGGATGTGTGAGCTCTAGACGAGGAATGGTGCCCACATGTGCGACATGTTCTGTCTGCTCACCTGAGGCCTCTGTCAGTTCAAGAGACCGGTTCGACAGATACTTGTGGCATCCTGGATTGTCATTGAACAGTTCGTCATCGTTAGAAATCGTTTGTGTTTTTTTATATTACCGACAGTCGCAGCCACTGCAAACTGAACCAGGTGTTAGCTGTGTTACTCCTATTGTGTTGTCTTGAGTTTTCTTGTTGATCCTCTTATTTGATTAGATTTAGCACATAGCAGCTTAATTAGAGACCTCTTTCCTTTTGTTACATTCATTTTAGCTTCTTTAGAGTAGAACCCCTGGCCCTTTCTGTTCTCTATTGATTGTTTGCAATGTGTTTGTTTACCTCCAATAAATTGATAACCTCTGTTTAACCACAACAGCTGTTTTTTATATTACTTCTCCTTTTCTCTGGCTGGCAGTAACAGTCAGAGAGAAGGACAAGAACATAATAGTCAAGCACAGTCTTTGTGCAAACTACATTTATCATTTTAGTAGCACAGTCCTGCTTCCGCAGTTATTTTGGTAAAAGTAACCCAGAAGTAATGTAATGCATTACAACTTAGAGACAGTAATATTGTAATGTAACTGTAACAGTAATTAGTAATCTATAATTTATCACATTTTGGAGGTAACTTGCCCAACACTGAGGGCTACCTATAATGGTATGACAGACTATCAAGGCTACATAGAGAAAAAAAAGAAATCCGAAATTTCGGGAATGTCATAATATTATGAGGAAGGAGTTATAATTTTGGAAGAAAAAAATAATGACAATGCAAAAATCTTCTGCAAAATATTTGGAAAAAATGTGAACTGCTTTTATTTTATTTTTTTTTTTTAAATAAATCATTACCCCAAATCTAGCTGACCTATAGACTATTATATACTTCATACAAGCTTCCAACTGCAGATAACATGAATCTTGATGAAGTGCATTCATCAAAAACTAATACAGGAGCCTTCTTTTGTGGAGCCACACGCTCACATCTGTTAGAGCAGAACTAGAAGTTACCGCAGTAGTCTATGAAAAGCCACAGCCAATATCATGAAACATCATAAGATCAATCACTTACCCCAGTACCGCACTTTTGTTGTTTTCATATGTGCGGGATGTTTCAATGCAAAGAACTTACGGTGAATACGTCAGGTAAGGAAATGGTTTAAAATGTACAACCGATCACATGTGGTAATGTCCAGGGTAATTTGAGATATGAAAGAAAAATCTGATGCTGCTGCTGAAGGTTCCCCATTTTAATAAAAGAAATGTATTGTGTTGCGTGATTTTTAAACATTTTAAATAAATAATTCAATTGAATTGCTGCCACCAGGTGGTGCTTGTCCTGTTTGTGTAACTGTCAGTGTTTGTTCTCCGTAACTGGTGGTCGACCTTCTTTTTCTTGATGCCTTGAGAGCACATTGTGGATCCAGGTTAAAAAGGATCTACATCCATCCTCGTTTGAAATCACATATTGAGACATCAGCTGTAAGTATAATTTAAATAAGATGTCTGCTTTAGAGCTTATATTTTCTGTGAATGATTAGGTTAAAACATGTATCTGTCTGATGTTATTCAGTCTCAGTTGTGTAACCTGTCACAAGTTCAGTAGTCACGTGCAAAATATACCAACGAAACATGATGAAAATGTACATTAATGACAAATGACTATTGCTTTCTGATTTTCTATTTTTCAATTCAATACTTTGAAATGGATTGGGTATTTTTAATCTCATGATTATGCTTTTTTATTGGATTATTTCATTATGCCTCACAGTTTTGACTTTATTATCTCATGATTAAGTTACGATGGCATATTAGAGCCACTTTGAGAGAAAAAAAAAAGAAATTTAAAAATTTGAGATAAAGTCATAATATAATCATAATCATAATAAAGATCATAATATTTTAAAGCTTCAATATGCAGGAAAAAAAAAAAAAAAAAACGTGATAATATTTCAAGAATGAAAAAGAAAAACCCCGAGGCCTGCTGGGGTCGTCCAGCCAGCTAGTCCTGCTTTATTGCTCATCTCCCGGGCCTCACTCCTCCTCCTGTCCAAGCAGCCATGTAATGAAGCACTAATGAGCCTGTCACTCAAACTCTTACTTATTCTCACCTGAGAGACACAGCAGTAGTGAAAACTAGAAGGGCTGCGTGTGGCGGGAAAAGAAAAAGAGCTTCATCAAGGGAATACAACATGAAGACAACAGTTACATAGCTCTTTCTTTCAAGATGAAAAACACTAAAAACATTTTAGCCTGTGGACATAATAAAACTAATAAAAGTATTGTTTTAGATTTTACTCATCCTGCAGAAAAAAGGTCTTGTTTTCTTTTTGTGGACTGTTTTCTCATCTAAATAAAATCATGTGAAAAGTTTTAAAGGGGGCAAAAGTTGTGTGTGGAACTGCTAACAAACCTGTCAAAAGTAAAAAAAAAGAAAGAAAGAAAAAAAAAGTGGAAGAGGCCAAGTAAATGAAAAGTAGCGCAAAACTGTTTAAATGTGCTTAGTTACATCCCACTCATGCTTATCAAGATAGAGTAAGTTCTGTGGACTGTATGAGCTGCATCTCTGCCACAGTGTGGAGCTACTGAGCTAGATTCTCCTGCGCAGAGAGAGAAAATGATTTTAATGCAGGGCAGGGAGGGGAGGGAACAGCCAAGGAAGAAAGAGAGAAGAGAAAGGAGGGGGGAACAGTGTACAGTCGTCTGCCAAAGCTGGAGATCGCCTGATTAAAAGCATGTGCTGACCCCCGATTCCCAAGCCATGACAGACAGATCGCAGCAGATACACAGACATGAACAAAGAAGCCAAGACCTCCACATACGAACACGCACGAGCATGCTATAGAAGCACACATTTGGCAATATATGTCAGGTATGCATAGACTTGCAGACAAACATTTGGAAATGATATAAATAGTGATGGAGACATTCCGGTGTGAGTTATTAAAATTTCCATACTGTACCTCTATAGCAACAGCCATTGATATAGAACCAATCATTCATGTATGAAATGGAGCTAAATGGCCGTCTTTGAAAAAGCTCCACTCAGACTTCTTTCTTTGTGCAGTGATTACACACTGATCATGTCCTTCTGTTTGAAAGGTTAGTTAATGATAGCAAACAGACTCTCGAGAATCAAGAGTGGAGTTAAAAAAGGGAAAGGTGGGTGTGTGTCCCATGTAAGAGCATCACTGGCCCATGACATGAGGAAATTAAGCGAACCAGGCGAAAGCAAACAGAAGCAGAGAAGCTGAGGAGAGGATCAAGATCCTGAGAGAACAGCAAAGTTCGAACACGGAGAGAAAAATATACACTGCACAGGCCTTCACATAAAATAATATCTCCACAAACACGAGAACTGGGCAGTAAACTCGGCTCTGAAATGACAACATGCAGGGAGTCTTTTGTTCTCCAAGTGGTTGGCTGGAATGCCAATGCTTTGAAGCTGACAACTGACGAATCCAGACAAAAGAAACAAATTGAGGGAAAAAAATCACGACCTTAATAAAATAAATTTATATTTTTTTTCTTTATTTAGACTTTGCGTGCGTTTTCTGTTTCATTGTGATCTTTCACCATGCTTTTGGTGTGGCCTGGCTTTGGAATATTAAATATTTATCCAACCCTTGGAACGCATTGCTCCGTCTTTTCTCACTGGTGTAGGTTTCAAAAACACACATGCTGACTAGTTTACCTCTAACAAAACATTTTTAAGGGACGTTGGGAGGTGGTACACGAGCGTAAAAATACATCGATCTTTATATGTCAACGCCGCCTTGACACAAAGGGGATTTCAAACAGCACAAAGCATTAGACAACAGTAGTGCAGTGTCCATATATGAGATGTCAACTGGTCTGCACTTGGAAGAGGTGGTCATGCTTTTGGCTGCCATGTTTGTCCGGTTCCCTTATCTTTTTTTTTTATCTGGCTCTTAGAACTTGCTGCCAACAGTCTCAGAGACCGTTAGACACCCCCCTCCGTTGCAGACTATTTATGTTAGCTGTGATTAATAGCCTGTGCATTTGCAATGAGACATACGCATTGATTGAGAAGTGGAAAAGGATGATTTGTTTAATGTGAAAAAGGAATGTAATCCACTCCCACTGCTCTTGTGACATTTCAGTCGTGCAGCACATGCACATGAAGAGGAGGCCAAGGCTAGCAGCCTGCATGCTACATCTGCAAACAAGCTCCAGCCAGCTGTGTAGTGTATAGATCCGAAAACTCTTTAAACCTTCACGTCTCTGTTCATTTGTCAAAATTAACATGGAAACAGATTAGACATGCATTTGTGAGAGCTGGAAGATCTGGGAGGATGTTTTTCTTTTTTTCTTTTTTTCCCCCGAAACCTTATGTTTCCACAACTGGAACTAAATACTTCAGGTCTCCATTTGTTGTCAGGGCACTGTAATTTTGTAATTAATTAGTATTTTACACACATTAAGGAGAGTCATGTTTCACTGAAATGAAAACACATGTTGAAAGTAAAAGGCATTTAAAAAGCATGTTTATATCAGTTTGTGATATATTTTTTCCTATTTCCTGTTCAGTAAAGGCCTAAAAACAAACCAGAGACATCTGTAAGAAGTGATTTTATTGGCATACTGAATCTAAGTGTGAAATTGCAACAGCCCATTTCTCCTGTTCAGAAGCCTTGCTCAATCGGTTGTGTAAACCCAACATTCTCACAATTATGTTTCGCCATGATGGTTGGGCTCACCTGTCCCAGCATGAGTTGTGCTGAGAATAGTGTGTCGCGGTAAAAGATGAGCCACTTTTATCTGGCTCTGGGGTTGCTATAAATATTTTACTAACACATTGCGTTACTATGGCTGAAAGCAAGTAGTTACCAGAGGCATAGAGCAGAATTAATTGCAAGGTAGAGCTGATTCTCCAGGACAAACCGTGCTTCAACATGTTAAGTTAAAAAGTGAAAGCCACCACATTACCCTGTAAGATAATTCTCAGTTTTGCAGCTGCAGTAGTGGCTGTCTTTGTGTGTGTGTGTGTGTGTGTGCGCGCGCATGTGTTTATGTGTGTGTGTGTGTAATGCTGGAGCTGTAGTGGTCAGTGCAGCTGCACTCCACACACCAGCCCCCCTGATGGCTGCTTCGCATTATGGTATTCCCTCATTCCCCATTGTGAAATTTGTTATCTATCATGTGACTGCCTGGGTTCCATTAAAGCTCACACTTCCCTCCATCCTTCCTCCGTTTACCTTCGTCTCTACATCACTCTCCCTGCCATGGAGGAAGGTGGGGGTGATGCAGGATGATGACAGATGGTGTTTCTCCCCACATTTACGGATCTGGACTGATGTTTATTTGTGCAGCAGCAGACTCAGCGGGAGTCTGCCCTTTCCCTGTTAGCAGCCCCCATATATAAGCATAGATGCATGTGTGTATCCATAACTGAGTGACCCAAATTCCTTCACATATGCAGAATATCCATCTCTGTGTGTGCCATATCTATCACCAGTGTGTGAAAGACTGATTAAATACATTAAACGACATCAGTATGTAGCCCAGCCTTATCTGTGCAGCTCAGTGCAGTCATACAGCAGGTATGTAGTAATGCACATTTATGATAACTCAAATGTGCACAAACCATATTGGCCTCCTTGGGCCTGATAACAAGTTGGCGCCACGGCAGACCTGATATCACATGACAGGGTGAGTGATTGTGAGAGAAAGAAAGAGTCTGTCAAACATAGGACCAAACAGATAAGTCCACCTCTCAGCTAGACCTCCATCGTTCACTCTGACACTTTATCAATCCCAGCACCCCATCCCACCTCCTGTTATCCTCCTTCTGCTGCCCTTGCTCTCCATCTCCCTCTTCCAAACCCAACTCCTAGCTGGGGATGACCACTCAGTTGAAGCTGCAGCTCTATCCCAGAAGCCCGGCTTTAGAACTGCTCTTTTCCCCCTAACAGGATGATGGAGAGGGGTTATCAGCCCAAACGTCTCCCTTTTCTTCCCGTCATCCACCCAAAAAAAAAAAAAAAAAAAAAAAGGCCTGGGAAAGGAGACTGGCTGGAGGGATTGAGCTGTTACTCTGGTTTGAATAAAGCTGAGCTGTTAGGCTGATGGTGGACGGCCTGTTTCTCGGTGAATGCTCCTGTCAAAGTGTTGGACTGAGCTGGGGTCGAACATTGATATCACTCAAGTGAATGTATTGTGCTTGTTCAGTATGGTATTAGTCGACTTTAACAGTAGCTATAAAGCACACTCATCCATCTGATGACAGTTACATCTCTCAGACCTACTGTGAAGAATGTTGGGATTATTGCATTTCAAGATAAAATACTTTTTTACACGGATTCTAATGCAACAGTCTCACCGCAGCATAAAAGAAGACAAATAGCAAGATGTGGAATGCTAGTAACCTCAGTGAAATAGTAAGCTTTAGTGCAGCAGTTGATGTGTAAAGATAAAAAAGTTTTGATGTTTCTAAGCTATCATTTCTGAGTAATTAGCTCCTTTGTTTGTTAGATCACTCAACATGTAGGGGTCAGGCTGTACTGTGGAAAAGCAAAAGTGAAGTCCAAGAACAACCACCTCCTTGTGTTCACAGACGCACGCATGCACACACACACACACACAGGTCGCCCAGCTGTGAAAAGAAGCCAAAATACACTTAACTAATCTGCTTGATCTAGCAATTTATTGACGATGAAAACTTCAAAAGCACTGAAACTTGAGCCGCATGCGTCTCCTAAACCATGGCCAATGCAATTTCCACTGGCAGGCAGGGGGAGGGGTGGTGGTGGATGGGGGTAGTTATGGTGTAAAAGACCTGACCAGTGGACGGAGCTTTATTGGTTGCATGCATAAAACTAATTCACCCTCGATGACAACCCACAGCGAAGGGGAGAAAGACGAGATGCATTCTTTTTACCCCCCTCCCTCAACTACCTACTTTATTAGCTGGCCTCTCTGTGACAGAGCTATTCATTCTCTGCCCTGCTGTACCCTTTCTCTCTGACACACACTACCCACATTGCCCTCCTTCCTCTTCACATACATACATCCACACACACGCATGCACACACACTAACCAACCCAAACATGTTATATTACTGGCTGGGAATTTATATCGCTTTCACAGTGAAAAAGCAACTACGCCTCAGTCTGGGTACAGGGCTCCATCGCTCATGTGCACAAGCTGCCCTTTATGGCTGCACAGTAGTGAGGCCCCTCGTGCATGTCAAACTCAGAATACACTCAATGTTGTGACGCACGCACGCACACACACACACACACACACACACACACACACACACACACACACACACACACACACACACACACACACACACACACACACACACACACACACACACACACACACACACACACACACACACACACACACACACACACACACACACACACACACACACACACACACACACACACACACACACACACACACACACACACACGTTATACACAAGTTACACAAGTTATAGCAGGGCCATCCTGAATTATCTGTACCTTGTACCTTTGAAGAAGGTGTCTTTATCTAACTTTCCTGTATATTAAAGACAGGACAGGAGAATAAGGATTCTGAGCATGAAGACAGCAGGGTATTTGTCTTAGTTAAGTAATTTATTCCTACAGTCTGGAGCAATAACTTATCACAGTTCAAAGCTAAACAGCCAGTCATTAGTTAGCTGTACCTCTCCTTGCCATCACTTACACGCTTGATAGGACCATAACTCTTTAGTCTGAGGAGTAAAAGTAAAGACATGGCATAGCTAGCAGGAGCCACTGAGTTTCAATTGCAGTAACACTCCTGTCTGATACGCAGACCTGCCACTGTAGCTCCATCTCTCCCAGGGTCACTCTGAAGGCCAGGAATGTGACCTGCCGCAGATCTCCCAGGGCTCCAATGAGCTCCACATTGTGCTGAGGTTAGGTACCCACGGGTCCAGCTGGGCTTCACTAGCAGTCCTGCCTCCAGCAGCTCTGCAGGCCTCTCATGTTACTCTGATTTTGGGTCAGCGCAGCCCTCCTGGTTCCACTTAGAGCCCTGTTTCATTATTTCAGATTTATCACTGCCATGTTTGCCAGTTGCCATGTTTTCCTTCCATACATCCTTAAGTGTAATTCATAGCATCAAACTAAGTCATTTTAAAAGACTGAGAGTTGGAGTTGTTCCCAGGCTGGACGGATAGGGACTCTGGGGGCCACTGGGTAAAGTGGTGGAGTGTTGCCCAAAGAAGAGAGAGGCCAGTCCCACTGGAGTAGACATTACTGGATATGTAGCGAGTCATTGCGATGCCTAAGGGTTCTGTCTGACTGCCTCTCACACCCTCCTCCCAGCATGGCACTGTGCATGGCAGACCAAGTCCCACAGGGCAGCACTACAGTAAAGTAGTGTTTATAAAACTGCCAGCTTCTCATTCTAACTCCCCCTAATTGTTTACCTAAACGAAGCAGAACACCATTATTATATCATTATCTCATCTGTTGGTAATTTGCAACTGATTAATGCGAAGAGCAGAAACTCACAAGGCTCCTATGAAAAAAATTAAACTGCTCTGGACACAGATAAATATCAGTGACAAAGAAAAAATGAGCCATTTTACCACTCAGTACATCTATACAACAGTAGGACTTTGCATCTAATCTTTCAGAGTCCTCCAGGGACCATTTAACTGTTGTGTTCTTGTGGCGGAAGCTCTCTGGTGGGGGTGTGGGGACAGGAGGTTTGGAACTGGGATAGAGCAAGTAGGGAAAGAAAGCTGGGATTCATCCTCCATTACCATAATAGAATTACCGCGGTGAACAAAGCAGGCATTAGTGCACCCATGGTGGCATTTGGAGAAGATCCATCTCTCTTTCCTCTGCAGGCCGGCCCTCGATGTTTAAAGAAAAAAGAAAATCTAGCCTTTGTTCCCCCATTTTCACGAGCTTTGCCAGACTGCAACAAGGGTCTCGACTGACACACATGCACAAAGACCTGCACAAACACACACTGCATGCTTCATGCACATTTGCTCGTGTGGTGTAATGTGCGTCAAGGCCGGTGCCTCAGCGTTCAGCAGGCAGCTTGACCTGCCCATCAGAAGGGATTATATCTACATAACTCTAACAAAACACTGTCAGCACCCTGCCCCTCCTTCATCCAGCCTTCCTCCCACTTCTTCTGTCATCCAGCTTTTCTTCCTCTCTCCCTCTCTCTGTCCTCATCACTTTAACCTTTCAGTTCTTCCCTCTGCTTCTTTTTCTTTTACATGTCTGCTCTACTTCTTTTGTCTGATGTAATTCATTTCCAGCATGCCAACATTTCTCCCAGTAGTGTTGCATCAAATATCACTCAAATTGCCCAGAGAGATCAAGTGCGAGTGTTAGTGAACGGTGACCTCTAAATACTTATCACAAGTGTTAACTTGGCATACCTGAGAGATTTCCCTTCACACACCCACACATACACATACACACAAAGCTACGTGGGCCGTGGCTATAAGGGAATAGCTGCTATGCTGATTCCCTGATTAGGGAGCATGCAGTAGTGCTGGTGTCAGATTGTCTCGGTGATAGAGGAAACATGGCGCCGTCATGCACAAACACAGTGAGCTGTTATGAAATGGACCAACAACTTCTAGTTGGCTCTCTCCCTCCCTCTGTCTCTGCCTCTTTCGTGGCATGACCCACTAACACACACCTCAGCCAACAAGAAACACGCAGCAGACGCACTGGAATGTGATTCCTTTCAATGGGATTCTACAGCCTAGTTAGCGTCCTGGGAAAATAAAATCATATGCTGACCCAACTTGACTGACTGAACTAATGAGATTTAAACTGCAACTTTACTGAAATGTATAAGAAGCATTTTTAATTTAAAAAAATAACATTCACCTTTCAGTTCACCTATGATCACAAAATAGATTATAGCACAAACAGTGCAAGATATTCAGCTTCTAATTCATGTATAGTACACTTGGTCTGAGGAGTCTGAATTTCTCAGACTCTACTATACAAGTTGCAGACCGGCTGCAGGAGGCCTCATTGCCACACATTTTAAACATTTCCCAGTCCTCTGCCACCCCCCAGTGGAAACTTTAGCAAAGAACTGAGCACTACACTGATACAAAGCAGAACATACATCATGTTGATAGGACTTTATTACAGATAGTATATATGAATTAAGGTTTTTTTACTATCATGAAAGACACTGACAGGCATTAATCAGGCCAGAACTTTAAAACAAATGCATTGCTAGTTTTCTGAGGATTTATTACTTTGTTTGTGTCTTGAGCTGTCACTGAAACTGACACCTCCGTCCATATTTTTTACTTCAAGCAGCTGTAAACACTCCTCTATTCCCATGGTATGTTGCCTTGTGGGAAATAAAACATTCAAAATCTCTTTGTCATTCGTTTACTCTGAATGTAGCCCACTATATAGTCAAGATATTAGAATTTGTAAAACACAAAAGGGACGCTGCTTGTCTCAAGTGAACACAAGCAAGAATGGCAGCCATAAACCAAAGCTGATGGCTTTGTAACGTGCACTAGAAATATGACTAGTCTGTGATGAATTTCCATCTCAAGTTAACAGTGCAGCGGATGTTTTCCTTTTAAAACCACTGGAGAAAGACTGAGCCTGGACCTGCTTCTCTCTTGGTAGTGTAGCACGTGCTTATCCCCAGGAGTGTAGGCCTGCACGGGCCACAGAAAAACAGCCTACTGCTCCTGAGCCTCCAGCGTCCTCCACAGCCCCGCTCTCTCACACAGGCCCAGTGTGTCCGGTTGAACTACACAGGGAGGAAACACACATACTCTGCTTGAATAGAAACGAAAACACGCAGCTCTGTGAGAGACCCAAACACAGCAGGATAGTCTCTCTGCACTCACAGGAAAGAGGCCAGGGTAGTTAAACTGGGATCACTCTGAACATTCGTGCACTGAGCACTTATTCATGGATGCAGAGGCACATATACGACCTCAGATAAACACACATACATGCACATATACACAACCAACAATACAGGAAATGGGTCAGCTGCGGTACAGGTATCCTTTACATCCTCTCCTGGCTCCCACTGTCCACCGATGAAAGGGAACACCACCGTCTCTGCAGCCCTGGACCCGGCTGGCCGAGCGGCTTATAAGAGGCCATTTCCTTCATAATCATCCCTGTCTTCCCCTGCACTAATCTCCCAAAGGACAGTGGCAATTAGCTTGGGGAGGGCCCCACTGTAAGGGGCATCTATAGCATCTCTGGTACCTAATGTCCGGTCGGTGAAACAAATAAAAAACACAAGTTTTTATGATCAACCAGAGTCATAACTGAGATTTCTGGGTACCCTAATTTCCTCTTGGGTCTGCATATAATAGGCTTTGCATAAATTTTTCTCTCCTCCTATACGACTAATGTTTTGTTAAGCATTTCTTAATTACACCTCTTCTTTCTTCATCTGTCGCCATCTCACGGTTTTGTTGTTATTAATTCACTTCACAGCCTTTAATGGGATCTCGCTGCTACATCTATTTGCTGTTTACATATAAAAGCACACGCACATGCAGTCACAAAAGGGTCTGAATGTGGTTTAAGCTTTCTCAACAACAGTTGGGGAAGAAATCTTTCAACCATGTCTTCATGGCTTGTTGACATAGCAGTGAGGATTTCCTATTATACGTGGCATTAATATCATCAGATAAACCTCCTACTCCCAGTTTAGAAATTTCCTCCTTTGGGCCCCCACTGTCTGCGAAAGCTGTATCCTTGTTTGTGAATCATTTGTCTCTTTCTGATTCACATTAACCCGATCATTCTGTGGGGATTAGTAGGGTAGAATCGTGTAAAAACCTGTGCAGGAGCTGCAGACACACTGCCTTAAAAGACAGAGGCAGCTCCATGCTCCTGACACAAAGCACTCATTGATTCCTCTTTTTGCTTTTGTAAATAACTGTGCTGACCGCAACATGCACGTGTAGAAGCCACAAAAGAACTGTTATATAGAGATAGCGGGAGTTTTTTAAAAGATTATCCTGTCTACAAGTCATTACCGGGCCTCGATAAGAGTTTGTCATCGCGTGGTAATGTTCCAGAGTTCCTGTTGTTCCCCTATTCTGCCCCCTGTCTAAGCCCTCGTCCCCACTTTACTCCGTCTCACTGTTTCTTAAATGGGAACAGTGTGGTGTTGTGGTGAGGTGAGGCCATGGTCTGCTGAACACTGTGACATTCATCTAAATGGAATCAGATAAAGGTGGGGGCCTGAATACCTTCAACATAAACATCACCTGGAGCCCCCAGAAGGGGCCTCAGCGCTGCTTAGCAGCCAACCTCTGACGACACCAGGGGAGATTGGATGGATCAACAAATGGTAGAAAGGAGCTGAAAGGCAGGAGGGAAATCACCAATCAGTCTAACCAATCTGAGCAGTGGCTGGCGGCATATAGCAGACGAGATCAGGCCTGTGGGATTCCTCCTACGCCAGGCAATACCCCTATATGTGGGCGAGGGTAGGTGACGAAGGGGTGCCAGTGATTGTCTGAGAGAAACGAATATGACCTTTACACGTGTAGATCATGTTCCTTGTGGAGCAAACTGGGAATAAGAATCTGTTGATAACAGTGTGGAGAAAGGTGTAAAAATTAAGCCACAATTTCAGTGATGTGGAGAAGATCAACCACTTGGCTTTCAGGATGAGAAACATCAAGCAGGATGCAGGTCAGCACAAAGAAAAGCCTTTAAATTTTATGCAACACCAACATATTTTCAACATAGGTCAAAAGTACAAAAGTGAAACAGCAATTGGCATGCCTCCACAAAAAATTATACTCATAAATGCAGCAACCGCCGAAATAATTCCACTACCTGGAGTGCGAGCTGACTAAAGAATGCTCCACAACGTCTTGGGAGGGTGTTGAGAAAACAATGAAAAATTAGATAATTACAGACAAAATGAGGGATGAACTCAGTGGTAACCCTCAGCCATGAGGGGAAAAACAAACTTCAAAACATCTCACACAGACACAGAGGAAGAGACAGTGGGTTTTCAGTAAGTTGTGCAAGCAGGCTTAGACCTGCCTATCCTGGATAAACCTATCTGTCAGCAGCAGCACAGAACATGCTCATGGGAACTGGGTGACCTGTTGTACTTCACACACAGTCGATGCTCTGCCTCTTCTTGCTCCACATACAGGCTTCTTTCAATGGCTACATTTGATTGAGAACACATAACAGAAACTGGCAAACATGATTAATTTGGAGGCGGGTGTTCATGCTCGTTGTATGTACTATGACGCCGAGAAGGCCAGTGGTTTCCATCTGTTAAACCAACATAAGTGCTCCACACTGCTGTTGATCCAAACACACTTAATCTAGTGCTTCTGACACAGCTTTGAGACTTATTTCAGGAAGGGCTACTGAGAAAGGAAAGCCAAACAGCAGATGGAAACAAGTCTTCCAGGAAATTAGTGGAGGTTGGGGTGCAGCAAGAACATGAGTTGGCATGATGTCTGCCTGTTTTCTTTAAGTGGAAGAAAAGTGAGGAAGAATAGAAAAACGGAGGGACAAAACATATATGGTGGAAAGAGGAAGTGACAAGTGAGGAAGTCTGGATGGGCGTTGCTATCAGAGCCATTTGGCTAGCTGGGTGGTAGCCTGTGCAAGCAGTAGAAATCTTGCAGCGAGGCCCTGCATACTGATGACCTGCCTGTAACGGCTGGATCGGCTCTCCGGCAGTTATTCATTAAGCCATTAAAGGAACACAATCAAGTCATTTGTGAGGCCTTCTGTTTCAGACTGTTTTTCTTCTCGCTGAGCTCTGCTTTTAGCAGCAGTGAGAGAAGAAACAGAATACGCATCAATGAATAAATCCAAGGCAAAGAAAAGAACGAAAAACGGTCAGACCTGGGCAGCGAGCAGAAGCCAGCTGTTGGCCCTCCTTCTGAGTAGAAAAAGAAGTAATTAATTGCGGAAGCAGTTCATGCAGGAACTAATTCACTTATTTAGGCAGTTTGATAAATGAATGAACATTCAGATTCAATCTACATGCGTTGAAATTAAAAGAGGATAATTGCAAAGAACACTTGATTTAGCAGGTCTTTCCCTATAGAGTGACTGGCATGAAGCAGCAGAGCCAACTTGCCATTGAAGGCTAAGAGCGCCCTCTTGTGTCAACATGTTTAGACAACAGACAACACTGAAAACCCAAGTTAATAATATTTTGATTTTATTGCCATCCATATATACATATATCTTTTTATCTCTTTTAATAATTATATCGCTTAAAGCATTAGGATCACTGTGTAAACAATGAAATAGACAAGAGTCAAAAAAGGCGAAGCTTTGACACGCTTTGTTTTCTTCTTACAAAATATAATACTGTTATAGGCATGTACGTCCTCTCTCTCTCTCTCTCACTTGCCTACATGCCTGAATTTTGAACAGCATTATTTTGTAAAGTTTAGCTAAATACAAAGAAAAGCAGCCAGTGTTAATCAAACTAGTGCCTAATCATACAGTACAGGCAGTACAGTACATGTTGCTCCCACAATACCGCATCACTTGATCGGAGGAAGAAACACAGCATCAGGTAAACTACAGCTGATTATCTGCTGGGTTGTGTGACTCTACACTGGCTCTCTATGCAACCCTACAGTATGTTTTTGGGACTATGTGAAATGGATCTAAAGTAACTACATGTAGTCCCCAAAAATAGGCATTGGTTGCCATAGTGACACTGCCTGAGGGTTAACGGTAGCACAGAAGAAAAACAGCACTGACGTGTTTATGAAACACAATAACACACTAAAAAAGGTCCCATGGATTGAGTTACCGTCTCTTTTCAGAACAAATAAACATGTTACAAGCCAATCAAATACACAATCACTAAAGTCCTTGCATTGTCATATAGATGATTCTGACGTGAGTAGATAGTTAATATGTGAAAAAGAGAAAAGCGAAGAGGTGGAGGAGTCATGAGGGTAAATCTGGACCTCCTCCTAAACTGTGTTTCAGATGTTGAGATTGTAATCAGCAACAACAACAGCAGCACATATTATTGTTTGTGTGTAAATGATTCTTTAGAGGACTGATTAAAATGAGTTACAACACATTTTGACAGCTCTTCTCATAATTCACACCACAGAGAACAACCTCATTATACAAACACTAAAGCATACAGAGAGCCAAGTATCCTCCAAAGACTTCATAAAGGTAGAAAATTAAAAACTCAGTTTAGACTAATGGAATGGATTAATGGACTAATTAAATGGTATCACTCAGGTGGAAGTGGTCAGATTCCTCTCTACTTCTGTGTGCAGGGAGATAATACACCAATAAATGTGTAGTAAGTGCAGAGTGGCCTAGCTAGTTAATTTTACTGCCATCCAATAGTTACATCTGCAGAGGCTTGTGCAGTAGCAGCTTTGGTCAGTCACTTATATAGCACCACCTGCTGTGGAGAACACGCCCAGTCTTTAATGTGTCTGTGTAGAGCAATATGTAGAGCAATGTCCCATTCAATTATCATTCAAAAATATGCGTTGTTTGGTTAAATCATATAAAAACAAAATCCTGGAATAGACATGCAGTCGAAATAGGGCCCATGATAGTGGCAGTGCATTTTTAAATTGAAACAGTAAAATTATTCTTTTGGGAGTTAAATGTTAAATGTGGCGTATTTAACACACTTAACAGGGAGAAGAAATAAATGTTTAACAACCATTTAACAAAAAAAAAAAAATCAAATGACTTAAATTCATTAATCAGCAAAATCACACTCTGATAACAAGGTGAATAACAACAATGTGCATTACTTCACTTGATGGGGAAATAAAAAAACAAGTGTGTTTTTTTTGGGCTGTTACATGCATACATATATGCACACTAACACACACTGGTCATACCGAACATTAAGTCACAGACACGGGCAGACTTAAGTGACTGACTGACAACTTCACATGGAGGAAACTCCTCATATCAACGTCTTCTCTTGGTGTAGAGACCATGACCATGATTCCACTTGACGCTGAAGTTAATTCACAAACACTAAGTTATTGAAGTTGGACAGAATGGCCGAAATGTGATTTGCACTGCCCCCTCCGACTTCATCTTTTCTCTTGAGATCACTCAGTGCTCTCTTGGCCCAACTCGACTCCATCATCGCCAAGAATGGATTCTGGCACCCCTCCCTCTCCCTGGAACAGCTCCTCCATCAGCTGCTCCCCGGCGCTACCGGCCCGCGATGCCCACAGAGCAGCGCCCTCCCGCAGGCCCAGCGAGCGCAGCAGCCGTGCATAGTCCACAAATGCTGCCTCAATAAGTTTATGTGCAAATGAAGGTCAAGGAAAACTAGTAACATTTTATAGAACATAAGACACACAGTGCACCAATGACAACTGGCATCACCTAAATAATAATAATACGTTTTTCACACAGCTGAAAAGTGACTTTTAGCAATAGAAACCAGTGTTTTGTGATTGGAGACGCATTTTAAAACATTATTAACATTATAATATTCACATAAGACCTGCTGACACATGACAAATGGAAGGTAATTTGTGTGAACTGTGGTAACACAAAAAGCATTAAAATCACAGCATTTAAATCAGTATGATGGGCACTGAAAACTGGACACTGAAAGCATCTCTCAGTATTATGTAATACTATTACATGAAATGTGTAAAGTGTGTTTAGCCTGTGGTCCACATTGTTTGCACTGCTGCTTACGGTCAACACATTTGCAAATATTACTTGAGTGCACATGCTAACATGTGACTAGTTTTAGAATAGCAAAGCTCTTTGTGCTGGTTTTTGCATGAATGTGACACCTGCTTGTATTTCAGAAAAAACAAAAGTTAAATAAAAATGAACTAACTTTTTACTGAATCATTAGTCTGTAAATCACTTCTTTCTCCTGAAAGCACAGTTGGCCTTGCACAGGCTTATTTGTTCTGGTCTGGTCTCCATAAATCAGAAATCACTTAGTGGCTACGAGCCAGTTCTGACCAATGAACAAGCCAAAGGGGATGTCTTCAATTCTGTGTGCACACAATGATTTACAAATTATTTCTCTGTGATAAATTGCTTTGGGGCACACCCATTTTGAAAAAGAAAAAAACCTTTTTGTTTGTTTCTATTGTCTTTTTGTGTGTTTTCCATCTCTAATAAAGAACACATTTTCTATGGACACTGCATTGAGAAATGTGACTGGCTGGTAGAAACGATTTATCCAACAGCCACAGTAACTGATGGACCATAAAGTTAATTTCTCACTTTGCTGAGGAGCCAACAAGTTAATCTCCATTGTGGTACAGTAGCAGCGTGAGAATGTGTCATTTTCTTTACATCTAATGTAAAGCATATTCACAACTGAGACAACAAACCTAAACTCTGTCTGTGATACGCTGTGACCAGATAGTGTTACTGCTGGTGTGAAATAGGTTTTGTATCAGAGGTCAGGTGTGAAACAATATGCTTTTAAAGTCAAGTTTATAAAAGTTCTCGAAAGAGACTGTCAGCTCTGTGACAAGTGTGAGATGAGCTATTGGGACCATGTGAAATGTGGCTCAATGTGCCCTGTGAAGCATCTAAATTGATCTTCATTGTGGAAAAAGCTCTGTGCTATCAAGTGTAGATCCGTGGCAGAGATATACAGAGGTAGCAGGAGAGCTAACACTGGTTTTAAATTGTCAGTGTAGTACAGTAACGGATTTTCCAAAAAGGATATTGGAAGAGTCATTGGCCTCCATCACCCCAAACTTCAGACAGGCTTCGATAAAGAGGGCGGCGCGATCAAAGTGCCTCATGCTGACCAAGAGAAGGGGAAGGAAGAAACAGACACAGATAGGAGGGGGGGTATTGTCAGAAAGCAGCATCATCCCTGCCTTGATGTCTGTAATCCTTAAGCATACATCAACCCTGTCAGCCTGAGAGCTTTTTTGCCGCCAGGGACAACTCAGGGCAGCAGCTGTCAAGGAGGAGGACAGGTAGACCAACAGCAAATCGATGCTGAAGTAAAAGATATGGGGTCAGACTGCACCGCGCAATCTGAAGTAGTGCCCTTCAATGTGTTCAGAAGAAAAGAAGGGGAAAGGGACTCATACAGACTAAAGTGTTCATGATTTTGGGTGACTGGTGAACAAAAAAAGAGGAAGATCAACAAGGGAAAAACTAAAGACATTTTATGAAGTAGTAGTTGAAAGTTAAAACAGGGAATCTTAATTCAGAGAAGAGAGAATATAACATAACTATTTAAGATCCTACTCATGGACTATGCTAACCCTGGCACACTGAAGTTTGAATATACTTTATACAGGTGGCTGATTACCTCTGTACCCGATCTTACCTGTGAAGCATCTCTCCCACTTTGTAAAAGCAGCCGAGGGAAAGCAGCACCAGAATGGCTTTAGATTTCTGGTTGACTTGTGGGGAGCAGAGATGCTCTGCCCAGCGCTTCAGCACATCTGAGCTCTCTGCTGGACTCAGACGCACCTGGAAACACACACACAGCATGTAAGACACTGAAACTCTAGCTGCTTTAAAATTGCTTGTTTTCAAAGCATATGATAGGTATGAATGCCCCTATCTTGACTGCAATTACCGTTTTTAAAGTCCTACAGAAAATATAAAAACATAAAAACTCAACCATATATAAATGGAGTGAGTACACCATTAACACCCACCTCCTCACATGCCCCTACCCCTACAAACTATCCAAACATTACACCTGATGTAATGTGATGTTTCCTGTTGATGGATGCTTTCATGATGAATTAGTTACCTTAGCCAGCCAGGCAGCTCGGTTCCACTCCCCATAGGTCTGCAAGTAGCGGCAAGCGTCTGCTGCCTTGTCAATCAAACACAGCAGCTGTACCCCCTCTGACAGGAAAAAAACACATGTGTAATGTAGAGATGTGACGGCTTATCATTACCTGTGGAAGTTCACTTTCTCTCTACACTGTGTAAATGGATTGCTGAGGCTGCACTGTTGCTGCTGTAAGCTTTTTAAGACACCACAGATAAATCACAGAAGTTAAAGGTGTAAATAATAGATACATTTAAGTTTGGCAACTGGTATTAGACATGCAGTAACACTACCTGCTAGCTTGCCATTGGCGATCATGTTGGTGGCTACTAGTTTGATGGTGGACTGTGAAGGGCCTGAAGAGGTGATGGTGGTTACCAGGCAAGCTTTTAGTGAGTCACAGTAGTAGCTGGGGTTGTCTGCGCTTGTCTCCAGAAGTAACTGCACAGCCCTGTCCGTCTGAGAGCAACAACACAACAACATGAGAGCATAATGACGAGAGGTAACAAAGAGACACAAGGCGTCAGGTAACCATCATCTGAGCTGAGCGAGACAGAGGAGAAATTATATTTATTATCTTTCCTTTCATCTGGTGGAGATGAAGGCTCAAGCTCATGCTGGGGTCAGTACAGACCGGCCTCTGCTTATGGGAGGATTGTACCTCCAGCGCACAGTCGGCTGATTGCAGCCTGTGATTATAGTCAGAGTGGTGACACTGAGAGTTGAGAGAGGTGAATCCAGTCCCCGCAGACAGAGCTGACAGGAAGGGAAGAGGCAGCAATTATCATCCATCTTGCTTTTATTAGGCTCCACAGCACTAATATGACCTATTTGCAATTATGACAACCATGAGTGTGTCAGTGTTAATGTGTGTGCACATGTGAGAGAGAAGAGTAACGCACAGTCTGAAAGCTTTATGTGCAAAAGATGAAGAGAGATTACAACAACTCTGTGTCATATTTTATTTTTTTATCACCAAAATAATTTAAAAAATAAGAATTCATCCATTCATGCATGTGGGAAGATTTTATGACGATGTGGGCAGTGTAGTACTTACCTGACCCAGCAGGAGGAGCTGGTCTGCACATTTCTTAGTGTGTTCATAACTGGAGCGCTTCACCTCTTGCAGGTGAACCCGATCCAACTGGAACTTCTGTTGAGCAGTCAAGGCAGAGCTACTGGTTAGTTCACTTTGTTTTTTGTGCTACTTTCCAAGATCTATGGTCAAATCTTGTGTGAGTGTGTGGGAGCCAGACAGCGATAGAATGCAAATAGATTATACTCTGAGGGCATTAAATGAGTAATGATGAGTAAGAAGTGGATGGAGGACAATTATAGGAATAGTCTCGACATGGAGGGTATAATTACAAAGTCTTTAAAATATGCAGGAGTTTGCACAGTGTTTCTGGTGCTTGAGCTTTCAATACTGATCTTCATTATGGTGGCTTTTTTCCCCCCATTATTTGGTTACATATTCCCTGCTGCGAGATCAGGCTTTTTTCCAGTGAGCAAATGATAAGCATACAACATAAAAAGCAATAGATGCTTCAAAGAAGAGCTCATCAGTTTTTATAAGAGGACTGGAGGGGGAAATGATACAATGAGGGGAGAGATAAGAGCTTAGCAGAAAATTAGTCACATACGCTTTGTGTGTGCGTGTGAACACTGTGTGTAACTCTATCTACTACAGACGCTTTAATTTTTTGTATTTTCATGTTTATGAATACTTCTGTGCATAACAGCCATGGGTATAAATCCTTACAGAGATACCAAATCAGGTTGGTAACTTCAGAGCTGTGTGCTCTGTATCGGGAGTCTTGGATATTAGTAATTACAGTCAGGATGCTGCCACTGAAGCTGTTTCATGACAACAGGAACCAAATGTAGCCACAGACAGACTGTCTGGGTAACTCTTTGAAAGTCACAACTTTGTCATCACTGTATGGTTCCTCATTAACAGGAAGCAGAACTTCCACAAAAGCAAAACAACAGAGCATTATCCATGAAAGAAGCACTGAAATCTGAAATCCTGAAAAACTAAAAACGGGAAAAACACTTCAACAGTATCAATGAAATTAGACAGTCCGCACACAGCATATTCTGCTACTTCAAACTCAAGTGCTAGCTAAAACCTACTTAATTTCCATTAAAGTCGTTTTTACCTGGCTAATGGTGTTTCATCAGAGAGTCTCCTGTTTCCTGTAATGGCCTTTTGAGAGAAAACACAGGCCTACCAAAAACCAGGGAATGCCTGCTTACACTTACAGAGAGGACTTTTTAATTAACACTTTTCTTTTCCTTTCGTTTTTCTTTCTTTTTTCTGTTCCTATTCCTCTAATGTCCACAGAAGTATTCTCTGAGGCATAGATACAAAACAACTGTGTGCACAAATACAAAACAAAATGAAAAAAGAAAAAGAAAAAGTGGATGTCTTCCATGTCGACCGGCAAAGTGATCGGCACAGTGATGCAGGCAGACACCGCAGAGTAGGAGGAACAATCAATTGGCAACTTCTGAAGAAACTTTTCAAAGTCTTCAGAGCAAAGAGGTTGATAATTAAAATTAAAAAGAAAAAAGAAAAGAGGATGCGGGGTATTGTTTACATGCCAGTTCTGCTGTGTCATCAGCAAGTTGCATTGATCGAGCAAAGACATGGGACAAACAGCAGAGGGATTTTTATTTAATTGAGTGTATCCCGGTGTGGACTAAAATCATTGTGAGGAAATACTGGGGGAATTAAATGTAGAGAAGAATTGTAGTAAAAGATGGGTTTGACCTTTAAGGCTTAAAAGTACAAGATGCTTCCCTAGAAGTGAGAAACAGCAGTTACACAATGTGATGAATAATGGAATGTGCATGCTGCTGACATTGTAACAAAGAACAAGTTGTGGTGTTCGTCTGTGGTCTTGTGAGGATTCTTTTTTTTTGGTCTCTTTTGTGTAGGTTTACCAAACAGAAAAAAGACAACATAACAGGCACTTTCTTTTCGTCTTGTTTTACTGACCTGGAAGTAAGAACTTTCACACAGGACATCATTGCAGATGTCCAGGTGATTCTGAGGTGTTGGCTGGGTTCCTTCAGTCTGGGCCTGACCCTCTGCAGTGGCCACACTGAGCTGACGAGCCTGAGCAAACGACTGGAGATAGTGGGATGCTACTGTCCAGAAGTGAAGGTCCGACTCATCCCCAAACAGCCTGTGGTTGACCACAACAAATCATCAGCTGAGTTCACAGTAGATAACATCCTCCCTGGAGAATTAGTCAAACTGTGCAGTTTGAAACCAACACACCACTCATTTATTGTAATAGTTTTGCACTAATGACCGTTCTCCCTGCTTCATCTTTCAGCCCACGCCTTGCTCTTTCAGCAAACTCCCCTACATCCCTTCTCTGCATCCTCCTACTTTTACGTTCGTCGTTTACCTCCCTCTGGCTTCTTTGAACAAATATGCACGGTCACACAGCTGTTGCTAGGTTACCTTGCCACATTTACGATTGCATGAAAACTTAAACAGCTGGGTAACAGAGACATAATCACAAATCACGGTCGCAGTAGTCATAGTGCAAAAAAGGAACGTTGGTGCTTTCCAGGTACATCATAGCATTAGTAAGGCGATACAAAAGGTGGTGGTGGAGGAGGGGGGTGTATATGTGGCTATATTGAACTTCTGCTCAGACTAGCTGTTCTAGATTTGTCAGATGCTCGAGGGAAATGAGAGCTGGAGCAGAGATGAGATCAGAGTTGCTGACACAAGCTCTCATGTCTTGCTTTTTTGCGGAGATTCAGATAACTGCTCTACAGTTACAGCGAAAATAAGCACTATTATTTTGGCACATAGTCGGCCAACTAGACAGTTTTAAAGCTAAATTATTCAACAGCACATTTGGCTCGTAATCTTGCATCATCATGCCTATCGTTCCCTATTACATTAGATGCACTAAATTGGATTAAAACTCTGCTTTTCTTTATCGATATTCCACAAAATAACGGCTGTGAAAACTTAAATGATGATATGAAGGAACACCATTAACCACAGATTTGTGTGGAAATTGCCCCCAAACAATCTCATTAATGTCTTGCTCAGTTAAATTATATCCCTATCAATCAGTGAGCAGTGCTGAGGCTAACAACTGCAAACTCAGTTGGGCTTTAGATCATTATGAGAAACAGAATTTAACATTTAAACAAACAGAAGGACACCAGCAGAAATATACAAAAAAACAAAAACATAATAAGTGTTATATCTCACAACAAGTGTGTTTACTCTAGTTCCTGTTATTCTACAGTGTTTTATCTTATGATGACAGAGAGTGGAGGAAAATGTTTGTATGCTGAGGGAATGTAAACCTGTTTCTAGCCTTATTTTACAACTACAATTTTGTTAGAACTCGTTAGTAATTATCACCTTTGTTTCAAGCCTTTGACATTAAGTGTTGTGTCTGAATGTTCACAACATAATTGTGCTGGGCAACCAGTAAACCACCATGAACACATTACAGTATGTGCAGACAGAAGACAGTGGTAACTCCACGCTGAATTTGAACTCACCGTGAGACCAGGAGGCATCGCTGCAGCAGAGTGAACTCTGAGTCCTGCAGTACACTCTTCATATCACTGGGGAGCCAATCAGAGACTGACAATCAGTACACAGTGCAAGCCAATTACACTTCTCAAACACAGCAGGCACAGTGTGGCTTTTGCAGGCGATTCCTCTTATCTTTCTACCCAGACTACATGCTCTTTCAGCGTTCTGTCTAAATAAAAAAGGACTGCAAGACAAAAATACATAAACAAAAAGCGACACTTGGCACAAAGATGATGTCACACACACAAATACACAGCGACAGCTGATTGTTTGCGTTTGTATAATGACAGAATTAAACACTGCAGTTTGAGTTACAGTCGTGTAATAACTCACTTAGACAAGGAGTTGAGCTGCTCCTGGATCAGGCCTTTTATCTCGTCCTTCTCGTTGTAATCCCTGAGACAGAAGGATCAAACTAAGTCAAATGGCTCCTCTCATGTCTCAAAATAAAGCCTGACCTGATATTAAATTGGAATCTGAGAACCTGCTTGTTAAGGGAAGTCAATTTGTGGTGTCAGACAATAAGAGATGACTCTATTCCAACAATCACGCTGAGGTCAGCATGATTGTTGGAATCATGCTTGGAATAGTGTGAATGTTGCTAATATAGCTGCCTGACTTGATAAGGCAGCTGTGTGTGTCTAATGAAAGAAAACAGTGTAACACTGAGGGATCAGTTAAATGTA
Organism: Polydactylus sextarius; assembly: GCA_016801845.1. NCBI lineage: Eukaryota > Metazoa > Chordata > Actinopteri > Polynemidae > Polydactylus > Polydactylus sextarius. The sequence continues at coordinate 5,238,945 of CM028911.1, read as the reverse complement.
TCGTACTTAGATCAGACAACAGTTAAACACAGACCTTTGAAAAAAAACAGATATATTCCCTCTCCTCTACTGGCTCCCATCCTATTTACAAAGGTGGTTGTTTACACTGAAAAATTATATTTATTAAATTATATTTATTATATTTATTTTCAAAGGTAGTAAAATTGAATTCTTGGGTGTATTAGTGAATAAATGAAGGCAAGTGTTAAACTTTGGCAGCTAGAAATTAATTAAATATTTTATTAATCATGATTACTAAGAAGGATTCAATCTTAATCCCGAGGCAGTACAATGTGCAGTACAAAAGTTCAAATGCAGTTTAACCAACAGCAGCCTTTCTCACTCACTAACACTGTGAGGATATGAATAATTGAAACTACTGGCCTCCATCAATGTGTTTTGCTCTGCTTACTTGATTTAGCTTCAGGGATACATGCCAGTATTTGGTCTTTATTTTACTGCTGCTGTACCCAACTGCCAGAAGTTACAATAAACTGAGGATTGCAATTGACTTTACATTGCCAAAACAATTAGTTTAAAAATCCATTTGTCAGCCCAGATACCGATCTTGCAGACTGGCACAGGACATCTCCACGAACTAATAAAATAGTCTGTTCACACCACAATGCTCTACTCTATCCACATAACCATGCTTATGAAATTGGAGAGCTAAATAATAATACTTTTTCAAGGAAATCATAACTTAAATTCTTTACAATTTTTCCTTAAGTGTGGAGTTGCATAATGTTTTGTGTGTGTCTGAGTTTCTCCCAGGTGTTGTTGGATTCTTCTAGCTGTCTCGTTGCAAGTCTGGGGAGGTTAAAACTAGAAATAGTGTTGATGTGTTTGTTAGCCGTACTCATGAAATCATAAATGGGGTGATATTAGAGTTGACTTAGAGATGCGAGGTGAGGCTTACACTTGAGTGATGTCCATAGTGAAAGTTCCTGACCAAGGCTGCAGGAGAAGGAACGCCTTAAGGGTGAGAGCAGCTCTGGGCACCAGCAGGTAAGGACACCACACTGGATCTGCACATTTTCCCCATCATACAACAGACAGTTAGATTATCGCTCTTCATATCACAATGATTAGTCATTATCATTATGTCATGCGTCATTATGTATTATGAACTTGTAGGTCTTTTGCTCCATCCCTGGCTCACCAGTCAGGTCTTGTTCATCCATGCGGTAGCTGGCAGACTTCATGGCCATCTCCAGCACTCGGATACAGCCGTCGTCAGAGGCCAGCACGACCTTATCTGATGTGCACCAGTCAATGTCAAGGATGCGGTAGTTCACATTGCGACCGATTCGTGTGCTGCTCACCATCTGGACCTGCATGAGAGAAAAGGAAAGGGCAGATCAACTTAATGTCACCTCAAAGTTTTGTTTACATCATAACATCAATTACATTACATAAAATGGGGTGATTTTTAGTCTCAATAAAAGCATTTTAGAAGAGAAACAGGATGCCTATGCCATGGCTTTTCACAGGGTGTTTTCCTAACATCTCTCTCTCTGGCTTTTTATGCGGCTGTATGGCAGTCAGTGCAACCCAGCTGTCAGCGGAGCGCTGAAGCATTTCGGAAATCTCTCCTGAACTTCCTCTCCTCCCGTTTTCTCTCCCGCTCCACCCTCTCTCTGCCGCTCTATAGCTGCTGCTGCTCGTTTCCCACTGCAGATTCATCCATCTGTTGTCTGGTTTTTACGACTGGGGACTGAAAACTGTGTCTTATCTCGACTCCCCTCAAGAAAAGCACATCCCTCCATCCAGACAATAGTGCTCCACTGGGACCATCTCCCTCCACTCTTCCACCCCACACTGCTTAATACATCAGTGCATCTTTCTGCATCCTCCTCAGTTTTTTTACACCCATTGCTGCTGGGTAAGTTAACAAACATTGTGGTGCAGATACTGATAACAAAAAAACACTCCAGACTACAACATTGGATGAAATGATGAAGTTGAGTGCAAACTAGCCAAGAGGATTCTTAGATGAGGTGTAACGAAATCTGTGCAGAGAGAGGACTTTCTGGGTGACTTTGGAAAACAAAGTTAAAGAGAGTGAAGATGCACAGCACTTATAGAAATCACAACCATCCATTCTAATGTAATTTAGCTTATTTTTGTCAGCAGAAAGCTTGCAATACAATGACGCAGCAGGACAATTAATGATATAATTACAGGATTAGTTTGAGAGAGAACATTACTTAAATACACACACCACAATAATGGTGTGCTTCAGTGCTATGGAAACACATTAAATGTAATAATAATAATAATAAATCTGTAAAACTTGTAAACCACTGCAAAAAATGTACAGCCTCCAGCTGTTTCTCTCCTTTTTCTTGAGTTTCTATAATGTGCTGAGATAATAGGGATGCTAAAACTTTTTAAAGTTTCACACCAAACCAATCAATCAGTCAACTGCAGAAATTCTGTCACAGTGAAATGTTTATCGGCAGCTGGCAGGAGCTGGTGAGTGGAGCCTTACCTCTTTGGTGTCCCACACCTCTGCTCCATCTGTATACATGACCAGCAGCTTTTGGTTGCCCTTCCCAGGAGCAAAGCGAATCTTCTTCACCCAGCCACGATGTGTCGGTATTCCCCTGTAGACATAGACAGCAGTGATGATTTTTGGAATAAAGGCATTAGAAATAATATAACTCATGACTCATGTTATATATCAAAGCCATTTTCTGATGTACATGATGTTATTTTTTTTTAATTTACATGCATAGATCGATGTCTACCCATTGAGCTATTGGTGAGGTTCCCTTGTGTTTCACATACTTAATCATTACACAGTGACATATAATAAATTGCGACCTCTAATAAGTTATGATAAATACTAAATTGTCACCTGGACAAACGAGCCTTGAGGTCCCAGAAGTTGAGATTTCCATCAACGTCTCCAAGCACCAGGGTGTCACCTTTCCAGGCGATGCAGGCGATACTACCCATACTACCCTGCAACACAGTAAAGATACAGAAACGTATTGAGATTTAAGAAAGATATTAAAGACAAAGACATAAAATATTAGATAAAGATGAAGATTTTGAAGATAAAATATTAAAGATATTTACTTTCGAAACTTTAAGAGAAGTATTAAAAGGGCAAAAAAGGACAGGGAACCTTTGTATTTGTACACTGCTTAAAGATTCCTTAAGAGGTCAAGTATTTGAAAACTGCTACTGCTACATACCTTAATTTTTTGGCATCTTGTTTTGCCTGGATTTGTATTTATTATTATTATTAGTCTCAGTCTTAAAGAGTCATTTGAGGCCCATGATCAAACTCCATATAATATAACTAGATGATAAAACAATCGAGCAAAATTGTCTTTGATTTTCACAATTAATGTCAGCAACCAACTACCAGGTAGTTTAAAAAGAGCAATATAACAGCATAAAGACATCTTTATCTCTCTACTATAGAACATCACACAGACTAACATTTGTAAGTGACAATGAAAACAGGAATATAAATTAAAATATCTAGCAGCTGAGTGGTAAACAAGCACAGTATCTGTGTTTAAGTTTAGGTCAGCTGATGCAAAGGTATTATGTGTCAGCAAGCCTTTGGTGTGTGCGTAGTGGATGATAGGACAAAACTTTTTAAAGAGAGTTTCCATCACTTTTTTGACAAAGATATGAAGATCCTACATCATCCTGAAAAGATTGTAAAAAACCTCTGGGATATGCAATACTTTGAGCTATGAATCTGCAGCCGTCACTAAGATAAGGCTTTAAAATCCCCAGGTAAACCTCCAGTGTCTGTCTGTGTAGTGTTAATGCAGGCTGGCAGTGTGCACGAAAAACAATGACTGCCTTACAATCTTTCCGCTGCTCAGAAATGGACACGAGAAATTGATATATTTTGTGACTTTGCTTTCAAAATACTGTATGGATGGAGATTAATTTTTCCTCAAAATAAGGTAAATGTTTGTGATAAAAATATACCACTTTTACAAACAGAGGATGTGGACAATCAACAATATACAACAGAAGGCGCTACCTACTCTGCAACATGACTCATCCTGGCGGAATTAAGTCAAAACAAGATAATGAGTCAAGGGAAGTTCTTGAAGACAAAGTCTTCTAAAAGACTCATCAAACAATAGCTTTAATGTAATGGTACTCTGGGGAAAATGAGCGCTTGGACTACTACACCTTTGTTTAATTAGCAATGAAAATCTTCTTTGTTGATGGTGACACTGCAGCTCTTAAAGTTCTGAAAACACACTGCTGCTATGATATTACCACTGCATCTTAAAGTCATCTGGGTGAAAAGAAAAGCCATCTGCAGTTAGAGCTTGCTTCTCTTTACCAGCCTTACCATTTTTTGCTATCAAAGCAAATTAATAGCTAGGTCACTATTCAATGCTTTGCAGATAAATACAGTTACAGTTCTCTGAGCCCAAGTCACGCTCCGAACCAGGACGGAAAACACACGCAAACCTCTATCTGGGACAAACTGATGATTCGCTGTTGACACAATCGTAATCATGCACCTTCAGCTGGTTGTTTGTTCTCTTGAAAAAAAAAAAAGTTTAATCTGACATAAACAAAACATAAGGGTGCAGGATTTATCTGAAAAACCTTCACCTTCATTCCTGGCAGTTTATTCCCCGAGTGTGGCACATTAATATGGCCACTTTCTGTTGTGGAGCCAACATCTATATCATCTACCACACAAGCTCCACACAAAACACTCAAGGACACAGGACATAGGGTGGGAAGGAGTTATTGCTTTTACATATATATATATATATATATATATATATATATATATATATATTGCTGACTAAAGGTTTTTAGAGCTCCAAAATGACTGTGTAATGATGAAAATGAAAACTGTGCAGATTTTTGATCACAAAAAGAGCAAAGTAATAGATGTGAAATAGATGTGAGGTGTGAAAATTTAACTAATAGAAACAATGCTAGAAAATTGCTGTATTAAAGACAGTTTATGTTACAATGCTGAGAGACAGTGTTGATCAATAGACATGCCAAATAATAAACTGATATATTAATTGTATGTAGAAGAGTAGAAAGAGGTAAAAGTAGTAAAAGAAAACACAATAGTGTCTAGATGATCTAGTGTATCAGTAATAATGTTACAGTGAAAGGAGAAAGGCAGATAAGGCAGAATAGCTCTGAGCAAGGATCAGCGTGGATGACCTTGTGGGAGTTCAGGAAAGCATGAAGTCAAAAGGGACATAATAAAGTAGACAGTCTCTGAACTCACATCAGGGGGAATTCGGGCACCATCTTTGACTGTGTTGCCCTCTACGGTGATGTGGTAGACCTGTCCATCTGTGTCAGTGAATACAAAATGCTCCCTGGCTGAGATGGCCTGACTGGTCTCTGACTTGCTCTCTGCATCCTGAAGGAGACTGTAGAGGAGAAATCGCACAGACAGACGAATATATCAGATCTGCACATCGTCAAGTTTTTTGTTGTTGTTGTTTTTTTGGCACACTTACTAGTGTGAAATATTTTCTTGTCTTGTATTATGTTGGTATTCTCTTGGTGTTTCTAGCATTAGGCTGGTGATTCCCAACCTGGGATGCCTAGACCCCAGGTTAGTGTATAGGATCTATTGTAAAACCTGACTTAGATACTGTTTTCCTCAAGGTCAAAAAACAAACGAAAAAAAAAAAAACAAAGCTGACTCACTTCAATAAAATGTCCTTCATTTCAAATGTGTGGCCAAAACAAAATCACATAACATCAGTCTTTTTCAGTCAAGGATTTTACTGATGAGTGTCAGAAAATGCTTCATCGTCAGTGTCATGATGCTGACCTGATGACTGAGGATTCAACGCTACTCTGCTCAGCGTCTGACACCGTCTGCCGCGCCATGGCCTCCCTCGCCGCCATTTGCTTCTTCTTCAGACTCTTCAAGTTGTGGGACGGAGACCACTCCTGTTTATACACACACAGTTGCAGTTACAAAGATAACCCAGCCAAAACATGTAAATAAACACACACAACAGCAAACCACTACAATGCAAAAATCAGACAGAGGAAACAGGAGGGAAAGAAAGTACATCCTCGTATAAATGGCAGATAAGGTATACAGGAAAGCTCTTTTCTGGCATTCCTGTCTAACTGCTCAAGCAGTGTGACTGAAACTCTGACTTAACTCTAGGTTGTAATCAATATGGAAATGAGACAGCGATATGGGGCTGGGGGAGGCCGGCATGTATTATTAAGGGTTACTGGCACTTTTATTCGCACTGTGGAGGATTTTACAACCCCACTGTAAAGTTTGCAGAGCATAACTCTCTTTTTATGAGCTTTTCTCTGGCCTAATGAAGCCACTGTTCTTTGCTGAGCTTAGGGAAATTTTCCAGACTAATCTTTCAAATGGTCCGCATGATACACGAGAAGGGAAGGGGTCAAAAGTATGAGACAATTACCATAGAGAAGAGTCAACAACACTGACACTGTATTTTGTTTAGGTAAATATGTAAACTGGAGCTGTTCAGATATACAGCACTGAATATGAATGAGCAAACATTAACATCTGGTGGAAAACATAATGTCTGTTACATATCAGTCCTGCAGTGTATCACATCCACAGAATTAAAAACTGGTTTCAGTTAGGGTGTAGATTTATCAGTACCAGTGCAGTGACAGTGGGGAAGCTCTTGGCCATCTCCCGGAGAAGTGTCCCCGTCCTGATGTCCCACAGCTCCAGGGGTTTGTCTCTGAACACCACCACCAGGTACTGTCTGAGGACGGACGGTCACAAACACACATTATGCCTAAAAACATAAAATGCCCTTGAGCCTGCTATAAGATTTCTTGTGATTGTCTCAAAAACTGGCTGGTATGTGGCTTGAAGATCTAAACATTAGATGCTGAGTCTGTTACCTAGACAGAAATGTGTCAGTTTACCTGGATCATTTCACCTTCACATGCAAAAGAAAAATGTTTTTGCTACTATTCTCGCTTTGTCTTTAACTATTTGATATTCAGACGTGTGATTTGAAGTTTGTCTGAATATTTAAACCAACCGAAAAGAGAACAAGTGGTCAAATTACAGGCTCCTCATCTTAAAAGGCAACCCAGAGGAAGAGACTAACCTTTATCTGCTGCAGAGAAAGGCAGTATCTAACAATGTAAAAACACTGCAGCAGTGCAGCCTTGATCAGCCTGTGATTAAACAAGCTTTGGGTCTTTCTTATTAGAAGATTGTGGTCTGAGGCAACTTCCATGGTTAAAATATAAAAGATGATACTGGCGAACAGACAGATTTTGTAATTAGATACTTTCTCTCATGCGGTGGTGTGTAGAGTTTGGCACCTCAGCCACACATCATATATTTTACCGTTTTATTCAACAAAACTACTAACCTCAGCATTGGCTCATTTGTCTGCAATTCCTAGGTAGCTTGTACATGATATCATATATAATATTTTCACAGCTCTGACTGGTTTACTGAGCCTCATATTCACGGTCTCCGCAGCAGCTTTATCTTTTCATTCTGCATGAGGGAGCACTTTCAGCTATTAGCCAGGTGCAAGTTGTCACCTCATGCTGGCAGAATAATCAGAGATGTCACTTTCCAGTATCATGCATTATCCAACTAAATCATATTTTCAATATATATGCAAGGTTAGGACTTTCCAGGATAGGTTGGCATCGTCAAAATATGGTGCCATAAAAAGAAAGTAGAATTTAATGTCAAACACTTTAAGAGCAACTGAGAGTAGAAAATGCTGCTGCTGTCTGATAACCCAGTGTATAGTTTCATTTCAAAGAATGTGCAATGACTGTAAATATTTCCCTGAATATCACAGTCCCATTAAAAGATGCAGCAATAATAAACGTTTGATTAGAAAATTAACGATGCGTAACAATGAACACCATGAATGTACGAAGGATTTTATCAATTCATCAATTTAGAGTGAATCTGTGTGAAACAAAGTTGAGACAGCCCGAGGCAGATAACATGAAAGGTTCAGTGTGAGTGTGAATATTTTATATGTTAATGTTCTTGTTAAAGTGTATGTGTGTCTCAGGTAAAAGAATTTGAGACTGTCTGATGTTGACGGTTTTTGTTTGTTTTTTTGGTTCATGGGGTGAACAGGGAACTCACTTCAGATGAGATACTTTAATCATCTCAATGGGTGGTTCATCGTTTCCTCGCTCACCTCTGAATGCAAAGCATCTTCCTGAAAAAAACAAAAACATTACAGATGCAGAGAGTAAGAAAGTAAGGGAGATGAGGTGATGATGGAAGGCAGGAGATGGTATCGCTCTTTACACCTGTGACAAGACTGATTCGTCTCCTTTCACTTTGCTTCCAAGCATCATGTTTTCATCACGTTTCCTCCGGAGCAAGGAGAGAGCAACTTTGCCGACAACTTTATTCTTGCCACTTGCTCTAATCCCTGCTTTTCATTCTTAACTTTGCACCTATCGAAGCACATTATGCAGAGCATCAAGGTGCCCCATTAAACAAAACAAGAATGCCCTTCAAGTGGATCTTATTGTGTTTGCCTGAGGAAATGCTGATCTGATTTTGCGGAGGACACATAGGAAGGTAGCCTGTTTAAAATGTAGAAGTAACAGAGCAGTCTGTGGTGGTCTGGTGGAGGGGGGTGACCTCCAACAGTTGTATTGAGATGGCAGTTGATGTGAGTCGGTGGGGCATAAAATATCTAAACATATGGCACAGAGAAAACTTTGGGGACCTGTGACTCACTGGAGGATGATGCAACCCTCCTCTCCATTTCCTCTTGTGTTTCCACAGTAATAAACAGTGGGAGGAAGCATGTGTCCTGATTACAAAGTGTCAATTATTGTATCCAACACTTCTGATCATTAGCGTCTGGTTTTAATCACATGTGTCTAATTCACACAATCACTCTCTCTCTCACACACACACACACACACAATCACACACACACACACACACACACACACACACACACACACACACACACACACACACACACACACACACACACACACACACACACACACACACACACACACACACACACACACACACACACACACACACACACACACACACACACACACACACACACACACACACACACACACACACACACCTCAGGATGATACAGAAAATACAGCTATTTAAATAAAGCAAGTTTTCAGTTTTATATGATGGGAAGAGGGTTTGCTTTCTCACAACGTTAATATGGCAAGTCCAGAACTTTATGTTCTTCACTTACAGACTGGAGAGTTGAGCTGTTAACACTGGCTATGATTATGCATGTATAAATAATAGGTAATTATCCTCTACACACACAATCCATATTTAAATTGTGAATGAGGCTATGAAAACTGAGTGTCCTAGCATGCCTGAACAGACACCATCTACCATCTTCCTTCTGTTATTGCAGCACACAAAAAAATCCTAACATAGATTAAGAATATATGCATCTGCTGCTGCAGTAACAGTTATAATTACTGCAGTAACACAGCATCACCAGTAAGGCCAGCAAGGAAGATTTTCAAATCTTTTCAGAAAATCTTTTCAGAGATCGTCTACCCTGGTGGAAGAGTTTTACAGTTGAAACACTTTCTGTGCTGAACTTGCAATGTTATTTGAGGACTTGTTTGTGCAAAAACGTGTATTATCCCTGAATATGTAAGCAAATGAGCATAATTTTAAGTAATAAACACAAAATTTTGCAAATCTGTCTTATTTTTATTTCGTCATGTAGCATAAGTCGTGACCTATAAGCAAAGCAGCTTTGCAGTTGCTGAAAGCATTTTGTGTGTGTGTGTGTGTGTGTGTGTGTTTTGACTCCCAGACCTATGGCACTGAGGGTACACAGGTTAAATTGGTATTGATCTTTTCATCCAACTTGGTGGTTTTTCCCATTTGTTGTGAGTCGAGTAGTGCATGCATCAAGGAAGTAAACCATGACACTTAAATCCACAAAGCTTATCTGCGCTAGTAACAGCTACATTAGCAGTCAAGGACACCTTAGAGGATCTTAGTCTTTTAAACTCATTTGAAATTACAAAGAAAACAATTAAGTATATGTGTGTTGGAAAGAGTATGGGCCTGTAACCAAAGCTATTGCCGTGGACTGTTAATTTTCATGACTCTGGTGCCTACGGGTGAGTCATTATAGAAGTGACTTACTCTTGCCGTTTGGGATAAAGACTCTGTGACCAACTCATTATAGTGACCACACTTTTATTTTATTGTGCCCATGCAAATTCTTGTAGCCAAAAACAGTGAGGTTAAAATACAGAAGTGGGAAGAAAGATGTGTGAAAGTGGTATCACTTAAACTAAAAGTGATAAAACCGAATCATCACTTCCTTATCACCTTCATGTCACTTTCTAACTGAAATCTCTGTTTGGCACAGAAATGTTTCCATCTCCTTTGGGAAGTAGAAACATTTTTTTCTGCCAGTGCAATTATTCTGTAGACCATCAATAGGCTCAGGGCAAGGTGTAAGTCACTCTGCAGAAACTCATGATATGATCTAGTTGTTAGAGCTAGATATCCCATGTTGATACAATAACAGTTATTTTGGATGTTAATTTGGTGTGTAAGTTTAACCTGGGGGAGAACAAGAAAACTCTCAAAGAGAACGACACAGAAAGACAGATACAAAGAGAAAGCCTGAGAGTGAGAGAAACTAAGTATCTATCTTTTATGTTATTGGGGCTGAAAGAACCCTGAGCAAAACAGAAATATCAAAAACAAAGGCCAATATAAAAGTGCTGATTGGTGCCCTTAGGTACAGGTTTTAATATATATGTGTCTGTTTGTGCGTGTGTGTAAGCTCACCAGTAGGCAGGTCGACGTGCTGCAGTTCATTTCGCACCAGGCCCATGTTGTTAGGAGAAGAAGTGGCAAAGGAGAGGAAACTGGTAAGACTCACCCACTCAATCCCCCTGTGAAATAAGCACAAACATTGGCTTTAATTAAACCAATAATATCGCTATCTAATATTTGCAGTGTAAACAAAATATCCTTCTACCACATCCTAACAAGGTAAATGGCAAACGTGTAAAAATGCAGCACAAATCAAGACCGTAAATGTGTCATATTAATATTTCTGAGAAGTGGGCACAGCTTAGGGACCACAAACTCCACTATAATGAGATGGTAAATAGCCACATGATTAATTAGTCGATTTCCTCACTAAATGTAAATGAGATGCTAAGAAGCCAGGCCTCCTTTGGCATGGCTGTGTTTGGGCAAAAGCTGCTGGGCTCATTTCCATAAGCACCTCTGCTCTTCCCACTGCACAAAATACACAGCTTTGAACTTGGATGTTATACGTCACAGTGCTGGAATTAACAGCAGTGCTTTACATGCGTCTCCACAGGAAGAGAGAAAATCTAATGGAGGTGTTCTCAAAAGAAAGTTCTTTGATATGAATGTGTGGCTGAGTGAGTTCACATACAACTGTGTTGTGAAATTTGTGCTCTATTTTTGAAGATTGGATATTTGAAATAAATAAATAAATAAAAATGAGTGGTTCAAATATGCCAAAACAGTCATGACTCTAGAGAAAATTCACAGTAACATCATTAAGCTGGCAGAGAAATCCATTCTCTAATCACTCACTTTAATACACACAGACACACACACACACACACACACACGCACACGTATGAGCAGCAGCAGCTGCAGAAATTTCAAGTAACTTATGCTTGTGTTGTATGGCTCATTAAAGTTTGCTGGAGTTTTACATGTGTGTTTTGTGACTCCTCTCATTAAAGAAAAGCCTGGCTCTGCTTGAACGAATGATGTTTGCTCCCAATCAATCTCTTAACAACATTAATTGATTCAATCCTGTGCTTAATTAATCCTAGTGAAATGGTTTTGCTGCTCATTAGAGAATACTAACTAATGAAGCACAGCCTGCTCTTTGTAGATGCTTGGCTGTTGCATTGTGGGACACAGTGTTCTCCCGACTTTTCAGTGCGGCCTGCCTTACACACATTAATTAACCAGTACACTGAGCAGAGAGCAGCACGACAAAGACGTATACATATAATGCACTGTAACAATGTTAAACTGAAGTCAAGCACATCAGTACAATCTGCTGTTATCTTGAGTGGACGAGTTTTGTCCTAATTAGGATAAATATTATGAATACTTACTTGATATTCTTTTCCTACGCTAAACTACTTTCTGAATGCACTAAAATACTGAATTCCATAAAAAAAAACATATATAAAAACATATATATAATGCAACTTTATGTGATGTTCATGCACACAATACACAAGTAATCACAAACTTCTGAAAACAAAAGTAATTGAGTTTCATGTGGCTTTTAAAGAGACAAGAATTAATTGAACCAGATGGTTTTCAATAATGTTTTCGTAAGCACACGTGTAGACATAAGGCATTACAGACAGTGAACTGTTTTGTCCTATTGCCCCTGTTGAGCACCTCCTGTTGTGATCCTGGAGAAGTTAAGATCACTGCCGCCGGCTGACATCAAAGACAGTAAGAAAACAAATACTCAAAACTTAATATCTAACTCAGCATGGGGTGTTTTTGCAGAAGACCATGTTACTGAGGTAGTCCTAGTGCACTACAATAGGTAGTAACCAGCATCTTTGTAATGTATCTTTTTTGTTAGCTTCATTCTGTAGCAGAAAAAACTTTCTGATCTTGAATGTCCCAATTAAATGGCTCTTGAATGTCTCATCAGTGACTAATTAAACAGTAATCAACGACTATTTAATGTTTTGTTGTCGTTCTTCTTTTTGGTTTCATTTTATTTGTGGTTCAGATGTTTGGTTTAGATCAGCAGGGTGAAGCTTCTGAATACAGAACGCTGCTCTTCCCTGAGTGGCACCTTTGATCTGTGATTGACAGGTTGATTAATTAGCCACTTCAACTTGAGGGATCGGTGTTGTGTTCAGATGTGAAAGAAGGGTGGAGAAAGCTTAGTATTCATCTTCATTTCCAACGTAACAAAAAAAAAGAAAAGAAAAATTCAGTCATTTATCCCAAGTGATGGTCATGGTTTGGTTCAGTTCGATACTTCAGTGTCAGGTTCAATATTTTATCAATACAAAGAAGAGAAACATGACGCAAAGTGCCGTTTTTTTAAAACCCAGCGGCAGACGGGTATCAATAAATAGTTTCTATAAATAGAACTGAAGAAGTGAAGCGACAGTCAAAAAATGGTCGCAGGGCTTCACATATAATGATCAATGTGTGGCGGGCCCCCACAGAATCAACACAGGACGCTGGTAATTGATTTATTTTTTCCAACACAAAACACAACGTTAAAAACAAACGGACGGTTCTGTTATCTCTCTGTCTCCCCCTCTCTCTCTAGGCAGTAGGCGTTTCACTAATCATTTCACCTTCCTCACAGCAGACATTTTGACTTTGTCCTAGCAGGAAAAACACAGGTGTCACTAATAACATTAATGATGACTGTTCTGCTCATGTGTTCCTGTGAGCTAGCGTGTACGACACCAGAGCCGGACATTAATGTTATTAGTAACAGCTGCGTCTGAATAGTTAAAGTTTATGCTGTGAGAAAAGTGTAGACTGTACAAACCCAGCATGGTAAACAACTTCCAGAAGCAGTGATGTTGCTAATAACAAATGATTTCTTGTAAATAGATTAGTTTACTGGCAAGTGTGGCAACACACTGACAGTGTGTTTCTAACTGTTATTTGGAAAATTACACATTTCCTCTAACCTAAGTGGTAGCTCAGTAGTTTTGGACAGATAAGATATTACACATACACACTTCAATGCAAGCCTTGTGACAACATTTATTGGGTTGTTGTATGAATTGATTTACACGGTGTCCAAAGACATGTTCAAGAAAAGACATGACAAGCTCCCTCTGTATTCACCCACACTACAGGACACAATCTCACAAACACATCACGGCTGCTCTAAAGTATTTTGTAGTTATTTGCAGCCTTTTTTGTGGCCTTCATCATTTCATTTGCATATAAAGGCAGTTCCAGTGCTATCTTAGTGATCTAAAAGTAGATAATGCTCATATATACATGTATATTATTAACCACTATCTCCTGATCTCCCTATATATAGATTTTCTTTCATTTTGCTCTCATGGTTCTTGTATTATTATTCAATATGCTTAGATGAATATATTCATATAAAACCCCCATAAAGCAAGCAAGAGAATTCTTTCTCGATACCTCACAAGTGCTGACATGGTTTTCTAATTACGTTAGTGCCAAATGCTTCCACAAACTCTAATGAGCCTAAAAACAATCAACAGAAAATCAATCAGCCCTGAGGTGAAAGACTGGCCACTGGGATTCATCGAATATGTCACGTGAAGATATTTCACCTTAAGAGTACTGTGGGTGCCTACATTTAACTGATGGGATGTGAATTGCTGCCACTAGAAATGTTCTGCATTGTTACACATATTTTACTACAAGAAAAAGAAAAAGCTTACCTCACTTCACAGGAGTGCACACTGAGTTCTTTGTGGAGAAGACCACTGGTCAGATTATAGACCAGCACAGATCCATTACTGGTGCCTGACAAGAGGAGAGAGACAGCAGAGGATGAGGAGACTGACACAGACGAGGGGTCACAAACGACACTTTTACTTATCTTAGCAGCATCTAGCCTCAGGCAGAGGGCTGCATGGTGCACACTAGCAAGACAACCCTGCGTGTTCCCTGTCACTACAGTAGGTGGATAGAGGCAGCACATCAAACCCTGTGTCACACAGCTCACAGCCTGAGAACACTGCACTGTTTCCTGTGCCGCTGGAAAAATAGCACAGCTCTATTCCTCCTGAAACTTCACCTGATTAGATACTGCAGGTGACATTTAACACTCGCATTAGAAACTCTGAGGTTTGACAAAGCAACACTTTTATTTCAAACTCTAACAGAACAAATCCAGCCAAATTGCTTTAATGTAATTTTCTTCTATTTTTTCTGTACTCATCAGTGAAAAAAAAAAAAGTGTACTTCAGCACTATAAAAAAAACTCAAACTAACTTCAACTCAAGTTATAACTTTTTAGCATCTCCAGGGAAAGTTGACACTTTTCCAGCTAGGTCATGTTTAAAGTTCAGAACAAAAAATTATCTATGCTAACAAGCTGACAGAATGACACTTTTGAATGATTTTCCATCATCTGGGGAAAAACAATATTACATAAAAAAACAGTCAATTTCTGAAGACTATGCAGTAGAAGCCCTTTTGCAGACTTTCAATATTGAACCACAAAAAGCTGACAACACATTTACTACATGAAAATGTGTCTTTAATTATCGTAACAGCTTTAATTAATTAATAAAAAATAAATGTAAACATTAATAGGAAAAAATAAGCAGCTGTAAAAAGCACAACACAGCTGAGGTAACCTAAGCAAAGAAGCTGAAAGACACCATAATTAAAATAATTAGTCAATTCAGGAGCGTGGTGAGCAAAATTTTGCAGCAGATGTGAAGGCAAATCAAAAGTCCATTTCCATGATGTTTGGAAAGTGTTTAACAAGGTTTGGAGTTTTTTTTTTTTTTTTTTTTTTGTGCGATGAACACAGGCAGGTCTATAATTATCCAGAGTGTGATGAAACTGGGCGTGTGTGCTCAGCACCTCTGCAAAGGACCGTTCAGTCTGTACTGGCCTACGGCACGACAACCACATGCTGACAAAACATCTGGGAGTGGTGGTAGCCAGTGTCACATAGACATCTTTATGTGTGTGTGCTGTGTTTCTCATACACAGACTTTAACTTGGGTGGGCTAAGGGATATTAACATCTACCAAAGTATATGTGATTACTCATTGTAGCATGTTTTCCCTATTTTATCCATCTTTGATTGACTATTCAGGGGACAATCTTCCCTCACTCAACTCCTCTTAATGCAAGAGAGTTTTACTGACAATTGTCAGTGATCTGCAGAGAAACACAGCGTTAAAGCACTTACAGTGTTTTGTTTATTAAAAGACAGACTGACACTACTGTCATATTGTTCTATCAAATACAATGCTAAAATCCAGGAGATGGTTAACTTATCTTGGGAAAACAGCTAGTACAGCTCTACCCAAATAGTAACACGATCAGCCTAAAATAAATCTAGACGTAGAGGTAAGTGAATGTCAAAATAGTTATATAATCACATCTCACCCTTGTTTTATTACATTGCATTGAGGAAATAATTTGGTTACCTCATTCATTCCATAAAACCTGACAAGGATAAACAAAATACATTTGTACAACAGATTATATCATCTGTTTGTTTGTTTCTGTAACATCCAGTCTGATCTCATTTCCACAAGTGAATGACTGACTAATGAATGTGAAGCAGAGCAGCAGAGATGCTTCTTGAAATGATATGAATCTTTTTGTTGTATTAAAATTCAATTTGAGATCAATCAAAAAACTAATATCTCTCAACACCAAGCTGAGCAGATGACAGACACAATTCTACAAATAAGTCGAGGGTGGCAGAAGATAACTGAATAGATTCTGTAGTGGACTGCATATGTCACTGATATTCCTGTTGACAGACCACTGGAGCTGAGAATGAGAACCAATCCACCTGATAATTGTTTTCCTTTTTAAAGTGTATGACTCACTATTTGGCTTCAAGTGAGGATATTGATGTACATTTCCCATATTTTATCATTGACAAATTCATACTTTCACTCTGTTCTTACTTTGTTCTACTCTTAAAATTATTACATTTCTCAAATCCAAAACACGCAGGAAATAATAAATTTCAAGCAAGCATGAATAAATAAATTAGGCATGCCGGCGTCCAACGATTAGGAATGGATGTTGGTTTGCTGGTCTTTGTATACATGTCACTGAAAAGGAAAGCTCTAGGTCTACCTATCTGTAATTGAGCTGTCAGGGCTCATACAGATTACAGCCTTTTAAACAAGAGACCAGACAGCAGTGCTCCTGGGTAACTACGTTTGGCTGCATAGTTTCTCTAACCGCCTGCTGGAGGCAAGGAACAAGAAAGACTGACAGGAGGAAAAAAGTGGAGGACAGAAATAGAGAAAACAGTCAGAGTCGGGAATCCCTGCCTGCTGTCTAACTGTAATGAAACAGTGAATGGTAATTTCAACCCCCAATGCTTTCACACCAACAGCTCATGAGCTCATCCCTTGCTTTATTTGCACTCAGTGGAAGGTGTAAAAACTCAGTTTCCCTTGGCTGTTCCACCGACTAGTGTCTTATCACTAAAGAGCCAAAGAGTTTCCATTTAAGTCACCTACACATTAGGTTGAAACCTAATTCTTACTGGAACAGAGGCCAAGAAAGAGAATGAGCTGTAACTGTCAAGGGCTCATCCAGTATTGTCTGGATCTTGGTTAACAGGTGACGGATGCCAATGGCTGCCAGAACATCTTTCACAGTACAAAGCTCAGCATCATTACTGAGGAGGTGACAACTGCAATTGGAACTCTGAAATGTGTTCAGTTTATAAAGTATGACAATAAAGTACAAGATTTTGAGGTTCCAAATCTGGCAATTTCTAATGTTAATGTTAACTTCTACCTTAGTGCAACAGCATGTGTGCTATTCTTAACTGTGCTAATATGAGAAATTGTCTATAAATTAAATACACTAGCCTCGAGGTACTATTTTAATTAAACATACTTCACAGGCTGAACACGTACTTCACTTTTCAGCAGAGATTGTGTCTTACATCTAAATCTCCTCTGTAATTATCCAGTCCACAAATAAAATATCTAGAAACTTACAATTCATAGGCCAGCTTACAAGAAGTGGAAGAAAAGGCACATTTTAATAATGCAGCAAGAGACTGTTTAACTACTTGACTCCGCAAGATGACTGTAGGGACATGACAAATGATGTGCATAGAAAACTCAATCGTCCTACTCTAGGTTTAGAATCAGAAGGCCACTGGGAACCAGCTGTGCCAAGTCAAGCCCACACCATCTGCAGCGTGATGTGCTCTTAGCACCCGCTCTGGAGTCACGCACTGA
The DNA here is from genome assembly GCA_016801845.1 of Polydactylus sextarius. Taxonomy (NCBI): domain Eukaryota; kingdom Metazoa; phylum Chordata; class Actinopteri; family Polynemidae; genus Polydactylus; species Polydactylus sextarius. The sequence continues at coordinate 5,220,987 of CM028911.1, read as the reverse complement.
TTGGAAACAAAATGACATGTCCCTGACTGTAAAGTGTTTTTGAAATGGCTGTTTTTGAGAAGGTGATGGTGGGTGTTTTTTCATGTTTTTTTTTTCTTACATTTTTAACAAAACACAACTGAGTGAAACCTGTAAACAACAGATGGAGAACAGCAGTGGTCGTCCCTTAAGGCTTTTTTCTAACCGTTGCAGTTATTAAGCAATAATTTGTAGCAAATTTAAAGAGATCCTCGTGCTCCACCACAGAGAGACAGAGGGAGACAAAGACAACGGATGAAAATAGTCATAAGATGTGTAGGTTGAAGGTGTTATTATTCATCTGCTTGTCTGTGGGTCTAAGAGAGGCAATGTATCTTTGAGCTATGATTAATTTATGTGGGCTACGTCAGGGGATTGAGCGTAGCCTATTTTTCAACTTGACAACTAAACTGAGGATTTGCTGCGTTGGGGAGAGAACAGCAGCATGCTGCAGCTTTAAATGGAAATTGTTGCAGAAGCAGGAATGTGTGAATGCCCACACACACACACACACACACACACACATGCAAACACACACAGACATATGAAGCAACAGATTTAAAGATGTGCTTGTAATTTTCCATTAATATTGAGACATTCATAATTGCATGTATTATTACTGTGAGGGAGACGAGGGAACAGTTTCATAAGAAAATTGCTATGCTGATCAAAAACCAATAAATCCAAACTTTTACTGCCTCCTCCTTACGCCTTGTAGCTGTCTCAGGGAATAATAATAATAATAATACAGGCTGATATTTCAGATTCAGACCGTGCCTTGTGCATCATTTGACAAGACCAAACAGTCAGATCCAAGAGCTACTTATTCAAATTCACATCAGTGATTTGTATGGTCCAATATACCATTTAATTTGAGAAAGCACAACATTTTCAAACACAAAGTTAAAAATTTGAAATATGTCAAGGTTCAAAACGTATCACCAAACATGTTTTTTATAAACTGGACTGCAAAGAGCATAATACGAGACTTGAAATCTAAGTTTAAACTGATGCCCGACTGGAGTTCTACTGAAAATAGCTGAAACTCTTATCTTGACAAATCCCTTGGGTAGAACATGAATGACCATATCTGAGAATTGTGTTGCTGTTCTGAGGTAAACTCGTGTTTGACTTCATGTTTGTCTTCATATCAGTAGCTGTTAATTTATTGATTTGTGATGAACTGATATTTTTGGTCTTGCTCTGCTGTTTGTTTCTAGTGCTTATTACATCTCATTTTTCAGATCACAGACATCTATTGACAAATGGCCTGGACATGCGGAGGCAAATAAAATGTGTAGCTGCAGCTGCATAATCATTCAGTCCTTTTGCCCTCTAAAGCGTTTCTAACTCACATCATTAGGCAGCAACGTTTCATAAATCAAACCAGACGAGCTTTTTCTTTTTCTTCTCAACGCCCAAAAATCTATTGTAGTTACAGATGATGGTGTAATGACTAACAACCACTGAGAAAGACTGTTTTTTGACAACTACAATGTTAAAACAGATGCTGTACAATTAACTCAAAGCCATCACTGGCAACACTCAACAAAAAATATCACAAAGAATTAGGGTGGTGTTTGTGACGTTTTATGCTTTAACTATTCAAATAGTTAAGAGGCTTCTCTGGGCTGTTTCTTTGACTTTTATTACTTATGACACATTTTGCCCATGACACTGCTTATTTCAGTGAATTTTTGAAGGAAAGACTTTTATTCATAAGATGAGGAATTTTATGTGGTTGTATTGCCAATTTGATCTATTCTGTTGAAGGTTTACTTGTTGTAAAAGAAAAAGAAAGGAAAAGATCAAGACAGGACCTCTGGAAAATGGTAGTTGGATAGGGTTCATGTAAATGTTGACAGAGAAATGAGCATGTTTTATTTCGAACAGAGTGTTGATTTTAGTCCGTGCAAGTTTCTTTGAAAACCTAGCTTTTGGTCTGTTGACCATATAGGAACTGCACTAAAGGTCACTTTTCATGTTGTTTTGGCTATCTGTTCAAATTTGGATATGGATAGAGATCCATTAAAATACTGGTTGTTTGAAGTTTGAATGTTTGAAGTTTGAAGAAAGGACTTTTTAATCAGCATTCACACTAATAAAGAGTCACCTTTGTGTGGACTGTGCCTATGACAGTGACAACGGGAACAATCGTATTGTACAGTAATTAACTTGATATTCGAAACGTGATGTTCGAAAAACAAGTTCTTCACATGACTGTGACAGAGACAACCTGCAAAAATACAAAAGTAGTCCCTTCATCGTTTGTTTTCTCTTTGAAGTGCAGTACTGATGCAACTGGTTTTAATCTGAAATGAATCATGATGAAACAAAGAAACACTTTGTTGAAAGCAAATGCAACATCATCAGTAATTGGATTTTGGAAATACATGGGAACTAAATTTAAAAGTACTTTATACAATACTTTGGTCTGGACTTTGAAAAGCTGTCATGTATAATGTTGACTCTTGCTCATTATGAATTCTACCCAGTTTCTCTTGGAACATTAGTCCTTACTGAGTTTCGGAGAGTTTTGTGTGTGTCAGTATTTTATTACTTACCTACAGCCAGCAGCGGTTGGTAGTGGTTGATGTTTTTGGTTGTAAGTGGCGGGCACATGCGGATTGCAAATGGTGGCAGCGGCAGACCAGACAGCAGGCCAGTCAGCAGGAACTTCAGCTGGACCTCCTGCTGGTTGGATGATGGAGGAGGAGCCTCACCAGCTATTAAAGTCTGGCCTGAAGATAAAACCACAGAATAGGAAGGTTAAAAACTCACAATCAGAACTTACTTTTCATTTGCAACTTCATCAAGAGAACAATTTAAACATTTTTAACCACAAGGACATGAACAGTATCAAAAAGAAAACAACTGGCAATGGTTACAGTCTGCAATAAATCAATATTACAACGTACATCACAATTTATGTGTAAGCTATCTGTTGGCACATACGATTGGGTATTTTTTGGCCCCTGGGAAAAGTCTTTCAATACTGTACACTGTATGTGTTGTTGTAACTGGGTTCAATATAATATTCAAGTATACATTAAAATTTTGGCACACTGTTCTGGTTTAGATGATATGTCTGGCAACTGAAGTCTGCATTAAGAAAATTTTGCCTACAACACAAGTTCAACACAAATCCCTATAACTTTTTTTGTGCAGTGTTTTGTCTGATATCTGTGGAGAAAGTGGTTTTAGCCATTAAATGCTTGGAAAGAAGATCTGACAAGTTTCACACAGATACTGATGCAACTGTACGTAGGGATGTTTCATTAAAACTGCTGGCTACAGTGTAGCTATTTGTCCATGTCTGTGTGTGACTGACTTGTTTGGAAAATGTGTTTTTTTAATAGGTTACACTACATCAAACAGGCGTTTTCGAAAGCTGCAGTACCTGGAGTCGGACACGCTAAAATAAACAAGACATCAGACAAAATTAAAAACAAGCCAGCGTAAGAAAAACTAAAGACACAAACTAGCAAACTACCAGCTGACTAAACAAACAACAGCAACATTAACAATTAAACAGCATCATCGATGCCCCTGCTATAACTCCAGATGATTCTGCATATACATGAGACAGACACTGTGTTCTAATTTTATGCAGGTGTGACTCATCCAACATTTATACTCTGACAAAAGCTTGAGCCCAAACATTTTGGACTAAATCAAATCTTTTTTTTTAGCAGAGAGAGAAGTGTACAGTTATTTCTCTTTCCTCCTTTTTTTCCATCTAGATACATATAATCAGAGCTCACAAACTTATACAATCACTTATGAAACTCAATCAACTACAATGTAATCGAAAAGCTGTTCTTTAGCTGAAATGGAAAAGCTCACACATTTGACTGCAGCTAAAAAGAAACAGAAAAGAAACGCTATTGTTTGTTTCATTAAGTCGTGACCGCAGGTGATGATCTAAAGCTTGTTGTGATCAGTTCAGACACAGATGCACATTTTACATAGGAGGCTTAATCCAGTTAATTCTTCTTTGCTGAGATCATTAAATTTCTAATATCAGGCAGCCACAGAACTTACCAGCAGTGCTCACCATAAATATACACCCCAGGTCTTTTAATATTTGAAGAAACCTAACACCCTATTTTTTTTTACCGAGGCTTGGGTTTCACAATTGGACTATTAATGACTACTTTCTATATGTTCCAAATGGGCAATTATTTCTTTTTATATATTTGCTGCAGAGCTATAAGACATCCTCTGAGGGTGCAACAACCTTGACGTTATAATTAGCACTGGTTGAAAAATCCATTTTGTTTTCATTTCATGCACCATAATAGCCTTCTTTACATTGGAAAATTAATGTCTACCTAAATGAGCATCGTTACAGCTCAGGGATAATTAAATGCGACAAGGACGTAATTTCAAACAAGCAAACACATCAATAAAAAGCAACCATAGGCACAATAGATAACCATGAGAAGCAGAGGAATATTTAATATACCGTAAAGCTGCAAATAATAGCCGAGTGGCGAAAAAACGCCTGTCTCTTATTAACTAGGGACCGCAACACATTTGGGCAACAAATGCCGGTCTCAAATAAAGGCCGGGTCTGATTTTCTCTTTGTTGTTGAATTTCGCTAATTCTAACTCCCCCGTATCCAGACCAGAGTATTTGAGCGGAGCCTTTGAAATATAGTCGAAAAGCGTGATCGCTCTGTCTTGCTCCGGTTCTGCTCTGATACCGCTCACACCATGAGTGTAGGACGTGCACTTGTAAAAAGACGGGTCTACATTGGGTCGCTTGCATTTAAAGACAGTGTTGACAGCTGATGCGTCGCAGACGCAGACATGCCTGGTGAGAATTACACACACGCTGTTCAGTGTGAATCCGGTGTTCTGACAAAACGTCCTACTTGTGCGAAACACCCTACCGGAGGCTGAACTGACATTTGTATTTGTCTCTGTGCTACCGTGCCCAAAAATATGTGTACACATTCAGTCTCAGTTTTTTTGCTGTCACAGATTGTTTTAAGGGGTATTTAAGTTATGGTATTGGGATGTCACGTGTGTCCAAAACCATGTGAAAATTTCTGATAATAAGGCCTCAGAATATGTTTATACATTAATATGAGCAGGTAGGACGTTCTAACAATTAAAATTACCCCATCAGAATATGCTTCTACATAGATGTATTAAGTCCTTTTATAAGAAAGTCTCTGGGTGTACGTATATGTTTGGTAGGACAAATCTCTTGCCACATGTGTTACAAAGCAGCTAGAAGTGACGTATTTGTGTCAGAACACTGGCCACAGGCTACAAGTTTCCAGTGCACTGTGGTACCTTGCCTTAAAAAATTAAATGCCTGTCTCAGGGTCTGTTGGGTCATTTTGGGAAAATAAACGCCTGGGCTGTTATTTGCAGCTTTACCGTAGGTGAAGGCATTTTTTTTTTAAGGTGGCAGCTCCTGCCTTTGGTGATAATCAGTTTGCCTTTGTCATTGTTATGCCCTTTTGTCTGCCAATTAGCATAAAATCTTCACAACAAGTTGGCTTTCACAGAATTTTAGCATCCTGCAGGCTAGTGGCATCCCCTCATTCAATAACAGCTTTGCTCAGCAACTGTCAGGCAGAGCTATAGCTGCAGGCTGTGGCTCCAATCTGTATGTATTTGTGTGTTTGTAAGAGAGATAGAGAGAAGGGGGGAGAGAGAGAGAGAGAGAAGAGATAGCAAAATTCTCCCCTCTTTTGCCAACATAACTACTAGTGCTCAACCTCCCCAAGGCCTTCCACTCAATGGCAGTTTGACCCTTGCTGAATACAATTGACAAATGCAGAAAGAAAAAACAGGAAAAAGAAAAAAAAATCCTGGATCTTATCATTATTTTATAACCTCATTCATCTTGTGACAGGCAACTCTGTTTTAAATCAACAGGGAGGAGAGAATGAGAGAGAGATAGAAACACATTTAAGCTAAAGAATGAGACGATAAAAAGATAAAAATGAAATGCAGGAATGAGCAAGCACACAAGGGTTTTTTATGTGCAAAGCCATTTGGCTTGGGCAGTAATGCTGATCTGTGCTGTGTGCCGAGGAGAAACCAGCAGTCGTATTAAAACAGAAAGTGAAGTAGAGCCTAAGGGCCCAACACAGCTCAAAGAGTGGCAATAAAAGGTGTAAGAGGGTCTAATGCACAAACACACACTCATAGAGGCAGGTGACAAATCAAATAAATACCCTGAATAAATTAGTGGGGGAATGTAATGGATGAGGATGCTTCCACACAGGTGCACTGCATGGCACAATTAACCAACATCCTATTATGCTCTGTAGCATGTATAAAAAATTGCGAAGAAGCCCAATTGATTCTGACTGAATCAAGATAACAATAGGAAAAGTCTCAAAGTCACAATCTGTGACTTTGAGAGAGGTTTCATTGTCGGGGGAACGGATGGCAGGAGTCACAAAGTCTGTTCAACTGACCAGTGTCTTAATGGAAACTGGTGCCGACAGCATCAGCATTTGATGACGGTGATGCTTGTGCATAAGTGCCAGAGGGAACGAGAAGCACAGAGGAGAAACAGAAGAGCAATTCTTCCTCAGGTGACTGAGAACGTCATTGTGGGCCGTCAACAACAGCCTGTCGAGGATTTCCCACAGAGACAATTCTGTAGTAGAGTGGCGGTGCATAAGCCCCTCATTACAAAGATGAATGCCCATTTCAGTGCATTCATTGAATGTTCAGTGGCGCAAAAACTATTGGCACCAGTCTACAGTGATGTGAAAATAAGTGATATGGTCAGATGAATCATTCTTCACACAAGTGGGGAAGTGCATGTGTGGCGGACACCGAGAAAATGGTTCGGGCCTAATGCTCGACTCCTACAATGAGGGGACGCAGTGGTTCTATTATACTGTGTGGGACATTATGTTGTAAAGGAACAGAGGGAGGAGTCATTGTAACAAGACTATAAAATGATGATTATGATGACACAGGATAATAATGTTACGAGGGCTCGATGAACGGTTTCACAAGAAAACAATGAATATGTCACAGTTCCACACAGTCACCTGATCACAACCCAACTGAATACCTTCTGTGGACCTGTCTTCATTCCTCTAGCAGATCTCTAGAAACGTGAAGAATCAATGGCAAGATGCAATGAAGCTGTTCTGACAGCTTCATGGTAGCCCAACATCTTACTAAAATACCTCATATTGATTTTTCCTTTAAATTGACACCTGTCTGCATGTACACCACACACACACTCACACATCAGTATGTCTCCTTCAGACAACAAGAAGTAACAGTTTTTGCAGCGATGCAGACAGCGACAGTAGTCCGTACCAATCATGCTGTTGAGGGAGAGATCCTGAATCCGTTTCTGGTTTGGTCCCACTGGAGCTCCACAAAATGAGACGGGGGAGTAGAGCGGTGACAGACCCGAGCTGACAGAAGGGGGGGAGAGGATATTATTTAAATGTTTTTTTTTTTTAAATAGGAGCATAACTGTTATTGAAAATAATAAGTGAATATTTCTTGTGCAAATGATGAATGTGATCCACTTTTCTAATAAATCGCAGACCTAGAGGGACACAACAGCTTATAGAGAAGATGACATGTGTACTGATTCTTTGTATTGATTAGGAGCTGCTCAGTAAAAAACAGAGATGATTCCTTGAAAAATGACTGTTATGATGGCGATGGAGCTCGATACACTGGGGGCTTGACCACAAATCAAACAGCTACAGCAGAGTGAAGTGTGTCACCCTAAATAACTCATCTTAATTTATCTATACGTGCTCAGCACACTAAAACAAACACCATCTCACAGATGGAATTGTAATTCATGTCAGTATAGTATATGTCTGAGCCAAAACTTCTTTTTAGGATTTGTTTTGACTTTCAAATAGGAACACTGTGAGTCAGAATGTTTCAACAATCAGTAAGAACCAGAATATCAATTTAGCATACAACTGAAAAACATAACTGGAATCATCTCAACAGTCCTGAAACAGATAAACCAACCTATCTGAGCCTTCACGAAAATGAATTAAAACAAGGTTATAATGATACAATTGCTCACAAGGGGTGAAACCTCCCTCGGCTTCACACAGGAAGTTACTTAAGAGACAAATGCAAAGTTGTCTCCACGACAGCAGCGAGGGAGTGTTCAATCAAAAGGAAAGCAGGGCTCATCAACGTTAGCTAAACCCTCTGGGCCCCCTACCTACTCCGCTCACTAAGAAGACTAAATTCAAGTTACAGGATTATGTAGAGTAAAGTCACCTCACACACTTCTAAGTGTTACTTTGTTGCAGCCGCCACCTGCACAACAGCTTGACAGACTTATTTGCATATCTGTGCATGTGCATACCTTGGGTTGGCAGCAGCCTTGCCAGTTTGGGCTTTGAGCTCCCACAGCATGACTCTGCCATCACTGACCATCAGCCCAGCTTTGTTTTCATTGACGGGGCAGATAACCATACGATATGGCCGGACTGTTTTGGTGACTCGGATGGCATCACACTGAGAGCGAAGGTCATACACGAGCTCCTGGACACTCTGTTCTGGGTCTGAGGGAGAGAAAGAGGTATTGGGAAGGAGGCAGTGAAACATAAAACAGATAAGAGCAGTAGTAAGACAGTGTGATAGTCAGGGAGAAGAACGGAGTCAGATAAAAACGAATGAAATGGGATCAGAGCAACTTAGTGAAAACATGAGTAGAAGGGGTCATAAAAAAGAAGGAATAAAGGGAACAATTGAAGGAAGATATTGAGCAAATGTTAATAGTGAAGGGAACAGAGAAAGAAAAAGAAAAGGATATAGATAAGAGTCTGAGAAAGTGCAATTCATACACCATTGTGGACAATTTCTGAGTAAGAGTTAGAGGCGGAAAGTCGAGAGATAGTAGAAAGGATTTAAGGAGATAAGAAAAGAAGACAGAACATGGGAGAATAGATGAGCAAGAGACACAGAAAGGTACATGGCAGGAGAAAGAAAGACGAGTAGACAGTCGAAGAGATTGCACAGGGAGTAAGTGAGGGAGAGACAGAGATTCAGCGAGACAATGGACTCCCATTGGCCTATAACACTAAGCCAAAGATAAATGAGACAGAGGCTAAATGCCCACTGGAGCATAGAGAAAGGCTACAGGCTCTGACTGCCGTATAGTTTGGCTGAATGGATGATGACAGACTGATGGCACTGGAGTGGTTTGTGAGTGAGTACAGTACAACAAACTTGTGTGTGTGTGCGCGCACTCTCATGCACATCTCTGTAAAGACCTTTCATACCTGCTGCCTCCTCTGGAGCTGTGGTAGAGCGGCACACTCGGAGGGTGATACACCCGTTCTCATGGAGACAGTAGAGGGCGTCTCGTTGCGCACAGGGAATAACCTAAACACAGGGGGAAAAAATGGGATGACAAGTGTGTTCTTGAAGAAGTTTCCCATTAGCACTGCATCGTTCTGTTAATGATCAAAGAATGAGAAATCTGTAACATAAATGTGCATATGACACAGCACAGATGATGCAACTAGAGCTAAATCTGGAGTTAAAATGCAAGAGCTAAATCTATGAAGCTGTAAGACCTCAGGTCAGCCCAAAAATGTTTCTCCCAGTTCATAGTTAATTTTTAATTTGGAGCTTTTGTTCGAATTTTTATATTAGATTTTTTTTAAATATCTGAATTTGTATGTGGCCTTCACTTTGTGAAAATGTGTTTGTATGCGCAAAATTGTTGCCACTACAAGCTGGAGGTGAAGGTGAGGACAATGACTTTTAAGAGGCTGTGATAAATTTTCAAACTTGAAACAGAGAACCAGTTTAAACTTTAAAATTAAGTTTAAGTTAAGTTCCCTAACATTTTTCTTATTTAACTCTTATTTTAAATGCTCTAACCTTATTTAAGTCAAGTGCAGATTCGGATGCACTTTTATTACAAACACTTTCTGATATATAGCACAAGATAAATCACTAACACCACAATTTGCAGCCTTTTAAGCTTGCCTTCGAGGTTCATCAACACCTTGTTAGGACAAAGCATTTTATCTTTAGTGATAAATTCTGTGTTAGAGGTGCAGCTTTCACATGTATCTGATAAACTAACACTGTGTATTTGCCACATTTGACAGTGCGAAGGACAGATGTGTGTGTACAGTTTAGCCTGGACTTTTGTTAAAGCTGTCATCAGTCATGCAAATTGGCTGCGTGACAAGCACTTTATAACACTTAGAGAAGGGAGGTGTTCTCAAGGCAGAGTCCGTGTGGCTGAGTAATACCTCTCTACTCCTGCCTGCTTTGTGACTGTAGAACCTTCTCCCTCACTGCAAAGGTTTGTTCTACTACTGTCCCACTATGTAACCAAGGCAATATTTGTTAAAACAAAGTAACCGACAACACACAGAAAGTATGATTCATGGAAGTAAAAGAAAATATAGAACAGAATCCACTTTTACACACACAGAAAATGTCAGCGGACTGAGGTTCAATAAACTGGCCCATGTATGTAGCCTGGCTGTCGCACCAAGCTCCTGGACGGATCTTGGTCTGGCAAAGATCCCATAGATAGGAAGTTCTCAGAGGTGGTATCAACAGGCGCCTATCAAATGCCTCTGTGTACTACTGGAGAGAGCTACAACCAATCAGACCACTGATTCCGATGATAAAAATAAACATGACAGAAACATGCATGAAGGCTTTAAGAGCTACCTTTTGCTCCATTTTCAAAGAAAACTCACCACTGAAATCTATTAAAACAGCAGCAGAATCAGCAGAATCAGCAGAATCTAACGATTACCGATCCTCCATGGCCGCCACGTTGGCCGTAAACTAATGTGTTTCATTGGTTGTCGAGTTTTCAAGATCGGGAAGAGCAGAGAATAGCCAGGTTGGCCAGACTGACTTGAACATGAAATTTAATGTATCATCACAGGCAGAATGGGAGGGCCCATATTACCATGTATGTGCATGTTGACATAAATTTCAAGGTTAGATATTCAAAAGGAAAGATTATGTCTTAAATAAAGCACAACATCCACATTGAAAACCTTAAGATCTATTCAATATAATGACTATAGTCCTCCACAGACAAACGCAGAGAGTCATGAGTGAAAGCAGAGTGAACAGTGTGACGTTAAGACAGTTTTACGTCTGTTACTGGCTCTGCAGCTGTGACAAATCCTCTATCTAATGCCCTCACAGCATTCATCAATTTCCAATTAAAAATCCAAACTCCAAAAGAAAGGAAGCGACAGAAAAAGGTCACCAGTGCTGCTGAATGTGACTGTAGAGAAGTGCAGAATTCAGATGATAAGTAAGCTATGGACATCAGATCTTGATGAGGTGAACACCAAAAGGCAGGAGAAAAAGTACATAACTTCTATCATTTGCAGCAGGGGTAAACGGTTTTGTGGAAGAATCATCAATAGAAAAGGCAGATTTTGGAAAAACCTTCAGCTAATGCAATGAAAAGGTAAACCATGAAGGAGGTTCATTTGAGGGAAGATAGTGATGCAGGAGGCACGTCAGAGTGAGATGCCACAGCCATATTGTCATTTATCTCACCAAGACCAACTAAAATGTCACTGCAAACATTTAACAAGTTATGTGTGCATGTAACTGTCAAACTCTCAGCAGAAATGTCTTTGCATCAAATATCAACCCATTAAAAAAAGGGTGAGGCTGACAGAACCACCTTATTTCCACTGAAAATTTGATCCACTCGTTTCAGTTTTTGAAAATCCTGCAAACTTTGAGTCTGTGAAGTTTTACTCAGATTCTTGACAAACAAAAGTTTTAATTTTGTGTGTGTGTGTTGCCTCACCTGAATGAAGGGCACCCCGGAGCGCTCGATGGCAACCACGCCCACGGTCTGGCTGAGCTCCAGGTCCAGGATGAGGATCTCTCTGGGATAAAGTAGCAGCATGTGGTTCCTCTTTGATGGCAGATAGGACAGCTGCAGGCAGTCGTTTAACGTAACTGCCTCCGCACTACAGAGCCACAAAGCGATGCACACATAGTGAGTAAAGGAGATCGACTTCAGTGGCAGGTCATTTTCTTAACAGGAAAACATTTGCATGTTTTCAGAAAGGGTAAGTCCCAGGCCTTGAACTAAACAAATGAATTCAACTTTTGATAAATTAACATGAATTTCAGAGATAATCACGCCTAACTGCTGTCTCAATATAAGGAGTAAGAGACACAAAGTGGCGAGATGGAAATTCTAATGACTAGAAATTGAGGTCTAGATAACAGGCTGTACTGCCAGTCTTATTCTGCACCACCAAAAATATAATGAGGCTTGGCTGCAGCAACAACACATGCATATGAAATATGCAAATATTATTTATACCAATGTGAGGATGGATTACAAAGTTCTTAAAACAAGCTTAATAAAAAAACTGTGTCATTTCTCATCTCATTCTCTATTCATGCCTCTTCCAATACAGTGGGCTAGATGAATTAATTATTACTGTTGTGGTCTCTGTGAATCACAGGCAAATGAGTGAGAACTTAAAAAGAAAATGTGTTCCAGTGATGGGACATTAATGAACTGAGCAGGTATTGGCAGCATCACACAACAATCTCTTCCATTATTTCTTAAGAACTAAAAGGGCTGAAGTAAAAGTATGTTTGTTGCAACTTTGTTTATGTGTTTAAATTAATTGCAAATGCTATTCCCATGGCAGCAGCTGGGTTCAATATCGCCAAATAACAACAAAGTACTCACGAATACTAAGAGTTCAGTCAAAAAGGAACAGAGGGTTGATTTTCTCACAGTCTATGAGTGGGTCCGTGGCCACAACTCATTTCTACAGCTTTATTCCTCTGAGTCACAGTAAGATCAAATAAAGAAGAGGCAAACTTTTATAACACAATGAAGATCGTTATTATCTTGGGGGAAAGCGTAACAGATAAAATGGACTCAACAGTGGCACCTTTTGGATCAGCTAAACTAAATCACAGTTACCAGCCCAGTGAAGTGATGTGAAGCAGAGATAGAGGCTAAAACAACTGAGTCACCAAAGGCAAAAACATCACAAGGAAACAGTGAAAGACTTCTGTGTGTTAGATTTAAAAGAGATAGAGAGAGAGAGAGAGAGAGAGAGCAAGAGAGAGAGAGAAATGTATCTTCACAGAGCAATATGGGGAAAAAAAACTGAAAAAAATAAGTCCTGTAACCCCAAATCCATCTCAAAACATTCAGCTGTCCAATTTCCAAAACATCACACATTTTTCACGTCTTTCTATTTCTCTCTTTGTAGTGAATAAGGCATGAAGACTACACTCAGTCAGAGGATCATATATATTAACACACTGCTACATGAACACGCATGCACACACACACACGGTTATGTAAGGTGTGTTTGATAGCACAGGAGGGCTGAAGTTTCAAAGAACCATCCAGCTTCTATTGTTTAATCATGTTAAATAAACATAAATAAATACAATGGTTATAAATGATGCAGGCTCTTCAACTTGAGCTTCTGATGTCTAGACACTACAGAATAAACTTGATACTGGCAGGCGATGGTGCATAAATCATGACTTTGCTTGAATATGCACATGGACACAAAAATGAGTGAATAATTATGTTTTATAAAGTCTTGGATGAGATACTAAGCTGAGACCTTCAGTCGGACAAAAAAAGATGAAACAAATCAACATGTCAAAAACAGACACAAATATTTTTAACACATAAAGCTTTTTTTCCATCTTAAACTTGAAATAGCTGATCTTTGGGCATTTATTTTAAATCGCTTGGAACAATTTTAGGATTTGCTCTTTCATGTGTTCAAGTGTGACATTTTTAATACATTTTTTAATTGAATGTTTTTTGGGTTCTCACTTGTCTTGACACCAATGCAACCATTTAAGACCTGAATTGGCAAAACACAGGGTGGCTTTTACTATGAGGTACTAACAGGTAGTACAGGTGTATTTGTAATCATAGTCAGTGATTGTTCATCTAATGTACGTACAAGACTAAAGTTACAGCCTTGTGGTTGGATGCCTCCTCCAGTCACCTCCTGCAGGTAATGTGTCCTTGAATTCAATGATCTGTGACCTTTAGCCATCATAACTCAATTAGTTTATCCCTGAACAAAAGCAAATGCTTGTGCCAAATGTGAAAAGATTCCCAAAAAGCATTCTTGAGATTTCTCATCCCTACAAACAGGACAGGCATATGGATGGAGGGGCAAGCTGAACACATTAGCTCTGGTCACAGCCAACATGAAATCATAACAAGACTGCGAGCTTGTTTGTTTGCAATGCAAACAGATTCACTAGATGCTTTCTGACAAAATAGCTGCAACTAGAATTCCTGCATATGAAACTCAGGCGCTGTTACCACAAAAACCACACATGAAATCTTAAACAACTTAACAACTTTAATGTCTTATTGTTCTTTTGGCATTTTTGTCATGGTCAATCTATAAATATTACATTTCTTACTATAAAAATGTTTATCCATTAGTTTGTCCATGTGTGTTTGTGTGCATGTCCTGCAGTGTGAGTGTGAAACGGATTTCTGTCACCTTGATAAAGGGACCAAATGTGCGCAGGCCAACAACCAGATTAAAGGCTGCTTGATGAGACTATAATGTGGATGATATAGTACTGTATTCAACGAGTTTCTGTAACAGTCTGGGAGAACAGAGTTTTGTTTAAATCCCCTATCAATCAACCGCAGGCAGACAGTGCCAGAGAGGAGAGAAACTGTAACTCTGAGCATGATAAACACCCAAACACGACACACAGACACAGACAGACTGAAGGAATACAGCATTTTCAGCAAGAGCAATTACCATTGTGTGAAAAGGGAAGCGGGAAAGTGTTACAAAGAAATAGAAGACACAAAAACTGAAATGGACATGATGAGAGTGGTAAGACAGATATAGAGACAAGTAAGATTAATGGGCTGTTATTAGAGCTGGCTGGATGGGTGGGTGAACCGAGAGGCCAGGGTGCTGCTGCTATAAATAATCCTGTTTGATAGTCACAACCTCTCTGGAAGGCAGCACATCAAACAAAGCCTTGGTTCCTGAACAGTCACAACTTCTAGTAAAGTAACGTTATACATTATTTCACAAGTTCATCCCTTTCTGTTAAAAAAAATAAAATAAAATAAAAATTAGGATAGTTGCTACTTTCTGTGAGTTTCAATATTAAAAAGAAATGTAATAAATCTGCTAGGTGATAAATCTTCTTGTTGTTCCTCAGGGGAAACGTAGGCTCCTTTACTTTCCTGACACTTGTCTTGATTTATAATTTAGCCTAAAAAAAAAAAAAAAAAAAAAAAGCCTAAATTTTAACCTGGTCAAACTGATCTTTTTTCAAACCTCCATGGAAAAAGCTGCTGTACACCAAACTCTACACTGAGTTCAACAAACAAATATGCAATTCAATCGCCAAATAAAAAGATCCAAAACCCATTATAATCTTCTGTGTCAAAGGCTGTAATTTTATCCTATTACACAAACACTGTTCCTGTCAAATCTTTCAGGTGTGATAAATAGTTTGTCCTTCATGAATAAGGGAGAAGGGGTTGCAGCACAAAGTTCATTCAAAATACTGGTTCAAAATACGACATGCTGATAAGTTAATGTGCTGCTAAGACTGCAGCTTGTACTTTATATTTTACACTCATATTTAATTGGGTGGAAACTTTGATTAATAAAACAAGGCATATTTTGTCCAGCAGCAAAGGGCATAACATAATTAATATACACTGACAAGTGCTGATTCACTGTAGGTCAAGGACAAATACATACACTTTTTACTGAAGATACCCTGAGCTTAAAAAACTGTCTGATAAAATAATCTCTTGGGACTCGATTTGAATAAAACTCAACGAAGTTGACCCTGAGCAACGCCCTTCAGTCCCAGTTGCTGAAGTGGAACTGCATGGGTCCTTAGTTTACATGCAGAACAGGCTGTGTCAGATTTTAAAACCTGACATGACCTGACAGATTTTTTTTTTTTTTTTTTTTTTTTTAAAGGCACCTGACCACCCAATGAAGGCCATTACATTAGTATTTTAAGAAATGAATGAACCCGATTAATTGATATAAAAGTCTGACATTCAAGGGAACTTTTGAGTTTTGACTTTGCCCCCCAAAAATTAGCATTGTAAAGACATTTGTGAAAGTTAAGTTTAATTTAAAGGCTCTTACGTGGGTTTTTCATTGGTGATGAGCACTTTGACCTTATTGAGGGCCTTCTTGGCACCAGTGGGGGCCGGGGCAGCAGCGGGTGCAGGTTTGGTGTGGGCGGGGCTTGAGTGGGGACTAGCAATGTAGACCTTCTTGCCAGTGCTGCCTGGCGGTTTAGAGTGAGAGAAGTCTGTGATGAAGACGATCCCTTCGCTGGTTAGCACTGCAGAGAAGAGCAGAAAATATTGTGAAAAGGCTCATAAAGATCCCAGCTGAACATAGTGTACGTATGTTTTAGCTATGCATCTGTCAGTTGAGAAAATATCTGTTTTCTTCTACTTAAGCATTTTCCAAAAAAAGTGAAGCATGGGAAATAAGATATTACAAACGGTTCAAAAGTTAGTGTAATAGAATGCCACGCTTCCCCTAGACCCAGAACAGTTTATCTGATATGTGTTAAGAAAATATTGAACTTCACCGCATACTGAGCTTTATGGATGGTAAGTCTAACAGCTGTGAGCACAAACCTGAAACATTGACGGAATTAAGTTGTAATTTTGGAAAGTGTGTTGTTTACTTACATGCCATGTTGGATGGGTCAAAGGGGTCAAAAGAAAATGAGAGGATGTTCTCAGCGTAGCTTTTCTTCCACAGCTTGGTGCCGGTGTCTCCATTCCACAAGACAATGTAGTTAGGCGGGTGGACCGCTAACAGCAGATCACGAGATGCATCCTGATTCCATAACCACTCTAAGTCTGACAGAGAAAGGGAAGAAGACGGAGAGGAGAACGTGAGAATGAAGAGGATGGAGACTTATTGTGCACCAGGAGGAAAGGCAGAGAGTGATGGTAAGAGCATGTTAATGAAAACAAATAGCCAACAACAGAGCAACAGTTCAAAGTTTCTTGTAGACAGCGCTGGAAGAGTAATGTCCCATTTCTGTAGCAAGCTGTGGAAGAAAACAAATCAATTCAAGCCTGTGTAATGAGGCTTTCTGAAAGATCCCTTACCTTGGATTGGTTTGGAGTGCTCCTGGATCTCACAATGGGCTGTGCCGCTCACTACATCCCACACTATGATCTTCCCTGAAGCGTCCCCAGAGGCCAACCGCAGACAATAGGGTGAGCTCAAGTTGTGGTAGTAATTTTCTCTGGACCATTTCACCTTTCAAACACAAAATGCATACTAAGTATTTGGTAGAGGCTATGGAAACACTTCCTTTCTTTATGCCTCCATACCACCATCAGGGTTTTTTTCTGTCTTGTCCATCCATCTGTTCCACCAATTCTCAGGAATGTATCATAACAGGAACATTTTGAAGGAACTTCACTAATCCCACAACAGATGTAACATAATGTACTTTTTTTTTCTGTACATTGACTTGGAAGAGAAAGGTTTAGAAAACAGGAAAATAAGACCCATACCCTATAGGAAGCCCAGAGTATTAAAATAAGTCCAAGTTTTTTCTACTAAAAAGACAAATTGCTCCATGAACATGCTGATGTTTAAATAATTGATTATGTCTGTGTATTTGCTCCTAAATGGGCATGCCCTTTACTGTGGCTGTTACTTCTTTTTTTTTCAGCAAGCTTTTTTGTGTCAGACTGGGTGGTGAGCAATGGCCCACTACTGTGACTGTGGTGCTTTACAAGATTAAAGTGTGCTTTGGAGTGAGGAATGAGAGCCTTGGATTGAGCCCAGGAACTGATAATCACTGTAGAATTTATTGCCCATTATTCAACCTGCTACAAAACACACAACCATATGTACACGCACATAGACAAACAATACGATTCTCAGTCAATGCAGAAACAACCTTCATCAGTGTTGCAGATGTTGGCTCACACAGTGAGGTAGAGCTGAATCTGCCACAGGGAGTCAAAAACAACTTAGCTCAACGTCACACACACCGACATTAATACTGCGGAGTAAAATATTACTCCCTCAGGAAGGGTGTGTTTGTATTTCATCTGCAAATAATGACTTTGCATCAAACAATCACACATTGAATTAGCACTTTTCTGACAAAATAGAAATAAAGGAAATGCTCAAAATGTTATATTTATGCCGTTTCGCATTAATCAAGACAAAGACAGTCGTATTCATTTTTTGACATACACATTTAACATTCTAAGCAGAATTACGAGTTCATTCTCCACAGCCTTTTTAGTTTACTTTTCCCTCCAACTGAATAAGTTTCTAATTTTATTTTACAGCCAGTGGAGCAGAGCTGGAACCGTTAGTTACTTCACAATTCACGGATTAGTCAAATGAAATAAAATTAACTAGCAACAATTTTTAGAATGGATTAATTGCTCCACTCTGCTTCCAAGAAAATATGCCAAACTGAGTCCGGATTCTCAAATTGAAGGATTTACTTTTTTTTTTTTAATATTTTATAGATATTTAATGGACAATTGATAATTCTACTGAGGAAAATACAATACAATTATCACCACACAGTTGAATGCCACTGCCAAGGACATGTTAAGCAAGGTGACGTTGACCTTGACATTTGAATGTTAAAAACCAAATCTAATCACTTCATCATTGAGTCTTAGTGATTGTTTGTACCAGACGAAATGGTACTCTATCTCCCTGCAGCCCTTACTGGGACACTGCATTGATACTGACTGTAACTTTCAAGCACATCATCAATACCTAACAAGTTCAACTTTGAGTCAAAGTGAACATTTGTGACAAATTTGTAGATTTAAGGTGTTCCTGGGGTATAGTGTGTAACATTTTCACCAAAGTTTAAAGAATTCCTTCTAGGCATATCATAGTCACATGAATAGGACAGATAATCCAAAAACATACAGCCATGACCACGGCTGTTGCCATACAAACTACATACATTAGGAAACTCACCTTGACCACATTGGCTTTGTGCCTTTCGAGAACCTGGATGGTTTGGGCTGTCTTTGGGTCAATGATGAGAATACTGGAGTGACATCCTTGTGCTATCAGCCCCTGCCAACCCCTACAGTGGATGAGAGTGTCAGAGTCAGAGTGAAAAAGAGGAAAAGGGACATATTTGATAAGGCAAGTAGGAGGGAGATGGAAATTTCCTTTAGTACATAATAAAGCAGATGGTTTGTAAATGGAAACTCAAACAAAATGATGTGAATGATTCCAATTCTGAAATGTCAGAATCAATAAATGTTACTGTTTAGCTTCACACTGGTTGGAACAGACAAGGTTTGAATACAGTGTTATTTAAAAGCTGTGGCTGCTTTGCAACCCTGATCTACACTTCATGTCTATACAGTTTATTATATGGCCCAACTCCATCCTGACTGCACAGAATCTCAATTACATATACATTTCTGCAACTCGTCTTTCAGCTAAAGCCATTTTGTAAACCAAAACAGTTAAAGTGTAGGAGAAAGCGTGTTATATGTAACTGTAATTGCAATTGTTTATTTTTCAGTTCATGCATGCAGAGATATTTCTGTCGCTCACTGTGTTAAATATATACCATTGTGAGACATAGCTTAGAAAATCCATCAGGCCACAGCAAAACCATGCCACATCACATGACAGGACACAAGATACAAAGAATGCTGCTCTGTTTTATTGAGAATAAATCTAAACCGTTTGCGTCAGTAAACTCTGGCATCATTCAAGGCAGCAACAAAAGAAAATAATGTGATGAAACGCATAAAATTCAATTAGAAATTGCGCACACAACATCTGTTTGTTGCACATCTTGACTGAATTAACCAGCAGCAACATTATGCTAGCGCCAGAGGTGCAGTACTCACCAATCTACCGCGGTTTTGTTCTGCAAATTGAGAGTGCCAGTCAACGTACGAGCCGCGAGTTTGATGTTGACGGTGTAAGGAATCATTGTTGTTCGTAAGTATTTATGCTACATTAACATTTGTTGACGAAATTGTGCTAAACAATAATTAGCTTCCGTGCCTCGGCTCTGTTGTGAATTTTAACAGGAAGTAAAATTGTGCTTCTACATTAAACGCCGTGTGGGAACAAATCCCAGCGCAGGACGGTTCCGCTTATATTCCTTAATACAAAGCGTGTACAAAGCGTGTTAAAATGTATCTGTAGATAAGACCTGTACTTGCACTTACAACCAAAAACGCTCTTCTGAATTAAAATAAACAATGTTTACAGATATGTGTAACATGTATGAAGATACGTAGCTATGTATTAATTTAACTCAAGCAAAAAACACGAAATTGACAAAAACTCACTATTAATTCTGTATGAAATAATGTCATAGTCATATTTAAGATGCAACAAAAAACATTCAGTTATGTTTCTATCTGAAATAAAACAAAAGGAGCTGACTCATGACACTTAATAAAACCCTGTTATTGTTTCTTAGAATAACATAAAGTTGAGATACATCTGCTCTTGTTTTATGATTCTAGAATCATATCTTATGATTTTAGAAGTAGTAGAATTTATTGCATTCATTTGTAGTTAAACATATAAAGACATGCTGACTGTGACTATCATGCTGTCATCCCAGAAGTTGTGTTTCAGTTTGATCAGTGTCACTAATTAAATAGAAAATATTACCAATAGTTACTTTGCTTTATGGTTTTCAATCTATTGGCCATTTATGTCACATGAAATTTTATTAGATCCCATTAAATCTCTAATAACATTCACTGATAAACAGTGGAATATGCCGTCAGACAATCATAATCGTTTACACTCTGGGATCCAGAGAAATTGGAGATATTTGTGAAACCCCATGCAGTGCAGTGGGTGTGCTGCTGGAAGCAGTGTCCCGCAGAAATATGGTGATGCTATATCGTTGTCTGACAGGCTCACAAACATCACACAAGGGAGCCCAGTAGATGGCTTTTGGCCACCAGAGCTGAGCGACTTAATATAAACTACCTCATATATCTGGGGGCAGTTCACACTCTCACAATCTTTCTGCTTTTTATTTGGCAGTACTTTCCTTCCTGCAGTCCCTACACAAGTTGGCATACTGACTGATTGTGCGGAAAACTCAGCCATTACCTCAGGCAAAGACTGTGTCCTGGGTGAATCGTATATGGAGGTTAATCATCAAACTCACAGCTTTGACTGACAACCAATACAGTTAATTTTCAGTTTATTATCAGCTTTAACGCACATAAAACCCATAACATCTGGTATGTTGTATGTTGTCCCATTCATCATCTCAAATATTTTGTCTAACACAGGCACTGTATCCTGACAACCTCAATAAACCTTTACCATCTGCAAAGACAACACATACAGGATATTCGTGCTGGCTTTTGTGTACTGTTATTTTTTATTATTTTTTTTTTTTTTGTATTTGACATCCACAGGTTAAGGATAAGAGGGGTTGTTTAGTCTACCAGAAAAAAACGGGCAACATTTTACTTGGAACACTTTGGAAAAACACTTAACTTGAGGCTTTTGTTCCAAAATAACAGGTCACCGTGACTTTCTGACAGAGGCTAACCTTCAAATCAAGTTTCTCTCTTCTAGGGGAAATAAAATGAGGCAAACCAGAACAGTACAATGAACATTTACAAAGATGATGAGACTAGCACTTGATGATGAAAGGTGAAGGTACAGAAAAACTTAAATAAATTGGGACGTTGACAGGCAGTTTATCTTTTATAGTTTAGTGACCTAAAGGAAGATTCTCCATTAACTGTCAGGTGACCATATTTGATTGATTCATGAAAGGTAAAGATGGCCTTAAAGAAAGATCTATCTTTTTTTGCCCCACTGACTGTGACATATTGAATAAGTACTCACAATGGAGTTTTTTTTTCTCCTCATTTTGAAGAGACACTGACATGACATGTGACACAAAATGTCATATAGTCAAATAGTTTTATAATCAGAAAACATTAAGGCTAACAGTTGCTTCACTCATGGTTCAGTGCTCACAAAGGCAGGTCTCATAATTGTGTTTTTGTTAACATAACAGAACCAGATTGTCATTTCAGTCTATTTATCACAAAACTGCATTTATATTACATCAAGCTGAGGCAATAACAAGTTCAAATAATAATTCTGACATTCTAATCTTTAATTTTTATTATCCTGCTCTATATATTGTGTGATCTATATCGAATGTATATATAGAGGTGTAAGAAAAAGAAATTCGAATCTTCTCATATTTCCTTTGTGGCAGGCAAATAAATGCATTTCATGGCGCATTTTTCACATGGTTATTGGATTTTGTTAACGATTCCTTGCAGTTCTTTTCTGATTTGCATGTTAATTGTCAGTTGGTTGACTCAAGATTGCATCTCCCTTTACATCCTTGATGTTTGACTATCTGTCAAAATCATCTCGTGGTCACGGTTTTCCACACGCTCAACGTACACATCCCGATTATACCTCATCATAATCATTGCAGGCCTGATGTCTCTAGGAACGCCGCTGAGCCAATATGCAATTATTAAACTATTTTCATCTGCTTTCGGAGCTCACTTTTTAAAAAATTTCCATCAGACACATAGCTGATTTCCACACTGAGATTTGTGAATATCATTTTGACAGGTCATGAGTGAAATATATTGACGATAAATGTAATATTCTCTGAGCAAGTTCAGCTGCAGCACACTGAGTTAAACAACTATTTAAGTGATACAGTGTGTCGTTTAAACGGCTCTTTCTGCACTGACCTGAAGTAGCAGTACATTTTTTCCTTCCAGTTCATGAGAAAGGCAGCTCAGCTCATGCATTACTGTTGTTGTGACTTGCATTTTGATTTCAGTTATATGATATAAGGAAGAGTTGGTTAGAGCTAGTATTGTGTACTTTCTATGATGAGATATTTCATTACTTTTCGGTTGGAGGATGCCAAAAAATTAAATTGTTTGGAAACCTTGGGGCATTTTGCATCTAAGTGAGTTTCCTCCAATTGAGCTGATATATTTGGCAGAATGAAGGTGACTTTAAACTGAACTAAGGAGCTCAGGATAAACAGGAGCCAGTGGAGGCACAGAAATTAAATTCATATTGATCTTCTGATCTGAATGGAGGACTCAAGAACCCAGCACATTTCCCAAAATGTCAAAGTGTCTCTTTAAGAATGATTGGTCTGGACTGGCCTGATCAAGCTAATGGTTTGAAAACATGTACATGGTAACTCTGATATCATTGGCTGTGCTTTGTCCAGGGACAAATGTCAGTTTGTGTATTTTTACAGTCTTGTATTTGCTTTATTTGTCAAATTACCTTTTGATATGCTTCTATTATACAGCATTACTTATGATGGCTATGTTATCATCCACCTGCTGTTGTCAATGGAGACTGTTCTTCACAACTGTGAGTGTCCCATCACAGTTGTGTTTCCAAACAAAAATGCCAAATAAATGACAAGATATGTCATTTATAATGTAGAGTAACACCTATAAGTGTTGCCTGTTGGGTTCTGTTCTTATTGGCAGGACATCTGTTGACTATTATCTTATATTGTCTAGGTATTTTCTTATATCGTCTAGGTTTTTTTCTTATATCATCTTGGCTTAATTTCTGGTTATGTTTGGAACAAGTATGTTAGGGTTGGAGAAAGATTAAAGAAATAGTTCAACATTTTTGTCCATTCATGAACAAGAATGCCAAGAGTAGGAAGAGATGAGAAGATCAATACTTTCACCTACCGGCATCTTTAATGTTCAGCAGTTTACTTAATTCATCTTGGTTTTTTTAAATTATGTGAAGCCCTAGTTAACTCCTGAGAAAAATACTAGACCTTCTTAGATTAACAACACTCTCCGTCAGTTTCACAGATCTCTTCTATTTAGTGCAGAAAAGCCAAAGTTTAATCAGGCTTCCATTACTGAACAGGCATTATTTGACAAAGTGAAAGGTAATAAATCACTCCTTTGTTTTTCTGTGTTTTTCTTTTTACAGGTTTTTAAGTTTCTGTGGCTGTTTGAGTCGAGCGATGTGGGGGACGATGTGTAATGAAGGTTCAGTAATGAAAATGGAGAGCAGGAGTAATCACACTTTGGGTCACGTAAAAACCCAATTAAAGCCTGAGTGCTGTGAGTGCATTTGACTGCTGGTCATCCACAGCTTGCAACATCCCCATTATTTTCACTGGACATTTGTACATCCTTCCTCAGTATCCACTCTTATTCAGAATGTGTTTTTGAGCTTTAGTGTTTAATTTTTGTATGAGATGTCTGGTATATTTATTCATACAATCCCTATTGATTCCTACCTCCTGACTATATATTTTAGAATTTTATTTCACAGGAAATAATACAGCTCACATTTACACAACAATGTTGTAGATGTCAGTAGTATTGTTGATTCTCATTCTTTTATTTCATGTAGAGAAATACTTTCTTCAAATAATACAACGTTATTTAATGTCACGACAAAAAATTCTATGTGGGAGTTTCAAAATTGTACATCTGATTACCTCTGATTGTGTGTTTATCTGTGCAAAATAAAAAAAAGTTATAGTCAGATGATGAGCTGAGACATTATGAAAGAGTCATGCAGTTACAACAGATGTTCTGGCACAGCCAAAGGAGCCAAGAGCGGCTCCTAATCATCATAATCTGCTCCCCAAATTTTAAACTGGCATTCAATAAAATCCAGCCCTGTCATATCATTTGTGTTCTTGTGTTTCTAACAGAACAGACAATTAATAACAAGCTGAAGATTCCCTCTACCCCCACCAGAGTCGGTGTCTGCGATCCTGCCTGCATCCTCTTGATCTTCACATCAGCAGAAAATCCCCTCTGTGAGCACAGTGGGCATACAGAAGAAGAGAGATGAAACAGGGCCATAAAATTCTCATTGATTTCTTTAAAGTGATAGCAGTCCATGTAGGAGGTTCAAAATCATCTTTTATTGTTGTTTTTGTTGACGATGTTTTTCTTTCAAAGTTTTTGTCATCATATCAGACATATCAGAGTTTCATATGAAGCATGTCCTACCACAAGAACAGACCAGCCCTTTGAATCAAACCTCCTGCAACGTGTTACCACCTCTCCACCATATTTTTCGAATCATCTCGCTCCATTCTGGATGTCATTATGAGTTATGATGCCACACTTTGGGGACATAGATCCCCACAAGATATTCCTGATTTACTTTTATCATCCCGGCAATTGAACATCTGCCATATGAATATTAATGAAAGCCTGAATGAGTCATATACTAAAAGACATTGTCATCTACATAATTGGCACCACTGTTTCTATCCCTTCTGCTTGCATGAAAAAGATTCTAAATTGAGGACTTGTAACAGCAAAATGGGTCTTCATTTTATGCTCT
Source organism: Polydactylus sextarius (assembly GCA_016801845.1). Classification (NCBI taxonomy): domain Eukaryota; kingdom Metazoa; phylum Chordata; class Actinopteri; family Polynemidae; genus Polydactylus; species Polydactylus sextarius. The sequence goes on along the minus strand of CM028911.1, from coordinate 5,195,599 downwards.
GGCCATGTAATTTCCTCACACTAGGAAATGATACATAATAGATACATTTTATTTATCATGTACAGCAGAATGGAAAATGACAGGGAGGGCATAAAAGGTGTAATAGCATAAAGGTTAGGCTATATGATTTTGGACCTATGGAAGTGGATGGAGCCGGTAACCTCAGGGAACTGCCATATGGTTCAACATCCCTTTCTCTCTCTCATTAGAGTGTAACCGGCTCCAGTATAGGTTGGGCTGGAAATATACTGTGAATGTGTAATGAGCTTTATTATTGAGTATCATCATTTCATGAGAGCCCAAGTGAGGACACTGCCCTTGTATTGAACATTTACAGACGTTTTCCACCTTCAGAACGGGCAAAAACGACCCATTCACGAAGGTAATTTTCATCAGCTGAACATAAATGAAGACCACATATTTGTACAAAACCTTTCGAGGGCAATAAAAGTGTCTGAGCGCAAAGCAGAGTGAAAGCACATAGATTAACATTATTGAGTTTTTTGCTAAGAAAAGAAAAAGAAATATACATTTGGAAAGCAAATACTAAAAGTCATATAAACCTTGGTTGAGAGTAGATGTTCCAGTTTGTTTTTTTAAGACATTTCCATGCCAACTGTGTAAACTCTATCTGCTCATGAGAATCAGGTCATGGGAAGAAAAGCACAGACACTAAATGGACCTGAGGTGATATTGTTTTGTTGACAATTTTGTGCAAATGTGGATCAACAAGGTAAAGCAAAATTAAATCTAGCACTCATTGAAAGATTTTATTAGTATGGAAATTATATACATTTTCAATGGCCTTCACAAGGCCATGTTCAACACCAGTGAAAGATTTTTCATCGTTTTACACAATGCTCTCTGACAGTGTAACAGAGTTTATTTCTTGTAATTTGCAAGAAAAAAACTTAGGTATTTGTGACATTATAAAGTCGCAAGTTTATTTCTTACAAATATACTCCACCCCCATTGCCCCATCCCATCCCCTCCACTCCAGAAAAGAAAAATTATACATGGCCCTAATACGCTGTTGTAGGAAATGTGAGTGGGATGGAGCTTAGTTAAACTATGCATAAGACTGGTCATTAAGCCCTTTATGAACCATTTTCTACAGACTTAAACCCTTTAAACATTAGAGGGGTACGAGTCAATAAACCACTAAGTAGTCAGCAAAGATACCACTGAGATATTATAAGATGAAAATGAATTCACATACTCGACAAAAGTGCCATGAAAAGCAGACAAAAATGGTTAGGTATGGTGCTTATATTTACCTTAAATCAATATTTGTCAACCTAATTTTGCACCTGAAGAATATCTAATGTAGTGGTTACACAGTGTTACACAAACCTGACCCTGGAAGAGCCATAAGTGGTGGTTTTACATCTCTTGGTTGTTCTTAGTGCCTCATCAATGCAACATATGCTGATGTGACTGTCAGCATAACTTACAACCATTCCTGCTCTAGCTACCCTCTTGATGTTTATTAATGTCTAATAAATGACAAGGTGACAGGCAGTCAGACACCAAATGCTATTAAAGAAAACGAGCCTCTCCCGAGAGGTGTATAAACAAAATGAATTAAACCCTGGGTGTGTGTTGTTTCAGTGGACGGGTATGACTACATTCAACATGCTGGGCAGACAAGGCTTCACAGCCTATTAGGTACGCCAAGGAGAAGTAGTGTGAGGATGCCATAAAGGCCACGAAAGCAGTTCTGAATGTATTTCAGAACAGTATTCTTAATGTGATGATGAAGCCTATAAATCTCCAACAACATGATATGCTTTAGATGTCTTACGATCATGTAAATTGTGTGAGTTAATCAGTATTTTTTTCTCTAATCTATATTTGCATACTTGATATTCTAAGGTGGAGAGGTGGCTATGATTTATTTACAGCCTTGGGCACAGGCATATGCATGATTAATATACTTACACTAATATGATTTGACCCTGTAGTCTGAACTCAGTATAAGGTGACTTGTTAAAGCTAACTTCATTTACTCACCCAAAAGAAAGAAATTCCCTTCTTCCATACATTTGTCTGTAATGGCAACAATAAAGATCCTGTTGCCAGGGGATACACTTCAATCATAGTCAGATATGATGGCATTCAAAGACAAAGACAGCAAAGAAAGGAAGAGACACCAAAAGAAAGAGAGACAGACTAATTGTTTTTTGCTTTATCTCAGTGACATCTGATTGCATTCCTTTGTTTTGGCAGTATTGATCATGTAGGCTTTATTATAATAAAGATATTGATTTGAAGCGAAATTGAACTAGAGAATGTGGAGAGGGTGAAAGTGAGAAAGAAGGGAGAGAGAATCAAAGAGAAGCAGATGGAGAATGGAGGAGGCTTCAAGGTTGATGCCTGTTAAGGAGAAAAAAACATGCAAGAAATCCAGCTCAGATTCTCATTATCACAACTTAGCTCCACAGCAAGACAATTCTACACTCTCTCACCCATGTATACTTACCCAGCCTATAGACCATAAACAATTACGACTCCACTCACCTGCGTGCCTCTTAATTGTGTGTGTGTCCATGTCCATACACATGTAGGCTACAAAAATAATGTGCGCTAACGTGTTCACTGGTGCATGTATGGGTTTGAATTAGAGGTACTGCATCTTGAGCCAGCGACAAGTTATGAGCTAATTATCCCAGTTTCAATTAAGACGGATCACCTTCCAAAAGCAAGGATGCATGACAGCTCAATATTAATTGACTGCTGCCTTGGTGCAAGTGGGATTGTGTGTCCATGCTAGTGAGGAACAAGGAACAGAATGCGACGCAAGGACAGAGACACACAACTATAAAAGTTTGTTTACAGCCTTTAAAGAAAAAGTAAGTCTTCACTTCAGGCTGTTTATGTTGTCCCTGTCTTGAGCTCTGCCCTGTCAGAGCTGCAATCTTGTCTGTGATGGATCAGAAACACAAGAAAAGACCCAGAGGGATGATTCAGTGCATTAGATTATGTGCAGATAGAAAATAGAAGATATTTTGAACTGGACAGTTCTAAACTGTTATATATTTAATCTATGACCAGATGAACCTTTAGTTCTTGCAGTCCAACAACGTCAATACATAGATGACACAACTATATCTTTGACTCCAATGTACTCGGTGTTATCGATATCAAACTTCTCTTCAAACCTCGTTATTTTAACATTCATGTGGAACAAGGATTACTAAATTTTGAAAGAAATTGTCATTGCCATGTTGACAGTATTAATCACCTACGAGAAAACTTTAATGTATGTATAATCATACAGCAGATGTCTTACATAGATATTGTAGATTTGCAAGATTTCTAAAAAAAAAACACTGGTTTAGGATGTTTAAAAAATCTGAACTCTTTACAATCCCCTGCACTCCAATCTCAGTATAGCTTTCACTGCCATATAAATCACAGAAGCAATAATAAAACTTTACAGCAGAGGTTTCAAGATTATGTCAGATAATATCAGGCATCCTCCCCCTACCTCCCATTGTGTTCCACTATAAAAGAATAATGTCTTGATGCTCCCTAATTACATCAATAAGTCACACATCAAATTTTACATTCAGCTCCAAAAGTGTCATTTTCCTTAGTCATCCAACAAAAACACTTGACATTCACACCAAAGCTTTCAATGAGATCTGTCTGTATGTGATTTCTTCTTTATGTCAATCTTCTGTTGAGACATTTCCAGCTTCAGTGACATAGTGTGAGTACTGACTAAAGTCATTCATCTTACTCCACCTGTCACACACATGTCTGTCTTCTTCTGGTGCAGTTCTGTTATTGGTTGCTGGCTTACAGTGGTGTAAAGTTATACTGAGGCTACTCAGGAAACTCCCGTGATGCACTTTCTTTTTAGTTTTTTTTTTTGTGTCCTCATTCTGCAGGTTTCTCTGAAACTGCTGTAGCATCCACAACTAAAGAGCCTGCACTGTAAAAAAAAAAAAAAAACACATTCAGCCAGTCCTAGCCTCTCTCTCCTTTCCTTATCAATCTCCCCCTTCTTTCTCTCCATTTTTCTCCCCCTCAAGCAGATGGCCACTCACCCCGATTCCTTGTCAGAGGTTACTTGCAGTTAAAAGGGAGCTGCTCCTTTCCACTGTCATCAAGCACTCATTCACAGTGGCAACTGCTGAGTTTCTCCCTTTTATATTGTTAACTTGTGATCTTAATCTGTCAAGGACCTTCAAAATAACATATGTAATGGTTTGGCACTGGATTGAACTGAATTATTACTTATGTTTTTAATGTTCTTCTGTGATATAAATATTAAAAAAGCAAGTTTGTTTGAAAATATACAGACAGCATGAACTATAACAATGACAGAAGCACTAAGACAAAAGAACAAGAGTGGATTTGAGTAATTTTTTAAAGATGGTCATAAGTGTCAGTGCAAAGGAGAAGTTTTAGACAATGTGATGCAGTCATGACTAAAAGATGACTTAACTGCCTGTTATAAAGGAAGAGAAGTGACTTTCTAAATGGAGCAAGAGGGCCATTGAACTCTCTGGAGCTCAAGAACTGGAAGTGGTTAGTATAACAACCAAAATGATAGTTTTTTTCACAACACTAGAAAGAAATCTAAGTCAGTCACGCCCTTATTTTTTTGCTCTGGCGACCTTCTCTGACCAACGTTAGCCCTTAAATACGAGCAGCGACAGCACAGCACTGATGGCCAGAGTAGATAAGTCTAGGTGCTGATGGGTAATCAATCACCCACACTGCTGAGATGAGAGCAGGTTCCACTGCAGTGATCCTGAGGCAGTGACAGGGAAGGGAGGAGAGGGGGCGAGACACAGAGGTGGCAGCAGAGATGAGGTTAATGAGATAAAGTGCAGCAGAGTGGAAAAGACAAAGCCAAAGTTTGATCATGTCCCAACCTAAGACACAGACAGAGGACAGAGGCCTGATCTACACAGACAGGGAACAGTGAAGCAACAAAGAGGGTAGTTCTACAGCACATCCACGCATTTTAAATCTCAGCACTGTTTCAAATATTAATATAAAATTAGATATGACAGTTAAAGTTATGTCCTGTAAAGTGCTGCGGGCATGAAACAGGAACAGCTTTCCTACTTCATAAAGCTGTGTCTCTACCAGATGTGAAGGAAATAGGATTGTGTGTTATTCTCTGAACAGGTGATGGATTTATTTGGCTTTGCAAACACTTTGATTACAGCTTATGTCATTTATAGCCATTCAGAAAACAATTTGTGCCCAACAGCTATTCATCACCTGTCAGACTCAAGGGGCCTCCATGATTTTGTGAAGGGGCGTAATTTACAGGGACATACACACAGGGGGCAGGTTTTCAAGAGGTAGAATTGAAACCCTATCCATGCCCCCACACACATACACACACACACATAAAACAAAACAAACAAACAATAAACAGTGGAGACTCTAGCTACAATGACCACATAGAAACAGCAGCTGCTCAAAAGCTCAGACCCCCCATGATCTCACCCTTCTCTGATTCTCTTTTAAGTTGATTCAAACAGCAGAAGACAAAAAACATAAGAATGTTATTTTTCAAAAGAAGAGCATGATCGATATCTACTCAGTTAATTCATGTTTTGAATATTCATAGTGAGATCATTTTAGTATATTGATGTTGTAGACAAAATGACATTGTTGAATTACTGTGTTTATTTACTAGCAATTTCAAATAAGCACAGTCAGTCCAATGTGTCTCAACACAGTGATTCCCAATTCATTATACAACAGGCTGTGTTAATTATTACTAATAGCGCACTCTTTTAGTGCATTTCCTTATCTCCACGTCTTACCTCTGGCCTCAGTATGTTGATTAGTTTCACACAGTTGAGTTTAGTTCTACTTCAGGCAGTGGTACCTGAAAAATTAAAGCCTTTTTGAGGATTTGTGCCTGTACTAACTGTGACCAGACCTGACCCCATCCAAACCCATCAACCTTGGATAACATATATAGGCTCTCAGTTGTCTAAAATATCAGAGCATTAACTGAGATGTGGAGGATTGTCAAAACAAGGCAAAGTGCAAAATTCTAAAAGAATATGACTCAACTATCATTTTAACCTACATTTTCTCCCCTAAAGAATGGGCAATGAAGTACAGTTTCTCTCCACCAACTAAAATGTTTTCTTTCCAAGGTCTTTTCTTTCACAAGTATTAAATAAAACATGACATCCAACTCAGCTGTGTAACTGTTGGCACATTCTATACAGCCTGGTGTGCGTCAGTGCTGAAGCACATTAAAAGAGAGGTCATCACACGCCTTGGTCTGTCCGTATTTGACCATGGAGACAAAAAATATTGAATGGTCATAAAAAAAAAAAAGGTTGAGGTTGAATCAGTGTTTTTTTGTTTGTTTGTTTGTTTGTTTGTTTGTTTTTGTACAGGTGGAGTATCAAAACTCACAAGTACATGAAATTTGAAAAGATGGTGATTATATGCAGCCATGGTGTGGGCTGAAAGTGTCAGTAAAAATTAGTACAAATATTCTTTTTTTTTTTTTTTTTTAATAAATGTTCTGTTGCTTCTAGAAACAGTATAAGTGCCCCAAAATATGGCAAAATAGCATTTTGGATGAATAATTTATTGCACAGCTGCTGCCATTCAAGAGAGTTTGCAATTTTAAACAGCTGTCATGGTGAGATGAATAAATTGAACTCTTAGGGAGAAAAACGTGAAGTAGTGCTGTTTAAATGTGCATACTCACCAGGACTTGATGATAACCTTTTAAGCCAAAGAAAACATTTCCCCGTGAAGCCCGTTGTGTACACATCAGCAAATCCAGTATGTTTGTTTTTCATCTCAGCAGACTGCTTATTAAGGTGAACTGAACTTATTAAGAACCAGGTTGCAGCCTGGAAAAAACGTCTTACAGCATCGTACGCTGATCACAGCTGATTCAGACACTGAACTGGTGTCGACTGTGGTAACACTGATATCTAAATAGGTGGAGAAACAGTTATTTAAGTTTAGGCAGTTTAGTTTAGGCATTACATAGATCTCTGGCCAGTGTAGCGGATGAAAAAAAGGGTACATGTGATTAACTGATTATAAAAACATAACCTTTTCTCAGAGGATACAACAACCCATATGGTTTCCATGCTAATAATCTAAGTATTTCACAGCTGGCAGCAGCTGTTATATAAAAGGACAAGCTATTATATATGACATAATTAGCTGAATGAACACAACAGTAGTAACAGTTATAATAGGCCAATGTATGTGGCAATGTGATATGTCTGTAATAGGCTAATATTGGCCAATTAAAAAGGCTGTCCAATTAATCAGTTAAGCCTTAAACTAAAGTACTGCACAACTTGAGAGTTTAGCCTGATGGCGATTCTGCATTAAGAGTCAGGAGTTCACCACTGTGACTGCAGTTCATCCTTCAGGGTTGAGTGTGTGTGGCAAATTCCATGATAATCCATCCAACAGTTGCTACATTTCATTACAAAACATAAAGGTATAAATCTAATGGTGGTGTCAGAGGAAAAGTCAGGGGATCGGCAGTCATCAGGATTAATCCTCCTCTGGGCACAATGGATATCTGCCTTCCTGTACTCAAACCTCTGTGGTTCAGAGAGTTATTTTGCCCCCCATTCCCTGCTCTGCTCATATTTTGGGACTTTTACAGCACCTTACTGTTGCCCCTGCTCTCTCAAAGCACCAAGTAGTATGAGCCATGCATGGAGTTTAAAGCTTTCACTCTGACCATTAAGACAAGATTGTTGGCAGGAGAGTGTTACAGCACAGTTTAAGTTATACTATCTAAAATAATTCAGTAGCATTTCATTTTTAGTCATTTGTATTCATTGAAACATGCTCTCCAAGAAAAAAATAACACAAAAGAGCAAAACACACAATGAGATTCTTCTTCTAATGTATTTTGTATTTTGGAGGTTGGTAAACAGTCTTTTGGTGCATTACTACCACCTTTTGCTGTGTGAGCGATGTTAACATTCATGGGAATTGGCAATCAGCTCACCATTCACAAAACCATGAGTATGTTCAATGAACATGCTCTGCTGGCAACTTCACAGTATCACCAGCATGGTTGTAGACTCTTAATCTTATTTATCAGCAACACTAAAGCTCCTCATCTATTCGTACCTTACAGCAGCCCAATACGTCAGTGTCATGATATAAAAAAAAATGCCACCTCAAGCATCCTGTGGGGAAAGCTATTAAAACCTAATGGAATTTCTTGTTACTCAGACTTTTTCAAATACAAAGTAACATTTTTTCTGTCATAAGTTATGCATTTGGTCCTTATATCTGAGTACCTTTGTTGGTGCCAGAACTTTCTGATTGTGATACAGCTGGTGTCTTTCAATGGAAAACAAATGTTATTGTAATTATCCAGATGCCAGAGAGAATAATGCTGTGGCTTGTTGAAGCACTGTCTCTCTTTGCCAGAATAGGTGCTGCTATTTGGCTTTTTATTTGTCTCCACTGTATGCTAACTAATTTCCACCTTTAATGCCTTTCCTCTCAATAGTGAAGTTGTTTTTTTCTGTACATGAGGGAACAGGATGGATCTGGGACACTGTGTGGCTGTATTTCTCCTAATGAGCAGCAATTTAGCTATTGCACCAACTAGACCAGAACTGAGACAGACACACACACACACACACACACACAAAAAAAAAAAAAAAAAACCTTTTCATTTTACACTTGCTGGATTTACTGTCATATTTTTGTGTTTTCAGAACTGATGGTAGTTGCTTGGGAAGATGATAGGGCAGAGCAAGCTTATTTGTGTGAATAGATGCTGGGGCATTTTTGTGTGACAGAGGAGCAGGGGAAAACAAACCCAAGGGTCACCGACTGAGGCCACTGATTAAGTTCTACATGTGTCCTTGCTAACTTGCCACAGTACAAGCAGTGTCATCCAATCAGCTACCAGCACCAATCATGCAGTTCCATAAAGGCAGACTCTATAAAGCAGAGGTGAGAGGCCATCTTTAGTTCTCTAAAGGCTATCCAAAAATTACAGTCACCAGAAATATCCCATTCCAGTTTATGCATGTTGGCTTGATTTAAAGAGCAAGCGAACACAACATTGAATGATGTAGATTATCTAACCCAGCCAAATGTGTTTAATTGTTATGCATTATCAGTTTTTGCAGCAATCTTCTTCTCAATAGTCGAGCAAACAGAACCTCTCCAGCAGACAAGAAGGAATAGAGCATGTGTGGGAATGTCTTCAGATAGTATTCATGGTGGGTATAAGATGAAATATCAGGATATGGTGCCATTTTGCAGCGATACCAGCTGCAACTAAATGATTACTGACTGTATCTTCTGCCCGGACACACTCACAAGATGAGAAGGCTTGAGGGAAGAAGGAAGAGGGAAAACACACGGAGGTTTATTCAACATATCAGCACTCAGGTAATCCGATTGGCAGTGGAATAAGAAGATTAGCAAAAACATGAGTGTGATGAGTGTTAGCATAACAAGAAATATTACTGAGGAGTCTGTGTTGAGTGCAGCCATGAGCCTGGACAGAATGGCATCTCGATCTAGGCACATTTCAGGGACTTAATTTCTCATTCATTTAAATCCTTTATTTAAATAGTAGATCTCTTTTTCATCAGAGATCTGTGAACAAAAATAAGTATATGATTTAAGCAAAACACACAGAGATAATTCACAGACATGCATTATACATTCCCACATTTATCAAAAGCATTTTCAAATATAATTATAATATCTAAAATATTTGTAGAGCTCATTCTATTTGTATGCAGCATTGTATTTGAAGTTAATTTTTCCAAATTCAGTATAAATCTCAAGGTAGAGTTAATGTTAAGTGCTGTGATCTGACATTGTACAGACTGTATTTAAATGTAACCAGAGAGCAGAAGTACCTGGGCTGTTTCTGTAGTGGAGTCCTATAAAAAAAACAACGTACAAAGCTTCCCCTGTTTTGTTAGGGTTGACCATCCCACCTTTTTCATATAGGAGTGAATGGTGAGTATCACTTGTGACAATGTATGGCATTCCCTGGTACACTCAATCAACACTGTAAGGTGGAGAGAGAAGCATGCAATATATATATATATATATATATATATATATATATATATATATATATATATATATATATATATATATATATATATATATACACATAAATTATGATTCTGGCCTCTTATGTAGAAACATTCTAAAGAAAAGGTGCAAAGGTGCATCATGCTTCTATTGTTGGGAAATGTACATACAAATCCCGGACCAGATCTTAACTGTGTCTTCACACCAGAGGAGTTTAGGCCTCCGTATTATCCATATAAATGCTCATAACTTGCTTCCAAAATTGATTCAATCAGAATTCGGGCCCGCTCAGCGGATGCCGATATTATTGTTGTATCAGAATCTTGGCTTGATAAATCAGTCATAGATAAGGATATCAGTATAAAGTGGTACACTGTACATTGCTGTGATCACCCCAGGAAAGGAGGCAGAATCGCTGTATATGCTAAAAACAAATTTCATATTATCCATTTGCAAGCAATTTGAACAGCTAGTTTTAAAACTTGATCTTGCTCAGGGTCAATTTATTAATATTATTGAATGCTACAGGCCACCCTCAGCTTGTGCTGAAGCCCTAACCTCATTAGCAAATTACTTATCTAATTTTGACTCAAATGAGCTGCTACTAGTGGGGACCTGAACTGCGACTGGTTGACTTCAGCATCAGATAACCTTAAATTGAGTGTGTGACTCTTTCAATCTCACACAACTTGTTGAGGCGGCAACACGTCCAAATTTTAATTGGCTTGAGAAGTCATCATTGCTTGATTTGATTTTGACCAATACTCCACATAAATACTCTGATATAGGCGTTTTTGCAAATGATCTCAGTGACCACTGTGTCATTGCAACTGACAGGCAGGCTAATCTCCCAAACGCCTTGCCCAGCTTATCAAAAGAGACCTTAAATGCTTTTGTGAGCAAGCTTTTTTTCATGATCTTTATAATTTTGATTGGAACAGACTTAATGTTATTGGTCCAGTTGGCTGCAGACTTCATTGCTAAGCCTTTATCAAATTTGTTTAAACTTAGTCTTCTTAATAGTGAGGTCCCAAGTATATGGAAGTCTGCCTTTGTTGCTGTGCTCTTTGAAGCAGTGCATTTTAGCAAAGATCTTCGAAAAACTTGTCTGCAATCTTTTAAAGGATTTCTTGAAAAAAAAAACATTTTATCAAGTTACCAATCCGGCTTTAGGAAAAAACACATTACTGTCTCTGCAGCCCTTAAGATTTTAAATGACTTAATTGAAGCACTGGACTTAAAGAAAGTATGTATCGCATTATTTTTACTTATCCAAGGTATTTGACACTGTTGATCATAATTTCCTGATGGATACATTGCACAAAATAGGCTTATCTGAGCATGCAGTTTCTTGGTTCAGAAATTATCTGTTGGGTAGATCACAGTGTGTCCAGATGGCAGGATCATCATCAACATGAAGTTTTCTAAGGGGGTACCAAGGGTCGGTGTTAGTGCCCATTTTGTTTTCAATTTACATAAATGATCTTTGCAACAATTTGTCAGATGCTTTGTATCATTTTTATGCGGATGATATAATAATTTATTGTTCTGCATCATCTGTTGTGCAAGCTTTTATTCCTTTACAGTCTGCCTTTGACGTCGTTCAGTTCTGTCTGCAAAAGCTGAAATTGGTTTTGAACTCTGATAAGACGAAGGCCATGCTGTTTTCCAGGGCTACTGGGTCAAAAAGTCTCCCTATTTTAACTTGCCAGGGTGCAGCCATTGAGCTGGTCTCGTCTTACAAGTATCTAGGTTTCCATATTTATGATCATTTAACTTTCAGATACCATATTTGAAGTTTAGTTTCTAAACTTAAGGTAAAATTGGGTTTTTACTTTAGGCTTGCTTGCTTCTTGATTATAGTGATGTATTGTACATGCATGCACAAGTTTACATTCTCTAGATACTTTGAAATCATTGTGCACTGAGATTTGTCACTGGATGCAAGAATCTCACTCATCATTGCACTCTGTACAAAAAAGCTGAATGGTCATACCTGTCTGTCAGGAGATTTACTCATTGCTTGACTTTTATTTACAAGGCTCTACTTGGTATTGTCCCATTCTATCTCAGATTTCACCTTATTAGGAAACTTGGACATCACAGCCTACGATCCACTGGCATTTTCACCCTGACTGTTCCTTATGTTTCCACACAACTGGGGAGAAAGGCATTTCACTATGCTGCTCCCTCTGCATGGAACTCCCTGCAAGATGATCTAAAAATGTAAGACTTGATGTGTCTTAATAGCTTTGCTGAAATTATATATATATATATATATATATATATATATATATATATATATATATACACATATTTATAATAATGTTATTGTTATCAAGGCCAGACAACACACGACACTGATGCTAGGGGAACTGGGCTAGGAACCGCTGAAACTACTATTTGACTTTTATGAAAATCATCACCATTAAATACATGTGAAAACTTGACAGGTGAGCAGTGTAAAATATGTGTCAAAGGAGGTAGCAATTCCAATGATCTTCACCCTGAGATTGGATTAAAAACCTGCAGAAGGACAACCAGAACTTAAGGCATTAACAGTAAAGTGTTTGTTGATCATATTACCAGATTAAATTAAATGAGGATTAAAAGCCTCATACATATTTAATTTGTTTATGATTTGATCTTCAAAACAGATTTAGGAGGAAGTAATGCGGGGGAATCGTTTTTCAAGCATGTGATTATTTTCGACAACTGAGATGCTTTTCTAGAGGTGCTTTCAGCACAGAGGACAGATTTAGCTTTTCTAACAAGTCTGACAGTAATTCCTTTGGTGCCCGAAAATTTGCCAATTAGCAAGATGGCTAGTGGTTTTGAATATTTTCCAAGCTCCATCTATGACAACAAGAGCTGTAGAAATACTTGGGGAGACCCAAGGACTTGAATGGTATGTGTTTTCTAAAATTTTATTTGAAGCATGCTAGGTCAGGGTCTGGCAGGTTTTCAGTGTTGCATTTAAAACCCTGAGGTCTTGAAAAAAAAACCTCAATAGAGGGGTAAGATCTACCATGGTTGATTGTTGAATTATGAATTTGTTAGATTAAATGGGTTAGGCTTCAAACGCAATTCTTGATGAGTTTTTGTGAGCTCAACAAAGTGACCAGCTAAGAATTGACGCTAGATTATATTAATATGACCATTTCTTCTGGGGCCTCACAATTAGGGGATGGAGGACATTAGGTTACAATAAAAGTAAAACCTTCATTACCCTCAGTCTTTCATTCATTACCCTCATTACCCTCAGCCTCAGTTAGGACAATAATGTCAGGGCAGCATTCATTTACCATGATGTGAATATAGCCCATTTAGGCTGTGAAGCTCCTGATATTTAAGTCTAATAACGCAAACCAAAATCATAGAGATTTCAATAGAGATGAATGATAACTCAGGAGTGCTGTTGACCTGAATATTTGATGTGCCCGTTTCTCTGAGGTCATGGTAGCTAAAGGCAAACAGGAAATAAACAAATTACAACTCTGAGGCAGTAGCATATCTAATTAGATATACTTGTAGTTCAATACATTACCTAACTACTTGTAATTCTTCTGTTTTTCATGTCATAAGGGTACACTTGAAAAACAAGCAACAATAAAATACTCCCTTTTGTTGTTCCTCCAACTCCAAAGAGCTTTTATTAGATAGTTTATTTTTATGTTTTGCCACTGTTGAGCTGAAAATGCTTGAAGCAAATGCCTGTTACAATGACTTTGCAGCTGCATCTTGATTGTTGTGAGACTATATTAGCCATGTTTGCCATAGGCAACCCTGCTTACTGGTGCTTGGATGCATCAAAATGTGTTTATGCCCATGCTCCCATACAGTCAGGGATGTAATTGGCTTCAATTAGAGATAATGAAACAGGGGTGTTGGTGCAGCTATAGTGCCTCTTTAATTTTAAAATAATTGCAAGAGTTAAAGTCATATGTTATTTCAAAGTAACACAAGCCAAACATCAGTAACAAATAAATTTGTAAAAGTGTATATAATACGTTTTTATACTGGCGGCTTCAAGGACACAGAATATTGTGTGATATTTTGAAGACATTGAAGCTACAAGGTGCTGAGAAAAGCTACATATTTTTTCACAGTGAATAACAGGTGCATTCTTTTCCAGATGACAATAAGACGATAAGAATCATTAAAAATGTATAGATGGGAAATGATCAGTAAATCAGTGTTATGATTCATGCATACTTAATGAAATCGTATAAGCAGTAAAAAACCTTAGGCTTGAGGAGCTAATGCATCTTCTTCATTATATGGAAAAACCCATAGGTGCGTTTAGCAATCAGCACCCCATCGACCAGCTTGAAGGCATCATCGTTCACACGTTCTCCACAAAGCCCTTCAGATGGATGAGACTCATGCAGGCCTAAATGGAAATGACTTGATAAACAAACCTATCTCTCCCTGTGAGCATCCTTCATTTTGCTATACAAACAGTCTGCTATAGATAACACGCCTCTGCCATTAGGAAACTGATTAAGGCAAGCAAATAAAGAGAAATGCATTCAGAGCCTATCACTCTACAGTAACCGTCTTAAAGGTTAAGCACAATGGACATTGCCTTTTTGTATGGAATACCATTGTGGAGCAACAACATCTGGGAAGCTGACGGAGTAGAACGGCATCTCATTACCACTGATACAGTAGTAACCACAGCAACAAGCAGACACACCGTCCCCAACAATTAAAGCACAATTAATAACAGTAACAATAACAATATCATATCTCCTGTATAGGTTCTGGATTTGAATAAATTATAGTATAAAATATGCTGTGTACATTGCTGGAGCAATATACAAGTTGTTATGAGCATTGTATTTCATGCCATTTAACACTACTGCATAGAAGGCAAGACTTGGCAAGATTCTTTTACTCTGACCTACTATATAATTACAGCAGCTTAAGCCCTCCAACTTTGTAAACGAAGCAATGTGTTTCCATTCCCCAAGGACACAGAGAGGGTCAAGTCTGTCCACTAGACAGAAAGAATTTTTTTTTTTAATTTTTCAGCCTTTCCAGAAAACCTTTCCAGTCATTTCCATTTCACAGCTTTATGCCAGAAAGTCTTTGGCTTTGTAGCGTTTTCAGTGCAGGTGATGAATTAGAGAGGATGTTTACTTTGCTACACATTAACATTTCCATCACCCCAGTGGACAAAGGTCATTATCATAAGGAGATTAGTTCACTGAATAACACCATTTTAGAGTAGCACACCTATATAGGAGTCCTGCATTGTCCAAGAACCGGAAGAGCAACAGTCATAGTGTAGCAAACTCAAAAACAACAACAATACTAAACAGTGGAGAATAGAGACCAATCAACAATAGATTGACGCAATTTTGTATTGTGCTTTGACAGATGAGATACAGGCAGCACAAAAAAGTGAAATATTCCAAACACAACACACTGAATCCTGATACAGATGACAAGACAATCAACATTTTAAATTACTTACACAACGATCATGAAACTGCCTTTCAGACAAACATCTGTTCCCAGTAAAAGAATAGGTATCGTGATTTTTTTTTTAATATATAAGATTCACATTCTCTCACTCTTTACGCAGTCTTAAAACCAACAAAAAACTGAGACAAACATCCAGATTCATTTCACTGTGAACTCAACTCTCACTGGCTGTTTTCCCCTCACGGCATAAATCCATAATCCCCACACACCGCATCACATAAGTTGTTCTTAGATGTTGAATCAATATCAGACACAGATTGTCTCCAATTTTTCCAATCTGTCTGCAAATGCTCATTGTGTTTGGATCTGTAAATGTCCCTGCTCAAACCACAACATCTTTGTTGACTATTTGGTTTCTTTACATTTTGTTAGGACGGTTAAATCTAAGGTGAATTACTGCCAAAGTTGCCAAACATTCTTTGTAATGCTTCTAAAGTTGCATCTTTTTTTTTTTTTTGTGGTCTTATACCTAACGTACAGTCTTCCCAAACTAATCCCCAGATAGCAGTATTACAGTGATTTTTCACCACTGGAGACAACAGCAGCATCAGCATCCTTGAAGAGTCCCTGGATAGCTCATGTGCTCCTGGTCCTGCTGAATCCAGGTTGCTGTCAGTCTTGATGGTGCATCTTATCCGGGCCAGCTGCAGCCCCACTTCCTCAGCCGGGCGCCTCGTGGGTTTGGCAGTGTGGCAGTGCCAATGCCCATCAGTGCTGAACATCAGTCACTGCACGCCCTAGATTCACACATCATCTCCACTTCACAGGGCTGGCCGACAGCTTGTATGACTGTGTGTGTGCTTGAATGTGGAATCGTGCATGTGCATAAAACTAACCAAAGCAATTAAGGATTTCATGAATATGATTTTTGTGTGAAAGAGTCCAGACACAAACAAACTTCAGTACATTCCTGCTACCTAAATAATGCAGAAGGGATGTCGTTATCTTGTTTGAGGTGAGAAGGCAATTCAGTCTGTGAACTCCTGCTGTTACTGCTTAAAGCCCACAAACATTCAATTCATATTCATCTCGTGAAGTATCCAACATACATTTTACACAAATAGAACCAGACACCTTGGCCAATTCTGAAAAATAATCTCTGTTACATCCCATTCTCTTAGTTACAAATCAACAGCTGTGTGTTGGTGAAAATCACAAATTGAGACTTACAAAAATGGCCTTCTAAGTAGGAGGCAGTCCTGCACATTTCTTGACAAAGCATCACCAGCTCTTCAGAAGAAAAGCACTGTTATTCATCTGAGATTCATCAACTGGAGCCAAGCGAAGGGACTGAAAGCCAATTAAAAGAAGAGACAGTTAAAATATATATTTATGTCTGCTGATTTCCCTTGCTCAGTATATCTATGTTTAGAGCTTCTATGCAGTTTCCTTTGTTGATCTCTTGCATGTCATCTTTGTGTGTGTGTGTCTATGATGCTGGAGATGGGTACTTTTCAACAGCAAAACCAAAACACACACACACACACACATATATAATGCAAAAAAAACATTCTTTATGTAATGTGTAGGTGTCTCACCATACGTTATTTACTTGATTTAACTGACGTTTCACAAGAGGAAGAGAGAGCCTCAGGGAGCCTTGGGGCAGTGAGGCTGCTAGGCTGAAACAAGGTTCTTTTCTTTCAGGGACAGTTGCCTCAGGTAAGATGAGGCTGTGTAGCAGGTTTGTTAAAATACAGTTCTCTACAGGCTCTTTGTATTCATGCTTTGTGAGTGAGCACCATTAAATACACAGTCAATTCTCCATCATGGTTTTATCCAGGCTCTCAACTTGAATGTTTCTTAGATCAACAGAATGCATGACTACATTTTTCAGCAACCTTTTTCCCCTTGAGAAAATCTATGAGGAAGAAATAGTGACAGTTCCTTGACAAGACATCAGCATTGAATCAAGTCCATGTGTCTTCACGAGTACAAACGGTTAAGACGTTGGAGCAACCATCATAATTTCAAGCATGTGATATGAGTTGTTGGTTCCAGCTTGCACAAATCACTTGCTCAGTTAAAGATGTACTTATTTCAGCTGCCTCACCAAGTGTGATGAGCTTTAAACACTCAGATTTTACCTACCACAGCACTGTGGCATGGAGCATAGATTACTGTATCCAGTGACCTGAAAACTTTTACAGCCTTTTTACAGGGCCAGAGAATAAACAGGACCAAGTCTTGGTGAAAATAACCCCATTATCAGAATGCTGATGAAGTGTAACACGAAGGTTATTTTGTGCATTTATTCACCATTTTATTATCATCACATATAATGTCTCAATTCACATGTGATGTAGGAGGTGTTGCACCTCCTGACACAACCTCTGCAATATGCAACCCAATCAAACATACCGAAGATTTAGTGTGTCACAAATCACATGTAAGATATAAACATGTAAAGATATTTTGCAAATTAGACTCATAGATGTCCTCCTGAGATTATCATCATACCACTATTAATACAACTCTAAGCATTATATGTTTTGTACTCTAAAACTACAGCCAGAAGATGGTTAGTTTAGCTTAGCTTAGCATAAAACCTGGAAGCAGAAGAAATGACTGGCTGGTGTCATCATTGTAAGCTGTTTCCCATCTGCCCCTTGTTCATCTGTGATAAGCAAAGCAAATTTCTTCCAGTCTACAGGTGGGACTATTAATGACTATTTACAGAAGTGTAATTTGAACAAATGTTAGAATGTTACATGGCACCTGTTTATTACAGCCTTGATGTATGACTGCTAAACTTTTAGTGTAAATCCAGCAGGGAGTCATTATGCAGCAGCAAGAGTTTGCAGTAGGCAGCATCCATCACATGAGCAGTGATTGATTATGTTATGATTCAGGGAAAGATCTGCACAGGTAATTGATAAAAAAAAAAAAAAAAAATATCTTGCCTGTCAGTGTCTCAGCACTGGATATTTGTTGACTGCAAGCTCTGTGTGAAAGTGGGAAAACAGAGTCAAGATGTTGTAAAGCAGAGATTTGACCAGATGTGCTGGTTTGTTGCTGCAATGAGCTATTATACCTGTTGAATTATTGATGTTTCTCTCCCTCTCTTTTAAGAGGCAGGTGGTGCTAACCCTGACAAACTAGTTATTCTTTACAGCTTCATTCGCTCCCGCTTACTGGCAGACAGGAAGGCAGGTGTTACGACCCCAGGTTATGGGGGATGAGGGGAGTAACAAACGATAAATAGTTCCCTGGATTGGTCACGGGAAGAGAGGACAAGGAGACAGAATTGTGGTAAAAACAAAACAAGGTATTAGATAATGATAAAAAAAACAAAACAAAAAAAAAACAAAAAGGGTTAACTAAAGGCCCTGGCCTGCAAGAGGAACCAGGATAACAACTGAACCAAGGATGCTGGCCTTCAAAAGACACCAGGAACCAAATCAAAACTACAATGATAAATTGTTTAGCTCACTACACTATTCACCCTCACCTTTCCACTGAAAGGGAGTCACACGTTTAGACACACTGTCCCCCCCCCTAAGCACTGCCAACCTGCCACACTGTGGCAGGTTGGCAGATCTATAAAGAGGTCGAGTGCTGTCCCTCACCCTCTTTTAACCCTGACTGCTGATTAGGAGATTGTAAACTCCTGTCAGCCAGGGAGGAGCATCCACCAGGCAGCACAGACAAATTAAAAGTATCTGCCCACAGACCGTAACAGCAGGTATGAGTGTTCACTCGTCCAAAAATATGTATATGCGCTGCACTGCATATGAGCATGCACTGACACATGCCAGGACGTCTGTAAATAGGTTGCCAGTTTATCCTGTGGTTTCTAATGTTCCTCGAGTCATTCAGCCACAACAGATTGAATTTTGGGGCCTTTCCCACACAGTTTTTTACCCAATGCCACTTATACACCTCAGGGATATATGCAGTTTTACTTTGCATGGAGATTCTCGTAAATTAATATTAAAAAAAAAAATCAGATGAATTGTGTTTTTCCATGAATATGTAAACTGATGTGTGACAATAGCTGATACAAAATAAGAGTCAGAATTCCTCAGGATTAACCTCCAAGCTCACTAAGTTTAATATTAACCCAAGTGAACATACAAATGTTTATATTAAATATACATATATAAACATAACAGAGAAAGATATAGCTCTTTCATTTTGAGCTGAAAGGCAATTTGTTGTCCCAATTTTTTCACAGAGCATGCAGCAAATCGGGTGACTACAGACCTGGCCCCATGCTAGTGCACTGAATGTCAAAGAGATGAATTCGACAACTCATTCTGCTACATATTTTGTGGATTTGAATTTGAATTTAACACACAACATCTCCACCGTCACTATAGGCGTTCTGAATTTGATAGCTGTGTAGGTTTTTGATATCCACTTCAGTATTACTAGTCAGGTCTACAATCCTGCTTGATGTGCGTCCATAGTGTATATATCATGAAATATATACAGTACTGTATAAGTTATAGGCCCCACCTACATGTTTTGTTTTATCAGTGCTTTAAAGATCATACATATTTATCTCTCATTTTCTTTATGCAGATATAATAAGAACATATAGGAAATGTGTACAAAGTTTTAGGAACAGATAAAATGCACTTCTGATTCTGGATTCATACTCCAGGCCACCACCAGATTTGTTGCCCCAGCAGTGGCTTATATTTTTCAGTGACCCAACAACCACAAGGAATAAGCTGATAACAAAGTCATTGTTTTGTCACTGTCCCATTTTGACCCAGGTGAGATCAGCAGCTGATGTCAAGATCCCTGTCACATCTGCATCTGCCAACAGCTTATGGCAGGCTAGGCATGTCTATCAGTGATCTAAGTGTGGAACAGTGACTCGGCCAAAAGCTTATCCCTTGTGGCTGTTGGTGACTGAAGGGGTAATAAATTTCCTGTACAAATTTTCTGTAATTTCTTATTACATCTGCATAAAGAAAGTGAGAGATAAATGTGTATGGTCTTTACAGCACTGCTAAAAACATGTGGGGTGCTTATAACTTTTACACAGTACTGTATATATGTTTTCTACTCTATTTTGCTATTCTTCTGCTCACCTGAGCTCTTTTTATTCTCTGGTGCTTATATATGTACAAATATGTGTACTGTAGGCACAAGTCTACATGCTTGTTGTTAAAGATTTCAAAAGACCTGTCACAAGACAGGTGCATTTCCACCGTGGTGTAGCGAGAAACATACTTTCGCTTCCATCTGTATGTCTTGTATATGTGGAGAAATTGACAATAAAGGGGATTTGACTTGACTTGACATCACTGTTAAGTTACACACATAAACACACGCTTACACATGCCTGATTTCCATGACTTCAAAGGACATTTCATTAACCAAGCCTATCCCTAACCCCTGTGCCTAATGCTAATATTAATTTCCTGGAGACTTTACCTCAATCACAACTACTACTTAACTAATCTTAACCTAAACTTGAATCATGATACATGGAATTACAGGCACACAAACACACATCTGGTTTCACTGACTAACCCTTCACTAACCCTACTCCTACGACTTCTGTGTCTAATCTTAACCACACACATGCACACACACATACACACACAGAACATGATTCAAGCCTGCCAAGCATCATCAGTCATGGAGTTGGAGCTGAGATATAAACCTCTCTTCACCTTCATCTTACAGATCTACAGATGACAGATGATCAATATTTCAGTACATCGACTGAACTTTCACCTTCAACACAGATATAAGGTAACAGTTACCTGATTTGTATCTCTTACTATCTCACAATATCCACACTCAGTGTTTCTGTTGAGATGCCATTCACGTGTTAACTGCCAACATAAATTACCTGCTATCATTTTCCCTCTCCAGAATCATAATTTACAACTCATATGTTTGAGCTCCAAGGATCTTGTCATATTGGAGAATTTAATCATGACATTTCATGCAATTCAAAAATCACTAAAAAAAAATCACTTGTCAATTGTATTGCAACTGTACAGCTACTGAGAGAAATGCACTTTTTAAATCCAGTTTGGACTGATTACAGCTGAAGTTGGTACTGCAGTAAAATCAATATGCTCATGTTACCAGCAAACACTTATTTTATCTCATGTGTGTTAACGCCTACATGTAGTAGTCTCCATCTGTAGATTGTGTATGCCCCATGCATTTATTTGTTTAACAGATACATGGACAGATACAGTATGTATAGGCAAACTGAAAACACTTCGTAGAGTCAACATCAACAACAAGCTTTCAGTCTCTCACAGAAACTCAGACAATAACAGAGACAAACAAGAAACACAAAGGCAACACACACAGACCACTTGATATCACTAAGAAAGAAAGATGTATAATATCCACATATACTTTATCATCCTATTGTAATTTTGAATATACATGCACTCATACAAATTATATGGCTAAGTACACAATCAGCTTGCAGAAAGCAGAGACAGCCTTTGACTCTGCCTTATGCAGTGGATTCCACTAACTGCATCAATATATGAATTAACCATAACAATATGGAGAACCACTGCTGTTAAAAGCTGCTCCAGGATCTGTCTAATTTGACTGTGGTTAACAAAACATATAACCTAGAGGCGGCTGCAGATACCGTTCAGACACTGCAGTGAGATAAACAAAATTAAATTTTCAGAGAGTTAAAATACAGTAGATCTGCCAGTGTCTGGGATGGTGCACATGTGATTAGATGTATCTGTCTCGCCAGTTAGTTGGACGTTATGTCTGACTTTAACAATTCTATTTAAATTGCTTTAACAGAATAAAAATATTAGCTCTGAATAACCTTGTTAGAAACAGACATTTTTGTAAGTAAATATAAGTTTTATCATGTACACCATTAAAAGTAAGTATTCATGTTTTCATTGCATTGTCCATTGTCCAATGGGCAAACTGACTAAATGTCCATATTTTAATACATAAAAGCACATTAGATTCAGATCTGTTCTTTATCTTCTATAAACAGAACTTTAATATAAAATGATTTTTTTATTCAAATTAAATCCTTTTGGCCCAAATAGGATGAGAGCATTAAATATTTGGTAAATCCAAAATGCTTCACTTTTTGATAACTACACTAAACTTCTCTTTTTATTTAATAAAGATATTTCTTCAGTCATATTTAAAGAATAGACTGGATGACTCATCTGCATTACATTTTAAGTATAGCGCTTCTTTTTTGTGTAAGCTACATGAAAACAAAGCTAATAATAATCTCCATCTATATTGGTGAGAACAATTTTTTATTCAAACAGCATGTGTGAGCAGCTGTATCAGCCACAGCAGCGGCTTCCCAGCAGGCTCAGCTACTGATTCTCTTCTTCATGAAAGTGCTCACAACTAGGTCAGTAGCTGTTAGCATAATGCAGCTCACCTGTGGCTGCTGGACCAGCTGCAGAGCAGAAAATTTGGGTAATATTGAACTTCTCCTGCAGGAAATTTCCCAGTGGCCTTAGCTGTCTAGGGTGCTGATGTAGCTGGTTTACTGCAATAGTTGTCATTTTTTCATAGGTTACCTACCACATTAAAGCATTTATTATGTGATGAAAAAGCCCTACATGACAACAGTTTGTGAAACCTCATTAAAGAGTTCAGTAAAAGTTGGAGGACCCACACATTAAAGTTCTGCTGTGCTGACGGTGCAGACTTCGGTTTGTTCTCTCAGCGTGTCACTTAACTTTTCCTCACACCTCAGCCATCAATAATGGCCATGAAAAAGTAAGAGCAAAGACGAGGGTGTAACAAGGGCCTTGAGACTGAGCCTAAGACTGCAGATTGAATGTAGAATAACGGCTTTGTACAAAAGAGCAAGAGTGGATTTAATCTTTTGAGCTTCAAAAGTTCACTGTTTACATTGAGATTTTCAGATATTTCACCAGAACAGACACAAAACAGCCCCTGATGATGAAGTTGATCATTTGATATAAAGAGTTATTACATCATTTACTATTTTTCCATACAAGACAATATAACAAAGACAAAGGAAAGATGTTGGAGTCACTAGCAGTGGGTGTGAGAGACAAGGGCAGAAAGGAAGAGGGAAAATGAAAGTAATAAAAATAAGGGCAGACTAGGAAGCAAGAAGTAATGTTAAAGGGAAAACAGAGATACAGGGATTACAACTTAGAGTAGGAGTTATACAAGTCACAATTAACTTTCCAGTCTTCAGGGTGAAGCAAAAATAATAGCTACCTTGACCTTTTAGGTGTAAGAACTGATGTTGTCAGACATTTACAATGTTTGAATTGATATTTCTTAGTCGACACTTTGACTGATTGAACCACACAGCACAAGGTGAAGAATCTGCACAGAGCAGAGGAGAAAGCTGCTTTGAATAAAGCAACTTAAAGTTGAGCGGAAAAAAGCAGTTCATAAAGTTTCTCCAACTCCCTCTCATAATTATTTGACAAAGTTCCCTTGTGAACAAAAAAATGCCTCAGTTCTCCCATTCACTAGTATGTTTGTCCTTTGCTAACTTCTGACTGTGCCATGTCTTTGAATCAATTTCCCCAGTGAGAGAACCACACAAGGGTGCAATCAGTGCTTAGCATTTAAGATACGACAGAGCAAGACTGCACCTCACTTTGCCAGTGATGCCTTGAGAGTTTCTGCTCATTGTTGCACTTTGACAGAATTGTGGTTTGTGTGTTAATGAAGCAGACATAACAGAAATCACTGAGTTCTGCGATATAGCACAGTACCCCGAGGAATGTACAGGAGCATGAAAGGTACATCTACAGCTGTCTGCTCGTTCCTATTGATCTATTATGAATGTCAGTTTCCACTTCAGCTGTGATTCTTGTTGAGTTGAAGATTTAGTGTGCATGCTACCTTACAGTTTTCATGACAACAAGTATTATGCAGGAGGAAACTTCAAGGGAGATAATGTTATTACAATACATATTGGATTTTTAGTGCTTCCTGCAGGCCTTTACGAAACCTCCCGATGGAAATCAGCATCTACGACACGTGTTTTTTTTTGTTGTTTTTTTTTTTTTTTACATGCAAAGCGACAATTTGTCACAATAAGCAAAAAAAAACTCTGTGGCGACAAAACACAATTCAGAAAGTAAATAATGTGCCTTGAGAAATGTAAATGTATGAATAATATATGCTGCTTACAAGATTTTAATTTCAACTGTGACTTCTGACTTCTGGGAAACAGAACAGAAACATTTTGTTTTTCCCCAATATCAGCTCCAGCCCCGCAGATGAGACTTCTATAAGATAAGAGTCACATTTTTCGGCTGATACATTAATAATGAGCAAATCTGATGAGTCCGTTATTCGCCTCTTTCTTCGGATTCTGGCTTCATTTATTATTCACAAATGTCGCATTTTGTCAAGGAAAAAAACCCTCTAAATTAGAAGAGGGGGAGAGAAGAAAGTATTCATTATTTAAAGCTTATGTTCCTGTGCCATGGCTGTGTTATCACTTACTCCAGTAAAAGGAACTTAGGAGAATCAAACAAACTCTCTCCTGCTCTCCTGTAACCTCGCACAAATTAGGTGATCCTGGCAAACTTCATTAATCCAGAACATTTTTTATTTATTCTTTAATTTTGTTAACTCAGTCCAACTGCAAACAATTGGTTTTGCAAATAAACACATATAGGCAGAAAGAGAGGGCAAACCAGCTTTCCTCTATTTTCTACTGAAAGCTCCTCCATTAACAATGTGACAACTCTGGGAAAATCAAACTAAAATCTTTTAAGCAAAACTCAAATGGGCGGTGCACTACTTTTACACATCAAGATCAGTTTACTCATACAGTGCATGACTCAGCCTGGCAAACCCTGCAGAAAGTTTATTGTGCTAGTCTGATGCGGTGCCCAAAAGCAGTCTTTCACTAATTCACTGCTGACAATAGCTGGAATTGAGTTATAAATTAAGTCTCCAAAGTTTTTAGATATTGAGTTGCGTTAGTGAATGTCTCAGCAGCTCTGATAAAAGATCTTATCCAGAAACATACTCTAACCAGTCCAGTCTTTACAAACATGTTTTCTTTCTCATTTAAAATGTGTTTTGGTCACTGCTGCTTCTCTTGGATACATCATCACTATCCAAGATGATGTATAGAAATTTCAGAGTTTGAGGTTTGACTCGTTCCAAGTTCTTCTTAAAGTAAAAACTTTCTCTGTGCTTGTCTGCAGTCTGGAACTAGTTTGAAAAGCATAGCATCTCACAGCAAATGAAGTCTGCATTCAACATATATTGATGATGGACACAATTCTAACTCTAACCTAGAAGTCCTCTACGCAGTGGCAAAACTTTTAAAACAAAAGATATTTTCAAACATGTCTGGAGATGATGATGTGATTTTATGCTAATTCTTCTTTTGGACACTGATTTTGACATATCACCACATCAGTTGACAAAACTGACAAAAAAATTAATATTCAATCCAGCCACTGCTGTCAACAGATCATATCATACTGGGAAATTATAACATCAAAAGTAAGATTCATGTTTTTCTGATACTATCTAATGCAAATAACCTAAATAGGCAAAAAAATCAGAAAAAAAAAAAACTGGTCTGATATCCACTCATTTTTTAGTATCTAGAAAATTCATTTAGCATGTTATCTCTTCCCGTTTCCTGATGTTATTAGCTGATGCAACCACAGGCTCAAGAAATCTCCATTTAAATGCCCCTCAGAAAACAGTGAGTATGATGGAGTGCTATGCGTGATGCCTTGAAGGGTATTGCAATGTTAAGTGATATTAGATGCCACCTGACTGTTGATGCATTAGATCCAGGTTGATTTGACTGCCATAATGGCACTGCTCATCCAAATGTGGGGAGCTGCCCTTGTCAGGAAAACAATATGGATGTTTTGAGTGATGACACTCTTGCTTTTGACTGAACACTCTAATCATCTCATACTGAAAGGAAACTATTGCTTCTATTTCCAAAGAAAACAAATGTTTGAGTGACAGGTGAGGTCTTTGTTGCTGTATCAGTCATTAGTTCTCTGTATATTGTGGTGAACTACCTCTACAACACATGTGATCTCACAGCACCTGATTTCTTAAAGTGAGAGTTGCTGAGGAGCCGTGACTGTCTGTGCAGCTGCTGCTGGTGTGGCAGCTTTACTGTTTACTCCTGTGAGTCACTGTTTACTGTTACTGTTTACTCCTGTACCTCACAGGAGTTTACACTCCTGTGAGGTACATTTGAACAACTTACTGTCAACTTTAAATAATATTTAAGTGTTATTTGCCAGGCTCAGGATTCAGGCTTTCTGGCACAATGGAAAAAACATTATGTCTAAAAACTCTCACACTTTAGTTATAGACATACATCCACGTTCAGCCATTAAATGATGTTTACAAATGGAATAGACACTTGAAGGCATAGAGACAAATGAAGGTGTGAGGTGAAACCAGGTTCTTTCAGGTTGTATAGAAATGCCTTCTGCGCATTGCACGGTCTGATGTGTGGGTTATTACCAGGCATCATACATCAATCAAAAGGTCTCCATCAGCCAAGTGTGTATTTATTTTTTTCCCCCTTTCTTTTACCTTCATCGACCTTGAGGCCTTGCGCTCCTTACAAATATCTTTAACAAGCCTTGAAAATGACACATAATGGCAGCAGCTCATGAGTGCACAAAGACCAGGCAGATGTCTGAGTGCAGCAACCTTATTGATCTGTGGCGTCCTTGTCTTATTACTCAGAGGGAATCATTATGCGTAACAAGGCAACAGGGGTTAAAATCCTGCAGAAAAATATTTATGGATTCAATAAGAGTCATAGAAAATAACGTATCTCAAACCACTGTATTTTGACAAGCAGTTTTGAAACGAATGTATTGGGATTATAATCGTGAAACACCAACACTGACTTCATCATTGCTCAGCTCTCTAGTAATACTAATAGTTTTATATTAGCATGGTAACTTTACTTGCACTTTTACTTTGATCCACAGGAGATGATTTTTTTTTTTTTTACCTGTCTTTCAATCTAGAACTTTTATCAGGTCAAAAAGGTCATTATACTCTAGTTTATGACCCACAAAGTTAATAATTCATCCATGAGCCTCAGCTGTAATTTAAGATAAAAAGTTAAGATCGGCTTAGCATACTAGCATGCTACCACTGATGTTAGCATTTAGCATGGCTGTGGTGTCAGACAGACAAACAGACTTTAAAGTGGATCTCTTTTATTGAACCACATGGGAAAAAAGTGAACACACGAACATTATTCCTTTTTCTTAAAATCATTTTATATTCAATTTTATTTATTCATGGAGTTACTCTGTACTGTAGGAACTTTGAAAGGAAACTCTTCAGCTCTCAGCACTTCATTAAACCTTACTGATATGAAACCAACAGCCCATCGTAAGTATATATACATTTATTGGAAACTCCCTAAACAAGAGTGCAACACAATTGATGCAGAAAAAAGCACGGCACATACTTTGAACAGAGTTACATTCACACACACACCCTCGGCTGCCTCAGCAGCACTGTGCAATCTGACAGCAGGACCGTTGAAGCATAAATTCACTGAAATGAAGTGGAGATATACGTACGTAGCTCATTCAAATGTCTGCTGCTGCATAACTTATGACTGTTTATTTGCATATAATAAGGAATAATGTGGTAACACTTAAGTATCTTTTTTTTTTTAAATATCAACATCCTCAGACTTTGACTTGTTTCCAATGATGTGAAGTAGTTCAGAGTTCCTGTCACAACAGCAAACGCAAGTTCCAACGATCACACTTTGACAAAATACATTATCTCCTTTGTTTTCTTCATGGACAAGTTTCACACAGCTGCAGTCCTTTTATTGTACATAAAATATATAAACAGCAAAACACAGCTGAAAGAGTTCTCAAGGCCAGACATGCTTATTCATAGAAAACTATCTTTTCTCACAAATGGAACTGGCATGCCATGAACAAAGATTCATAAGTCTTACACTCTTTTTTTCAGACATCTATTCAGTATAATTGTTAATAATTTAATTATTCTTTGACTTTTTTTTAAGTTACTTCTATCTCTTCAGTTGGGAAAGTGACATGACTGAAAACAAAATCACAAGCACTGGTTGCCCTTGAGCATTTGATTTGAAAAAAACATAAATATGTATTATAATTAGTATTATTTTTTTCTCTGTAGAAAATTATTGATCTTTTATTTCAAAATGACACATCCACAGTTTGAAAAAAGTGATATATATACTGCTACAAAAGTATCTATAGCACCAAATTAAAACAGATTATGGGATGATTTGAAGGATTCTGAGGAAAAACAAATTCTTATAAAGAAAAAATTCTCTTGCAGAATAGATTTCTGAACCCCCACCCTCCAACATACATCGTACCATCAAATAGCAGAAAACTACATGACAAGGTGCTAACATCAGGCTGCCAAGTCAGGCGAATGTGGGTCTACAGAACATAAAATATCTGTGTCACTATCCTTTCATCCCCGAACATGCCTCAAGATGTCAAGATCTCACAGTCACAGATCTCAGGGCCCGTGCTGTAAGACTGTATAACCAGCAAACAGGTCACAAGTTCCTCTCCAGTTAACTCTCAGAGCCTCAAGTCCCGTCACAGAGTTTGATGTGCAGTTCGAGTTGAGCGCCTCCTCCCTCTGGTGAAATGTTCTTTCTTTGTAATATTTCATTTTGTATTGCATTGGATAGGTTTTGTCCAAACTTGCATGATCGAACGAATGAACAAACACACACCCACACACACACACACACACACACACACACTCATACTATTTTAAGAAGCTGCCAATGGACTGCATTAGCAATAGAGGCTGATTTGAATAAATGATGCTAAAAGGAATTTTGAAAGCAGAAAACCTTTTGTCATCTGTTCCTGTGCCATGAGCCAAATTGTGCCCAGAATCAAGCAGCAACTGAAGATGCAGCTGTTTTACAAAAAAAAAACAAAAAAAAAAACAACAAAAAAACCCCATAGGGTCTTTTGACATCGGGGAGAGACAAATGTAAAAAGACACGACCAACATACTGACAAGATAATACAATAAAAAATATATATATATTCTTTTACATTTGGTGCTCCTTTCATTATCATGCTGTTTTTCATGGGCTTCCACTTGTTGTATTTTTCTTTCCATCCTCACTTTTAAGTGCAAATATATCATCTTTTCCTTCCCATGTAGCTTGGATGCATCAGGGGTAAGCTGAGATGTGTTTTCCCATTAATGTCACAGCAATGGTGGTAACCAGGGCAACAAAATGATCCATCATTTCTAACAAAACTTGTAAGAGGCTACAAATTGCTTTGTTGATGACAGGGAACCAGCCATTTTGGCTATGTGTCATCCCTGCTAATAAAGCCTAACAGTGTACATACAACCCCGGCAGAAAAAAGCTACAAATCTTTGGTGTCTGCTTCATTTCAATGCGATATCCCTAAATTAAGGCTGGAAATATTAATAACATAACATGAATGGATGAATAATACATCAGAATCACTGTCCTGGGTTCAGGCCTGTCAAATGCTGAATATTAGATTGTCTGCTTGTGGAGCAACAGAGGGCTAAAAACCATTTGCAAAGCTCTGGCAGTCCATGGGGCACCTCGTGTTGTGCTAATGTCCTCGTAGGCAGCGGTGGCTGACCTCCTCTAATAAGGATTAATGCAGGATCATATTGGAGTTTGTGCCTGTCAAGACCCACTTCCACCACCTGCCCACTATTGATTGCACTCATTGAGCTACAATTTAGGAGGACGTCTTCATGCAACCCCTGGGAACATGTGTTAAATGCAGGGCTCACAAAAAATATAAAGTGGGTGGTGACAAGGTTTGGAAGAGGAATGAGGGAAGGGGAATATCCTGGACTATGCTAGAAAACTAAATGAGCCCATGAGAATGGGAGATACAGAATAATAAAATATGAGGGCAGGGAGAAGAGTTAGTTTAGACAGGTTGGGGACTATTGAATATTGCACTTACCACGGACCAACGCTTTTCTGCAAGAGTGTATTGGTTCTGTGTATATCATTATGTTGCTATGGGCCACCAAGAATTGTAAAAAGAAAAGGTTTGAACCTAGAGTAACCCTTAAGTTTTAAACCAACGTATCTGTTTAACATCCATGATGTGATTCCAACTATGACATCTACAACATACAATATCTAAGCAGTTTAATATGTTTGCTTTTATGTTTTTGATTGCTGTGACATTTCATGGGATTTCTTACCAAAACTCCCCAAAACCTGCTGTCTCAATCCTAACAGCCAAACATTAAATATCCTCCAGCATCAATCAAGCTGCCAGCCACATGTTTTCATCTTCCTTCACAGCCATTTGTGAGACTGCAGTTTCCTCAGGTTTGTTTTTTTTTTCTTCCCTCTCAGTGGTGATGTCCCATATTCCTAGGTTTCTCTCATACATCATATTTAAATATAGACTTACCACGCTGCTGAGCTAAAACCAGATAAAAAAATGAATAAACAAAAGAATGTAGGCGTCACCAAGACAGTGTGGAGATGAGCGAGGTGTATTACTGTTCACTGGAATGTATACGAGAGCCAGTCAGTCACTAGGAATGGGGAGGAGGGCTTGGTGGCTTGGTAAGGGTGTTGGGGGGAGTCTCGGTGGTGGCCACTAGTCATACTGGCCCTTCAGTCAAGCCTTCCAGGGGAAGGGTGGTGGCATTGTCGGTGGGTTGCGGGTCGTCCTGGGGATGCGAGGGTGCATGGGCGGCAGCAGCCAGGCTGGCATAAGGCAGGTGGCAGTCCATGTGCAGAAAAGGTGGGTAGTGCTGGCGGTAGCAGATGTACGCGAATAACAACCCAATCACTCCCCCAACAAAGGCGTCTGATAAAAGAAAAAAACACGTATTTTAAGGTATGCATCTATATTTAATTTTAGCCTCCATGGAGGCAGAGACATAACACCTGCTGTTGGAATGAGCACAGTTAATTAAGCATTACTGCATGTGCTATAGTGTTTCAGAGTACATTGATCATGCCTGGTTAGTTTGGAGGTTGATGAAAGTAAATTGAAAGGCAAAGTAATGAATCTGTTCTGCTGAGTGTTTGCCTTTGGACATGCTGTCTCTGTCACTTTGTCATCTATGCTGAACAGTTCATATTATACCTGCCCCCCTTTAAACTACAATACATCATTTAATATCACGCTGCTATGCTGAATATTAAGCCTATATTGTTGGGTATAGATCAAATTGACACAGCCAGCTGGTTGCTGGAGTAGTTGCAGTAATGGCCTCCATCATATCAAAATTACATTTTACTATAGTCCCTTTATTTTCCCCTTCTGGGTAAAATAGAATAGAATAAAACATCGATTTCCACCATTCAAGAACTTTACAATGCACAAAATAGCTCCTCAAATGTTGCACCGAGTCCTGTCAAATGAATTTAATAGGCTGTGATTTAAAGCAATATATTAATTCAGGATCTCAATGAGACAGTGATTGGAAGGATGGGTTTTTTTGCCTGGAGGATAGAGCACACCTAAAAAGAGCAAAGAGACAGTGAGAATATATTATTATCTGTCAAGCATGGCTCAGCAGCTTGGCTAATGGGGGCTCCCAGTTTGTGTTTACTCTCAGTGCAGATCAGGGCCCCTCAAGTTTAATGGGCTGCTGTATTGCTGATCTCCCAGCAGACTGGGAAGAGGAAGAAGAATAAGTAGGTGCAGAGCTATGAAATACTGAGAGCACTCAGAAAGTGGTCAGCCTGCTTCTAACTACTGCATGTGATGCGCTTTTGATGTCAAGTAAACAAACTGTGGTTGTTAAAAGAGTTGCCTGAGTTGTAACTGCCCTGCTCACCAGGAACATATGGCTCTCTAAAACTAATTAACACCATACGATAGAGCTGTCATCACATTACCACATATTCTCTCCCACACCACACCCACATATACATTCCCTCACCTCTTCACATCTTCCTCCAGTTCTTTCATAACTGTGGCTTGTAATTATATTTTTCTCACCAGCCTGCTGAATTAAAATGCTACCTCACTGTCATCTGAGGCACATTTCAGAAAATCACAAACCATCATTATGCTATGGCTGAAATTTTTATAATCCTATTGGGCAAATCCGCAGGCTGCTCCTCCTGATTTGCTGTACATCCTTGTGTTTTGGGTCCCTTTTTCAAATTAAATTAAATAGATGTGTGATTAAAGCAACACAGCTGTTTGAAATGAGCATCACCCAGGGTTTGCTTTATAAATTATCTAAACAATAATTATAAAAGTGCCTTGAGGCAGGTGTGATTGAAACAGACTTCTGCACAGCAGTCCTACTCAGGCTGACACAAGCAGATTTAACATGGTATAAGTTAAGAATAGACAGCATTTATTTGACAGTAATTTTGATTAATTGAGTAAAATAATTTTCATGTGACTGTGTGTCTGAGCTTTTAGGCAAACCTTGCCAGTGATGCTTGTAGTCACAGGTGCGGGACAATGCGATCATCATTGCACTGTAGAGAGGCAGCACCATAGCGCAGAGACGCCAGCTACGCCCTCGACCCTGATCTGTGAAGCACTGCAGCTTCCCTGCCAGGTAGAAGGATGTGAAGCCAAGACCGGAAAACGCAACTAGCAGACAGAGGTGAGAACACACAAAGAGAAAGAAGATACGTGGGTCAAGATTGAAGCATTATTTGGAAAGAATTATCACGTTATAAATTCACATCCTCTTGTGCATCAACAAAGCCACAAATTGTGACCATTTCTCAATGGACTGCATTTAAAAAAGAAAAGCATTTAAAGAAGAAAAATATAAGATGATAGATTGGAGCTCTGCAGCTGGTCCACTATATGTAAAAATCTCCTTCTCACCCTCCTGGGTGGTATCTGTGTGTGTTATTCTAAAGCTTGGGTCCTCTACAAGAGGACTGGGAGTTTGAGGGTTCTGCGCAGTATCTTTGCTGTTCCTAGGACTGTGCTCTTCTGGACTGAGGCTTTAGATGTTGTTCCTGGGATCTGTTGAAGCCACTCTCATCTGTTGGGGGTCACTGCCCCGAGTGCTCCTACTACCATGGGGACCACTTTCGCCTTGACCTTCCACATCTGTTACAGCTGTTCTTTCAACCCTTGGGACTTTTCAACCTTTTTGTGTTCCTTCTTTCTGATGTTGGTGTCAGCTGGTATTGCCACATCGATCACCACTGCCTTCTTCTGCACTTTGTCCACCACCACTATGTCTGGTTGGTTAGTCAGGAGCTGTTGGTCAGTCTGGAACCTGAAGTCCCACAGAACCTTGGCACTGCTGTTTTCGGCCACCTTCTGTGGCACGGCCCATTGGGATTTGGGTACTTCTATTCCATACTGGGTACAGATGTTTCTGTACACTATTCGAGCTACCTGGTTGTGCCTCTCAAAGTACACTGATCCGATTAGCATCTTACAACCTGCTACTATGTGCTGGATTGTCTAAGGGGCATCTTTGCCTGTACCTTGGGTCTGGTCAACTGTAGTAGATCTTGGCCTCTATGGCTCTTGTACCTCGGGCCGGTTCTTGTGCTGCCAAGATTAGTGCCTCTGTGCTGTCTGTAAGTCCAGCCTTTTCCAACCACTGATAGGTCTTTTCGATATCAGCCACTTCTTCAATTTGACGGTGGTACATTCCATGTAGGGGCTTATCCCTCCAAGTTGTCTCCTCCTCTTTCTCTGCACTCTCATTGGGTTTCTGCTGCCTGAGGCATTCACTAAGCAGTTCATCCTTTGTGGCCATTTCCCTGATGTATTCTTGAATGTTCAATGTTTCATCCTGGATCATGGCCTTGATGCTTATGAGTCCGTGGCCTCCCTCTTTATATCACATCGTATAGGGTTGCCTGAGGCCTGAGAAACTAATGTAACTAAGCTGCTGGCAACGCTGAAGTGCTGAAGTCGGGCTCTGTCTGGTGGTTAGGGTAAGAGGAATAGTGGCAGCCTATTTGTATAAATTAAAGGTTGCGTGATGAAGCCATAATAGGTGGTGCTGAGGTGGAGTCATTAGTTTAGTGCTACAGCGGGGACCAAAACAGCACACATCAGCACCCATCAACTGCCCATTTGACACTCAAGTCAAAAGCCACTCAAGGATGCAGAGGGTGGCAGGACACGTGTGTAGCCTGCAGATAGAGAGGGAAGGACAGTGGAAAGTGAAGGCCAAGGCAGAAAGTCCAGCTGTCTCACTGCTCGCCCTGCTGTCAATGTGTTGGAGACATTAATAACTCAGCATTTTCCATTAAGCAATTTACAACAATATATTGGCTGTCTGGGATGGGCTGATAGCAGGGTTTTATTAAAAACAGTTCTACAGTGTCAGCCATGATTGATACAGTATGGTTCTTTTTATGGCATTTTCATTATAAACTATACCCCTACATTGAACTCTTTAACAGGACTTATTATGGTGTGGGATTTTGGTTGGATATCACAGTGAGAGAATGAGACACTTTATTCTTTGTTGTTTTTGCTGCCCAGCCACATTGATGTAAACTGGAGATAATGTATAAGCTATTAAGTAGTTAAAGACATAGATAATCTGCTGATGGCACTAGCACAAAACAATCAGTGTAGTTTGTCCTCTGGTGATCAACATAAACAAACATACAAACAATATCAACAAAAACTTTCATGGAAATTCTGCCTCAAAGTTGTAAGAGCTGTGTTGTTAGTGTGGCTAAAAGCAAAAAGTAAAGCAAAGTAAAAAATGATCACAGGCTCATATTGCTGACTGCACAGGCCTCTTGGGTGGCCTTTACAACATCAGGCTCTAGTAAATATATTGTGGTTTTAGGTGGTGAGATTAAATTTGGCCAGTGGGTAAGGGTAGTCAGCATCCTTTGAAACTAAATTCACTGAGAGCTTGATTACTCACGGTGATAAATTTAGCTAGTTAAAGCAATCTGTGAGCAGAGCAGGGGAAATATTAGATATACTACAAATTAATCGACACTATGGTTTATAAAATCCTGCATGTAATCATCCTCACCACCCACAAAATATACTACATTGGTTTTTACCGACAACAAGTTACTTTTATATTTTGCGGTGCAGTTTATTGATCCAATCATTCCTTTTGGAGGTCACAAACAAGACATGTAGGATGTTTAGCGTCAGTGTCCCTCAGTTGCCATCCATCACTTCCTGTTGAACTATCCACCATTCCCAATCACACAGCAGCTCACATTCATTCATTTTAATAGCTTTAACCATAGCCAAGATGATTTCATTACTCATTTTGGGAGACAGGACTAAATTATCCATGAACCACAGACGCAGTCTGCTGACTGAACATTTTAACTTAGGAAAACTCAAGGCAGTTTTACATAAAAAAGTGACACCAATTTACAGTTTCTACAGCGTTGATCCCTCATCACTAATGCATTAGCTGCAATTTTGTAAGCGACAGAAAAACACTTATTTATTAATCACAACGTGCAAGTTCATCTACACTGTGTTATTATAATATACATTGCTGTGTGTGTTTTGTTTCTTCTCTTCTTCTATAATCATCATCACACAATTTATTTCACTGTGAGGACACAAGACAAAGCTTAGGATCAAGCAGGGACCCAGTTTACTGCTACTCCTCATTATCATTATTCATTCAGAGTGATGGGAGCTGGAGCTTATCCAAGCATGCTCTGAGTAGAAACACCCAGGGCAGGTCAACAAACCCTCAGAGTCTGAATACAATTATTTTTCCCACACTCACAGTTACATTGTGGGCATTTTTTTTTGCTGAAAAACATGGAGTGTAAAGCATAACTAAGGGTTGTATATCACTTATAAGTGCCATTGTATCTGCAGCTTCCATTAAGAAAACTAGGTCGTTATTAGTTATTTGTCTGCTGGTTTCAAATTCTAAAAAACAGCGAATGATCCATTTCATATATGCAAATTTGTCTTGGTGTGTGGGGGGGCTTGTAGGTGGAAATGAAGACAGAAAAGTATGAAATAAATGGAAATAGAAACTGTATCTAATATTTTCCTCACTCCACTGTTCACTTGTTAACCTGTTCTAAAACTGCATAGATATAAGGAAGTATGTCACTTAAATGAGCAAATTAGTGGTTGAATTATTAGGGAATCATAAGGAGTCAAGTCACAACCTTCCCTTTGGGGTTTTAGTTACAGTGGTAAATAATAGCCAAGAAAATGTTTTTGCAGAATATTATGATGATATGATGTTACAATGAAGCTGACCTCAGACCATTTGAACGTAAAATGCCATCACTTCACCATTTCATACTATTAGATATTTGCATTCAGTTTGTACAAAAATGTGTTTTGTCACAGTGTCCTTGACCTTTGACCTTAAACCAACAAGTTTTTAATCAGCTTATCTTTGCTATATATTATGCAAATCACCAAAGCATTAATAAAAAAAATTGTATAAATAAATTTGAATAATATACCAATATAAGTGGCGATAGCTCTCACACGCATCCAAGAGACACAAACACTGTGCTACATGAGCAATTAGTGTAATTAACTAAGCCAATGTACTTGCAGTGGTGAGTTTACACGATGAATACTAGATGTACCCAGTCACCTCTGAAGGACGCTCCTCAAGAGGCAGCAGGCGAGCCCACAAGACCAGAGGACAGAGAAGAGACTAACAGAGGGAAAAACAACATGGTAATGAATCCACTTAATGTATCTGAAAAGCTTTGTAATTCTCCAGAGACGAAACAAAGATGCTTAATGAGAGATAAGGGTGGCGTGATTGTGTGTATATATATATATATATATATATATATATATATATTTTTTTTCCATCTAAACAATAAGGTTTGTAAGCTAAAAGTTGAAAGCGAAAAAAATCCATGTGTAGGGAGGATATTGAGGTTTATCAAACCTGACACTGTGTGAGAAAAACAAAACAGCATCCATCTGACAGTGAAGTCATAAGTAACTGTATATATCCATCAAAAACAGGCTGTTATACAGAGTATTGTCAATGTCAGAGTATAACTAGCTATAAGGGAGTGAAATGCAGCAGGCTACTACCTTGTAGAAGAATGATTGTCTGTGGGAACACGTACAACAGTATTTCAATGAGCATTCTGATAAAGTCTCTCCACAGAGAAAACTTTGTGATGACTTGTCTGTAATCTGATCTTCACCAAATGTCATACTTTTTAAAAAATTTTCCATAATATTGCCATATAATTGGTTGACCTTTAAGGAGATGAATGCAGTGCTAAAGAGCAGTATGATAAACTGAAATGGGCATAACTTAAGTTTTGCACAGTTCATTATTATGCAGAAGTAACATTACTGCACTGGATTTTTTGTTTGAGTTTTGAGTAAAATCTCTTTGTTTCAATAAGGGAAAATTACATCAGCTTTGGTGATGTTGTGAATGATCAAATAGAACTTTCTTTATTTTATTATTATTTTTAAGCATTTTTTCAGTCGGGATTCAAATAATGTACTTTCATTTATTATGAAAGTACAAGTACAAGTCAACTTCTGCAATCATATCTAGTTACAAGTGAAGGCTGAAATTCATGTTTTATGGCAAAAACTTGTGCATTCACAGTGACCACTGATCACCACTTTCAAGTCTTAAAGTATCACATTTAAAAGGCTAAAAACATGTTTTTTGAAGTCATTGACCTTGACCTTTTACCTTTGGCTAGCATATTAAGATTATCTGTTCAAGTGAATGTGTCTGCCAAATTTCAAAGGATTCCCTTTGAAAAAGTATAATTCATGGCTACAGCTCTCGCCAGTGCAGAAGGCCATGGTTTATTAGAACTTGCTCAGTTAAACATGGTGTGGTTTTTGACAAGTGAAGCCACAGAGGACACATTTTATTTCTTTCAAATCACAGTATTTGGCTTCAGTCTGAAAGAGGAGTTACGCTCTGGTCAAAACCTCTTGTTAAATCCAGTAATTTTAGTAATAGTCTCTTTACCTCTCTCCTTTTTGGCTGTGATGAATTATCTGTCATTACCCGGCCACACAAACACACACACATGCACACACATACACACAGTCCAAGCAATCACTGACAGTAATAGTTTTGTCTTCCATCTGCCACCCTTCCCCTCTCTCTCTCTCACTCTCTCTCTTTCCCTTCCTGTTCTGACCTCTGACCCCTGTAGTGACCGATGGGACACCACTCTGTCCAGAAGTGATGCATATTAACTAACCACATGGGCGCTGAGCCTGTTTCAGCTATTAACATACAAAAGCCTGACAGGAACTCATTATTAGCGCTGTATAACTACTGCAATCCTCCACAGGCTTTTCCTCATCCTTGACTTCTCTGCACACTCCAGACGCACCGAAGTACATCTGAGTGAGTAAACACGAGAGAGAACACTGCATCTGTGGAGACTGAACTAATATGATGGACATGCTATGTTATGCTTAATTTAATATAGATATTGTTGTTCGTACGTGAAAGAAGCAATGTGGAAATTCAAAGATGTGATTAGGTCGGTCTCTCAGGATTCATTCATGCATGGGAGGGAATGTGCTGTAGATGGCAAAGATGGCCGATGGTTTTTAAATGGGCCTATTAATTGATCATATCTAATGACTTAATATGCACAGAGGGAGAATGTGAGATGAATATGAATAGGGAGGAGACAATTTACAGCTACATCTTTGAAGGGTTGTTTTTCAGCTGTGTGTATTAGTTCAGTGGGTTCATTGGAGTTTGTATTTATCTGTTTGCTTTTCCTTTACTAGGACGTGTCTCCTTCAATTTCTGTTACTGTGTTACTTTGCTATAAGATCACAAAGAACCTGAGCTGCTTTAAAAACTGTGAAACTCAATAATACTTTGCATGCTTTAAAGAGTAGCTGTCACCAAACACTGAGTTTGGTTGTGTGTTTATATTATTGTCTAGGCTAATTTTGGTGGATTAGTTCAGGCTATCTATTTCTTATTATCTAGCATTCTTTTGGGAGAGGCAGGAGACCGTGAATGCAAAACACTTTCTTTTTCTGACAGTCTGTACCTCGGGCTTTCATACAAGCCTGAAGCAAGGTTGCATCACGTACAGATGCCACTTTGAATAAGGCCACGTTCATGCTTGTCACCTGCCTGGCCCTATTCACCAAACATTGCAACATTCTTAATCGCTGCAAGTTAAAGCACAGTCCAACAAGTGCTGTCCTGGTGAAAAGGGACACAGACAGGAAATTGGATTTCTTCTACTATCTAGACACACTGGCATATGGGTGCTTCCTGTGTCCCTGTTGCACGGTTCTCTCAATCACTTTCTCACTCACACCCCAACAACATAAGGCTATTAGAGCCACCGCGCAGATGAATGTAATCCAGACACAGTGCTGCAGTGAATCACAGAGCAATGTCCCTCTCTGCTATGTCTAATGGGACTCAGCCTGCACTTCAAAGTATTTCTTTCTTAAAGCAGGTGTCTAAGAGACTGTGAGCGTGCAGCTTTAATATTATGCTAAAAGAACAACTCGGAAACCAGGCGGGCCTATGAAATTTGTCTTTAAACATTAGCAAAAATTCTCTTTTCTTAGTAACACATGAGTAACATACAAAGAACAATTATTTCCATGTTTGATTTGAAGTCTTTTGTAGAGCAATTAAAGGCAGTAATACCCGCAGCAGGACAGCAATTACACATTCACAAACCATTTCACAAAACTGTATATATTGCAGACACTTCGCATCCCAGGAATATTTCTGTTTAAGTGCATGTGTAACATTTTGAGTTTAATTACAATGTGATATCTTTTTTTCAGCTTTTAAAATTCAATTTTTCAGATGGATTAACTGCTTACTTATATATTCCTGTGGCATTTATGGATTCTACATAATTATCTTGTTAAGTATGAGCATCTCAAGGAGAAACAAAAGCAAACAATATAAATATCAAATGCACCATAATAGGGCCACAGCTCATTGGAGGATATGAGGATGTTTTTTTATTTTGCATAATAGATAGCTACTGTGTAATTGTACTGTGAGTATGCATCTTATTGCTGGTGGACTGACTCTCCAACAGTCACTAGAGGAAGAGAGAAGAGAAACTTCAAAGCCATGTAGCCAGAAATCAGATCCAAGGACCCAGGGGATGCTGCTCCTGTCCATAACATGAACAGGCAGCTGTGCCTGGTTGGAACCCATATGCTGGAGGAGGGAAGGATAAGCAGGAGACAGCAAAGGAGACTCATGAGAAATGCATCCAGTGCTGCCATTATAACGCCACAACCACATACTATACATGTCTCACCTGTTACTATTGAGCCATTGAATAACTCAAGGAAAAAAGACAGAAGTGAGCATCATCATTTGATTTGTTATGTAACCAGAAGTATAATGGCGAACATTTTATCACCACACAGCAACACTACATGCAAACTACTTCACACTCATCAGTTGGACAACAGAAAAACATGTGAATAATTTAACAGGCTGCTGCAGTGAAAACAACTTAGAAAGCAATATGGCTGAAAAGATGTCCCATGCCCCACATTGGTCTGCGCAGTTGAACACAGGAGGCAGAAACACCCACTCATCACCAAATGAACAACACTGAATCTACTTGACTCAATCTACCAAACCCATAAGCTACCTTGGGAAGTGTAAATAGAATAGTAACTCATTATTATATAGAGAAATTGCTTGAAAAGATACAACAAGATGATTACTATGAAATGTGAAGTAAAAACCTTGTACACCCCAAGTCAGCATCTGCTAAGTGTGTGAAATTGTGAATGAAGTTGTTCTGAGTATTAAAATCAAACTGAATGAATAGCTACTGTTGCATGCAGTTTTAATCAAGTGCAAGTTGTGATATCTTTTGGTGTGCTCGCAGTGAGCTGCTTTAACCACTG
Source organism: Polydactylus sextarius (assembly GCA_016801845.1). Lineage (NCBI taxonomy): Eukaryota > Metazoa > Chordata > Actinopteri > Polynemidae > Polydactylus > Polydactylus sextarius. The sequence goes on along the minus strand of CM028911.1, from coordinate 5,154,251 downwards.
GCTGATACTCACAGGAGGAATGGCTGCTTGGGAAGCTCTTGCGTCCCTCTGAGACCAGATCTGGCTCCCCGGTGCACAGCATCTTGGCATTGATCTGCCCATCTGGGAAACAGCGCTGGAAATAATCAGGCCTGGGTCTGAAAATCAAACACAACCAAAAAGATGGTTTGTGTTTCACTGGTAGAGATAGAGTTAAGTTTACTTGTCTAACAAATCACTGGGTATGAATTTTAGAAGCTGGAGCTTCTAAAAAAAATCTTCTAAAAAAATGTGAGTTTTAGAGCCTAAAGCTTGGTGTTTAGCACTGCCACGTTTAACATACCTGCCAACAATCAGCTTAATGGTGTTTGTGAAGACTCCATTCAGGGCAAGAGCCAGGGACACAGCTGGTGGAGAAGATTGACACACACAGACACAGACACACACACAGTCAAAAAAACACCCTACAGTAAAGAGTTTTTTGTTAAAACAGGTGAAACAGACAAGGTCGATTTTAAATCCATATAAAATTCATATAAACAGTAATTCTGCAGTGAAATAATTAATTTCACTATCAGAGCAGTTCAGGTTCTGGCACGATACCCACTCTTGTGACAAATAAGATAACCAGTTAGGATTCATGGGAATTTCCCTTGCAGATGGACAGATGGTTGTTAGGACTTATGTGTGAAACAGCATTTCATAATTCCGGGAGGTTTTAAATGCAGTGCAAAACACACACACACACACACAGACACACACACACTGACACATATTAGTGCAGGGATAATGTTCGCCATGTTCATCAGCTGAATTTTGCAGATATTCAGTCATAAGACAAAATACTGAAAAAAATGTGATTTTACATGTGTTGGAGGGTGTTAGGGTCAGAAGTTTGTATAAATCCTGCGGGAGGAAAGAATATTTTTAGATAATGTCAACGCAATCTATGCAATAGTTTTTAAAACATTTCCTCTTAAAGCCACAATTGTGAATCTTGTAGTGGCAGTGGAGGAAAATCACCAAAGTCATTATGATTTAACTCAATTTGTACAATGGTTGCTGAGATATTTTATTCAGGACCAAAGCAGTTGGCTGAAGGACCAAAGTGACCAAAAGACAGATCCACTGAGCCACAAAAAGAAAATCTGTGCATATTTATAGCTTAATGGAGAATAAAATGGAAATACTGGTGATAATATGGAAAGTAAAGTCCAGAAAGTATCCCCAACTAAGGGAATAAAATCAGACAATATCAAACTATGAAGTAATTACTGCTTCAGCTCAACTTTAGTAAAAGAAAGCAGGACATCCACAGTTGGTGGACAGGTATTGCACTCTAACATACCTCCACTTAATTAGCTATAGAAACCACTAGGGTTCATCATTAGTTGCTCCTGTTTAATCTCAGTAGTCAAATTGTGAGCAAATTGAATTCACCCCATGTCGCCAGGTTTCAAATGTATTATCTTCCTAAGCTGCTGAAAGGAGCACAGTATCAGTGTTATTTAACGCCTTGTTAATTTGGGAAAACCCTGAGCCGATCAGATGAGAGTCCAAAATGAGACATGTTCCACTGGACCAGCTCAAAAATGGCACATGAAATTGCACCGTCTTCACTTTGTCATATCCTGCTTGATATGAGGATACCGAGCACATATGGGATTAAACTCTTCCCACAGCTGTATTATCTCATATGCTAGTCTAGACAGGAATTTTACTGATGTCACCAAAGTATTAATTAATTTTGCACTGGCCAGAAGCCGACTGTGGCACAGACTCGTCCTCAGCTTTGGCAGTCCATTTGTTTGCGCTTATGCTTGTTTGTAAAACCTGTGGCGCCACAAAAGCTGATTTCTGCCAAGGTTGATTGAGCAGCATCGCTGATCAAGCTCATAAAGGAGACATCATCTGCTCTGAGAGCGTTTTGTAGTCATGTATTATATTGTAAATAGTACATACTACATATTTCAGCCTGGAGTACTTTTACATGAGCATGAGAGGGGCTGATGTGATTGGCCATTCTTGAAGCTCGCCACAAGTGTATTTGTCTTCTTAATAGTGTATTCAACCTGCATCTGTCGCTTTGCCAAATTGGTCTGTGCAGTGTTGGGATTGTACTTGTACCACTCGTCACCAAAATTGATTACATTCATGCAGTTAGACCCAGGAGTGTGCACCAGTGATTGCACTAAGGCGCCATTTCAGAAAATTAGAGACCTTTTGAGTAAAGACAGGGTTGCTGCCATTACATCATCTGAGCCTTTGGCCAGGCTGTTGCAGACAGGTTGAATTTAACAAAATCTCACAGAGAAAAAAGACTATCCAGATATAGTGCAAATAAAGAATTACCATCCAAATTTTCTTTTTTATTCATGAACAAAGCAGGTGAGGATGATAGCTGTGTCTCGTACCATATGTTCCTAGAGATTTCAAGCTTTGGCATATTAGAGGAGACCACACAAAGCCCTATTATCCAAAATTCTTATTGTGTCACTAAATTGGAAAATCACTCCCTCTGCACACACCAAACTTCTGGTGCTATGAGATCTCTTTCATTTTAGACGGTGAATGATATTAATGCTTTTTCGCCAAAATGTGACACAATCATTAGAGAATTATCATCCCAGAATGCAGTCTTTTATTTAGAAATATTATCATATTATATCCTGACTGATTAATAATCTCATGATTGAGAAGCATGAGTTCGGGAATGACAAAGAGTTATTAAACATTTCTATATAGGGAACTCTGTGTCCCTGTTACGCCAAAGATAGATAACAGAGGGAGTGAAAACAAAGTTAATTAAATTAAACAATAAATGCACTTGATTAGAAAAGCCAAGTCCCACTGATAATACTGGGGTAAAGCCGCACCCACTAAATTTAAAAAGAAAAAAATAATTGTACATATATAGGCCACACTTCTCTATAAGCCACCAGTGTCCACATTGTAACATGGGATATTTACACAGAACGTTTTTTTTTTTCTCTTTTAATTAAATAAATGATTTTTTTCCACAAACAGTGCCTGTAACACGGCTAGTTACATGTTAGCTCTTTCCTGCTTCGGCACCCTGACTGTAGTTGAAATGCACAGAGGAGACTTAGTGATCTGCTCCAGGGCCGAAGCTAACACTGGCTCCAGGGCTAACTCCCTTCAATTTGTGCTTGTCAGCAGCAGAGGTAAACAGAAACAGTATCTCAGGGAAGTTGGGGTCTTTATTATCAGCCATATCGAGCACAGCAGTACATAAACAGCGTTTTAAGAGCTCCTGTATAACCAAGTCACGCTTCAACATGACAGGGTTCAAACTGCTCTCAACTTTCGCTACCGTTCTCTCTCTCTCGCCGCCCTACGCATGTATAAGCACACAGCCACACAGATCTGAAGAATTTAGTGTGATTGTGTTGGATTTAATTTGAACAGTTTCAGTGGTCCGCTGTGACCTGTTTGGTAATTTCATTGGTCTGATGAGATGAGGCTAAATGTTTTGGCGGTATGAACTTCATTAGCCCGTAAAAATCTATAAATTAGCTGCATCATTGTTTAAGCCGCAGGGTTCAAAGTGTGTGAAAAAAGTAACAGCTTATAGTCCGGAAATTACGGTAAGTTATATTCAAAATACACACCCAGCCAAATACAATTCTTTATGGTATTTCTCTCTCATTAGGTCTTGTTTTACATTAATTCAAAGACAAGTTTAAATATATAATGGTATAGAAACTTGTCAGGATAATGGAATCCCTTTTATTCTTTGTTTCTTTGAGCGATGATGCTTTCTTGTGGAGCTATAAGCCTCATACAAGTGCTTCTTTCCAGGCAGCAAAGGGCCTGTTAAGTTCTACAGCGACACTGTAATCGCTACACTTTACACACTAAATCACCCTCTCTGTACCCGATTCATCTCCTTGTGTCTCTTTAATTGGATTTGTGTTCATTTTTCTTAATGCGCTCTGATTTGCCAAAGCTTCTGCAGGCCACTCGACCTCAATGGGGAAATGACAAACCAGAAAAAAACGTGAGAGCAAGAAAAAGGCTCAGATTGTTGATTGGGAACTAAACAAATAGGAGGAAACTATCACATGTGTGTAAATATACATGGCTGCTCTGATTCAGATGAATTTGTGTGGTAGGATTTAACTGATTTTGACTGTTACAGCGGACTGTCACAGGGTTAAAAGATCTGTGAGCATTTAGCCTGTGGTTTCAGAGATGAAAAATATTACAGAGCAAGAAAATTAAAATAAGACAGGGATATTTTTTTTACTGGTTATAACAAAACTCTAACAAATGAACTCTAGCAAAAAAGTCATGACATTTCAAATAATTGGCTTCACATACCTAAACAAGCTTCTTTGATTTCTGTCTTATCCGTCCTCTGAATTATCTTCACCACAAATATGACCGCCAGTGGGGTAAGGAATGAAATTGCCTGTGAAGAAATCGAGCCAAAAGAAAAGTACAGTTGTTACGGTGACATTACAGATGCACTGCAGCATTCCACAGGGTCTGTTTTGCAGGTTAATTGTAAAATGATTTCAGCCTCAGGGGCATGAATTTATCCATTATTCAGAGTTAATTTTAACAAGGCAAACTTAAGGGCTGAGAAACCTTCTTTATTGTTCCACTGGGTTTCCTGCCTGCACTTAGAAGAATCCATGTGCCTCACTTGATACAAGATTAAGGCCTCTTCTGCACCTAAGCAATTATTCATGCTCCAAAATGCATTAATTGATATAATTTTAATAAATTTCCTTAAGCAACAAAGGTGTTACAATGGTGTTGAATTTACATCTTTGTATCACGCATGACTCTGTCAATTATGACAATTATAAACTGATTTTGTATCTCACAATCTATTCATTCACTGTCTGGATATGAAATTAAATATTTCAGATGTGCAACAGGTCGCATCATGGGCAACATCACATTGTCTGTGTTTAATATGTATGGGACATGGTGTGCATTCTGCACTGCAGATATAATCTCCTTCCACATGGTTCATTGCTTCATGCTCTGGAAGACAGATACAAGATCAAATATTTTATATACTAGAGGATTTACTCACAAAAAGGGTTGGATTGAATCTCATGTGCTAGTGGCATCTATTTCGATTTGCCATAAATGTACTTGGTGTATCAGCATCCCTCCAGTTTTCATCATTTTCTCACTGAGAAAAGTGAGAAAAACTTTTTCTTTCTCTGTCAGTTTGTTTGCGTTTCTTCAGCATTTATACAGACGCAGAAACTTGTCAGAATAATAGGCTCCAACCTGTGAACATCTTGAATTGCACCATTACCAAAGGTTGTCTGACTTTGCTGATTTGCAACTCTGAACAGATTTTGCTCACACCAATCACCCACAACATTGAAACTGGTTACCAGTTTTATTGTTCAAATACATATAAATAGTGGCATCTATGCAGTAGCTATAAAAAGGTCAAGTTGAAGGACATCAAATAGGCTGTAATCATAGCAGGTCCTAACTCATAGAGGCAGGGGGCAGGACCCAAGGTGCAGGCACTAATGCAAAGATGCCCCTGAAACAGTTTAGCACATAGTAACAGGGTATAAAATAAGACAGATGCTGCAGCATACAGTGAGCAGCACAACCAACTGGATGGGCTAGCGTATGGGAACATCTGTGCTGAGTACGGAATCCCCAGGAGTGAATGAGAACAACAGAGCTTAGATCCTGTGGGACTTCAAGTTCCAGACTGACAAGCAGCTGCTGACTAACAAACCAGACACAGTGGTGGCGGAGCAGGAGCAGGACAGGAGAAGGATAGTTGTGATAGATGTGGCGGCAGAGAGAAGGAGCACGGGAAGGTTGAGAAGTGCCAGAAACTGAGGGGACTGAGGGGACTAGAACAGATGTGGATGGTAAAATCCAAAGTGGTCCCAAAGATATTTGGAGGTCTAAGAGCTGTGACCCTAAAACTATAAGAGAGTGCCTTCAGCAGATTCAAGGTGCAACATCTGTTGTGTCTGTCCAGAATGCAGTCACAGGAATAGGTAAGGTACAGCGCACAACCCTCCCACAGCGACACACAGCACCACACCAACATGACTGTCAGAGTCACATTTTAATATCATTTTTGGGTTGGTATATAGCCACCATTCATAAGATACAATTATACAATCTTGAAAGTATAATACAGTTGTCAAAGAATATGAATATATGAATGGTCACAGTAAATTAGAAGAGTAAAGGATTTGAGTTGCCATAGAAACACATTTAAGTATTTAAGAACATCTTAAAGGTTTGACAGAGTAATTGATCTTGTCTCATAATATTTTATGGCAATTTAAAGACACTTATAAAAGAACATTCATATTGTTTTCATCGAATCAATACATACATTTTGACATTTGACAATTAAGGCTCTATCATCTTTTTTGCATTTGGAGATGCTTTGTCATGTTCAGTGAACACAGACACAGTGTGAGGACAGCGTGTGTATCTGTAAAACTGTAAAATTCTCATTTCAGATCATGTAAATGATACTAAAGACTCTTTTTATATGTTATATGTTTTTGCAGATCATTAACTCTCTTTCAGTTTTCTTTTTTATGTGTTATGTGTACTTAATTGAGTTCTGATGATCTTTTTGAATGAGTTCATTGTTTATTTTATTCATTAATTGCACAAACTTTACAGAAAATGGGAGACAGTTTTCCCCCAAAGATGAGAGTTATGTTATTAATAGCTTGTTTATCAAATTCTACAAATGCAAACTTTGTTTTTACCAAACAGAGGAACTGTGCTCAAGGACCATCGGGCCAAAAAATAAATAACAAGCACCAAGAATATTCACTCCTGTCAACTCCTATAATGAGAGAATCCAAGAGTGACTCTTGAGGATGCACGCAGGCTAAAACAGTACATATCTTAATGAAGGTCGCACTGAGTCATAATGTGACTTCATGTAAATCCCCCTTCATGTACTATTTTTAATGGCCAGATAAATTCTGTGCACCTTCAGGGCCACTGTCAAAGCAATGACACTAAAAAACTTGACTGTTGGATGTCAGCACTGGGAGTATTTTCCAAAAGAGGCTTGTGGGTGCAGTGGTGTGTTGTGTGGGTGGGTGTGTGTGTCATTATTTAGAGGTCTGCCATCAGCAAAGATTCATAGACATTGAAGTTACCCAGCCCTTAAAACAGCTCTGTATTAAACCTGTGAGAGATGTTTTGCTCACTGTTTGATGTAGTGGGGAAAGAGTTTATTAGTGTATATATCAGGAGGATAGTGTACAATCCTCATCAGGGCTCAATTTCTGTCCCTGAGCAGCGGTACGTGAAAATCATATTAAGAAGATATTCATATAACAGCTGCAGCTTAAAGCTTAAAAAACAGCCCATATGAAGCACACTCTGATAATCAAGTTTACATGGTTGCTTCTGTTTTAAGTTACTGCTGCAACTGTTCTACATACATTTTCAGTTGCGACTTGTTGTGACAACAACACTCCAGAAAGACAGGGCACCTAGCTGCTGTTATAGTTAGAGACATAACTGCTTCGAATCTTGCCATTTTCCCATGGCTGTTTGAACAAATAGTGTCTTTATGCTGAACTAAAATGATCTCTTTCTGTCTCTACCATTATACTTACTGCATCGATAAAATTTGCAAGTTACAATCATTTTACCATCATTTGAAAATACTTTCTCCAAACACTCGAGGCTGTAGACTTTTGGTAGCAGATGGGGAAAGTTGAAATAAGGTATTTCAGTTTTTACAGCAGCTATTTCTGCTTTGGCCTCCATGGTGTTGTCATATTTTACCATAAGCCATCTTTGAAAATGGGAACATCTAGTGTCCAACATCTGAGTCTGACAACAATGCGTGACTCACAGCAATGTGTTCTGTAACAATCGGCGTGCTGTATTCTAAGTGAATTGAAGGCACTATTTGTTGTCGAGAACTGCACTGAGAAAAAAAAATCAGCACAGGTGCTGCTCCATGTGCTTGGTGGAAGTGTTTGTTGAGAGATTTTTTAAAGTTATTTGCTCTGTGTTTGCAGAGTGAACAGGAGGAAAAGTATTTGTCAGCCCATACTGCACTTGTTGGAACTTTATTTGAACCTTGTACCGCCCACTTCCATCCAAGAGGATATGATATTTGCATTGGAAACGCTAATCACCACAGTTCTGCAAAGCTTTTCTCTATCAGCACGTTTCAGGCCTCACCTCAGCAGTGGAAATAAGAGGCTTTACAGTATTGATTGTCCCAAATGAAGGATTTCTACACCACACAGATTAGTAAGAATTAAGCAGAGGATGTGGTTCATGACAAAGTATTTAGTGACAATCAAATCTGTAATAAGTGTGATGGATAATTACAGCAGGTACTTACGAACATGACCCTCTTAGGAATGTGGTCTGACTCAACCAGAGGATTCTTGTAGAGCCAAAGCTCCTCTGGTTGAATCACTCTCTCAAACGGTTCCAGAAACTCTGTAAATCTGTGGCAAAATAGAAAAGAAAAAAACAAAAACAAAAGTACACTGATCAGTGACTCAGTTTTCATTGCATTCAAGCAGATGCTTTTACAAAGAGCAGCATAGCGTGTATTTTATGATGACTTTTTAGTGTGCACAGCCTGATTATAATCACATTTGTGCTTCCTCCAGCCATGCCTGTCCACCCAAAGATCTGTCAGATACCATCCTGCTCTGTTGTCTCAACAGAATCTTTTTTTTTGTCCCTGCACTCAACAATTCAGTGCACCGCTCTGTTGCACAATTGTGCTGTGAGATTTCTCAAGTCCTTGGTCTGCTCAAAAGTCTGTGACTGGCTTTGGGTGTCCTGAATCAATCTGCCTTCAGCTTCAATGCTAACACCACTTTCATTATGACGGCATACAGGCTCAATTATTTTCTTCGGAACACTTTATAGATCAGTGATTCCCAACCAGTGGTATTTCCACCCCTACGGTTTCCTGGAAATAAATGATAAATGGGTGATGCAAGCACGCAAATAATAACAGAGGATGCAGTTGTGTAGAAGGATTCTCGGGTCCAGCAGTTCATTTCCCAGGTGGGTTGTTTCAGTCTGAGTGGAAATAGTAATGTCGTAAAGCTCTACCAGACAAGCACATGCCCTTCAACAAGGCATTTATCACAAATTTGTTCAAACAGAGCTGCGCCACTGGGCCAGCAGCAGAAGTGTGAGGACATCCTGGATCCTGCACGACCCAACTGTGTGAATAAAAGTGTGAAAATCTGAAGGAAACCACTTCCACAACAACTATGACGATTTCTCTTATTCTCTTGTATCTCTCCTCAAGCTACAGGAAAAATCTATTATGTGTATCTTAATCTAGTTAAAGCACATGCAGTGTATTACACACGGAGGAAAGTCTGTTAGGCTTCTGATAAGTATGCCCTGATGTTTTTTTTTTTTTTTCAAGAGAGTGGCCTAATCAGTGATAGCTCATTTTACACCTTGCTGAGTCTGTGCACATGACTCACTTCTGTCGCACTACATTTACGGTATGTGACGCATAATGAATTATACAGTGCTAATGACACACAATACGCTTCACAAATTACTTCATTTTCTCTGGTTGTCCTCCTCTCAGCTCTGTTATTCAGACATCACTGACAGGGAACGTTATTTTAGTCCCCCCCCGGGGATTAAATGTGAAAAGACAAGGCGAAGACAAACAGTCAGTCAAGGCATTCGCCCACCTTAACCCACCCCTCTGACACACACTTCCCCCACCTCCCTACTTATGAACACACATGCAAACATACTTGCAGGTCATTAAATACTGCAGGGCTCCACCTGTCACTGTGCGAGGATCCTCTTGCAACCTTCTCACCCAAGGTAACAACATAGATAGAGTTCATCTGAATAATATTTGCATTCACAGGTTCACATCAGAATTCACACACTGACTTGCTGTCGTGAGCAAAAATATATGTTGATTTTTTTGAAAGGCAATATCTTCAAAATGTTAAATTCCAACAATTTTTGATACCGTGTGCTATTTTCTTTTCTTTTCTTTTTTTTTTTTTTTTTTAATCATCATCACATTGTGTGCTGACCAAATGATGATCACAAGTTCAAAATTCAAATGGCTTTTGTACATAACAATATTCCTCCTTTTTTTTGGTGAATTTGTATTAAATCTCCTACATCAAATCAATACCATCCTCAAAGGATTTGCCTTGGCTCAAGATTCAGATTGAGTTTTTTGCCTCTTCTTCTCTTTTCCAGTGATGAGCTTTATTAAAAGAAAGACTCCAATATAGTTTAGGTGTGCTTTAAGGGCTCCAGGCCCCCCAATGTCAGGCCCATGGTTAGAATTAATCAACACTTCATCCTTGATTCCATGGATGGTGGTGCCCGGCCTTTGAAGGAAATCATTTTTGCTGAGATGAAAGCAGCAGGAAATGTTTCATTTACAGGCTGGTGATGGAGGACGCATTTGTCTCTGTGAGAAAGGAAGGACAATGTGGATTACAGTCATATTAGTAGAGCTAATGTTAGAGCTTTGGAGGGATAATGACATACACAGCATGCACCCCAATTTTTCCTGCTGGGAAGTAATTGTAATCACATTGATTCAAAAACAGAGACAAAGAGGACGGGATAAAGGCTGCAGCACAGTCAAATGGGAAAAGGAATTCCATTAATGGCCAAAAGAGTTATTTTTGGTCATTTATGTCATATTTTATGTTTCATTTCCAACTCTTAGACAACAGTAAAGGGGAATGAAAGCTGGAGACAATGAGAAGAGACAAAGATAGAGATATAGGAAGGAAAAGGATTGTTAAACTGCGCTACAAAGAAAGGCTATGATTAGTACTTCAATGAGACCCAACGCCTGCTGACACAATCTCTGGACAGAGCAGACCAGTTCTATATGCTCATAAACATGAGGCAAACAAAAGGCCCTGAACTCACCACTGCCTACCGGCTGCCTGGGGAGTCATTCTGTTTTATCAGCTTTTCTTTGCTTTGTGTAGAGACATTATTGAGCAAAAGAATAAAGGCTTCTATTGGGGCCAGACCTCTATAGATTAACCGACCGCCTCACAATTCACAAATCTGTGAAGTTCTTAAGATGCTAGCATCAAACTTTTGGAAACTTTGTTAGACAGCCTCAGTTTCCTGAAAATGATTTAATTGTAAGTCACATTCTCTCTATATTGATATTAATTTTTACAAAGAACACACTATAACTTCTTTATATTCCTGGTTTTACATCTGACATCTTCTTGCTTAAGAATATTTTTGGCTTTTTGTTTCTTTCCTCTTTCTCCTCATGAAAGCTCTGCATGTGAGCCAATGTATCATTGCCGATTCCTATCCATCTTTATTATGTGCGAAGCCTAAATCTAAAAATCACAGCCACAGCCAAGGAAATAAAACTGAATTATTTCTAAAGATCTCCTCTCTCTCACCCTTGCTAAAACACTTTAGAGATTTAGCACACAACAGCATAAAGAACAATACGAGCAGCTAATTTGAAAGCTCTTGATTTACAATGCACTGTGGGTAGAATAAGAATCTGTGGCTGTGGCCTCGGGAATACATATCATTTGCTCTGCCACCGTGACAGAAACTAAAAAAAAAGTTGAGAAATTCCTCCTTAATTAGTTGGATATGCTGCAAAGCAATTAGGCATACAGAAGACTGGAATAGTTTAGTTGGATTAACTTCAGGCAAAGCCCCCATATTCACAAAGCTAAGTCTAAAAGTATTCAATTGGCTGAACATCAATGTGTTTGTGTGCATCTCTGTGTTGGTGTCTATATCAGTGTATTTGTGCATCAGCCTATCAAAGATACACCCAAACACAAGCTGAGCATTTTCATCAATATTGATCGCATTATATCTGCTGGCAGGGTTTAGCCAAGCAGAAGCAAAACGCCCTGAAGCCATTATTAAACTACAGTCACACAGCATTTATCTACAGGTGCAGGAGGCCACAGAGCAGCACTTACACTATAGCTCATTTAGCAGACAGACTGTGTGACCTTCACCTCGCAAGGGGAATGGAAAATATCAGCTAGCTTTGAAATGTCCTCAACGCAGTCTGCACAAAGCACTGAACAGTGCAAGCTACGTCCGGATGTCTTGGACTTCGCTCAGAGCGAGTCTTGTCCTTTCTATACAGTGGTGTTGATGGTCTTTTTTTGTCATTCTTTCTACCAAAACTGTTCACAGGTACAACTGTCACAGCACCTGCTGAAATCCAGGGACACATTCAAAAAGGATGCATGGCATCATGTCTACTCATATTTTTTTACATTTCCACTCTCAGGAGGTGCACATTTGGCATTCTGCTGAGCTGCTTGAAACAAGTTATGTGAGTGTGTGTAGTGCAGAGACTGAGAACTGAAGCTGACCATCTGCCAGATGTGGGACAGAATTTCAAATGACTTCTCCCACCAGAGCAGAGGTGGGTGATCATCACTGCAATTTTCTCAGTCTGATCACACACACGTGTCATCACCTACTAATTACTCCCATCATTTCGTCATATACCAGGGAGCTATTGAAAAGTGATATATATGATATAAAAAGCTAAGATCAAATGCTGTGTTCAGCCCTGAGGAAAACCACCCATCCCTCTGCTCAGAGCATATTCTGGTTCATCATGCTTGTAAAATTCCCATTCCTCCTCTTAGAAGCTATTGAACCCATGTTGAGGACACAAGTGTCAGTGTTTTATATCTAAAACATGTATTGGTAAAAATTTGCAAAGAAAAGAGGTTCATGAAGAAATAATAATTAGACAAATGAACAGACAGAATGGTGGAGTAAACTATTTGCTGGTGCTTTGACTCCTGGTTGAGTTACATCCCAGTGGTAGCAAGATCAGCAATATACTACTCAGATGGCCACTCAATACCTCTAAACTCTTTAGATTGTGTAAGCAAAGGCTTTTGCTTGTCACATGAACCAGTTTGCAATTAAAATGGTAATCGTTTTAAAATTAAGAGTCCAGACATGTTTGGACATGGTGACGATGTGTTTGAAGTTGAATTTTGAGCATCATCAAAGTGTTAGATCTCTGTTGTTTGGAATAATATATTCTTTCATTTGTAAAGTGCTCTTTATATCATATTGCATCAATCATCTTTACATCAATATAAATGTACAGGCAGCAGCAGGTGAGTTCAGCTTAGCACTGAGATTGAAAGATTGAAAAGAACATAAGGCAAACTAGTTGTTATGTTATATGTTGTTTCTTTTACAATTGGTTTCAATATGACATATTGTGGTTTTACAGTTGTGCATGTAGCTTTTTGTTATAATGTCTGGCAAAACTTTAGTTTTAATACAAAGGTGACAGGGTTATGACATAGCAGTGGACCCAATAATAAATATGGTAAATATTTTCCTTCAGACTATTAGGAATGTAGTAAGTTGATATTTTTCATATTGCACATCAGATCACATCAGCTTTCCCAGAGTCATGCATCTGTGAAATGTGCTGTCACAAAGCTTTAACCCGCAAAAGAGAAATCTGTAATGATTGATGGATGAGAGTTGCTGCAGGTGAACCTCAGTGTATCACAAAGCCACCACTTACACACTCAACACTGCTGAGAAGATTCAAGTACAGAAAAGGTTTTGTCAAAATTTCCATTTCTTGTTTCAAAGAAAAAAAGAAAAAATCCTATGTTTGCTACTCCAGCAAAATCAAATTTAACTCCTCTGCCACGGCTAAATTAAAACAAAGGCAACTGGATATGTGTGATTTAATAAAGCGCTGTAGCTGCTGCTGTTCGATTAAAGGTGGGTCATGGTGGAGACAGAGAGTAGGAGACTGACACTCTGAGGATACATTCTTGATTTAATTATACCACTTAATTTCATTCATTATTGGACTTCTGGACCAGTGCATAGCATTACAGCTTTGACAACTAATGTGTGCTTATGTGTGGCGCTGATAGTGACTGTGGGGGTAGCTGGACTTTTTAGAAATGAACATCTAAATCATGCTAGCAGGAAGTACATAACTAGAAAATTCCCATTGGAAAAGCAATTTATTTAATTCAGATTGTAGGTGCACTGGGGGCTAACACTGGCAAGCATTTGATTACTTCAACCAAACTGCAGGGAAATGTGTTGAAACAGAGGGTATTAACCTTGAAGTGAGGTTCTGTGGCTGGTTGTGGTAGTGGGCTGTGGTGTGAAGACAGATCTGAGACTTGCGCACTGGGACTTTTTACAGTATTGTGCCTCTAGGGAAAAGAATATCAATTCTTGTACCATTTTCTAACATTATCATTACTGCCTGTGTCAAAAAAAATAAAAAATACACTCAAGATGATTATATTTCTAATTAATAAATAGAGTCATACAAATTAAATCACACAAAATATTAATATCCCTCAGACAATTTCCCATACAGCAAACCCTATGGCTAATAAAACCACACAGAATTACTGGGATGTATTTAAATTAGACATGATGTATTTTTCCAGAGGCTTCTTATAATCTACTCTGCTATGCAAGTGTGAATTCTGTGAGTGCAATAAATGTCAATCCCCTCTCTCTGTCTGTGTTTGTGTTAGTGGTTACAGTCAGGGTCTTGACCGAACGTGTCAGGAATACACAGCACTGGACCTGTCACATGCAAGTGAGGGAAGAGAGCTGGATGGATGCTGAGTGACAGTTGGCAAGCTCTAGCTTCCCTAGAGGTATCTCTCCTCTTCACTCATGCCAAAGGGAAAAATATGAGATGCATTCTGGCTACGCAAAACTCTCCTGGCAGGATTCAAAGGAAAATGCAAGGTCTTATAGTTTTAATTACCTGTTCACATTTGCTAATCTAAAAAGCTGTATTGTATGGGAATACAGTTGTCTATGTACTACAAACTCCCCCAAAGACACACTGAGGAAGGTCAGAAGCCTATATTAGAGACAGACATTAGGAAAACCAACGGTCTGGGGCTGACGCTGGCAAAACATGGCCATGTCCACAAGGGACAGAGGGATTTGGGAATCAAGGGAGCATAGTAAGAGTGGTGGGGTGGAGTGGGGGCATAGCAAGATAAGTCTACAAGCCACAGCAGGAAAAAAGGGGGCAGGCTGTTACACACAGATGATTTGCCAGCAGGCTTCATAAATACTCAACAGGTCCAAAGCTTATTCACTGAGGTTACAGAGTAAATGCATAAACTTTACCGGCCCATTGCTGTTGACTCATCAGATTTATTGATCTGTCTTTATTTCTCTTGCTCTCTCGCACTCTCTCTCTGTCCCTGAGTCACCCCTACATGTTCCTATTCTATTGATGAATAGAAGTTATTCTATTCATAATAGTTGTAAATGAGCTTCATTGTGCTCTTATACTTACGAGAGCACATTGATACTATTCTCATCCCTGTGAGTGTTAAGTACATCACTAAAGTTCAGAGGTGATTGGTTCATCTTCATTCAGTTAGTTTAGTGTTAAACTTTAGTTTGTGGAGCTTGAGGGGAATTGCATTCTTAGAGGTTATGAGGCACTCGGTCTGTGCAACACAGTCCGAGTGCCTCATAACCTCACTGTTAAGCTAAGACTCAGAGGAATTGTTGGACCTGGTTATTTGCCAACAGATATTAACAGCACACAACTCTCTTTTTATATAGTCTTGAGTGTAAAGATGGACATACAGATACAATGTTCCCACCAGAACCTCTAATATGGCTTGAGGCTTTTTAGAGTTCCATGCTAGCTGCAAACAATCTTGATGTTCAGCTAATGTCTATTACAAAGATCAGTGAAAATAAAACTAAATGGAATTCACAATTATTTATTTTATTAGATACAACTGTGCTTTTCCGCTATGACACATCAATGATCTTGGAAGTCACAGCTGAATGTGTAACTGTTGTGTACCAGCTGGAATAGTTTCCATTAAAATAGTGAGATTGTCCATAAAATGATCCTATGGCTCCTTTATAAGCTGCTGTAGGTGGTGGTATGTCAGGAAACACTATCACATTGCATCAGACAGTGGGGGACATAAAAATTATGTCATTATTTAGGTTGTTGACACATGTATATGTCATGTCTTCTTAGCTGACATGCCAGAGTTAGCTCCTCAGCATGTCTACAATCAGAAATTAAATAAATTAATTAATTGTGAATTCTTCCCTCAATATCTGGTATAAAATGGTATGAAAACAAACTATTTGTCCCTATTGTGTGTTTAGAACAAGCGCTTACTCTCTGCTCTAAACTCGACCATGTGCTCAGTAATTATCCTGTGCCCTTTAGGTAAATTATAGTCGCCAAAGGGTAAATATATCAGTTAACCTTGAAATGTTTTAATCTTCAAAGGTCAGATGTGAGTTTGACTACATTTCCTTGCCTTGAAAGTGATGATTATCAATAAAATAATATTAGATCTGCTCAGGCAGAGATAATTAATTCTGCAGGCAGAATAACTGGCATCTATGGTCACCTCTGAGGTTAAGGAATTTGTGCAGCCATGGTTTCATGAAAATACAATTGGTCAGGAGAGTGTATGTGTGTTTGGCTTTGCTTGTGTGTGGCTTTATTAAGTTAGATGCGAGGGTAACCATGCTTGAAGTGTCAGAGTAAAAGACAGGGGAAGGAAGAGAAGGGAGGCAGACAGAATTAAACAGAAGACAGCTTGATCATTCACACCCACTGTGATGCTGGACACAGATATGGGACTGGGACACAAGGCTGACATTTATCAGCGTTGTCAAAGTCATTGTTCATCCAAGCAAATGTCAAAGTTGGCAGCAACAGGAGAGAGATTTCAGCTTTGTGCTCACTGAAGGGGTGAACTACACACACACACCCCTTAAAAACACCCGCAGAGTGTTACAGCTGGTCATTAGCAGCATCAGAAGTCTGATGCACACACACACAAACACCAATCTGACATATTCACTGACATATAATGTACATCTACACAATAAAACACACACTCCTTTAGATGATGAGGTGATGCTATGCGTTCAGAGATCTAAAACAACTTGCAACACACCTGCTGATCAGTAAAGTGTAAATCCTGAAATGTTCCCTCACCACAGACACGTTCCCCACCAGAGGTTGTTTGAATTTATTATATTTCCCTTTCTGATTATTGTTTTCAGCCTGGCAGTCTTCACTCTGATGAGTTCTGATATCATTTGGATTTTCCTTCAACAAAATCACCCTGTGTCATTCTAAGTTTTATTTCTCATTTTCTTGAGGCGGATGATATTGTTTCAGTAGCCTTGAGAGATTTGTTTGTCAAATGTGTAAGAATATTAAGTGACTCCAGTTTTGTTGTTATTCATAATGTGCTTGTGTGACTAAGAAATACAGCAATGGGAAAAATACAAGTACTCCCTTTGCATATGTAACTAACATGCAGGAACTTTAGTATAAATACACGCTCACTCAGACTTGCCCTGACTGATTAATGTCTTTTAGGGAAAAGTTGAGTGAAGTCTTGTTGGGAAAAGCGAGGCCAGCAGGTGTCAGAGAGTGGGTAAATGGACTGCATTTATATGGCACGTATTTTTTGTGACCATTCAAAGGGCTTTTCACTTACAAGTCCAAAATCAACTATTCATACATAGACTCATGCAGCGTTTCTGTACTCAGCACTTATACATCTTCTAACTTGTCCAAAGACATTTGGACTGTGGACTGAAGGAGCCAAGAATAAATCCATTATTAAACCAGCCACAGCTGCACATGGCTCCAAATTGTTGTATCATAATGGGACAAACTGGTGGCAGAAGATTCAGAAATTTGTACTACTGAGATGACCGATCTCTGCCCAAAACTTCTGAAGCTCTGTTACTGAGACAATTAGGTTCATATCCCTGACCGTTTCACGAGTCTTGGTGGTTACATATATCTTTCGTTTCACAATTATTGAAGACACTGTGCTCCTGGGAAATGTCGAAGCTTTAGACATGATCTTATTTCCCAGTTCTAATCTGTGCTTCACTACAGTTTTTATCACAGAGGTCTACAGAGAATTCCTTGGATTTCATGTCATCTTTTCTGTCCTGACACACAGTGTGAATTGAAGAGTTTCATATACATAGGTCTATGTCTTTCTAACAAACATAGGTGGACTCCAATAAGTTATATGTCAAGGATAATAAAAGTAAATGATGAAATGATTTGAACAAATACTTGTATATGTCTGCCATTGTATTGAGTGCAACTGATGGGGAAATGGTAATTTTATCAATTTAAAATTAAATCTACAACACAGTACATCATGCAAAGAGTGAACCAGTCTGAATCCTTCCTGAAACTGCTGTATAAGATGCCTTTCTGTTGTTTAAAAAAAAAAAAGTGAGCCATCACTCTGAGCAGTGCTTTGTCTGACGAAAATCAAGGAGTCTGGTCTGACAGCAAAACCCAGGAGCCAGAGCGACAAGTGCACGCTCTCTCACTTTCGCACACACACACACACACACACACACACACACACGCACACACACACACACACACACACAGGCACACACGATGAAGGCTTCTCCAGAAAGAGAGAGGCTTGCTTGTTATATATTTTTGAGCTTCAGGCCAGGAGATTGCAGAAGTGTGTGTGCACATGTATGTGTTTGTGTGCGTGTGTGTGCAGGGATGCACTTTCATCCCCTCAGCCTCTCGTCTGCCTTCGTACAGAGAGCATCATGCCGAAAATGACAGTAATGGAGCACATCTAAGAAAATTCCTGAGAAAGAGGCAGTGGAGGGCACAAGTGACAGAGAGAGATGGTGGGAGAGACACAGAAGAATTAAGAACAGAAATATCATGGCGGAAAAAAGCGTACACAGTGATGCAGGGTTGGATCTTTTCTCTTTGCTTTGATGGGAACTGTCGTTTTCACTCAACTCTAAGGTCTACAGCACTTCCCCCTCAAATTAGTGTCCACTTACTGAGGTACAGTCATGGTTCAAATATCTCATCTTCCTTTAGCTAATGGAAAAAAATTTACACAGAATTTCCAGACAAATAGACTGATAAGTCCATAGATGTAACACATCATACAAAAGATCTCTGTAGTATCATTGCCATTCCTATAAAAAATGTGATTACTGAAGAATGCCATACTGCAGTTTACCTTCTGCCTCAAGATCACGGTATGTAAAACTTGTAGTGGTATGATATTACAAGTTAGAATTCTGGTTGATATTACATTTTATATATGCAGCTGAGTACCTAATTTATGAAATGCCTACAGCACCAGTATAATCCTCACTGTGGCCGTCATCTTTATGACTACATTTTTGATTAAATACTCCACCACTGTAAACACGGTAGCATCTGATTCATTTTTACATTATAATAAGAGCTATAAGAGCTATGAGGGTGGGTTAGACAACTCTGCAAAGCATGAGAAATGGGTAATTTACATATTTTCAATACATGTCATCAAATCAATAGACCCTATGTTGTGCTGGAAACATTTGTCATAGAAAGCTAGTTCAGGTGTTGAGAGATAGGATAACATAAATCTCTGGACTTTCACACAGTGTTATATCTTTTATCAACCTTAACTGTGAAGTCATTAGTGTTACCATGACAACAAAAGTCTAACCTTCCTAAACCTATCTGAACGGTAACAATAATAAACATGCATAAGATTGTGGAACGCCCCCCACCTTTCCCCTGCATCTTCCACCCTTCTTCATGCCATCAGTATGTGTCTAGTGTGTCTGAGTTATTGAGGGCATCTTCACATGAGCTCAGAATAAGTCAACATTATTTTTTTTCGCACATATGTGAACACTCCAAATGAACTCATACCTTTCTGCGACAAATGAACAGGAACTTAACTCAATGAAAGAATCTCACACAAAAACAAATTCACAGTTATATATTATGTACTTATATGTTGCTCTATAATAATAAAGTAATATAATAGTCTTTTCTTGTCTATGATGGCCATGTCTCAGAGAAGTTCAGCAGTTCAGCCATGCCCAGATTGAGTTTTCAGCTGCTGGCTCTATGACCGAGTGAGATTTTGGCTTTGTCTCTGAAGACTCTAAGTTCCAACACATCCATGTGTTGGAACAGCTAAGTCAAGAACCAGTGGACTTTTTTTTCTGAAGACATTTTTCCTCTCAGTTTGAAAAGCTTCTGGCAGGTGGGGAGTTGTTGGGGTCACATGTAGGATGTGAGTGGACCTGCCTGTCAGCTGTTGGAGTTGTGAGTCAAGATGTGAATAGATGTTGATCAGTCTTTGTCAGGATGTCAGGGCAGCACTGTGAGTGTCTGATAAGTGGTGTCATAGATCTGTAGGTAGACTGCAGAGTGCTGACCTGAGAACTGGTCCTCCAGTGTTGAGTTTTGCACTGTTTACAGTTGTAAGAGTGGTCTTGAGGGTGAAAATCCTCTGTCTTAGTGCGTCACATGGCTCAGAAAACACTGACATTTGATATTTGTTGAATATCCTCCAGAGTTTCTCAGATACTCAGATACGTATGAAATGAAAATGTCATTTTTTGTGTCATTTCTTTCTCTGCCAGTCATTGTGGCATCTAACCGGATCTTGTTTTGACAAAAGCCCAGTTTGGGTAGCCACAGGCTTTTGGAAGTGTTTGTGGTCATTTTTATTTCACCAGTGTATTTGTTGCTTGTGTTCAGTAGTTACTGTTAGTCAAACAGTAAATAGGGTTAGAGTTAGGGATTTCAGTGATTTAAGGGGAGAAGAGTTGATGCCATTTCCTCTGGCCAGGTTTTGTATTGTGTGAAATAACAGCCATCTACTAAATAAAGATGTTAAATATTGTTAATTGTTATTTTATTAAATAACCAACATGGCTGTCGTTGTTATAAGGTTCAGTTTAAGAAAAGGTCTTGATTAAGCTCATTCTCCTTTTACATGTTTGCAGTTTTTAGCGATGTTGACTTACACTGCACTAGAATGACAGCTGTCCAACACAGCCAGTCTGTGTGTCTACTGCCACTGATATTGAAAAATAGAAATAATACAACTTTAGACAGCTGGTTGAAAACTCGAGAAAAAGCTATTAACTGGATCTTGAGTTCAAATTATTTCATCAAAAAATAAAAATTGTAGCTGTCATGATAGGTGTAGGATTTCACAACTTGGCTTGTTGGACTGATTTATTTTTCAACAAGGTGTACTTTATACTGACAAATGAGTCTTCAGCCATGTCAACAAGTCTATGAAGCTTACAGGCAAACTAAACATCAATCTCAGTGTGTAAACATGCTCATAATCACAGCTAACACACTACCTATAATAAAGTCCTCCAGTCACAGTAATCCATCTATGATAACAATAAATGTTGGTTAGATTGGGTTGGGCTTGCTCACATCATAAATCCTCTCTATAGGGCTTTGTGAGTTGAATGTATGCTTTGTCATTTTGAGGCATTGTTGGAAACAGATTGAGTCATATGGTGTCATTTCTTTACCTACCATAATAAAATTTCAGGCAAATAGTTGATAATTAGTTGTTTTTTTTTTTCTTTTTGGCATCTTTTATCCATTTATTCATCATTTTTGTGCTCATATTGGATTTTCATCATCTAATGGATGAGTTGACCCACAGGCCAATTTGTGAAAGAACCTAATGTATTCCTTTAAGAAGAAATGGTGAAAGGGACAGATGGTGCATAAGTGAGTCATCTGATGCACAAAGAGAGATAAAGGAAACATGACACCAGGGATTGGCAAGACAAAACAATAGCAGGTAATGAAATTCCAGAGCAGAGTAGAGCGGCAGCAGTGAGAGCAGTTGGGGAATCCCTGGTCTTGGTGTGATAGTCAGCCATCTCTGCTATCATTAGAAAAAAGTTGTTTCTGCAGCAACACCTGCAGAGTTTGCAGATCCACACGTTCCCTTCCCTTCTGCCCCCCTCCTTCCTTATCTTTCTGCTAAATACAAACTGCTTTATTCTGTTCGTTTTTTCATCTTGCCTTGTTTTCCATAAATCTTAAATCTTCCCGTTTCATTTTAAATCCACCTACATTGCATTATCACACCATCTTTTTTTCCCACAGATCTCTCAGAAGCTTAATTCATCAGGGTCTCTAATCACATTTGGCACACAAATCCCTTTAAAATGTCATACCTGTTGTGGTGCTCTGCATTTTCACTTACACTTTTATTTGGGTTTGTGCAATTTTGTTTTGTTTGTTGGGCTTAATTGAATGTCCTTGACTAGACTACCACCATTCAAAAGCAACACCTTTAAGAACTGAGTAATTAATTGGACTGATTTAAAATAATAAAGGAGCGTAATGGTCGCTCTCCTTGCTATTTCACACAACGCTCAGTAAATAAACATTCTTGATGGTTACGATGGTTACATTGTCAGGTAATTTACCCCCTTCTTTCTGACCATTCTTTGTCACAGCATCCAGTGAGAAAGTACTTCTGCATCCCTCTAGCCACAGTCAACTGTCAAGCCAGCAAACTCATATTTTCCTCATCTCTAGGATAATGAGGATTTCAGATTGGATGACCTGTTTTGCAGTGCCTCAGATGCTGGCTGCCATAATTAAGGGATGCAGAGATAGAATACACCGTAATAATCACAAGACCAGTGAAAGGTAAACAAACAACTAATAACACTATCCAAACATGAGTCACATTATTGAAAATTGATTTCTGACCATAAGTGAGCAACACGGACATTGGTACTATCTTTTCCATCATTCATTATATGCTACTCTAATATTTACTTATCTTTATCTCTAGTTCAGGCAAACAGATTCTAAGAAAACTGCAGTCTAAATACTACATGTTTGACTTTCATAATCAGCAACATTTACTTCATCTCTCATTTTCATCAGGCATTTTGGACTGTGCAGGCATTATAAAATCAACTGCAGTGATCTTGTTTATTTAGAGTTTTCAACCATGGGAATAGCTGTTTGGACTCAGCTTTTTTGACAGTTGAAATAAAACAGAACTGAAATTGGCAGAGCTGCAGAATAGAGGTACATCTGTGACCTTTGGCTAAACATTTTCTGTCAGGAAATTTCTTCATTTACTCCTTATGATCAAAATAACCAGACACACGTTTTTTATGGGATAATATATATGAATGTTGTCACCAACAGAGTCATCAGTCAGTAAATTACGACACAAATGTTCCCATTTTTTGATTCCATCATTCCACAACTGTCATTCAGTGTGTGTAGTCAATATTCATCTCTTTATTTATTTTTTGCAGAAAGTGGTGGAGTCTGGCAGTATGAAACCTAAGCAGGCTGGGATTTACAGAAAAAACTATGTTGGCACATAATCCAGCACAGTATGATCTCATCACTCTGTGTACATCACCAGAGATGTATTAAGTTACTGCACACACAAACAGAACAATCTGCTACTGCTTCACATGAAAAACATTTTTAAAAAAAACGGCAAAACAAAGGTTAAGTTGTGACGTGAAGCAGTCAGAGAAAACTCAATGTTTTTGTTGCCCCTGCAAATACACATCTACGAAACAATACTATGGTCATTTTTTGGTATTCTTTTTAAGTAGCTAATAAAACAGACAGGAGCAGCCACTGTGAGCTGTTACTTTGAAAAGCTGCAGGCGACGGGCTGGTAACATCTCCACCGTGGCCTATCGTGTTGAAAAACTGTGTGCAGCATAAAATCGTGGTTGCAATCATGTTTAACAGACTTCTTTATTAAAACAACATAACCTTGTTTGGTGACCTTGTGGTTTTATTTCTGATAGAGTAGCTGCTCAAGGAGTTCTTGTTGTTTGCACTTGCTGTAACCATGGTAATGACTGCTGTTGCCAACAAGACTGAAAACTTGAGGATTACAACTTTTCAACAATCAACCTCAGAGACAATGTGCCCTGACGACTCTGTAACCAATCCTCTACACAGAGATTTTCTCCATAAAACCAGAGCGCAAGAGTCCTCATTCTTAATACACAAGCTGAACAATCCGCTTATTCTTTAACAGGCCTGACATTCTACCCCTTCTCAACAAGACTTTCTGAGACTTGCCAAGGCTCTGGACTTAATCCCAGGGCTGCTCCGGGGCTGAACACTGTTTTGGGGGATGAACTGTGTTGTTTTAGAGCATATGCCGTTTACTCACAACTGCATCAGAAATCTTTCCTAATATAATGTTAGCCTCAGAGGGTATTTATCTCATCACACGCTGGACATCCTGGGCAAGTGTCAGTGACAGCACATGTGATAAAAAAGAAGATTTCTGCTTTATCGGCATGATTCTTTGCAATAAAAGAGCCTGTTCTGCTCAGGCTCAAATTGTTACTCTTGGCACAAACACATCTGTTCGATTTTGTTGTGTACATCAGTCCATAAAACAGCTGCCCTCTTCTCTGGTCAGTCACTCTATCGAGAAGCTTTTAGATTGTGCCGATAGTTCTCTGAGTGCTTTTGATGCTTCTCTATTTTCCGTGCCTCAGGGCATAATCTGTAAAATCTAAAAACAATCTAGATCTCCATAGCTGCATCTCCATCCAATCCACCTCTTCTCTTCGTCTCTTTTTCCTCATTGCTGTGTTCCTCTTGCTTTGTGTGCTCTTCTACATTGAATCAGCATTCTGATTTTTTAAATATATAATATATTCCTGTAATCTATCTAAGTATTTGAGAGATCCAACTATATGAGCTTTGGAATAAATGCATAGAAACTTGAACTGTGAGCTTGTAATGATTGATGGAGAACAAGAATTGTGCCACACAGCCACTCAAGGAAGAAATTAGTTCTTGGTATATGTGTAAGCCCTTTCTGGTTGCACTCTGGATTACAAGAAAGGTGAAATGGCACCAATCTCATTATCCTATCCTCTTTATGCTGAGTTGATGATCACAAAAAAATGAAGAACTTTATCATTTTCTGATTTAGTTTTAAGGCTTCTGATTCCCCCCCACTTTGTTAAATGTCAAAGATCCATTTCCATTTAGATTGAACTTTTTTCTTTATTCCGGAGAGATGTGTGCCTCCTGGATTGCCTACCAAGCTATGATGACTGAATGGCATTAGCAGTTTGATGGAACAGGGTCACTCAAACGTCTCACACTTGGCCTGTTGCTAAGGTCAGTGCACCTCCTGGGGCATAGAGCAGACAGGCGGTGTAGCGAGGAAAGGAAGGGCAAATGAAAAGTAATATTACCTCAAAGGCAGGTCATCTTTGGTGAAATTTGGATGGGAATAACAGAGGGAAGCTGTGGCCATGTTGTTTACTGTGTGGGTGGGGGGAGTCATTATTTGATCTATCAGTTCAAAGACAAAAAATGTAATCCTGTCAGAATTTAGTCCTGAAAGCAATTAATTAAATCCAACAAAACAATCAAGCAAATATTCGTCTTATTGGTGAACAAACACAGATCAGGATGACAGTATGCTAGACTTACATTGAGCATCGGAAACAAAAAGGCAACTGCTGAAAAGTGTCCTTTACACCTCTAGTAAAGAAACAACAGATTTCAGTTGACCCCAATTATCTTGCCATCACCTCGGGTTTGGAGGTGATGCGAGAACAAGGTGCCGCTGCCTCTCAGGCCAGAGGGTGACTCTGTCTGATCTGCTGGGCAAAAAACTCGCTCAATACAACAATTACTGCTCGTCCCAAAGAAAAGAACAGGATTGAACGCTCCGTCTGTCAGAATACATGATTGAAGCTTGATCTTTTGCTGTGAAAAGCAAAGCTGAAAAACCACTAAAGAGTAATACTGTAAAGAAAAAAAAATAAAAAAAAGGAAATGAAATCAAGCTTTCGTAGCCTAAATGTATCCCTGTCCAATTGTGATTATCCATGCTAAAATGTCACAGCTATCACAAAGCTGTATGAAATACAGTGGTGGTATAAAGTTGACATTTGTGTTTAAACTGTTGCATTCAGTGTGTGCAAGCTCACACAGGAGAAATGAGCTGGATGCTCTGTAGCCAAATTAATTTTAACGTGTTGTGTGCTCAGTTCAGAGGCACTGCTGCTGTAAGTAGAAAGCAGATGGAGTTTACTGACGGGGCTCTATAACACAGTTCATTAGTCTTAGCTTGCTGTCTGTGCACTGAAGAGGGAATATTGTGTGGAGTTAGAAACTCAATTCATTACAGTGATCAAGGGCTTTGTGAGTGGTGCTTCTGTGGCAAGAATTCAGCAGATAGTTGTTGATGATGATGATGATACTGTGTGAAATTGTTTTCCAATTTTTTATTTTATCTTTTTTCATATGGCTTCCAGCCCTGACACACAAATAACAAATCAGCAAGAAATGTGAATCTGGCAGAGTCTCGCACACAAACGCCTTATGCCTTCACTCATCCTTTACTATCTCCCTCCTGTTGAGTTTTGCCAGTGTCAAACGCCATGGACATGCATCATCATACTGTGGTGGCACATATGCACCAGATATCTATGATAATGTACGCAGAACAGTGTATGTAGGTGGTTTTATAATGTTTGAGATTAAATGAAAGCCATAGTAAGGTGCAGATAACAGGACCTTATTTATTACTCTTTTTTTTTTTTTTAATCAGATCATATCAAGCAGGAAATCAATAAAAGACACAGTCATGGTGCCAATGAGGTATAATACCTCCAAGCCTGACAAACAAATGAATAATTCATGTTTATGCTGGTTTGTAAGGTGGCGACTGAGAGTCAGCCTTTTCATAAAGTTCCATGCTATAATGATAATAATAATAATAATAAATACTAATAATGATAATTATTATTACTATTATTATTATTATTATAAGTATTTGGCGCCAGACAACATATCTGTGTTGGCCTTCCTTTGTATCACTATTTCCACTGGCGTGAAGTGAACAAAGCAGCTGTCTCAGTCTCTCTAACCATTTTATAATCTCTACTTAGAAGATATTAGCATTAATATAGTCATTTCCATGTGTCATCCGAGAATAGTAACAAGCCGGGCTCGTGAAATGAGTAAAAATGCTTCAAGTTGGATTTTGCAACCTGTTAACGCAGCGTGTGCTGTCCGGCTCGTTCAGCGGGGATCTGTCCGTGGTGCTGAATCAACAGAGGGACCTGTTCGTCCAGCACCACACCGCGGCAAATCAACCTGAATACAGCTCTTCACGGTCTGAAGCTCCCAATAATGTCGGGTATTAAACTGAATATCATCACCAAGACACACGGTGCCAGACTAGATTTTATCAGAGAACAAAAGAAGAAGAAAAAGAAAACTCAGTTTGTAGAAGCTTTACTTACACAAAAACTCCGAAGAGCAGAACTCGGATGCCAATCTCCAAAGCCAGTTCTCGCATGTTTTTCCTGCGGTCTGGAGGCGGCACATTCATGATTCTCAGATAATCCGTCAAGAGAAGCGGACAAAACGATGCCCCGGTTCAGTTCTGAGGGATGTTCACTTTGTATTCCACCTTAACACGAGCAGAGTGCTTCGAGAAGCGGTGCTCCTTAAAAACACAAGCCGTGCGCCTCCATCGCGACTCGGTCACCTGAAGCAGTTCTTTCACCCCCTTGAATCCTGTGCCAGCTCTCCGCGCCTCGTCTCCGTCTGTTTCACCTTCCTCGGGCGATTTTCTTTATTGCAACTCTGTTGCTGTCAGCTGCCTTTTCCTCGACTCTATCAATTACTTAGCGCTGTTAAGTGGGTTGGAGTTTTGTGAGGTAAAGACATCAGTGGGAAAGGTGTGGGTTTCTAGTGAGGGGAGAAGTGATGGGAGACAGCAAAGTAAAGAGAGAGAAAGAGAGCAAGACACTGAGCGTCACTGAGTCAGTGGGCCCCTCTCTCTCTATTACTCTCTCCCCGTCTCTTTCTCTATTCCCTCTCTCTCTCTCTCTCTCTCTCTCTCTCTCTCTCTCTCTCTCTCTCTGCTTCACTTTGGAAAATCAGGAGTGGAAGTTTCTGGAACACCACTCGGTACCTCTCAGATGAATAAAGTTCAGCAGTGGTCTCCAGTAATGCAATAGTGTGATGAACTGAATTTCTCCTAATCCAGTCTAGAGCCAGAAGACATTGTCCCTGAACAAATAAATCCTCTTAAATAATGAACTTACACTTACTATGACATGAACAAAGCAGAGAATCAGTCCAGTGGCACAGTCTGGGTACGGTATCCATTCCCAGGACATTGCCACGATTGTTGGAACTAATACATCAACACAGGTATTAGGCTCAACATTCTCTCTGACACATAATATTATATTACTGTGCCAAAAGAAGGCAAGTTCAGGGGAGCCCTTGACCATGCTGTCCAATCATACCACTATAAAGAAACTAGCACCTCAGGGCCTATGCAGCCAGACAGTGATAAAGGAGCACAGGCAGCTGCATACCTGCGGGCCGGGAAACTTGGCCAGCGCTTCATGGGCACGCAATGAATATTTGATGTCCTCTAAAACTGGCCCTCCTGCATTACCTGCACAGCCAAGATGTGTGTAATGTTTTGACTTTGCATATACATACAGTATGTGTTTAAGTAGAGAAGGAGATATCGTTGTGGAAAAACCCCCTGACCCAAAAACTCTTCTGCTTCCTTTCTAGGTCACATACTTGACGAGCTGGAAACTGACTGTGCGGATGCAGGTTAGAAAAATGTACATTCTAGCTGATAAACAGAGCATACACGCTGCATATGACTAAGATGAATGAATGTATTCACAGACACGTACGCTCACAAACACACAGACACACAGCAGAGGTTTTGATCTCTTCCTTTGTTTCAGACTGTAGTGTTCGAGTCGTTGTGGCTGACGTCTGTGCCAGCTCCCTAGTAAGAGCAAAACACAAAACAAGAGGAGATGTGAAATGGTGGTGGGTTAGGAGGTGATCTCTCACTTCAAAGCTTTCTGGCAGCCATCAGACTTTTTGGCTTTTAGAGAGTGTGGCATGTTTACCACGAGCTATCAACATGGTTTTACCTTGCTGTATCACATGATTCACTCTGGTCAGAGGAGGCTTTTTAGACCTTCCTGCATGTCAGAACTACTTAAACACTTAATTACTGGATAGCAAAATATCACTTGCCCTTTCTGGTTAACAGCATCCTCGGTAATTCTTTGTTCCTGAATAACAAATATTAATCAGGCAGTATTCTTATACGTTATGTAAATACATATTTACATATAGTATCATATATTTCAGCTTCCAATTTTTTTTCCATTCTCTGCAGTGGAAGCTGAGTCATGTTCCCTAAGGTTGTAGTTATACTGCAATGTTAGACCTATGTTCCACTCTAAAGTGCACTGTAAACTTGAAAGCATCGTTAAAAAGTGCAATCTCTTCCTTGGATATGAGTGGATGTACGATCCACTATTGAAGATATTCTCTGCAACAGAGTGACTCATCATACGGAGGGATTGGTCCATTGCTCCCTTAGTACAAGGCTTTATTGGACATCGCTCCTCATTACACTTTGGGCTGGATTTTATTGGAAAACATTCCTCATTCGTGGTTTATATACAGAGTTGTGTCAGTATGTGGGCAGTATTTTCACATGCTGATCGGGGGTGTAAAGTTTGACACTGCTGTATAAAGCTACTGTGCGGAAAGAAACCTCTTTGCTAAAAAAAAGTTTGGAAGATGGAAAATGAAGTTGTTCCTTTTAAGCCTCTTAAAAGTTATCAGAAAGGAGAAATCTAAACATTTTTGTTTTATTTTGGGAGTGGTATAATTAGTGACACAAATGTTGAATTTGTTCTCAAGCCAGAATTGTCAACTGTGTCAGTTGATTCAACAACTCCCTAAGGCAGATAGAGATAATTTCACCACTCTGAATCGTTGGCATCCCTGGCTCATATAGAAAATAGTCATCCAAAGACTAAACAAAAAATGTTTCTAATCACCTTGATAAAGTTGTGTTTTCTGTTTTTGGCGACTTCAGATAATGAGAATAAGTTCTGGCAAAATAACCCAGAACTTACTTTGAAAAGCTGCACAGTCCAAAAGTTCAAGAGTCAAGTATTTAGGTAGTGCATTTACCTAAAATACTTCTCTATATTATTGTAGCTGAAGCATAAAGTGTGTCATAAAGTCAGATTGCTGACTCACTAACGTCCAGCAATAATGATCTAAAGTTTGCAAACATAAGCTTACATTACATCAGCCATCATGAGCTTAACAGACCAAGTAAAATAGGCAATTAAATATCCCAGTTGTTTATGAATTCTCATTTTCTCTTGTGAGAAGAAAATGTTTCCTTTCCTCTTCTTGAACATCACATAATCTGTTCTTTAAGTTAATGAGGAGTGGGAGTCATCTGAGGAAGGCTTTTTTTTATCATATACACAAAGTAGCAAACAGTAGTAGAACGTGCCACTAAATTCAAGTATAAAGAACAATTGTTTGGCTTCAGGACA
This sequence comes from Polydactylus sextarius, assembly GCA_016801845.1. NCBI lineage: Eukaryota > Metazoa > Chordata > Actinopteri > Polynemidae > Polydactylus > Polydactylus sextarius. The sequence goes on along the minus strand of CM028911.1, from coordinate 5,124,011 downwards.
TATAAATTATGTTTGGCAAATTACTTCCAAATTCAAGTAATACTGAAAGGATTATTGAGGTACAGCATAACTAAATTCAGTGGAATAAAACAGTTGTTTTTCTTTAATTTTTGCTAATTTTGTTGTTGTTTCATAGCATGTCTTTTTTCTCTTTAGACTTCTAGAAATACTAAAAAGAAACAGAAAATTGAGAGCAGTAACTCCTCAGACTGCTATACAGTCATCACCATGCGCTCTGTGAGCAAGGGTCAAAAGCAGACATTGTTTCATACGATGAGATCATAACTAAAAATATTAGGAATCATTACTCTAATTAAATTGTGCTGAACTACAGAGTTCAAATCTGTAGCAGCTCATTTCAGTCAGCACCGATGTTAAACACAATTTATTTTGGCATCAGGTTCGGTTTTAATCACTACCTGTGAGTGGATTTTTTTTAACAACCCAAAGAGCAGAAAGTGATCAATAGACCATTTCACTGCATTCACAATGCCTCACAGCAACCTGAGACCAAGTTTACGTCCTGTGAACTAAATCAGTAACAGTTTGATCACTGCAAAAGTCTGATCTTTAGGTGAAATGTTGCTTCAGGATTCTGGTGTACGCAATGTTAATGAAGAGTTTCTTCACATATTATGCTGTTTATGGTAGAGCGTTAATACAATAAGATATGATAATCAAACGTGGTTGGGTTTAACACAGAGAAGTTGTCCAGCTTGAAACTAGACAACTAGATTGATTTTGGTCTTGTTTACAATGTCTTGCTCATTTTTTACATGTCCCACTTTATTTGCATACAACTGCAAAACACCTATAAAAAACAAGGAAAGCAGCAACTTGTTGTGCTAAAACATAACTTTAATCCCTTTTGCCTGACAAAAAGTGTGAAAGGCAATAATGAGACTCTGTTTAATTTAAGATGAGGTACAGTTTTAGGCCAGACTACACTGAGATTAAAATGTCAGCTGTCACAAGCTCTAATAAATTATTAAACAGACACAGGTAAGATTTGTCCCCTAGTAGTAACACACAAAAAACCTTGACATTTGCATTATTTTCAGTATTTTCGTATACACAAGAATATAGAAAACCACAAGTAAGAATAAAATATCAGTTGATGTTCAGCCAAGTACAGCATATGTAGTTAATAATGTAAAATGAAGATACAGAAATATTTCTGAACTAGAATCAGTACACTGTCCACTTGTCCACAACCACTCCAGATTGAGGTCAGTAGTATGTAACTTATTGCCAAAATATTGAACAACATCAACATCAAACTGAATATTTCCACTATTCTAGAACACAAGAACATGTTAGGAGTAGTTAAAGTAACCTTTGACCTTTGGCCACCAAAATCAAATCAGTTGATGCTTGAGTCCAAGCAAACATTTGTGCTAAATGTGAAAGGATTTCCTCAAAGTGCTCTGGAGATATCACACAAATGGGCTGGACAGACACCACGATATGCCAAAATGGCTGTCAGTGGCACAAAAGCATAAAAAAGTGTATTACAGAGGAGAAACAATACTGACATTTTTATGAATTCTAAAAAAAAAAAAAAAAAAAATCAAATCTGCAACTCTTAGGAAATAGAAAATTAAATAATCTACTATATATTACTGCTCAAACTAGAGCTGATGACCACATCTCATTGACCACGATGTCTGATGCACTAAGATCAACTGAATGAACCAGTCAACACCAGACTACAGATGTTTTACACTGATTGCCTCAGACCAGTAAGCTTCCACAGCAACTGTACATCACATCTCAATTAACTTATTTGGCAGGAGAAGGTGACAACAGGCAGCGATTTGTGGATTCAGCATAAAGGGTCAGTTCACCCCAATCAGAAAAAAAACAAACATCTAGCTTTGGTGATATCTTGCCATTGATGTGGTTTCAGTCTTAGCTGCTACAACAAATATAGAAGAGAGAGTCTCAGCTATAGTGAGTCACCAAAGAAACAAGGAAAATCAGCGACAATATCTCAGCTGCACTGATCTGAGCATGCTGTTTTTCTTCTCTAGAATGAGGCTCTGTATCAGTTGTTATTGAGATTTCATGGTAATCAAGTCTAAACACATCCGTAAAAGTGTTCCCACATTAGTTGAAGCATCTGTGTGGTCAATAAATATGATAAATAATTTATCTTATTTCAGGAGACACGATATCTAAGGGCATGAAAAAAATCAGATTTTCTCACGACTCATTTGGGTTAATGTCTTACTTCGTAAGCACATTTACAGTGTGCGCATGGATACAAAAGCAGCTGCAATGAAATTTAAGTGAATGATTCTGACACTGTAAATATATGTTGTTGTAGAAGCGTATTTAACTTAAGTAGAGACGGGATGTGGTGAATTTGGACAAGAGGTGATTTTGAGAAAAGTCTCTTTCCTGTCAGTGTCCCTCATTCTAGAAAACTCACGATCTCACGCAGGGTCTTTAAGCATAATACAGCTTGACTAATCCAATCATCATCACAGTTATCAGCACTAATGCCATCAGTGAAATTAGTAATTAATGTCAGCAATTAGTTCTGCCTTTGAAACTGACACACTGTGATGAAATAAACTGCGACAAGTATAGGAATATTCATGCAGCTTTCTTTTTTTTTTTCTTGTTGGAAGCAGGTTTGCTCTGGCTTTATTTGATTTGTAACTCAGTCATAGTGCCATCCATTTTCCTTACTGTAATGCAAGTTCTTGGACAGCTAAAGCAGAGACTTACTTTGGGGAGGATAAATCATTGGTTGTGGTGGGAAAGAGAGAGAAAAACATAAGAGCTGAATTCACTGTAGCTTTTAGAGTGCTGCATTATGTGTGTGCATGTTCTCGCAACACGTGCAAGACGTTTGTGGGAAAAAATATATATATAATGCATATATGCTCAAAGTGCCCTATGCTGTTGCTTGCAAACTAAATTTACACCCAGTATGCTCACCATATGCACACATACAAAACGTGCCTTCTCATGATTGGATCAGCCCCGCTGCTAAGCCAAGAATTGTGTGGAGTGACAATATTATCATTAATCAACTTTAAACACCTAAAGCACCTAAAACATCAGTGGATCCAAAATTTTCTCTTCAAACAAGGGCAAGCGAAAATATATTGATTTACTCCTAAGATGCACTTTGTTGTTGGGAAAGAAAATGTATTGATTTACTAAGGCCTGTAAGTTGTTATTGAGTACACAGCCTCCTGTTTTCTGGTGATTCCACACCTGTTCTTCACGACTCATTGGCTACATCACCCAGCTGCTCCTCTATAGGAACTTGTGGCAAACATGCAATATGCCTTGTATACATACATACATACACACACACATATATGTGTATATATAGTAAACATACTAAAACATAATTACTCATTCATTCATGCTTCAGTCTCATTTTCACTCACCAGTTGCTTGGCTACAAGCGGACCACCGGTGTCTAATCATATTCATGACATTATTACTTGATAGTTTTTGTTCTTATCCAGCTGATGCACGTCAGCATCCTCTACCATCGTAGTGACCAATTTTTACCCCTAGCAACCATCCACTCATCCGTTTTATGTATACGTCTCCTATAAATTAGCTGTCAGCATCATTTCAGTGCACATCACGGTAACCCTCATCCACCTCATTTACCGTCAGTTTTCATATCCAATCACGGGTTAAACTCAGAGTCCAGCTCCACTTTCAGATCTTCAGGAAATCGTAGCCTGAGTCAGTGAATCCAGGATCCACTACATATCACATCCATATCCTTGATGGAGCCACAGCTCCATCAACAATGATGTCTAAAACCCTGAGGGCTTCCTATATGTGCACAGCTTCTTTCAAACATAATGACACCATGTCTGAGTCTAATTGCCCAAGACTTTCACATCTCATTTTCATCCTTGTGTATATATATATATATATATATATATATATATATATATATATATATATATATATATATATTCACATGGTCATTTAAAAAATGACCATAAGTTATTAACAAAAATGTTAATAACTTAACTATCTTAACTAACTTAACTAACTATCTTTCTCTTACCATTTTAAAAATGTTTCCTAAACCTAAACTGAACTACAGAGGACCCAAGATGTGTATTCACCAGTTATAGCTATGCCATTTGTGTGCTGATAAAAATAAAATAAAAGAAGCACTTTTTCACACTAGAACAGCCATTGCCAATGAACCTAATCAAGGCAGCAATTACACTCTGTATCAAAAACAAATTAGCAGTAAGCAGTATCAACATAAACATAGAGAGTTGGAGTCACACTGGGTCTCTGTCAGCTTGTTTTCATCTCAAGGCCAAAGACATACAGTTACATTTTTTAAATGGTATGTGAATATTGGTGATGTCATGTAATGTTCAGCTGAACATCAGATCTACACATGTAGATGACACTTAAAACACAATACGTGAAATTTAAACTGATGCAAAATTCACTCACTGTATATAATGTCCATAACTTTACACACTAACTAGACAAACTTTTCACATTGAAAGCTTTCTACATAACTTTTCATAATGTGTGTGAAATTTCCATAATTTAAACCACAAAGGCGATGTGCTTTAGGGAATGATTGATTACACCTGGTACAACAATTGTGTATTTCACTAATTAACTGAAAAATGTGATTCCTAAATCCCGTCTTATTTCAGTGATACTGAACAATTCTTTGGTAAAGGTCAGTGATGACACAATTATTATCTTTAGCCACTCACTAGAGACTAATTGTTCCTTTGAGCACAGAAAATGTAACTGTATACAGTAATGTCTGATACTGGTCCCAAACAGTACGGATTAAATAATAAAACAAGTGCAATCTTTGTCAAGAAGAGCTCTCTCTCTCTCTCACACACACACACACACACACACACACACAGTCTGGTTTCCATAACTTCAGGGGACTTTTCATTGACTTGCATTCATTTCCTGGAAACCCTAGAGATCTCAGTTGTTGCTACTACTTGTCTAACCTTTATCTAAACCTGACCATAACCTTAACCAAACCTTAAATCATGTCTTTAACATTACGTGGGCCTGTTTTTGTCCCCATAAGAGATTGAAGTCCCCACAACATAAGGAATACCTAGACCACACACACACACACACACACACAGGTGTAAAAGTGGTTTCATGCCCCTGATTTTTTTTTTTTTTTTTTTTTTTTTTTTATTACACTGGTTTCTTTCCCCATTAAAAATGAAAACAAAAAATAAATACAAATCCACACACCCACACACACAAAGTTAAAATGAAGAGCAAATAAAAGCAGTAGTTTGCAGAGACGTCCAATTAAGGATATTACGCAAGTGTGTTTCCAATTTGAACTCCCAGGAGATTGTGAAACTCCATTAAGAATGGGATGCCTGAGCATGTGTAATTAACTAAAAGAGAAAGAGACACTGGATGAGAAGCAAACACAGACAGCTATCCTGCTTGTGTGTCTTCTCTCCTCTGAGCAAATTACGCTCTTGCCTTTCATGCCAAACTGCTCCCTGTAATTTCATCTTAATATGATAATAAAAGAAACAAGCCAAGGTCTACCCTGCTCCTTGTTATTCATGTGAACTCAACGTACCATCTGTTATCATAACTCAGTCTTTCAAAAACCAACTTAGATGTATTACCCTTGCTGCTGCATGGTGACGGGCACCTCTGTTTCAAGAATGCAGTCAGTGCAATCAGTAACACATTACTGCCCTTCATTCTTCTTCTTTAATGTTATATATATATATATATATATATATATACACACACACTCAAGCAAATTTCATCAATTACGCTTATTACAGATACTTACAAATATGAAATTGCTTTATAGGGTGAATGACATCCGACGGCATACGTACAATTAACCCTAAAAAGCAAAAAGTCTTTTGATCATTTCATTTCCATTAGAAGTGCTTTGATGTCAGAAATGAGTTCTCCATACTCGGATATAGATTCCTCCATTAAATAAACAGCTGAGCAGATACATTTGTGCATCTATGACACACAACCCTGCAAGGTTTCACGATTTCTTGCCAGAAAGTGGCTCATTAGAATCAGAGGGACTAGTGTTTGAAGTACATCTCATCATCAAAGCAGCTTTGCACACAGGTGAGCACAAGGCTGAGGTTTCTGAATTATACACATTAAAGAGCACGTTGGTTTTATTACCCTTTGGTTAAATCATTGTCTAAAATCTTAATAGTGTATGCACGTTTAAGTGTAACTGTAGATGCAAATTAGCAAGTTCTATTTCAAGTTCCAATATAATTATTGAAATCTATTGAGAGACAGATGAGTAAAGTGTCCCCGAATTAAGCAATGAGTCAATGAAAATTTGAGAATATTGGACATATGAGCACTGGTATGGAGCCATAATTTAAAAATAAAGTTTAGTACAACTTTGTAAAAATCCCACTCTCCCCAGTCTCAGAAATGCTACGAGCCACACCTCCTCTGTCGCTGTATGTCAGACTGGTTCACAAAGGTCACTGTCATGCTTCACTGCAGAGGCTGTCTTTGAGACATCAAGTTTAACAGCACCGTCGGACTGTGTGGCCCTGTCTGCCCAGCCACAGGAACCACAAAAACCCAGAGGCTGGTTACTGCATCAGCTAGTTTACCCTTCAACCTTTTCTCTCTTTATGCAAATATTTTTTTTTTAAACCTCAGGCAGTTTCAACATTGTGGGTGAGAAAACATTAAAAACTAATTAGGACACTGCCAAAAAAAGACAAAACATGAACTATTATTACTGGTTTTACTACTAAAAAAACAAGACAAAATCTAATTTAATTAGTCTGACAAAGAAAAGCACTGGTGATACTAATACCATTGATGAACACCCCGCTCTGTTTTGATGTCCCTGTCAGACAGTGTGCCCTAATGAAAAATATGAACACAATGAAATGCTAGTGTTGAACGTGTATTTGGTTGGAAAAGGCTTGTCACATGAAAAAAAATCAATATTCTAATCATGTTAAAATTTATTCAGAATTTTGATCCCTATGCACCAAATTCTCACCTTGTTAAAATGCAAATCATAAAGGTATTATTTCCTGCTTCTTTCATCCTCTCAGTCATATCTTGCCATCACAAATACTTTCATCATCCCTTACCAATAACCTCTCCTCAAAAAAAAAAAAGAGTTGGGGAGTGTCTCTTCTCTGCATGAGCAACCATGTGGAACAGACTGAGGACACACCTACAGCAATGAAGAATGATAGGACACGAGGACAGACACTAGAACCCCAGTGCCACTTGGCACGCTTCTGCTGCGAGTCCTTCCAAAGGTGTTAGGTAACAGTCACTAATAGGAGTCCACATTAACCTAGGCCAGCAATTGTCTAGGTGCTCATGACTGCCAAGTGGAGCTGCTGTGGTGGTGCCAGTGTAATAGGCTGAGCTTTCTTCACCCTCCTGCCCATTTTGGCACCAGCTTCTTCCAGATGACAGCTGGGAAGTCATTAGTACACTACCACTTTGCTCAAAACACAAAAGGACCTCTCTCGCTTGGTGTGTAAAAAAAAAACTGCAAGAGGTTTCTGTTATAATTTGTTTCAGAAGACATATACTTGTCTCTAAAAATATATAAATATATATATTTTTTTTAAAAAATCAATGTTTGCATCTTTTTTCATTTTTGTACAGCCTCAAGAGTATGATACCAATCAATTCATAGTGGAATGCAACAATCTATAGTTATTTTAAAGGTTTTAGTACAACTCAAATATTATCTGTGGTCATACACTTGCCATATTGCAAAGCCAAAAACAAAAACTGTCAATTTCTTTACAACCAAACTCCAAGATATAAACCACTTCTTAATGGGCTCCAAACCACTACCATGTTTCGTGTGGCTACCGCCAATTGGCATCACATGCAGTCTCTGATGCTGCCATTGTGGTCCATAAAAAGAGACTGCAGACATGGGAACCATATGTCAAATTTACAAATGAGCAATGTTTATCCACAATACCCAAGTGAGTATAGAAAGAATTTCACATAATACAGAGAGAAATGACAAAATGTTCCCATTTACTCTGGCATACTTTCACACTGAGATATTATTGTAATGTTTTCACATCACAGGTATTTGCAATTTACAGTGCGTCAGGCTCATGGCCATTATGGGTCTTTAAAATCATGTTAAACGCCATGCGTTTAACAAGGTCATTTATTGCAGACGAGGATACGTATAATTTAAATCGCATAACTGTCGATAGGCCAATTTCACAGTGGCGGTGCTGACATGTCAATTCAGGAAAAACACAGGTGGAGCTGCTTTGTAACATTTTCTAATGGATGTGGCCCATTTAAACACTAGTTAACTCCACCGGCTGAGCACGCTGTGTACACCGGCTGCGTGAAGTGATTTACTGAGACACGTGAACCCAACACGGCCATCGTTAGTGTTATTAATTACACCTGTGCGTTTTCGGTGACAAACAAAAGGGACAATTATGAAAAGGCCTAGCTGCGAGTTATGTGTGTGGGGGAAAATACCATAAATATATATATATATATATATATATATATATATATATATATATATATATATATATATATATATATTTTCTTTTTCTTTCTTCTTTATTATTATTATTATTATTTCTTTATTTGTTTATCTAAACGTTAAAGGGAAAATACACATCATATGCTAAACCGTATTTTCCTCCATCAGCTGTGTTTAACATTTAAATAAATGTCGGTAGTCGTGTTGAAGTTTTGGTGAACTTACCTGCCACTGCGGGACTACGGGGACGTTTGAGAGGTATTATTGTTTCTTTGAACAACTTTGTATTATTCACTGCAACTGTCTCAAATGAAACTGGGGGGGAAAAAAAACCTAACCATTTTAGCTTGTCGTGTCATGATGTAGTTTTTACAATTCACTGCTGTGTGACTCACTGCTGCCCAGTTTCATCCACCATTTTGTATTAAGAGATTGAGGCAGTTGTCTGTAGCTATGAACTTTTTATGTACGTTGCACTGTAGCTTGTGTTGTTTGCTACTATCAGTTAAACATAAGCTACAGTGCAACGTACATATTGGCAGTTTTAATCAATACTAATGTTTAGGAGATTACTTTCATCTGGGCCTTTCTCTTTCCAAACTCCATTTACTGCTTCATTTTGGAGCAACCTCGTGGAAACAAACGGGTGTAAAAGAAAATCGATTAGCATCAGGCCAAGGATTGACTTGTACACATTGTATGAGTTTAGAAATTTAAATTCCAGTATGATGGTATGTAAAATACATGATATAATATATGTTATGTAGTCATAGGTTTTTTAACTAATTGGTTACCATTAGTCTCTGCTCCATGCGACATTCTATGCATTTACCCTTTGTATTTTTTTTTTTTATTTATTTATTTTTTTTACTTTATTTTAATTGTAACCACAGTGACGCAGTGATACTGCTCTTTGAGTTTACAACAAAATATTTTCAGTCTTAAATACTTTTGAGCAGTGTCTCGGTGCAGAGAACTAAACTGCAGTTGAGTGAAATATCCAGCAGAGGGCAGCAAAATATCATTTCATTAAACCACATGCACCTTATGTGCAAGGCGAGGAAGTTAGCTCGACTTGGAGTAATGACTGAAAGTTGCCACGTTTTCTCTCGGTGAATAATGATAAAAAAAATACACTCTGAACCACTGAGATGCATTAGTTTCTATACAAAGTCTAATTTTGTTCCAAATAAGCTGTTAATCTGTGATAACTAATTAATTCTCTCTAAAGTAACAAACTATCTGAAAAGTAATTTTGTAGCTGTGACACATCTTTGTTTCCTCCTCTAGGCATGTGTCTGTACCATGAGTCTCCTGGTGGGGAAAAGAAACGGCAGCAGCAGTTATTGTGAGTTAATTTATTTTTTTCTGTTTACCTGTAAACAAACCAAAGTGGTTTAAATTTAACAATGCATCTGCTCCCTCGCTCCTCTTCAGTGTGCATTTTATTGCACGTTAGCATATTGTGTCTTTTTTTATGTCATCTCGTTTGTGAGTTTATCTCTTTGTGGTGATATTTACATACAAGACTGGGGGTTTCCTCTTTAGCATGGGATCTGTGTTCTTGCTAACAGATTTATGCAATTAAGTGTTGCAGTGTGGCGTACAACTTCATGCTAGGAGCAAGTGTTTTATGGCATGACAATAAAAAATCAACAGTTGGTGGTGAGGGAGGATGTTAATACCTTTTATCTTATGTAAACTAGAACAAAATACCACTTTATTTGGAGAATCATTTGTTTCGGGGTTTACCAAGGCCTGAAAGGGAGTGAGAGAACAAACATCACACCAACTACACAATCCGGCTAAAGCTGACGTCATAGAATAGGAAACAAAGTTTGTACGTCTTAATGGCGTTAAAGGAAATAAAGGTTCTATGTCCAGGCATTTTCTTCCACTTCTGCATCTTAAGAAATATGAGCATGAATTATCTTTCTACTCTTTGATAAAGAGTTTTCATTTTAAGGTCCACAGGTTCACTGAACTCACTCAGCTGACCAATCACATTCCTGTTTTTATTGGGAAAATCTGATATGACTTTACTTAAAAACACAGTAAAAAATAAGTCTGATTTTGTTAACCTATTCATCCCCGCTCCTCTTTTTTGGAGCTCCTGCTCAAAAATGCTGGGAGATGTAGCCATTCAATCCAAAGCGGCTTTATTTTATTTATCAGTTTTTCTGATAAACATTAAAGGTAAGACAATATTTCTGTTTTTTTTTTTTTTTTCCTTGAATGCAATGTTTTGCTTTTATTTTGCAGTGAATCTTAGTTGTATAAAAAAAAATTGGATTCTGTGGAGTCTCTGCTGTCCAGCAAACATGTTTTGTCTGCGTTTACATGATCAGGCTGATTCTCTGGTGACCTTTATCAATGTTCACGCTTGTACGGTGTTTTTAACACCCGCTGGTTTGATTGGTTGCTGTTATAACCAACCAGCTTTAACTTAAGAATGTTTTTTATGAGCTTTTAGTTGAGTTTGTGACCTTTATGTGGATATGGCGCATTCTTGTGTGTATAAAAGATAAACATGGCTTTATGGCGTGTTTGTTTCTACATGCTACGACGCCTCCAGTCTCAAGGGCATCAGGGATGTGGAGGTTTAAGCAATGCTTGTTATCTCAAAGTCGCTACAGTAGGTGACCTCTGAGGAACTAAAATGGCTGTGTTATCCACATAGCAGCTGTGTCCTCCACTATCTTGGTGTCTTTAAACCTCCGGGACTGATCCTATTCAGTCTGACTGGAGTTCAGCCAAGACCTGTAAGTTCACATGAATAACTGTGTCAGAAGAAACATTGAAAATTCCCTGACTGAGACAAGTGCATCTGCATACTGTTTGGATACAATTTTAGATTCTTAAGTGAAACAATAGCAGGGCCAAATTAAATAGCTGGTTTGCTGGTGAGATACCTTGTTTAAACTCTCTCTATTATTACTTGTTTTGTAGTAATTTTTAAAATAAAATCATGCCTGTTTTTAACTGACTTTCAGCTTCTTAGTGTGTGGCCTGAAGGAACCTGCACCTTTCGGGAATATACACTGCCTAGCCAAAAAAGGTTGCCACCCAAAAAAAAAAAAGCTCACACACTCTAATATTTCGTTGGACCACCTTTAGCTTTAATTACAGCATGCATTCACTGTGGCATTGTTTTGATAAGCTTCTGCAGTGTCAAAAGATTTATTTCCAACCAATGTTGCATTAATTTTTCACTGAGATCTTGTATTGATGATGGGAGAGTCAGACCACTGTCTAAAGTCTTCTCCTGCACATCCCCAAAATTCTCAGTGGGGTTAATGTCTGGACTCTGTGGTGGCCAATCCAAAATCCATTGATGGAATAACCTGGTCATTCAGTATATTCAGTCGACCGATTTCACTCTTTGGGCACATAATGTTGATGACCTGACCAGCTGCAGCAACCCTAGATCATAGCACTGCCCCCACAGGCTTGTACAGTATCACTAGACATGATGGGTGCATCACTTCATCAGACTGCAACTTGTTTTTTGGCCAAGCAGTGAATATTTTAGTAGTTTGACAGTTACTCCTATTTGCAGTTTTTATTGAAGACACTGGGTGGTGCTATGACACTGCCAATTGCTCTTCAGATCTATGACCTCTGTAGTTAAATAATGAATTACAAATTTAATCTGTGTAATATATTGGCTCATAAGCTTATTTAGGATGCGCATAAATATATCTCTTTAATCTCAGTGAATTCATCCCTCTTTCATGAAGCTTGCAAATGATTTGTCTACACACCTCTGCGTAATTATTTTACACCTTTTTTTTTCTTTCTAAAACGAGTGCAGAAGGGCCACGTTTAAAAAAAAAAAAAAAAAAAAAAAAACATTAAATGAAAAACATCATTTAAGATTACTCGTACGAACATAGTGTGTGTGTGTGTGTGTTTTGATTAAGAAAAAAAAGAACCGTTTTGCTGAGGAAGAACATTTCAAACCTGTGGGACTGCACCTGTAAGTGCTGGAATTTCTGGAGTTGAATCCTGGTTTACGAAGAGTGCGTTTGTTACGGGACATTGTGTTGGTGCTCCACTCAAGTCAAGGTATGTGTTGCGTTTGGTGGGTTTTATAGCGGCAGTTGTGAAGATTGGGAGGTGAAATTAGCAAATGACCAGGGCGTTGGTGGTGGCAGACTAAAACTATCGGGTGAGAGAGGGGGAGAGAGAGGAGGAGGGAGGGAGGGGGAGAGAGAGAGAGAGACAGAGAGAGAGAGACTTGGTAACGCATCACAGCAGGACAGGCAATCGAATCTAAAGGCGCTCAGCCAGCGACGGACACGGACGAGGAAGGTAGGATAATATGATAATGACATGATCATCCTGCTATAAGTTGACAGACACGTCACAGTGTTATAGGGCTTACTGCGGCAGAGATGTTTTCACAGGGAGGATGCTTTTCATCATGTAGGTAGTGTAACAATAACGGTCTACTATACTTGTGCGTAATTATCCACTTTTCCGCTCCCTGACAGTTCTCTTACTTTGGCATACAGTGTGATTCGGCATTGTCTTTTGAATTTGCGCACCAAAGTAGAGTTCCAGAAGTAGTTGGTTGATAATGTAAATACGCTCTTGGACAGCCTCCGGTCCAGTGGGAGGACCGGTAAGATTATGGAGGTTTTTAAATGAGACCACTTCATTCAAGTTCCGTTGCCCTCAGTAATGATCCACTCCAACTGTTGCTGTTAGTTCGTCGCAGGTTATTTTTTTATCAGAGTAATTAAGCAGTGAATAATTGTGAGGTAGTGTGCATGCTTACACAGAGGTGTCAGGTGTACGGTGTTATCTCAGGTAGCCTGGGCGACTCGAGGCGCCTGCTGGGAAGCGCCTTAGTTCTCAATTATTTATTCATGTGTCACCTGAACGCGGCTGCGACGCAACGCCAGGTTAAAGGGGAACTCCGCTCAATAACTGTAAATCCCCGACCTAGGTCAGTGAAGTTTAAGTTTTTGAAACGTGTACATAAAGATTATCATTGTATTTATACAATAAATTCAGCAGTACCAGTAGCTATATTTTCATGTAATGGCGCTTGTATTTTTGTGCTTAAATTGCTTCAGAAACATCTAATGCTGCAATGACTTTGCAGAGTAATGCAATGCAGAATTTTATTTATTTCTCAAGTTGTATTGTTTGTTATTAATCTTACATCACAATTTTTTAAGTGTTGAAATAATGTTTAATGCGAATAGGTTTTTTAAAGGTATTATATAAAGTACCGTAAGTCTAGTGGATGTGTATATATATATATATATATATATATATATATATATATATATATATATATATATATATATATATATATATAAAAAGCTACAACTGGTAATTGTATCATTGATCATTAATCAGAACATGCTTTATACATTTACCATTGCACAAGATTTGAACACTCATGTGGGAACAGGAGTAGTCATTACAAATTGAACATGTTGATTGTTTTATTAATTATCATCATACAAGTGCACTACAAAATGGTCTTTAGTTTGCGTCTGTCGCACATTAGCGTTCATGAATCTACTCAAGAATAAATTCAGATATATTTCTGAATTAAGGCTGATATTGTCTTAAGATAATTAGAGATAATTAGATAAATTGCAAATGGAGCTCGTTCTGTCCCTAAGGTAATGCTGCTCCATGCTCCTGTATATTGCAGGTTCGCTCTCTTCTGCATGGAGATCCCACAGTGAATATGTACTGATGTGCTTTTATATTAAGACTTGCTATAAAGTGAAACTGTACCATAAAAATGTGCACATGTCCTGTGAAATTATTTTGAATATGCCATCTTACATTAAAATGATTCAGATATTTTCTATTATGTATGGGAGAAACTGCTGTGGCTTTTCATGCATTAGGTGGGGAAAGTATGCCTGACAGTTGCCCTTTCTGAGTGTCTGTCACTCGCTCTGAATTCATTCAGAATACAAGAAGGAAGAAAAAAAATGCTGAAATGGAGAGTCGATATCTGACAGACACCTTGACTGACAGGCTCAAATGAAACCCAATATGAGGGATAGAGGAATGAATTGCAGATACAGTGACTACTGGACAAACTATGAGGTCTCAGGCAGTGAGCAGGGTAAGATACAAGGACAAGAAAGGATGGAAAAATGCAGATGGTTAAAGATTAATTATGGTAGCTTGTAAAAACAGAAAGGAACACGGTGATTGAGAGTGTAGAAATGTGGTAGTCATTAAAATGAAGCATTATTTTTATTTCTTCTCTTTTTATTTTTTATTCTTGTAGGGCGGCCAATCGGTAGAAAATAAGTGGAGCGGTTTGACATTGCATCTGAATAGTTTTGACTAACTATCAGGCTATGGCTCATCAATAAAATATTTAAAGAAATGTATTCATTGATATGTATGTGTGTTTATCTATGTCCGAATATAAATGTATTAAATTCACACATGAATTTGCATCAGCAAAATTAGCTCAGTTTTTTTTTTTTTTTTTTGTTGTTTTTTTTGTTGTTGTTTTTTTAAACCGCAACTGTATTTGACAGAATGATGCAGTGTTGTGGTTGGGGGACAGTATTCTCTAAGACAGCTTCTGAAAGAACTCACAGACCATGAATGTCCATTTTCTGCCTTTTCTGAGATGCTTTTGGTGTTTACACAGCATTCGTGGTACTTGTGATTATGATCGTTGTACGCTTCCCACTTTCCCCATTTCTACACCCACCTCTTTCCTGGTCCAGCACTGTATGGTCATTAAATCAGCCAAGGCAGTCAAGCAGAACTGAACAAAACAGGTGGGTGAGGGGGGGAGATTTTGCCTGGCTATTTGTATTAAAGGTGAACCGTCAGTTTCTACATGCTGTTGTTCTAATGGATGTGAAGCCATGCTTTTGTAAATCTAAAATGGTGGGCAAAGAGCTTACACTAGATCAGATCAGTCATCATTGCTTTTTAGAGAAGACTATGCCTTAAATAAATGGTTTTAAACTCACTGGCCATAATAATCCTGTTGTAATCCATTGCTATTAATTCTCGCATCCCTGTATTGATTCATCATTGTGTAAGTGTGAAACAATTATGAAGGAATTTGGAAATTGAAATTTCCTAAAGGAATGGATTGAGGCGTTTCATTTCTCACAGTTAAAACACTGGGGATTCATAGCTTAGCTGTTAGCATTTACCATATCAAATCATATTCTCCCCCTGGAAATAAACCATGCCATGTAAAACAAACAAAACAGCAATTTAATGGCAGCTTTGTTGTGTGACAAATCCTTGCTGTTGGTATTTACGCATGGAATGATGCCCTGAAGTGGGCTGAAACAGCACAGGGGGAGACTGGATGGGAGGAGGGTGAAGTAAGATGGGAGACGGGACTGAGTGGGGGAGCGAGGTGAAGTGTAAAGATACAGAGGTCACCTGTGCTGAAGAGGAGCAACTAAATGGTTTGTTTTGATCTTTCAGCTGAGATAGAAATGGTCAACTTTTGGTGCGGTAGAATGACTGTGTCCTAACAAAGAGAAAGACAAAAGGAGATGAATGAGTCTCTACAGGCTATCAGCTGCCCTCTGACACAGCTGTCTGTGTTTATGTTGTCTGATATACACACGCGGGCCTCTGCTGGGACAGCATTGCCAAGCTCATTGTAGTGGATAATAGCCAAGTAAAAAGAAAGCTTTGCTAAGAAACAGACATTTTAGTCACGAGGCAATCAGTTCATAATATAAAGGTTCTCCTTGTTTATTTTTGCAGATCATTTGAGAGGAAAGAAAGAAAAATCACAGGTTAGTGGAGAGTTGAGGTAAATATGCTTTAAGACAATTAGCATGCTAATGCTGTGATCACAGAGTAAAACAAGGGAACTCATTAACAGTACATCTCATTGTCTCATAAAAACTCGTACAAGCTGTCTACACAGTGAAATAGGGGTGAAGCTCGGAATAGAGGAGTAGAGTACAAGAAGAGCATGACGGCATATTGATCTGTGCTGTTTTTATCAGTAGATGGATGAGAGGAAAAAGTTACAGAGTGTATTATTATGTTCTCACTAGGATTTGTCCACAAAACAAAAAAAAAAGCCTAAAATCAGAGATTGTTTTGTGAGTCTGCACTCGGGCACAGAGAAGGTGGCAGCAGCAGACACGGTTACTTACATCCCACTCACACGAAGGTGTGTGGGATGTAAGTAACATGTTTCTTAAAATTTTGAATCTCATATTTTATCGGTTTCTTCAGTCCTTAATTTTTTGTATTTATTCATTTTGCTGAACTGTAGTAACAAGTTCTCCCAGCAAAATAATACAAAGCACAAATTATTGGTGACATCTATATAATATTCTAGAATATGAGATCTGTAAATAGTGTCATGACCTTAAATTGAACCAAGGTAAAAAGCAGACGGGAGGCACACAACAATCAGGGTTGCCTGTACAGGTGAGATAACAAACAACATGGATGAGACATGCATGGATACAAATAGCCTCCAGCTAGGGGGAGAGCAGTTGTAATAACTGTAGAAAATGGGGCCTGGCAGGGTCAAACAATCACGTCTCTTCATGTAATTCTCCATCTAAATTTCCAGGCCCACAATTCTCATCTTGAAAGAAATACCCACATCTGTCACATAATGACACAATAAGGAATCTAAAAGAATTAAAACACGTGTTGATCTTTGTATTTTTGCTGTCTAAAACTCTGTAATCATCTGAATCAAAGTGATGACCATGATTTGAGGTTTTTCGTTTGTGACTGCACATTTCAGTGACTTAGATTACACTCAGGGAGATCAGCATATCACACAAAGGACTTTGGGGTCTTTCAAAAGACTTTTTGCATATCACAGTCATGATTATTGGAATAAGCATTTATCAATTTAGTGTTGTCAGATTTTTTTAATTAATTTAATCAATTAATTTACATAAATAAATGATAAAGATATTTGTTGCCCCATGTTACCTGAGCACTATGTGCAGACACTGAAGTAGAGCACAGTGCTGATGAGTGTCAATGGCATATTACTCTCACCACTGCACCATCAGTCTTTAATCAGTCTTAATGTCTCTGTTGCAAACACAGCTTCTCCATATTCACTTGACAAATTGCAGTACACTGTCTTACCCAGCTGTGTCTCAGTGTGTGGCACATCAGGAGGCTTCATGTCTTCTCGTTTTTTCCCAGTGAACAATAATCAAACCCTACCACTCCCCGAGGCTCCATGTCATTCACATAAACACACACACGCGCATACACCATGATGTTGGTCAACACAGGGCAGGGTGTGTATGAGTTGTGCCCGCTGAAGCGTTTTGTGACAGGGTGCAGTAATGCGGCACCTCACAGCGCTTCCATCCTGTTCCTGATAATTGCCGTCTCCCCAGGTCCTGTGTAAGCTCCCCCTCTCTCTCCCTCACTTGTTTTTTGAAGCTTTACTGTCAGTCTGTACAGGATCAAAAGGAATGCAAGCATATCTCAAATGGAATAATACACAGTGTCTTGACATGTGTCCTATAGTCCCCAGTCTTCTGTTTGTCAAACATGGGATCAGTGATCTTTTATTGAGCTGTATTCTGAAGAAACCAATAAGCAGGGTCCCGCTTCAATTCTGCTGAGATTGAAGTTCATGCCATATTTTCCAATTCATTAACATTTGACATATTTTGTGATCTTTGGGTGTTTTCCCAGAAGTTCTGTGAAGATGATGGACTGCTCAGATGCTTCTCAGTAAATTGAGGTTTGGTCACTGCTGTGGAAATAAAGCACATGCACATCAGATGCTATAGGCTGTGCTATGAGCTGTGTCCTGTGCAGAGCTCTGTCAGAAACTAAATAGAGTCCAGTAATAAGCCTTCTGTGATGTTGCACAAGAAATATCACTATTGGCTTGCCTTGAATGTCCTCTCCAAATACTTTAGTGACTAACTTGCTTAGAATTTTGCACAACAATGACATATGACATGACCAAAGTGAACAGTTTATTCAGCGGATGGTGCCAGTTTGATTAACAGTTCTACTCGGAGTGCTCTGCCGTTGAAATGCCATTCTGTTTAGATTGCACTCTTGTCATATGAGTGGGGTTTGCTGAGTAAGGTTTTCAGAAAATCATGTCATGTTGGAGATGAAGATATCAGGATGGTGGGAAGGAAGACATTACTCAGCTCATCAGAGCAGCACTGTCCATCGCTCCTCCCTGACTAAACCAAAATGTCTGATAATCTGTGCAATCACTGTGCTAATGAGTGATGGCTTTTAGAACTGAGGCGGGCTGAAATCTGCCATTGATTTGCTGTGATAATCCAGATTTGGCTGCCGGCTGAGGCCCACCACTCCCTCTGAGAGGGGTACCTTTGAGGTTAAGGCAAGTCAGACACAATTGCCATGTAATCAATAATATCGAGTGCTGTAAGCTAGGAGATATAGCCATGTGGGCAGGCAGGCCTCTCTGGAGAGAGCACAGCAGGTCCAGATATTACTCTTCACTTTACACTGCCTTAATCACACATTACTGTCAGATAAGCTATGAGGCTACAACTCATTAAATAGACCTGGATCTCAGCCACCCTAAGCTTTGCCCAGTGGGAGCTGTATGTGCTACTAATAGTCATTCTAAGCCTCAAAATAGTTAGACTTCTGGAGATATTGGCAAGGATTAAAGAAACACTTGACATGATTTAATGGACTCAAAATTGCTTTATGTGTAAATGTGAAAAATTGATAACCCATTAGAATTAGGTGAATTATAATTTGTGTAACCTAAACAAACGCTGTTGCGGGCTTTAAAATGATGAACAGAGATATACTTTTTATTACTCTTCTAGTACAGAAAAACTGTTTTCTTGGACCCTTAACATGACAACATAACAAATGCGTTGCCCACAGCAGACATGCATTTGTTTTGTTGACGTTTTACATCAGGACACGGGAGACATAATTATCTGCCAAAGCTTAGCACAAAAATGTTTGAAATAACTACAAAAAACATATATAATTGGACGAACTAAGCTGCTTTGTAAATAAAAAGGGGAGAGACGTGAGCCAATGTGGATAAGATCAAGAACAAGAAACGGAGACATTACTAAACGGGAAAAACAAAGGAAATCAGACACAAAAGGGCAAGCTTGGGGAAAGTGAGAGACTGGTGAGATCTCATTGTGGTTTGGGGGGTAGGGGGGTTAGCAGAAGATGAGCAGTGACTCTGACAGAGTGACAGAGAGGCTGAGGAAAGTGAAGGATTGATAGATGGTGACAGTGTAGCCAATGGAGTGGGAGAGGGCTGTAGCAGGACGCAGCGTTCATTGAGCACCACCTCCCTGCTTATCCCTGTCCTCTACACATTAACTGCCCCATGCAGAACAATTCAATTGGTATGTTTCATCTTGTCTTACTAAAGCTAAAAGCCACATCATTTTGCAGTAATAATTAACTTACCTCCACCTTAACAACCTCTCTACTCATTTAGTGTCATCTTTCTCCGCGCTTAATAACGTTCCTCCACCATTTTCTGAAAGGAAGAGTCTATCACATTTAGAACCTTCTATCACACCAAAACCAAAAAAATATGATCATACATAATATACCTTTACATTAGTTTCTTAAGTATGTAAATGGGCTTACATTTAAAATTAATCAGAGCAACATCTCATGTTGATTTGAGCGACACATAAAACACTGTAGTTTAATCTTGTAATGGTTTGTTTGCTTATAGTTTGTATGGTCAAAAATGGCATTTACAGAAATCTGCTGCAGCTTATGTATGGTTCATAGGTGTCTTATCAAAGAATTGACTTTAATTTTCAAGTATGGAAGCCAAGGCTGTTTTTATTGTCGCTGATCTACACAGAAGAGTTTGATTGCCACCATCCCACATCCCACCATCTGAGTCATTGTTACTCAAGTGATTGTTTGACCATACGCCCCATAAGACTGCACCTTGCAAGGCCACGATAAGATGAGTCACCATTACAAAGCTTAAAAAGAAACTAATGGCCATGCTTTTTTTCAGTAATGTGGTACCGAACATAACGATAGTGGAATTAAGAATATTGTCAACTGAGGAACAGCAATTTGGCAAATCCAGCATTTAGAGGGTCAGGTCACCAGTCACCAGCTGTTCTGACTCGGACCTCAGGGTATCTTGACATGCTCATAGTTTGAATTTGATTTGTTGATATTCTGACTTACAGTGTCTACGGCAGTGATTTCAGCCAACATTCTCCAAGACAAGGGACTTCTGATGAATGGCTTTTAGAAAACTCACCAGCAAAAAAAAAAAAAAAAAATTTTTTAGAATCAGAGGTCATATTCTGGACAGACTTTCAGTACAAAATGGTTTTCAGTGAAAACTGCTGACAGCGATGTATGTACTGTACTGCCTTTCTGGGAAAGATGCATATCTCTCTTTAAAGTTTAGAGTTTTCTTTTCTTAAATCTTTGATGCACTCTAGAATATTGTACCAGTTTACCTGAGTTTACCTTATTGAGTCCAGTTTACCTAAACTTTATTGGTACAGTGGCAGAGATGCAGCAGATGTCACAAAACCATGGCAAACATAAAGTTATCTGTGAAATCCTCGGGCATAAGATGGAAAATTAGTGTTTGTGATTTGGCTGAGCTGATCTTTACAGTTAAAAACAAAAAATGCTGGTCAGCAGTTTTAAAATAAGCTTTCTGATTTGCATGTATACAATTGAGTTTCTTGGTCTTAAGTATCAACAATAAAACAATACAAATTCCTAAAATATTCCAATGTATTTAATCTTTACATAACCTTTTCTTTATTAATGCCTAAACCAAAGCAGAGTAATATGCACAATTCAGGTTATACAAACAGACTAGATGAAAAATGGGTAGATCTGCGAGACCACCTAGTGCTCTAGTTGTAATATAGTGCATCTGTAACTTTGCGGGAGCACTTTCTTGTAAAAGTGCATCCTGGTGAGAGCAGAGGAGCCAGATTCTTGCTGCTGCAGCAAGACTGCTTGTATTTTTCATGACTGCCTCGGCTCTCAAACAAAACATGTCTGTCTTAAGCAGCATCCATCGCTCATATTCCCCCGTTTATCATCTCATAAATGTTCTTAAACATTTGGAAGGATCAGTGAAGAGGCATGTGTGTGTGGGTGTGTGTGTGTATTCACATACATTAAGTCCTTTCAGCGTTATTTGACAACAGGGAATTGAAAAGTATATTATACACACACACACACACACACACACACACACACACACACACACACACATATATATATATATATATATATATATATATATATATATATATATATATATATATATCTGAATCTGGTAGCTCCAGTATGCAGGCATCAAATTGAACCAGATCTTTCAATGATGGAATTTCACAGTGACACCAAATTTTTGTCATTAGTTCTTGGGTTTAGTTTCTCTGTTTCTGCTAAGAAAATCAATAAAGCAATCTGTTTGGTTCTATTCATAAAAGTAGGTGGCATGTAGAAATAGTACAGTGAAAACAACCTCTTCAATGAAATGTTTTCATACTAATGGGTATGGGTATGCTTAAAAAACAGTGTAAAATAGTTTTATTTGTCTCAGTGTGGACAGGTTTTATTGTTTGTCCTCACTCAGACTAATCAACCCTGACCAAATATCCAAGAAATACAGAAAACATTGAGATTTTGCCCTTAGGTCTTGTAGCTTGCTGCGTTGTAGTTACCAGGGTTGATTCACAGTATATATCAGATATTTGCTTCAGGGTGTTGGAGTCATGCTACCTCAGGTATATGTATAATATAAACAGTAGGTAACCTTATTGGGGGGGGGAGGAAGGGATTTTTGTCCCAAAGGCAAGTTGTAGAAATGTATACTCTGTTTAGTCAATTGTCATCAACTTTTGATCTTCTCATTGAGTCAACATTTACATCTTTTACTAAAAAACCAC
The DNA here is from genome assembly GCA_016801845.1 of Polydactylus sextarius. Lineage (NCBI taxonomy): Eukaryota > Metazoa > Chordata > Actinopteri > Polynemidae > Polydactylus > Polydactylus sextarius. The sequence continues at coordinate 5,101,592 of CM028911.1, read as the reverse complement.
AAGTGAATTTGAGAGCAAAGGAAGGGACAAAGGTACATGAGGGATGAGACGAAGTCCTCAGGGTGCAAGAGAGATAAGTTAATTTATATAAGGGGGAGAGGAGGACATGAGCAGGAAATGGAGTCAAAAAACATTGCAGACAGTCAGGCAGTTTGCATTGTTACAGAACGTGAAATGCAATAGTGCTGAGGAAACAAGAATCTAAATGAAAACAAATGTGCCTATTCAAACTGACACATATACAGTTAATGTAAACATGCACACATACATGCACAGACACAAATAGTATACAAATATATACAATAAGCAACAACTTTATGTTTGCTTCTCACTCACCTGTACATTTTAGTTTCTTTTGTCTGAATTGAATCTGCCATATACTATATATCTCTAATAGCACTGCAGTGAAAAGACAGCAAGCAGCAACACAATGCAGCATGTGTATTGTATTTTAATGCTTATCGCACTTGGTCCTGTAGTTTATTTCGTTTTTTTTCCCCCCATCAGATACCTGAAGGACAAGCAGTCCCGTTTCTGCACAGGTTTATCATGAGCTGAAGCACAGTGGCCTTTAGAGAGAAGAAGAATTTAGAAAGATAACCCTTCAAAACTTAATTGTCACTGAACGAGTTTGCCGACTGGTGAGACCTTGTTGTAACAAGTGAGGACAGTGTAAAAGGAGGGAACAAATGAGAGGGAGGGGAGAAAGAGGCAGATGAAGGAGTGAGAAAGAGGGAAACACAAATCAAATCAGAGAATGTCTGTAAGCTGAAGACAAATGGTGCAGCCATTTACACTTAATTAGAATAGAATATTTTTATCTGTCCCTCAAGGGAAAATGTATCTGTTTGACAGCATGAAAAATTATGAAAATAGATTAGATGAACAGAAAATAAAAAAGTTAACAGAAAAATAAATAAATACTTTATAAAAAAAAGAAAAAGGTGCAAAGTGGCCTGAGATGAGGAGACATGATAGTTCACATGTAGCTGTAGCGTCGGGCCGACAGCGAGTCTCGCAAGCTCTGGATGTAGTGCGGCCAAACACTTAACAGTGAGCTGCTCAATGTCCAGAGCAGCGCTGCTCAGTAGCACTGATGTGCTCCGGGTTACTCCATCTCTCCTTACTTTGTCTTTGCTGCTTTCCTACCAACAACACTGACAGTAAGTGTCATTATTTGTCCTCAGTTTTAACTTTGCAGTTGGTTCAATGTAGCTGCATCTTACCCATCTGGAAAATGCCATTTACAGTTTTTGCACAAGACAGCATTCTCTTTTATCAGACAATTAACAGCACAATGTCTTGATTAAGGCTGTTAAACAGTGAGTACTGTAAATGAGCTGTTGCTGTGAATTTGCTTTCATCAACACCCCACCCCTCAAACACACACACACACATACGCACACACAAAACACCTGCTTAAGGCAGCATTTAGCAAATCTTTTTTTTTTTTTCTGTCCCCTAATTATACCAATTGCATCCCCTGCATAGTGGTACAGTATTCACTTTACATTAAGGAGCTGAATGTCTTTGAACATTATGTGGCTATTCTGAAACAATAAGGTGGATAATTAGCTATCCAAATAACTAATAACTGACTGTATTCTGTTTCTTTAGGTGTAGGTGATGTTGTGGAGTGTGGGTTTAGGCACCAGGATGACATTTGCCAAGCTCCTCCTTACTTTCCTCATTCTCCACTCTTTCTGTGAAGGTGAGTCCTCCCAACTATAAAGACAAAATGTGTCTCAAACCATGAATATGAGACCACTTGTGAGTGGTGAAGTCATTCATGCTGAACTGTGCATTCATTTCAGTTTAATGTATACCTAAGTAGCTCTCAGTACAAAAAGTAGAAGAGAAGTGGTTTTACTTGGCACCTGTTTTGTGGATATGAGCATCAGGGTGAATTTGATTCTGAATAATTGAAAAGGAGAATGTTCGGTCAAATGTGCCTAAATAAAAGAATAAAGATTTAAGATGTTTAAGGTTATCATTGTGACATTAGCATTTAACTGCAAATCTATATTTGTTAGTCAAATGCAGGATTAGGAATACAATATATATCTTCTAATGTTTATCTGTGGTTCAGTAAAATAAAATCTGAAAACCTTCCAGTCCACAATACGATTTGTTAGCAGAATTGTACAGTAGTTCTCCCACTTCCTTCTTAGTTATTCATTATTAAGTGCCTGAAAGGATTTTCTCTCTCTTACCTTCAATGTATTCCTCACCCTTTCTTGACTTGTACACCTTTTCCTTGCAGCCCTGTACTTTGTCTTTTTTTCTGTATTATCTCTGCCATGCTTGAACTCTACTTTTTCATCTCTATCTCTCATCTGTTTTGCATGATGTCTTAACTTTATTGTTCAGCTACACAAAAACTGCACAAAAGTATTTACCTCCTTGCTGAGTGTCTCTGTGTGAGGGCTTTGGAGAGAGACGGACAGAGAGTGAGAGAGATCATCGATGTTGTGGAAAGTCACAGTAACTGTCTTACAGTGACAGGCAGGAGACACCTCCAATTGCACCCGACTCTGAAGCAGCGAGGAAAGTTATTAAGTGAATGCCACAACCTCTTTCCATCAAGCACAATGAGTTTATCAAGGCTTTTTTATATCTCTAGAGTCCCTCAGCCTCTTGCCTCCCACTATCACCTCACACCTTGTGCTTGCTTTCTATGTAACTACCTTTCTTTCCCTCCTCTCTCGCCCCCTCTCCTGCTTTCTCTACGTAACCCATTAGCACATTGACCCTGTGCTCCTCTTGAGCATTACCTCCTTGATCCAGCAAATTGGATTGATGATCATTGCTGTGATTATTTTGTAGCTGTAATTTATCTGCATTCTGCTATCAAAGACTGATGCAATGCCTCACAGTAATTAAAGGTACTATATGTGATAATGTGAGGTGATTTACACATATTATTCACTTTTTTTTTTTACCAACGTGTGACTGGATTGTAACATTATTTAAAAACGAATCACTCCCTGACTTACTCACTTGATTGAGGAGTCTAGTTGACAAAGGTTGTGAATTTTGCTCTCACTTTATTGTACCTTGCATCACTGCCTCTTTTCCAGTTCCCTGCTGCAGTGGGTGCCGCACTCGTTAACATTAACCCAGAAAAAAGAGCTTGCCAACATCAACAAACCACCTTCTCCAAGCACAAACCAAAATATCTGTGCTTTAGAACCTCTGACTTTGTAGATTTTATGTGCCTTATCTTTAACACTACTCATTCCACTGCTATCATCTCTATATAGCTGACATTATATTAGAGTTATTGTTGTCTTAAGCCATGCCAGACACATTCAGTACAGTAATGTTACTTGATAACATAAAAGGTCCATTTTACATATCACATAAAAGCTAAACAACAATGCAATGCTTTATAACTCTAATTAAAGTCGGTCAAATTATAGCTTCATGGTCAGACCTTTCTCCAGACTTTGAGGGCTGCACTGGAGACTCAGAAGTGCCAATGCCAACAATGGTTTGCTAAATGTGACATAGAGTAACCTTAGCCACATATATGGATGGAACTTGTTAACTCTCCTCCTCATCACGTCACATCCCGAGAAACATTCTTCATGTTCCTTGCTCCCATTAAGAGCCATGCTGGCAAGTCAGAGATGAGCATCTTCTTCCACACAGACAGGCACATGACTGAATGAAAAGCTTCCACTTTCAAAGCACCGATTCACTCTATCAAGCACACTCACTTCAAACAGGCTGGCCTCCCCTTCTCTCAGCACAGTGTCTCTGTGGTCTGCTGCCTAGCTCAGCTGATCAAAGACCATCAGCTTTGTTCCCAGATCTTCCCAACAAAACAGCTTGTATTGCACTGCCTTCTGACACCACAGAGCCCTAGCCAAACACAGAAGACCATTAACCCTTCAACAGACTTTTAAAAATATGGTTTTCTAATGGAAGGATTTTCTCTCCTGGAGCTAAATTAGTGTGAAATACTTTTAGGTATAATTTTGTTCTGACAATTCAATTTTTTTTTCAAGCATACAGGTGATATATAATCACCATCACTAGGGAACAAAAGGGAACAAAAAATGAAACCTAAGTATTAATTTTCATTCTAATGGCTATGTAGTATTCAGAACTGACCATGGAGTAGAATAGTTTTCAATTGACTACTACTGTGTATACGTGATGTTCCCGCTTACACAGTTCTATATTGACGCAAAGGGACTTTTGTTCCTGTGCTGAGTGATTAATGTGCAACACTTTCACTGAATGAATAAAAAACATTTCAAGACAAAAAAATGGGCAGAGGACATACAGAGTTGGAACAAGAGAAACAATTACAGAACAGGACAACAGTAAAAAACATTAGTCCACAAACTGGTCGACAACTAAAAGTCTGCTCTACAAAAACAATAATCCTGTTTGGCATATGGTGGACAACTTCAAAAACCCGACCTACTGTCAGTGGGGCTCATTTAGCACAGCGATGCCTCCTAAACATATCTACGGCTTGCAGGCAGTTTAGTCAGGGCAGGGTGATAAGTTGCTAAGATTAGTTTGGAGGGATGTAAGTAAACACTTTTCCCTCTGTTCCACTTAAATACTTAAATGCCTTTTTTTTTGTTTTACCTCTGAAAAACATGTTGCTAGTTCCTTTTTGAAACCACGAACAGCCACTCATACATGTATGAAAGAATTTGATATGGCCCCTTGTGGAGAGAGGGCAGGTTACTGTTTGGTAAGCTGCATGAAACAGGTTGTATGAATTAAACAACAGACTTGGCTAATTGCACTTAATTGCACAGCTCTACTGTATCGGATTCAAATAAACAGCTGTTGCTGAAAATCCAGCAAGACAGCAAGAATTATTTATAAAAAAAACTCTTTCAGTGTCAGGGTTTGTATTAAGTGTAATTAACATTATATACAAAAATCACAATAGACAGTCTTGAGATTTAATGTGAATTATGTTCTCCCTTTTCTCTTCATCACAGGCTCCAACAACCCGCCACGCTTCCTAAACTACTTCTTCTCGTCCTACCTTCTCATCTATGAAGATATGCCCATTGGTGAGTCTCTGTGAAGGATTAGTGTGTTCAATTCTATGCATCTACTTCTACTACTACTTGTCTAAAGAAAGTACAGTGAAGCTGTCTGTGAATAGCTTTGTCAGCTTGTCTGCTGCACTGAAATGGTCTGTCCTCTTTATCTCTTGAATATAAACTGAGATAGAAAAAAACAAGTGAAGAGAGATGTCATAATAGACATCGACAGTGATAGCAATGGATGTCCTCAGGATGTGTGTGAGTGTGTGTATGCGTCTGTCTTGTGTGTTTGTGTGATGTATTTGGCATGTGTGATGAGAGAGAAACTCTGGAGACTGGTTGTCTGAGTTATTATAGTGTATGGAGTTATGATATGTAGCTATTGCCACAAAGCAATCACACCTTGTTGTGCTTTCTGATATGTTGTAGTCATGAGTTATGGTATAAACACCAAACACAGTTCAGTTGAGTCAGGTTCTTCTTGGATCTGTTATTCCCACCCTTACTTTTTTGTCATTTTGTTGGTTGCAGTGATTGACAGGGCAATTTGGAGATGTCTAGCTTTTCATCATCTTTCAGGGTGTCAGTGGCTTGGAATTAAAATCCTTTATATTGGATTGATTTTCTAGAAGTTTGGGTTTTTTTTTTATCACATGACCTTTATACTCTTCCAGTCTGTCAACACTCCTTGCCTGTGTTTTTTTTTTTTTTTTTGCTTATCCATGTCCATATCTACACTAAGATTTACCGGTTGGTTACATGTCACAGGTACATGCCACCTATATTATTATCCTTTTTCATATTTGTTCTTGCAGCCTTTAGTATTCAAAAACACATCAAGGCCCCCATCATCATCTCTATCCCAGTCAACAACCAGCATCATCTCCATCACAGTCATCTCCATTGCATCTTTTGTTCTGCAGCCAGGAAAGGTTACAGTATCCCACTAAGCCTACATTAAATCATCATCATCATGCCAAACACCATTGCCCTCATAGTTGCTTGGTTTGGCATCTTTATCCAGCAGGACTCAGCAGTTTCTGGCAGTGGGCCATCTCTTCGTTCAGTCAGCTGCTGTTCAAACCAGTGAAGGGCATGGGTGTGTTGGTGGGTGGCGCTGCTAATTTCCCTAACCACTCTGTCCAGGTTGCCCTCTGGCCATGAATCATTGTGTCCTCTCCTCAGGCAGCTGGGCTTCAGGCCAGCGACACCTTCCAGTGGTGCAGAGAGCTGTCAGTCATGTCCCTGGCCCGGCCTGTGATGGCTTCTTCAGTGGTGTGATCATGAGGGCAGGCTGAGTGATTGGACAGTGACAATTTGTCAAGATTATTGTTTATTAGCCCAGCAGATGTCCTCGTCTAGGAGGCCCTCTAATTCATAACCACATGGACACACACACAAACTTCACTCACTGGTTTGACTTTTTTTGTGTTTGTATGCTGTGCAAGTCAAGGAAGACCTGGACTAAAGACTAGAGTCATAGATAACCTCCCTTTGTATTCCAAACACCCACATGTTTCCTAATGTACAAACCCAAGATGACTTATTATACATAACTCTGGTTTTCCAGCAGCAATTTTGAAGCTGACATTGTTTCTATTCTTGATTTGCATAAAGGACAAATTAAAAACACATATTTTCTCCACACAAGCTTCAGTACAAAGATTGTTCAAAGAGTAAATGATTGTTAAAATGAGCTGTCAGGGCATAATATAGCCAGTTTAATCATATTCAAAACTTTATACCATCCTCCTGACTTGATCAAGCCATTATTTTACCTTAGATTTGATGAACATAAACGAGCACCTGTCTGACGAAAAAACTGGTTTGCCTACCGGTGCACACTCTCATATCATCTGGCCTTGTCTAGGAAGCAGATCAGTGACTTGAGCTCATCACCTCAGAGCCGGTAGCCTCAGTTCCGTATGGCAGGCAGGGGCACATGATTATTTATCAGAGAGATGGGGGAACACATCCAACATAGCATGGATATTTGATCTGAAACTACACCCACTCGTCTCCCCTCTCATCAGCAGGTGGTTTGGTTCATGAACCGACACACGGTGTTTGAAACATTCTGCGCAGATGTGTGTTGTAGAGGCATGTGAACACAAATGGAGAAGACCCTCATTCAGGATGACCTCACACCTCTGATATTATGTTCTGTCCTTCACAGCTGACAGTTTTCATTGTATTTCATTCAGTAAAACAAAACAAAACACTGCCTTTTGATAAAATAAACCCAAGAAGAATCTTTGGTCACCGCTTATGCTTCAGTGATACCATGGTTTATTTCAATATTTACAATAATACGTCATCCTCACCCTATTCATGTTAATTTTCTGCATGTCTGTGTGTCCATTATGCACATGATTTTATGTTCATTTAGTGTGTGTGTGTGGATGCATTTATGGGCTTTGTCACGTATAGGCAGTGGGATCATTCACTCATAAGGGAGGGTAGCTAAACAGAGGAGCTAATGTTTAAATGCAGTGGCAGATAACAGTATGTGTTGTGTCAGGAAATGGGATGTGTAATTAGACTGAGAGAACACTTTGATTAAATGCTCTCATCTCCTAATCCACTTTGCCCTGATTCGGCAGATTAAGCTCTCTACTGAGTAATTAACTTGTGGAAAGAACACAACATTTGCTCAAAATAAGAAACTTCCACACTATGCTGGGATGGTGTGTGCATATCTTGTAGTTTATGCCAACTGAGCACAGGGCTTCACTGTCTGATTTAATTTTAAAGATTTAAATTAGGCTAACATAATTGCAACACATGTTCATTTATACAGGATAACCTATTGTGTACATTCAAATTCAATTGTTTTTACTGAAGGAATAAGAAACCTCATGGAGCAGAGAATACAGCAGGAAAAAGGGTTTTGGCAATTTTCATTACAGGAATGAATTAATGAATAAATGTATCAAACATTTCTGTCTTTGACAGTATACTCTCAAAGCATACTGGAGAGGAGCATACTTGTACCCCTGTGTTTTTAGGCAAAAAAAAAAAAAATTCCAATAGAAAAGGACAATGACAACGAAATGGAACTCATTTCTATTTCCACTACATCATGCAGGGTAGAGAGTAGAGGTAGCACAGCTACTACTTTCTGGCTGTGAAAGTAGTATACCACCTCTTATTTGTACACTAATATACACTATCATTCTTGTGCCATATTTTCCTTCTTTTACATTTTCTTTTCTCTTGTAACACCTGCAGGGAAATGTGGCTCCAGAAGCAAGGCTCTTTTGCCATCTGCCAAGCTTTTAAGATGGCAACACACATTTCTAAATTTTTTTCTTTTTTAAACTTCTGTGCTTAGCAGCTGTACGATCTGATCTGCATGTGCTGGTGCTAAAACAGTCTGCCTGAACTTCTTCACTCTCCTTTGCTCCCTCACATTCTTCCACTGACACAGTAAATACCTTGCACTTTTAATTAGCTCTGTGGCATTCCTAATTCAATAATAATTAAGGAGCAGGAAGTAGCCCTGAGGAACAACTTATTAAAGCCTTCCCCTAAACGTGTTGATGTCTGTATATTCTCTCCCTAGCCAATTCCCCGCTGTCAGCTGCCTGGCGCACTCTGCATTAACTATGGCTTGTCAACGCTCCCTCCTCTGGACACTGCCTCTCTTTCTGAATCAGTATATCGACCGTGTTAGCTTCCTGTGCTCATAAAGAAAGCAGTGTTAATAATTATTGCCAGCTATTGGAGATTTATGGTATTCTTGTATGTGCTTCTTTGTTTTGATGGGGCGTGTGCTTCCTGATATAGAAGCCTCGTCTTTTTATCCTTTGACACCATTGCATAAAGTACATAATTACAAGGGGACACTATAAACAGGATCACTCATAATGTAGAGAATTATCACCTGAATGTGCAACTCTGTTCAGCTCTGTTTAGTGAGGTTTTTGCTCATTGTTTAGCTGTCCAGTCCAGTCCATAAATTTACTGTTGTTTCACTCTCACTGTTTTCACACCGCTTTTTTTCAGATGTACCAAGCAGGTGTTCATCTAATAAGCCCCAAAAACCATCTGTACACAACCTACGCATCACCAAATGGCAGACACTGTTAACAACCAGCTTGTGAACAGAGTATTTAACTGCTGAAGAACCACATATTTCCCACAGGAGCTGGTGGAGACCAAACGAAGTGATTAGTGGATATGTGGACTATATATTTCCTAGATCCAAATAAAATCTAACATTGCTCTGTTACTGCTGAATGCAATCAAATAACTGTCCAGAATCCTTACCCGTTTGACTCACCCAGTGAGTAAACGTTAACAACAACATATGTTGGGAATTGATTTAACAACCAAAGCAAACTGTGCATCAAATAGAAAACATAAGAAAAATAAACATTAAATGTTAAGGGGCAAATGATAATTCTATAGCTTTTTGTTTCAAGAACAAAAAGCTGAAATCCCTCTATTCTTTCCCTAATTTTTTTTTTTTGTCTAAATCATTGAAAATGACCCTGAACCTTCTTTTTGAAATTTAGAAAATCTGAAATTACCTCACCACACACTGGTGGATTGTTTCACATGAGACCTGAAGACACATCCAAGAAAACTGTCTGGTCTTTGATTCTTTAGACCACAAAGTCCAAAGCAGAAACGGACGCATAAAAAGAGAAATATAGAAAGATGATCAGCTGTAAAATGAAAGGGTAATCAGGGTATTGTCAGTAGACGGAGGAGGTGCAGTCTCTCTCAGAGTTGACTTCAGGTTTTTGCTTGTTGGCTGATACCCAGCGCTGTCTCCTTTCACAGATTATGTACTGGAGATATTTGTTACTGTCTGTTACAAGGCAGTGCACAGGTTTGTTTATGCTCCCACTTTCAGCTCTCATTTAGCCAAATTGGAGTGTGATGTGTTTGTCCTTTCCCCGTCTCTAGCAACTACTGTTGTATCTGTCAGTGTTTGTGAGTTTGAGCTGGGGGATGTGGTAGCTGTGTGAGAGTGAGAGTGACTGTGTCTCTGTCTGTGCGTATGTATCTTGGTTTTATAAATCCTGTCTACCAGCTGCAAAAGTGAAGTATTCCTCCATGTTGAGGTTTGAACCATCTGATCTCAGCAGGAGATGAGTCCAAACATGTCTGAGAGATATTCTTTAATGACTGGAAGATTTTCTTACTCAATGTGAAGAGTCCTCGCCCACCTCATTTTAGGAAGGGGATACGCTTGATCTTTTTACTTCCTGTGACAGCTCTCTGCTGTCATTGAGCTGTTGCATTGACTTCCACAATGGCTCCCCAATAATGCCAGCAGACTGCCATCTATGAGGGACCTCTGTTTTGGTTTAGTCAATCATCCCTTATCTCTCCCCTGTGGTGCCTTGGCCCCCCTTCTTCCCCCAGGAAATAATGGGGTCCACGGTTCAGCGGTGTCTGCAAACACACCATCCATCATGACGCTATGCTGCGCTATATTGTCTGCACTTACTGAGCACGTGATGTGTTAGTGTTATTATGAACCATGCAAACAATTCCAACACACTGGCCTCATTGCAGCATTGTCTCCGAGTCCCCACAAATACTGAGCAACACACACACACATACACTCATGCATAATTTTAATTTCATCACTTTTCTCTCATCTTGTTTTCTCTCCTGATATCTGACTTTCAGTCTTGCTTTTCAGACTGCATTGCAAACAACACCTATTAACAAAATCTTACAAACACCTTACCTACATTCAGACTTTATTACTCTAGTAGAAGTGTTGGTAAATCATTCATTTCAAGTTTCCCAAACAAGAGTTTTCATAACAATGTAGGCAGAATAAGGCAGGTCAGTCAACTGCTAACGAGGAAATGACATTTAATTTGCTGTGATTGCCGTTTAAACAAGACTATTTGCATTTGATTTACCTTAGTTTTTTTCCAAAAAATACAATCCCATCAACTAAATGTTTTACTACTTTAAGACTGATTTAATGACAGAGTGATACACGACAAGACCACAGTATAAATCTAGACAGTTTTACAAGTTCTTCCACTCCAAATCATTATACATTTACACAACAGGTACATCATGTGCTAATTGCCTTTGAAGAGCAGGGAATGGAATCAGAGTGGGGGGGGCAGTGAGATACATTTTTACGTCACAAACAACCGTGTTTGAAATTAACTCCAGCGGACCCTAATTTCTAGTGGACATTTCTAAAAGAGGAATTTCTATGAAAAGGAGATGTTCAGAATTTATAGCACTTTTCGTATCTTCCTGAATGTGGTTGGACTATCGTTCTTCAACAAATACAAGGTAAAAATGGTTTTTGATTCTCTGTCACTGTAATAGAGCAGCATAAATCAGAAATGCTTCAGTGTTTAAATTGCAGTTAAATCATATCTGCTCTTTTAAACATTGTGACTTGATGTACACAGTTGCACTAAATTTGAACTGTTTCTGCTTATGCGTCGCAGTAAAACCCAGAGTCCTAGTAGATTATGTTTGAGGAATACTTTTATCTTTTAAAGCAACACACTGAATTCTCAGACTTCTCAGACCAAGGTGCACTTTTCTCTATGGGCATTTAAACATCGAGTGATACAATAAATGTATAAACAGTAGACTACTTCATCCATTTTTATTCTTCGAATGGACCAATAGTATTGATGTTAGTGATTCTCCTGAAAAAATTTGGCCACCTGCTGTCCTTTAAGCCCCGAGAGTTGATGTGGCATCGGTGGACAAATAAACACTTAAGTAATGTGATGAATTATAGGTAAGACTTCAAAGGTCAGGGAACACCCAACCATGACTGTCCATCTTTACCTACAATTGACTGATACAGTCAGTTTACTTTTAACAGCAGACACTGTTCACTGCTCATAGGGCCATCTTTAAAACATCACCTTAAGGAGGTGTGAGGAGACAATATATCAGTATTCAGAGTGGTCTTCGGTTTCAGCCGCACAACCTAATATCTTACGTAAGGCTCGTTTAGTATTTCCTCAGCGAGGCTATCTTAGACACTTCGCAGTGTAGTGATCCTTTCCATCGCCTTTAAAAAGATAAACTGCTTCTGTCGTGTGGCCTATTCTATTCAAGTTTTCCTGTGTTGGGTCCAGACAGAGAGTGAGACTACAGGAAGACAGAAACAAAGATGGGGAATCGTGCTGAAGAGCTTCAGGCTGCGTGTGTGATATTTCTCTGGGTTGTAAAAGTTAATTGAAAGTGTCTGTGGGAATGTGGCGCGACACCAGGTTGAGCAGCGCTGCCAAGGCGCACAGCTCTGTGCTGACAGACATCACTGTAATGGTGGCAGTGGTTAGATTACCTGACCAACTGAAGCCTAGTTCTCACACACTCATACAAATAGATCTTACTCTCTTTTTTGCTCTAAATCAAGCTTAGAGTCTAATTAAATGTGTTTATGTTTGGACGCAATATGCCAAACATAAACACCGGGCAAAAGATGTGCGTATGAGCAAGAGAGGAATATCACAATGTTATGATGGCGCTCCAGCTATCCTTTTTCTCCCCATTTACCCCAAATTATTAGCATCTTAGAGTTCAGTTTGTTTACATTTTTGTGTGTGTTTATTTGTGTGTAAAGCCTCTATCTCTGATGCCTCGGGTTTAAACCCAGTTTAATCCCAACAGTACCAGCAAGTCAAATGATCAAAGTATAAACAGGGTAACCCCTCTACCTGAACGGAACTCCACATTGTGTCTGTTTGTGTTTACGTAGAAATATACATTTCCACATTCATATTCATATTTTGCCCTCATACTTAATTATTTTGTCTGTTTTTTGTGTACTAATGTGTACATGTCCATCTGTGTGTGCGTGCGTGTGTGCGTCTTAGCACGCATTACTTCATTCTCCAGTACTGAGAGGTGCATTGCTGGGTGGCAGATCAGCTTCTTGCAGCTGCTTATCTGGCCCAGGTGGGTCACGGCTGATACCTGCCTGAGCCACACAGAGCAGCTAACCTGGAAATTGATGTTTCACATCAGCGACCACCTCTCTCTGCTCCATTGCAGAGAAGCTGTCGGAGTGAGGAAGGGTGTGTGTGTGTGTGTGTGTTTGTGTGAGTGTGTATGTTGCTTGTGTGTGTTTATTTTTCTTGTTTCTCAGTGCCCCTTTGAAGATGTACACACATGCAGCAGATAGTACCCTGACTACCCTCACTGTAAATGCTTCGCCTGTGTTTATTACATAGGTCTTGATGCCTCAGAAAGTGTTTTAAAGCAAACAAAATTTACATTTCCTATTGTTCTAATTCGTAAATTTAAGGTTTTTGGGGGAAGGGAGGTAAATTGAAATGTCATGAAAAAATTCCTAATGGTCATTAAAAATCAGAAGGCTAAAGGTCTCAAAGATCAGATGATTTCAAACCTAAAAAAAGACTCCTTTAGTGGAGTGTGCATAATGTTCTGCATATTATTCAGAAAATGAATTTCTGCTGAGAGAAAGAGCCTGTGTTTAGAGCTCTTTAATAACCATATTTTGCACAGCCTCATTGTTGGCAGCCATTACCACTTCACTTGCATCCCATTTTGTCATTCATGGAAGACTGGTGGCCAGAATAGATCGATATGTTCTTTTCCTTATTAACAAAAAGTTACTACGGAAAAGAAGATCAAGTTTCCAGATCAGCTTTTTTACTAACTATCTACGTTATTGTTCTTATGACACACTGGATCAGTTTAAATTAGATGCCTACAGTGTAACATCAACTTTGGTCACCTGAGGCTGCTGCGTATTCTATGAAGAAAGGTTATCTTGCCCTTGTCTTGAAAGCTGACATTTGTTCTCATAAAGGCCAGCATGCTGGTGCCAGATAGGATTAATTGACAAGTGGGGTGACTGCACTCTGTGTCCCCATTTACAGGCCAGTCTCTGGCTCAAACCCGCCCGCTTTTGTTTTTTGGTGTCTCGATCGCTTTTGTTTTCCACCCTACCCCGTAGAGAATGATCTCACTCATTTACTCCCTCTCACCTTTGTCACGCTCATTATGCTCTCAGCGTGTTGCCACACTGTGAGGTGATGCAACTAGAGTCTTTTCAGCACAGATACATATATTGCCAATTTGGTGTTTGCTCTTAGAGCCTTTTGATACTTAAGTATGTGACAAATCTTCTAAATCTGTGCATGTTAGCTGTAGGCACAGTGATGGCTGATGTGTGCAGTCTTGTGTGTTTTTGTGTGTGGTTTTACACACTAGCAAGTTGGTGAGCTGGAGAGAGTATAATTGAACTCCTCTCTCTTATCTCACAGCCGAGAAGGTGTTTGACATTTAACAGGCCTCCTTAGAAGCGCGGATCATTTTTTTAAGCAGCAAGGCAGGCTTGTCTGTCGTCTGTATGTCTCTCTCTCTCTATTCTTGGTCTTTGTCTTTGTCTCTTTCCCTCTCCTATTTGTTCCTCTGTGCAGTAGTGTGTCTCCAGTGAGAAGTCCCAGCTGAAAACAAATCCTGAGCTTTTCTGTTTTCAGCCATTGTGCATACAAGATGCTGTGCTTCTTCTAGCTGTTCATTTCCCCCTTGACTTTTTTGCTTGTATTTACTTAGGCTGTTCATTTTTAACTCAAACATGTCATGGTTCTTTGGCGACGGTAATGACAATGCAGTGCATCTGCCTCAAGGAGGCAAGGAGTTGGTTTTTGGTGAGAGGAGACAGAGTTCGTGCAGGACATTGCGAGAGAGGGCGAGGGAGGGAAAGATGAGTCCAAAACTGATCAACCAGAGCAGCTGTCACTGCCCAACTCTCCTCTATTCACCTCCTGTGTTTTTTTTGTTTTTTTTTTGTCTCCCCTCGTCGCTCTGTCCCTCTCTCCAGATTAACCAAGGAGGTCAATTGCCAATTTGCCAGTGCCAATGTCTTTGTCAGGAAACAATATTAATTTTGGCTAATTAAGACCTGAAGCTAATGAGTGCTACAGATAATGAGTTCATTTATAATCCATAAAACAAGTGTGGCGTGTTACAGAATGAAAAAAAGCAGTAATGGCAGCAGCCGGTCATCAGATTTAGGCAGCAGCGTAGCAAACAATCTGGACACCACATTTTGACACACACTCCTCACTTTAACTCACTTACCCTCTCTCGTGCGCTCTCTCTCTTTCTCACACACACATGCACACACACTTTAGACTCTGGCATGTCTGCATTGCAGTCCTCTGCTGGTCAGCTTTAGCACATTTTCAGCCAAGCTTTTCGGACAGTTACCCTCCTACCCCACTACTTTGGGTATCTCTGTATGTCCTCTCTTTTTCTCTCCCCATAGAGATGGGAATTGATAAAAATTGATACCAGAGTCACTATTGATTGTGCTTATTAGTCTGATTCATGATTGATTTTTTTAAGGATTCATAATCAGTTTTCTGTGTTTTCAGCATCACCACAACTATTTTACTATGTCTAAGCAACCAGTAGCAACAGTCTGTCATCATCTGAAATGGTGTAGGTTTTTTTTGTCAAAGAAAAGGATCTAAGTGTGTGTGGTGCTAATGTTTTAACAAATATGATATTTAACTTGGTGACAGATGCGCTGCTCAGTTGGAAACTTTGACACTTTGTATGTAAAATGTTAAATACATGGCATTCCTGGATTTTTTTTAAAAAGTGGTTCAGCACTCTCGTATTACTCTTATTACATTTACAGACATTTTGATTAGTGCAGTATAAGAATTTACCTGTTGTTGCAGGTGGTGTGGTGTAGCACTGATGCTCTTTAGAAGGCGACAGTGTAACTTAGGATATTTTCTATAGATACAATATGCAGATGTCCTTCAGTAGACACTAACTAGGTGGCTGCACACAGACAATCCTCTAGTCTCCATTCGGTCATTGCTATGCACAGAACTCAGGCGTGTGTGTAATTAAACATTTGTATGTTGTAAAATACAGAAATAAGACGTTCCAATGCAACATACAAAGTTGATTTTGTATCTACTAGGTGGGTCAGGAACAAGCCACTCAAGTAAAGCATATGCACTGAAAAAGCTGCACTGTCATCATCTTACTTCATGAAATGAAGCCAATGTTTCCTCCCCGTTGCCATGACTCCTTCCTATTGCTACTTTCCAGCAGCATAGGTGCATATGTTTGATGTCATTGTTTTGTAATGTGTAACAGTCGGAAAAACAATGTCAGAATCAATAAAGGGGATTGACAAGCTCAGAACCACACAATTCAGACTGTCTGTCTCTCTCTTTCTCTCTCTCACCCTGCAGTTATTAGTCAGTCTTACGGTAAACAGTGGTTCAGTTCTATAGACAGGAGAGAAGTGGTCAGCATACAAAATAAAAGGAAGGTGAGTGGATAGAGCGCTGGAAGACAGACTAAGGGAAACAAGATGGAAAAGAAAAGAATGAGAGAGGGAGGGACAAAGATGGACAGAAGAAGAGGCAGAGGAAAGCACTTGGGAGTTGGAAGGAAATATGGATGTGAAGGTAGCAGTGATGCACACATGGAGAGATGGGAATAGATACTGGCATTGGGGAGATAACAGTGAAAGGGGCTTCACAGCAGATGGACATAAGAGAGCAAGAGAGAGATGAGGAAGATCGAAATGCACTAGTGACTCTGCCCAGACAGCTGGCCTTGGCCTGGCCAGTCATTCAGCTACACTGAACTGAGCTGGACCTGACCAGGATCAGACATGAGATTCTGGCCTCTGGAGCGCAGTACACTTTTACAACTGTTACACCATATGGAGAGAAAACACTATCACACATATATTCCAGTAGAGATCACATGCCACAACAACATTCTGAAAAAGCAACATTAATTATGTAGGAATGACTTGGTGCTAGTCTAAGCCAAGTGTCAGTGGCCAGTGGGTCCTGCTGTTGGGCTACTGAACTTCAAATTACTTTATTTGAAAACCCGCTGCTGCAACAACAGGGTTCATCCTGTAGCTTCAAAATGTTGGATGCTGTTTTTCCTTTTTTTTTATTCCCACCAGCCTATAAAAGAGTTATTCCTGAAGAGAAGTGATATAGTCCATAGTGGCATTTAACAGTAATAATATATAGGACATCCTGCTCTTACATTTGCCACCAGGTCTCTTTTAGGGCAACAGAACTAAGCTACATGCAGTGTTTGTTAAGCACAACCCACCTAACCACTATTACCAGAAAATTACCAGAAAAACCAACCATATCTTATTTCAGCAAGAAAAAGAAGTTACACAAGTTTCCATCAAATAGTTAAAAACTATGAATAATCATTCAATACCTGAAGTTTAAAATTATGTAAACTCCTCAAGAAATATGCTGAACTACACATTATGTTAATTCTGTTCCCCACTTCCTACTAGACAGTTAGCTGCACCTGTGCTTTTTATCCAGCCACAACTTTGTTTAGATGTCCACCATGAGACTCAAACTCTTTATTTCAATTGAATCACCTATTGTATTTTTAATGCACTTCCACACCCGCAGTATTCAATATCCAATTGAGAAGTGCTGGCTGCTTTCTGTAGATAGCTGAGCTGTGGTTTTAGTGGTTTTGAATGTAACTATAATTTCTGCACATAGTCCTCTCTTGCATTCATATTTCATATTTTTTTCTAATAGAAAATCTGCATTTTCCTTTACTCTAATTCTGACACAATATTATAGGTATATTACACTGGAGAAGTGATGGGATGGTCCACTATAGTCCATGGCTAATAAACTCAGTCTTTCTGCCCTCTGGTATTTAATGTAGGTGACAGATATTCTTTGATTGGAAGCTGTGCTGTTATCACTGAAATAAAACTCTACTGTAACTGTATATACACAACCACTTTTGTGCGGTTTTCAGTGTTTGGGCAGTGTAGATACCATTTCATGAAATTTCAAAGCACATCTTTTGAAGGCCTTGTGAGGTTTTGAATTTATTTTGATAAAACCCCAACAGTAGCTGACAAGAAGTTGGCATGACACCTTTGAAGTAACATTAAGACCTGATATACTTCCTTGCTTCAAAGGAGTTGTGGTGAAAAAGTAAACGAATGCTAGACAATAAGCAGTACCAATAGTGTGAAAGGAACAACAAGAATAGCAAACAGTAAAATAGAAGATAAATCTGAAGGTATAAATTGCTCCTGTGCCTTGAGGATACACTAGTGCCCTTTTCACTCTTTATGATCTCCTCATTCAAAACAGGGAAACCACTCCCGATTCTCTGAGCTGTCACACATTTGTTATAGCTATATTTGTCAGGAAAAGGAGCTCTTATTTTCTGAAGAAATGTTCCATACTCCTCTGGCAGTGACAGCTCAAGCTGCAGGTTCACTCCGAGTTGCAACAGCCTTTTTCTTGACCCCACCGACTGCCATTCCCCAACATCCCTATCCACATCCACAAGGCTGACAGAAACAACATCAGCCTTATATTTCAGTAACACAGAGGCCAAATGATAAGCATGTAAACGGGAGAGAAAAGGGAAGAGGCCAAAAGGTTTTTGTTTTATTATGAGTGTGTTTTTGAGCGTGCATTTTTTTTTAAGCATGTGTATGTGTGTTTTTGAGCCTGTGCGCGCGTGCACGCCTTCACAATGAAGGTGGCATGTTCCATTACCCGACCATGATTTAGCTCACTCTCAGGTAATAGTCAGCCCTAGTGAGGTCAGCAGAAGGGCCAGTGTCAGAGAGAGAGAGAGAGAGAAAGAGAGCAGTGCAGGGAGGGTGAAAGAGAGGCAAGTAACACAATAACAACAGGATTAAAACTGAGGTGAGCAACATAACTGGATGAAAAGAGCAAAGCATAAATACAGAAAAAAAGGGAAAGAGTTGGGCAGGCGTTACATAGCAACAGCACGGATGGACATTTTGACGTGTTGGCAGAAGTAGCGCAGTTTGGGGCGGTTGTGTGCGTATTTGGGTGCGTTTGCTTTTGTGACAACAACAGGCAAGACTGGCTCGGCCGTCACTCCAGAAGCCTCAGTAGCACACCGCCACCTGTCCAGTCGTATCAGTGCTGCCCGTGTCCCTCTGCCTGGCCTCCACAAGCAGGACAGAGCGTGACAGGAGGATGACAAAAATGAAAGAGAGAGAGATGGAACAGCAACACTGACTGTGTGATGGGATGAAATAGAAAAGAGCTTTCCTGTGCGATCGGAGGGTAAACGGAGCTGCGTGTGAATGTGCAGTGACAGGTCTGCCTCTTCTCACCAACGCGTGGGATGACTGTCCACTAATGTCCTTCACTGTCCGTTTGACTTTCACTATGTGATTAGGTAGTCACAGTCTTGTCACCCGGTGTTTTCGTCATTGCATCATTTGGATGTATTAGAAAGCCAATCCTGGGCTGGACATCAAATCATACGCCTCGTCCTCCGTGGTTTACTTTACACTGAGCTGAATCGCTCTCATCAGATTCAGGACAAATGAATGATTCATATCTGGACAGCACAGTCAACTTCAAATATACTCTGATGCCCAAATATGCTGATGCTGTAAATTGTGCATTTCAAAACCCACTTTTCCTGCTATCCTGCTATATTTCCTAACACTCTCACTCCATATGACTTGTTTTACTTAAACTTTAAAATATACAGTATAAGGTATTCATCATTCATCAAGTAGTTTCTGATGACAAACATCATTGTACAGTTTCTTAGAAATCTCTTGGCACCTCCTCTCCACATGCTTAGAACAAAACAAAATAGTCTGCAGTCTTGACTTTGTTCTTTTTCTCCACAAGGTTAAAGCACGGTGAGTTTTTTTTTTTTTTTTGAGTTTAAGCTACACACACTCAAACCGTTTGTTTTCAACATTTTACTCTTCCTGTTTTGTGTTTTAAGTCACACCATGAACTATAGTCTGGTTTCTGAAGAAATTTGACACAAAGACGGCATCAACAAAATCTCACTGAACATCTGTCTGCAGATGGTGTTTATTTTCTCTTCAACACTTTTAACTTTAACTTCAACTTATTTTTAGCCATCAAACCAGATGACCTTCAGAAAATATAAGTTGTTTTGCCGACATGAATCGGTGTTGTTCACAACTTGTAAATGTGTGCATGTATGTCTGTATATACAGAAGTGTAGTCAGTTTATTTAAAAGCAAAGTACACACATGCAGACACACAGGCTGTGTGGTCTGAGAGGTGTGTATTTCTCTCAGGAATGGCTAAAGAAAAGACAGAGGGTGTTCTCCTCATCCGTGACAGATTTAGTCATAAATCTGTTGGATTAATACACAGCCTCTCAAGGACCCTTGTGGTGTGTGTTGTTGAAACACAGGAGTCACTTAAAGCCAGACTCCAGGCACTATTTGTCTTCAGCTCTCTTCCCCATCACAGTTATTGATGTCACAAACACACATGTGCAGGCACATACACACACACATACACACAGGCAAGAAGGCCAGTGAAAAATAGAGAAAGGGTAAATGAGAGGAAAATGAGATAGAATATGGTAAATGTCTTGTTTCAAAGAAGCTATTAAAATTTAAGGATTTCTGTGTGATAAATGAGCTTTTCCTAACGGACAAATATAACCTCCTTTGAAGAATTTCAGCTGTAATTTGCTCCCATTATTTATTAAGTAAATTGTACTTGTAGCCATCTGTAGCAATTGCGCCAAGTGAGAATATGCAGCACTTACCAAATCGTGACACAAAGGCTTACAAACTTTTTCTTTTTCTCCATTTTTTTTTTTTTTTATTGCTAGCTGTCTTACTGACCTCCCAGGGGGAAAGCTTTACTGTCACTCTCCATGACTGCTTTCTTGCTACAAAAAAAATAAACTATCTGCATGCATCCTCTTTCCAGCTATTAAAGATGCCCCCTAAACACATACACCCCTCTCTGTATGGAAATAAAGGTGCAACTACTCAGTTTCTGGCCACCACTCTATTGTCATTCCAGATAGATCTGTTGGCTTTATTTCCACGTCCAACTGGCTTCCCAGAAGCAACCTGATTCTCTAGACATTAACGCAGCCCACAGCACCGTAGGCAGAAAAAGCAGTGATGAGATTATTTCAACTCATTTCCATCTTATTTCTAAAGGAAGAGAATAAAGTTTA
The DNA here is from genome assembly GCA_016801845.1 of Polydactylus sextarius. Lineage (NCBI taxonomy): Eukaryota > Metazoa > Chordata > Actinopteri > Polynemidae > Polydactylus > Polydactylus sextarius. Next base: position 5,080,575 of record CM028911.1, on the reverse strand, counting down.
ATTTATTGTGTGTTTGACTGGAAATGAAGGTGCAAGTTAATGCATGTGCCCCCAAGAGACCTCTTAGGATGAGGAAAAGTGACTGAAATCACTCATGGAATCTGACTCTATGATACCCTCAGAGTGCTTCATATAAGCCACAATGACTAAAAAAACAGGATTCTACATTGGTGACTGCAGAGGATTTAGGCTTAGAGCTGCAGTCAGCCTGATCATTACAACTATTCAGTTATATTTAGAGTTCCACTCTTCAGCCATTAACACAAGAGTAAAGTTCACTCCCATCGTGTATCTTAATAGTTTAATTTGAATCCGGTGCTCATATTTTGGTGTTTTCACTGTAATGAGCACAGTTAACAGCAATGTTCCTGTTTCTCATTTTAACAAAAGTAAAGTGGCATTTCTGCATGAGTGTGCACCGTTGTCCACCAGTTTATGACTGTATCGATCTTTCAGTGCAGGAATTCTAACAGATGCCATCACACTCACTTTCTGTAACAGTGGCGTACAAGAAACAGACCCATTTTGTGATAATGGCACAGTCAATTAGCAGGATGTGTTTCTGCGTGCTTGCTCTTTAGCGCGGGGCCTGTTATCCCAAACCTAATGGATATGACACTGAAGTATACAGTATTGTAGCTTATTGTCACAGTGTCACAATCACAACTCATCTGTGTCACAGATGTGAAGGCGTTCCATTACTGCTTTTCACCACAGAGTGCTGTTCAGTTTCTCTTCACGTAGAAATCCATAAAGTGACAAATGCTGTGTTGTAAAGTAGAGAACAAAATACGGAGACTACTGGATGAGCTCACACTGCCAGTTAGCGCAGGACATTATTTGCCTGTGTGAATTTTTGATGGGAATGATTGATGTGAGACAACGTGCCTTCATCTTGCTGCTGCTGATGTGTTTGAAGGTTCTGTTTGTCAGTGGATAGACAGTGAGGTAACTTGAGTGACACTACACTGACTCATCAGCCTACTGATTGCATGACTTCAACCCTGACGGTAGAGCCCCGCCTCAAGACAAGTCATCAACTATTTATACAGAGCAGGTAAAGATCTCTCTTGTCCTGTCCTCAGTCTGTTTTTGTCTTGAGCTGGCACCTTCTCTTTTCTCTGTTGCTGCTTTGGTAGACAGCATATTGAACATTGTCCATTTACCCATTAAGCCTCTGTGTACCATAAAATTCAAAGCTATAATTCACTACATACCTGAAATTGCAGACCTGACAATGCCTGTCTCACTGAATCAGCGCTCAGATGAACGAGAGGTCTAGAGATGTCACCAACATAATGAACAGGGCTTTGGCCCACCCCTGCTTTTCTTTCTGAAGCCTGAGGCCCCAGGGCTGGGCCGAGCCTTGTCGTCTAACGCGCACGGCTCTTATTGATCGAGTGGCGATTGATGTCCTCCAGTAGCTGATTTAGCACCCCCAGTGGTCTCTTTGCCTTTTTTTTATAAAAGATTGGGCCAAGCACGGGGCACATGTGGATGCTGCTGTGTATAGTTCAGGTCTCCTTCTCATTGTTCTTCTCCTCACTTTCAGCCTTCTACATCTTCAGGCTTTTACATTTCGGATTTTTTACAGCAGCAAATTTTTCCATCAGTGAAGCAATGATACTTCACCTTGATACAAAAGTCTCACTGTAACTTTGAGAAGGGCTTATGATTATTGAGTGTATTTGTTACTTTTGTCAACAAACCACACTTTCCTTTTTAAAATTTCCTTTTCTTCCACAGTGCTTCCTTTACATGCTTGCATGTTTGACAAGTTTATTTGCGTATTCTTTCAAATGTATTTAATTCGTCTTTAAGTATCTGGTGTTTTGTGAAACCAGCACATGAGTCTGGGCTTGTAAACAGCTAAATACAACTGTCCTTTTTGGCACAATGCCAGTCCTGCAGGCTTTATGTCACTTTCATATTAACCTGCAGGATACACATCTTCAAATCTTCCAGACCAGGAATTAGGCATGTGGTCTGGTTTGGTCCACAGATGTTACATACTTGATGTGGTCTGTTGCAGTTTTCCCTGTTTTTGGTTGTTTTGGTTTGACCTTACTGCCTGAACGCAGAAGGGAATTCAGGGATTCGGGATTTTAACTTTTCAGAGAGAATGAGAGGTTCAGGGGACAATAGGAGAGAGAAAGTTGCGTAAGAGAGAGAGATGATTCCTCCAGCCCATCGCTCTTGTCAAGAGAGCAGTGTTGCACAGTAGAGGAGAAAGAGGAGGGGCAATGTTAATGTGCACTGTATCATTCATAACAGTAACACTGGCATCACTTGCTGCTAAATAGCATCATTTGTCAGTGGAAAGGGCTAGGTGCCATAGAGTTACAGATAAGCTTGAGAAGGATACCTCCATCACACACACACACACACACACACACACACACACACACACACACGACGACAAACCTTATGAGAAATGTTTGTGATAATAGCAGTGTTTTAACTGAACTTTGACCATCAACATTTTATGTATTTATATTTCAATCTAAATCTTCCTCAAGCCTTTAATCCAAACTCTAACCCTAAAACTAAAATTAATCAAACTTAATCCCAACTAATTGTTAGTTTACATTGCACCTTAAGCTCAAAGTAATTGATTAGATTAATTAGTCTTTATCATTTATGTAAATACTGAAACAAGTGGCGTAACACAAACCTCCATCCAAATCCATATGTATTCACAGATGTGAAAGTTTGAAGTTTGAAGACGTCGCACTGAACTAGCCACGGTTTCACCATGGCTTTCAAATTTGGTCATGTTCATGAGGCGTCTGCATATTGTTACTTTTTTTTTTTTTTTTTTTAACATTTCACCAAGTTCACGCACAGATGCTACATGTTTTTTGCACAGTAATGCCAAAGTTGTTTCAGACTTAGACTTTTCCATCTTCGGGACATAAGTAAATTCTCTTGACCTTAATTTCTTTGCCTAATTACATCATTTTGTTCTGTTAATGTATGAAAGTCAGGGAAAACTTAAAAAAAAAGAAAATCCTATGAATAACATAAAACCTGAACTGATTAAGTCTGAGATAATGAAAAATAATAGGAAATTATTTGATATGGTGCAATACCAACTCTTTAGTTGTATCCAGCTGAACTCTGATTCAGTGGAGGTGTAGATATTCTACTGTCCAGGCGACTCTTAATCGGAGCAGAGGATCTAACCCACATACTTAATGAGTTGGTCTTGCTTCACCTCCGTTTCCTGAGAAGGTGTTAATCTTCTACAACACTGTAGCTCTCCTACATAGTCTTAGTCTCGAGTGACCATTTGTTATACTTCACTGGAACGTGTGTCTGCTCACATGGAGTAGACAATTCCTCCACAGTCGAAAGAGCCGGAAGGAGGGAAAAAAAAAAAAGTTATTATTGATGACTATGAGGTAAAATGCTTAATTTGCACCGTCTTCAACCAAATTATAACTCATATTGAAAGCAGCTGAATTTGCATAAATCTCATTAGACGCAATGAGAGGGGTTCATAAATCGTTATATTAATTAGTCATTTTTGCCACCCTTTCATAGGAAAATGGGGTGTATTAATAAAATGAGAGGGGTGTGTGATTGTGAAGCCTAATTGGTCGTTGTGTTAAGCAGTTTGGTGACAGGCTTGATTTAGTTTGGCTTCACCTCTATTGTCTGGCCAAGTTCCTGCAGGGAGGGAGAGTGTGTGTAGGTGTGTGTGTGTGTGTGTGTGTGTGTGTGTGTGTGTCTGTGTCTGTGTAATTTGTCGTATCACAGAATTTGCCCGGTATGACAGGGGCAAACACACAGTCAGACAGCAGATTCAACTTCACATTCGCGCCTTTTGAAATAGTGTCACCATGAATTCGTCACGATCCCATGACTTGTGTGATTGAGCACTGGGAGAAATTGCCGTAACTTGACCAAACCTAGAACCTTTTCACACTGAATCATTGTGCAGCTCTGGATTTTCAGATGGGAAAGGACTGTGATTGTAATATAGTTATAATGAAAATCAATGAAATGAGAGAAAATGAGGGTATAAGGGGGGGTTTGTATTAGGATAAGTATAGTGCTTTTAGTAATATGACAGCCTTTGAGCTCCAGGATTGTTCAACACCATGGACAGTGACCATACCGGCAGTCTTTACTTTCTTTTTTAAAATGATATGATTGAACGTGGCAACAAGACTTTGCTTTGCAACAAAGGGTCCCTGGGACAAAACTTTCTCAGTCTATGCCAATATATATGTTCATATATGTATCTTTATTTGAGCCATGTGAATGTTGTGAGTAATGTTTGTCTTCTGTGAATTGAAAAGAGAACATAATACATCCATTGTGTGATCAGAGCATACCCTCCCATCGACCTGTTACAATGCCCTGCTCAAACCCTTAACCTGGTCAGTAATGGGCCTTGTCTGTGTGAGTCACTGGGTCTTGATGTGCTCTTCTCTGCCGTTCCTAACCTCAGCCGTACCCTTTTCGACACATCTGTCCAACATGGTGGATTGGCCCTCCTGATGGCACTTCACCTCTGCCTTTGATTAGCCAGCCTGTCTCAGCTCTAGTGTCTGTGATAAATGAAGCTAGTTAACCACTGCAGCTCCAGTTACAGACCTTTTAGTTCCTCTAGGCTTACACATACTAGTGTTTATATGTGCTGAACATTAGTGTGTACTGTGATGCTTTTATCCTCTGATCCTGGTGGGTGTTACATTGTCATCCTTTCAGTGTACATTGCTGTAGTTATTATCTCTCTCTTTTTGTCTATGTTTCTCTGAATCTAGAATACACAGTTTATGACAAATATCTCACAATAAAGAAGTTAAAGCCTCTGACCAAATCTTCATTTACTGTTAACATTTGTATTGTATAAGTAATCTCCACACATGTAAATATCCCCAGTAAATCTGGGTATCTAAATACTATAATGTCATACAAGTAATCTAAGAATCTAGGAACAAAATTACAGTGATTGTTTTAGTTCTGTCAGTGTGTTGCTCTGAAAAATGGCTGATTACAAGGTCACATAACCAATTATGTTGTTTAGGCACCGTGGCCTTTAACCCTGCGGCACCTCTGACTTGTGATTGTGTTTGGCAGGTTCATCGGTGACCCAGCTGAAAGCAGACGATCCAGAGGGGGGACCCCTTATATTTGGGGTTTCGGGAGAAGAAGCCATGAGATATTTTTCAGTGAATCAAGACACCGGTGTTGTTTGGCTTCGACAGCAGCTCGACCGTGAAGTAAGAACACCAAGACAACACACACTCTCAAAGTGTGGCACACACTTACATATTACCAAAGCAAATGTACTATACACAAGAAAAGGAAACAAGGACAATTTTGAAAATAGGACAGAATGTAAATTATCAAATGATGAAAGAACAGTGAAAAATACATTATACCTCAGTGGTGAGAGTCAAAGTAGAGAGGGCTGTGAGATCACAGTGAGATTTCTTTCTGTCTTGTTCTGCTTCTCTGTTCTGCTTTTACACTAAATGTTCACACAAAGTTCTTGTGTCTCTGTCTCCACCAGACCAAGTCAGAGATGCAGGTCGAATTCTCCGTGAGTGACGATCAAGAGGTAAGAGACAGATTTACAATGTGATCACACTTTTGACACCTCCCATCACACGTTGACACCTGGATATAGCCAGACCACATGTCACACAGACCTTCTCTCTCAATCCATCTCTCTTTCAGTCTCTCACTTTCAGTCTCACCCTTATTCCTCTTTTTCTCACATGTAATCATTCTGACACCTGCCTCACTCCACACAGTTTAGTTGCTGAAACATACTGACGTTCAACCTACTCTCCCCTGCGGGTAATCTGTCACACACGTGTGCTGTTTTCTTTCACTCCGAATCGCGACTTGATGTGGGCAATACACATTTTAAGTGATTACAGTTTCCTGTCAAGTAAGGAGTGGATGTGACTGCGGAACAGTTTTACCAAGGTGATTTCTCCCTTAGGTCGTCAAAGACACAGTGAACATCCAGATTGGAGATGTAAACGATAACGCACCAACGTTCCATGGGCAGCCTTACACCGTCCATATCCCAGAGGTAAAGATGACATACAGTTACTTAACTTATTTCAGCAAAGCTTGTGATTTACCTTTAATAAATGTGCATGAATTCTTTCTGCTTGAAATTTAAATTGTTTATATATGGGACAATTGATGTAATTTGCTGTTGTATACATTAAAAAAACTAACGTCATGACATTTTGCCCAAAGGGCTTAGGGAAACAAAATTTTGCCTCTGAAATTTAAGAAAAGGTAAGAAAACATGTGAAATCTACCTGAATATTATGGTTGTTGAGGTTGTTGTAAACAGAGGTAATAACATGTTGGCTTCATGAGGCGATGGTCAACCTTTCATAGTGCTTTTCAATCTCTGCTGTGCTGTAAATAGCTGTGTTTTGCTGTACCTGTGATCTCCTTGCGATTTAAGGAATTGTCTTCGAGCTCATGGCTGGAGTGTGCACAGCCTCCTTTATAGCAAAAGACTCACTGCAGTGGAGACCTCAATCTCTTTTCTTTTAGTTACTCTCACTTCTCTGTCCTCTCCCTGAATCTGCTACCTCCCTCCTCAGCTCTCACTTCTTTCCATCGTTCTCTCTCCTCTTTGCCCTCTCCCTCATCTAATCCTTGATATGAAGTAATTGCCAGAGTGGAGAGGAGGACTTCAAACAGGAGCTGAAATCCACACACATTCACATATTTTGTTGTGTTTGTATTGAGCACATACCCCTTTCTGAGACTTCACCAAATCTTCAAAGCCACTGGCTTTTTCTCTCCTCAATCCATAAAGTCAGGCAAATAAATAGGAGAAAGAAGGACTATTTGGACGAGGCTGTCTAGACCACCCACCGGGGTAGGTTCTCTCAGGCCAGTGTGACCATTGCTCAGTCGTGTGGGACTCACTCATAGTCCACATACTGTACAGATTTCCTAAGCTCTACAAACAATAGGCTTCAGTTTAGCCTCCGGAAAGCTATTAAACAGGGCTGTGACCCTCAGTCGCTCACATTACCTGTTTTTCTGCTTTTTATCTCGAAGCACTTTGAGTCTACGCCTAGTGTATAAAATGTGCTATATAAATAAACTTGACATGACTTGACATATTGTTAGTTCCCTTGCATCACTCAGTGAATTACTGCTTATGTCAGTCCTGCCCTATAGTGCTTACAAAATTTAAGCTTTTTTATTTGAGGCAATGGAATGTGGTAATAGATCAGATTCTTTCAAACGCCAGGTACGGCTACATTTTTTTACACTGGAAAAAGCTGAAGCCTGTAACAATGACACATGGCATAGTGATAATAAAATATTCAGATCTGCTGTATGTGAGTACAGAATGACACCAATGCAGATTGTATGTGTTTTATCACAAATCTCAAAGAACTGATTTGTTTGTGTGCCTCACTTGATAAATGAGATGCTGCAAATCCATTCATATTTTCATGACTGTGCAACAACAATGCAGCACACAGCCCAGTCTGTACAAAAAGGCTCTTAATTAAAGCCTTTTCACCTCTTCCACTTTTAGCCTGTTGAAGATTTTGGGACTTTGTTCATTCTGAATTCTCATTGTAGTCTCATTCTACTGTTTCTCCTTCCTGCACCCTTTTCTCTACCTTATCTTGTTTCGCCACAACTTTTGTTACATGCATTTTTATGGCCTCATTACCTCCGTGACACCAACTGACCTCTAGCAAGTAAAACAAACATGCTGTGACATCACTCCATCATGCTGTCACTCATGTGACATGCCACAGTAACTGGGCATCAGAGTTCCAGCAACACTACTTAGATATTGCCGCTAACCTTTAGTGCACAGAAAAAAAAAATAAGATGGGAGGGGTGTGAAGGAATGGCAGAGTGGGAAAAGTATAAGAGGAAAGATGATGCACAAATGTTCAAATGAGCAAACTTAAAGTGACAGAACATAAAGCATATTGATAGAAGCCAAAAGGAACCAACACAATGAGTTTAAGGGTCGTTGAAACAGAAGATTAGTTGGGAAAGGAGTTCCATTGAAGTGGGTCTGACGCAGCTCAGCAGTGAGCAGATGAGGCAAAGTGGTAAGATGAGCAGTGCAGTAGGGAGAGCAGGGGGAGAGTGTGTAAATGTCGTTTTAATTTGTTGAGCCATAAAGAGGGTGAAGGGGAGCAGGTGGGCTGCTAGCATTCTCTCTGTCAGTGCTAATGAGCTGGTCAGATTTACAGCATCCACACTCTCAAGCAGACAGCGCCAGAGACTGGATACAAAGAGCAACAACTATCACTTGAAATAATAATTTGATAGAAGAGCAGATGGGCCACCACCCAAATCCATTATTGGATGAGATGATGGAGCGAGTGCAAAAAATACTGAGAAGTGTTTTTCACATTCTCTATGCATGACAGGTAGTCCTCTATACACAAGCCCTCTAGTGACAAACTCAAAAGTGCCATGTGGGCATCTGTGGAGCTCAGAGCTGCTATGTAAGCAAACTGAGGGAACATCCACAGTTGAAGAACAGTCCCTCCTCAAAAACTGAGCCCAACCATAGACTTTAACTCTCCCTAACTGGGAGTCAGTCTCTGTCAGTGCCACTGTTCTAATGTCAAATGTCAGCAACAGAGGCGCTGCCAGGAGGATGTCAGAAGGATATCACAATGTGCCCCTATGTAACACACTTAAGAACATGAATATGCCCTTGTGCATCAGTCAGGGGCCCTTGGAACCCCTCGCCCCTGCAAATTTATGTTACTACTTTGGTCGCATCTCTCCATGTATTTTACTTCAGAATTTAAATTCCATCCTTTTCATTCTTTTGCCAATACCTACTTTCATCCGTGGCTTCAGTTGATATGCTGCACAGTTGAATTCTGTCTACGATAACGCAGAAATGATGCACATAAGATTCTATAGCAGACTTCAGACCAGCACTGTATTGCAGCACATAGATGGATTAAATGTATTGGTAAACAGGCAGGCCGGCAGGAGGCTCTAACTGATAGATATCCAAACTTTATCTGTTTACTGTCTCTCAGGTATGTCAGGCAGGTGAGTAAATCCCTCCTCAGCCCCTATTTTCTGTCAGCCATATCTCAATGTCCCTCTCTAACCTATAGTAAGCTCTGATGAACTACGGCTGATTTTATAGCCCTTCAGGTGAAAGAGAAGCATCTAAAGAAAGAAAAGCCCCTTAGTCTGGCCTGATACAATAAAGTATTTTATTTGTTTTCACAAACAGAGAATGTTTTCTTAACACAGGCATGATGACTGGAATCCAGAGGTTATTTATTAATATTGAAGTAATCACACGTAATTGATAAACTGATTTGATAAAATCATAAAAAATGTATGGCATTAAGTCTTGTCAGTCTTATATTTATGTAATTGATTGGCGACTTCTTTCAGTTGGATAACTGTATGTTTGGGTTGCACATCCACGCCTCATAGACACAATGATAACAGGTTTGTAGAGGAACTTTTTGGCTGCTAGTTCCTCCAAACAATTTTGAGTTGATTAGCATGACAGCATTTCACGCATCATGCACACACACACACACACACACACACACACACACACACACACACACACATAAATGCACTCATTTTACAGATAATATTGGCAGAGGGTGTTTGAGAGCTTCTATTATGCCTGTGAATGAGCTGTTAGTGCTTTATGTGGGCTCCCCAGCAGCAAAACAGAGGCACCTGCTATTTGATGTGCCCTCTGTCGCTGTCAGGTAGAACATAGATGAAACTGTTATAGTCCTTTCTTCTATGGCTTTGTTAACTTCTGAAAGCTACAATCTTTTCTCATCTCCTGACATGTGTTTTAGGACAGTGCAGAATCCATAAGTAATTAGTTTTGTTGCAAACCTGATTTTTCAACTCTGAAGCAGAACCAACAGTATGTATGTGAATCTATTCCTATTATATAAATTTTTAATTTCATGAGAATACATTTATTTTGAAATATAGACATAAAATATTTGTGACACAATCCAACAAAGGTACAGTCTCTTTACAAAACATACAAAACAGTACACCCTCTGTCCCCTATAAGTTGGATTTTTCCCATAATGCTTTCACAGTATCTCCTGTAGTGTAATTGAATCTGGTGGTTCCTAAGCTGAGTGGTGGCTGGTTGACAGGTGCAGCCCTCAAAGAGAATTCTGCCTGACACTAAGACCCTGAGCCCCATAGTGAAGGATGGAGGGATTTAGGGAGAAAAAGAGAAAAGATGGATTAAGTAAGAAGGTTAAATAGGAAGATGTCAATAGGTTACTCACCCCACACTTCATTTATAACTTCCTTGGGACACAAAAGGTTGTGGTTTCTAAAAAAAAAAAAAAAAAAAAAACAGAATATTGTTGAATTATCATTATTGAAGAGTTTTCTCAATTTCATCTGCTTCATATCCTTTATAATTAAAAAGAAATTCAAGAATACGGTTAACAAGTATTTAACTGATGAAACACTCAACTGTTGATAGTTCTGTTGAACACAGTTTTTTCTTTTTTGTAGATTTATTCCCATATGATTATATCTGACAGTACTGATTAAAGCATAGCACATGGTCATCCTCTACAAACTAATTTAACTACCGCACCAACTCTTCTGTTTTTTTTTTTTGTTTTGTTTTTTATAGAATATAAATTGACTACATATGGCCGAGTATATACAGGACCAGAATGTTTTACCAGCTGTTTGTTCACATATTTTAAGCAGAAAATGTTTCTAATTTCAGTTTTTACATTTCAGTGATGGTTTTGTTTTACGTGTGTATGGGGGGAGGGCAGGTGCAATTTTCCATCTGTGGATATTCATTATAGCAAAGCCTTTTTTTGTTTCTGTTTTTGGATGGTACTGACCACACTTTCTCCTTCTTAAAGGAGAGAGTGTGGTCATTCATTTCCATTAATTTTTATTGGTTTGCAGACTTCAGGAAGACTTTATGGGCAAATGACTGCTTAAGTTAGTTGTCGGAGTCAATGCTGTGTCTGTAGAACAATTTCCGCACGCATCCTTTCCAGTCCAGGGGTTAATGCAACAAATGCTGCCTGGGCATCACATACGCTGTCACTCATGATTGTAAATCACATCCTCTTCCTCTCTTTATGTTTCTGTCATTTACTTTATCCCACTGAGCATGAAGAGCACCTTGATTTGCGTGCTGTGTAGAGATGGGTGCAGATTTGTCTGTCAAAAAAAGGGGAGGGCTTGTGTTTGTGAGTGACCATCGAAAAGTGTATTTCTGAAAGACAGAGAAAGTGAGGGGAGAGGAGAGAGAGAGAAGTAAAGGAAGTAAGGGAGGGTGGGAGCACACAAAGAAAGACTGAGAGAGGGGCAAGATTGAAGGGGGAGAGAGAACGGCTTACACTCCCCAAAGCCATTAAAGTTTGATTCACCCACTCCACAGTCTTTGAATAAATCAACCTGTCATTCCCTCTCTCCCTTTCTTTCAAGTGTGTGAGTCCCACCCCTCCATCCCTACCCCCACCCCCACCCTACCTTTGGCACTCTCCTTCCCTCTAACACTCACTTGGCAGAATTGTGAATTCTGACAAGGTTTTGCTAACATGGAAGAGAGTTGTGCATCTTGTCAGTCCTTCCTTATTCTGCAGCTGCTTGTGTTTGTGTTTATGTTTACTCTGTGTGTCTGTGGGAGAGACGCACCAATAACTCTAAGGGCTTTTTTTTACAGTGTGCATGATGTCATGTTTATGGGGGAAATATTCCATTAAAAGACGGAAGAAATGAAGATGTGGAAAAAAATTGTTCAGCTACAAGGTTTGCCCTCAACCTCACCAGGGTTCCTTGTGACATTATGCAAAGTCGCTGGTTCTTTTGCTCTGTCTTCTTCTGTTTTTCAATGTGCACCTCCCTCCTTGCTCGTCTGTTTTCTCCCTCACAGCTCCTCTAGCCGTGGCTAGGTTTTCCTTAATATAGCTTTATAGACTTTTCAGTTTGCTCAAATCTGTTTTGGCTGTCATTCCCACAGCTGAGATAGTAGAGAGAGAGGCAGTAAAGGAAAACTATACATAATGGAAAAGTATAGAAGAATGCAATACTGTAACAACCTACAGTTCTCTCTACTTGTTGGTATTTTTCTACAGTATAGCAATATGGTATATAGAGCCAAACATATATAAAGTCTTGCTTTAGATATGATTATGTCAGCTCTTCTGGGTGGAAAGCACAACCGAATTGATCTTGTCTGGTAATTAAAAGTTGTGCTTATTGTTAAAATGTGACTTTTTTGTCACTTGTTTAACTTCTCAATTTACACCTCAGATCCCAGATTTTACAGAGATGTGTAACAGCAGGCATACATGACAACCACAACAAACAACTCTCAGACTAATTACGGAGACAAACAGATGTTTAAGCTTGAAGTTCCAGCCCATCTTTGTCAGTTCCCTGCTTCATTTTCAGGTTGTCACTCTAGTCAGTCTGATGTTGTCAAGCAGTATATTTTTTTGGTATTTCCTTATATAGAACAAGCCAGCTCACTTATTTAACCAGCTTAGCAGAATATGGACAGTGACAGTGGTCATTTGATCACCACCAGTGGCACCGCCAGGAATTTTGGGTGTCATGAAAAGATATTACATCAGATTCCACAGTTCTGATAATGGTCACGTTAATTCTGAAAATATAACACTGTGCAGACATACATGCAACATTAATTTTATATATATATAGTTTCAATATACATTAACTTCTATAGTTAAAATTGATTAACATTATCTATAGAATGATATAATGAACAAAAGACTAAAATCAAAAGCAGATTTTTTTATACATAGCAGCTAGAACAAGCAGCTGTTCGAGCAGCTGTTTTGATTTAATATAATGATTATTATGTCAAAAAATAATTACACTGTTTTCATAATGTTTCTTAGTGAAAGGGGTTTATTTTTTTTTCAATAATAATAATAATAAAAAAAAAACTTCTGTAGACCTCCTGTAATTATACCAACTGATTGCTTTCAGCAGAATGCTGTTCAGAAGGACTGGTTTGTTGCTAGAGCTGTGGGTATGAAGACAGGGCTGCTGAGCATGAAGCTGTATCTGTTGGACCTGGCACCAAACAGGGGCAGGGGCAGCTGATCTAGTATAAATAGCAGCTAAATGTTTGCTCTCATTGATTAAATGCCAGGTTAAAGAGGAGCAAAAACAGCTTCTGTGAAGATATGTAGTTACTAATGGGAAGCAGAGCAAAAGTAGCCCATGTCTCTATAGACTACACTACAGGTTACAGACTTTATTTGCTGCAGTTTATTTGTACACATATAAGTGATTGTTATTGCAAGGTTTTCAGACCATTTCTTTGCCTTCACTGAAGATGCAGTGTACAAAATAATATTGTCTTTATATTTTCTTGTTGTTTTTTTTTTTACTAATTGATGGTTTATAATTTTAGATGCATGTTTTTGGTAATTTTTCTTTCCTACAGCAAAATCACTGTAGCGTTAAAATAGCGTTTAAATTTGGATACATTTCAGGATTCACTCTAATGCTTAAGAAACACAGGAAACCCAGGCCAAGTAATGACAGTTAATGCTCTAAAACAACAAATGAGCAAGCTGAGGAAATAGGAATTTGTTTTTTCTTGGATTTGGAAATTGAGGTCTACCAAAGTTAAGCAGACATCAAGGTTTAAGTAAAGCTATTTCTTGGTATTATTTGTGATAAATGATGAAAATCATTTAAATCCATTATCAGTAAGTAAGTTGGATAGTTTCTAACTTTTTTCACTTAGCAAGTCGGTGGAAGGAAGGATGAGTTAAGTGGGGATATTCTTTGCAGAGATGAGATTTGTTGGTGTGTTTTATTCTTCAATATCATTGGTCATTTGTCAGAAAGAGAGTCAATATTTTTGTCTCCATTCTTTTCCTTAAGTAAGCAAGATCTGTTTTCCCTGAAGCCTGGCACTAATGATGATAACCAGCACCCGTTACTATGGTCTCCCTCATCTAAGTGAAACCCCTTGCGACCCCAGGGAGTTTCCTCTACACCTTCTTCTTGCCTCCCTTCCACACTGTCCCCAACATAAGTGCTTTGATGTATAATTGGGTTGTGCATTTGACCAGTCCTTCCGTTCTTTCTTCCACTCTTTCCTCTTTGCCCCACAGGACCCAGCTTATAGAAAAGGTAGGTTAAAAGGGGAGGGAAGAAAAAAGCAGCAAGAAGGAGCAGGGAAGAAAATTTAGACATTCCCTATAAGAGATTTTGTTGGAGAAAGCTTATTGAATTGCATTACAGATCCTTTTTAAGAAGTGTTGAGGCAGCTAAGAACTACTACTAATACAAACCTTAGGCAGAATTTGAGGAGTCACAACAAATGAATCAATACAATTCTATTACAAAATGTTGTTGCATGAGCCAAGGGGATGGAGACAGTTGAAAACATAGACAACCCCTGACTCTCCTCTTGTTGAACGCTACATAACTTGTCATGTCTCATCAATAAGATGTGATTTAATTTGACAATGTCACATTCTACTAATTGAGATAAAGAGAGAGATGAAAGGGAATAAAATGGTGGAAATAATAGATTGAGATAATTTCTGTGTTGTTGAAAATACCATTTACCATAATGATCACTTCATGCAGGATATAATTTTACATACTGTCATTCCATATTTGCTTTGCACTGATCTGCCACCTGTATATTGTATCCAAACCCTTGTAAACCTCAGGTATATTTTGTCCTGATAAACTGTGCAAAGTGCAAATGTTTTTGTCTTGTTCATGTCAGTCTTCTTCCTACAGAAGTACTTGCTTATCTGTCTGCCTACTCTTCTCCGCTGCAGAGCTACATGAAGTGATTGCAAACTGACCCCACTAGTACTGCAGTTTCCCCAAACAGGCTCTGTGTGCTCACACCCGTTTGTAACGCTGTGTGTGATTTTTGCATTAGGTTGAATTAGGTTCATTAGGTTTGCATTTTCGATTAGTTCAGTTCTGTTTTACTAAGAATTGAAATTAAAGTCTGGCTTCAGGAAGGATGATTGAGATCAAAAGGATGTGTCCACATTGTTGTGCTCTGTGAGAATATGAGAATACAATGTACCCTCTCTCTTATTCTTAGTATCTAGAACTACAGTAATTATTACAACATTACCCTAATGTGTAGACCATATAGTAGCCCTAACGATTTAATTATATAATATAAATTCCACTCTCAGGTCAATTCTCAATTCACTCATACCATGTACAGGCGTGTTGCTTTATGATGTAAACATTTTTATACATTTCTAAATATTCTTAAATTAGTAAAGCAGCACAGTATCTACTATGGTTTTTCTATTGATTAGAGTTAATATTATCATATTAGGTGAATTAATTTGTTCTTAATTTCTGACAGGATGATCTGTCTTCAACTTGGCTTCTCCTTATTTTCTTTCCCACACTTACTTTTACTGAAAGGTACATGTTAATACATACCTCAGGTGCTCTATAAGAGTTTTCCCATCAAACACCCCACTCACATTAAATTCCTGGTAAGCAGATGGAATCATCCCCATACTGGTCCCTACTGAAAGTCGTAGATGGGAGTAATGAGTTAAAGCCCACACACACTTACACTCACTGTACTACTGGCTTTCTTCAAGAGCTGGAATAATACATGCGAAATTAAAGGTACCTTGGGTCATAGTGCAGGAGAAAGGCAGTCTGGATATGTGTAGTCAGATGTGTCTGCAACTGCTTGAAGTGTGTGAATTATGCATTGGATTGGAAGCATGTATATTCCTTCTGTGTGTGCGTGCGTGCGTGCAGCATGTGCGCGTGTGCGTGTGCATCCCTGTACATGCGCACACACATACACATTTGAAACACTTGAGACCTTAAGACTCAAGGAAGTAGAGCCCCATCTGCCCTCATGGTACAGCATGCCTGAGGCTGCAGATAGAAAGAGATATTGCTATAGAGTGCAATGTACCTATCGGACCAGACTGCAGAACAGAGAGATTCAAGGGTACAGAGTTCATAATGAAGTGGAAACACATAAAAGACTGGAAAACAAGTGCACCAAGAGATACAAAAGGAGACGAAAGAAAAGCAGTAAAAGAAAGAGAGCAAGGTATCTTTGGAAAGCAGCAGACTGTTTTGAATCCCGTGTGATGTTTTGAGATGAGATGGCATCAACTTTAGCACAGTTTGTTTAAGAATGTGCTGTGTAATGCTCTGCAGCTTCCCTCGGTCGACAACACTTGGAGCTGTTACATAAGTCATTGCAGTTAGTTGTAGTTGGTACAGTAAAAACATGTCATCTTTATTTACATATTGTTTTAAAACTCAAATTTCCCCCATTATAAAAATTAGAAAGAATTGGGCCCAACTAGGATACAGATGTAAGGGATATGATCTGCTGACGCTATGAAAAGCTGACTAATTGAAATAAAAGGTGACTTTTAACAGCTGTAGTGGATTCAGTTTATTTAATACTGTTCAGATCTTACAGACTTGGTTCTATCACAGCAAAGAGGGCAACTTATGAAAAGCTCAGAAGGCTTTCTTGTTTTTTTGTTTTTGTTGTTTGTTCTGTTTTTACGCTATATTGTGCCACTGATATATTTTTGTGAAGGCTCAATCAGTCAATCAATCTGCTCAGCTGATTTTGCCACATCTCAATTTTCTATCTGTGTAGTTACTAGACAGCAGTTGAAACAGTCAGCTTGCATATTAATTATGCATGTAGCTTTGGCTTTGTGATATAGAATCACTTTTTGTTTTCCCACGAGCTGAATAAAGCAAACATGTTTAGTTGAAGATTGATGATTTCTTCTGTGTTTAGTAACGACACTCCTTAGTGCGAAGAAAAGTAGATGCCTCCACTAACAGATTCTGCAGGAAACCATGCTACTGCAGAGTAGAGGAATGATATATAAAAACTATTCTCCTACCTGTCCTACTCATTGTGTCCATTGTGCTAAGTGTGATATGAGCCTATCATAATGTAAGCCTCAAACCCCCCACCCCCCTTCCTAAAATGGTCATCCCTGTTTCCAACAAAAAATCCACCACCTCCCTGATATTTATTTTATTTTATTTTTTTTTATTTTTTTTTATTTTTGGACTACTGAAGACACCAAAAAGTCACTTTTGATAGGTTGGTCTTAATTACAGAAGGTGGTAAGAAAATAGGACATCAATGCATGATGCATCTGACAAATCTTTCACATTTTGAGTTAGTTTTATCATAGATTAGATACAGTACTTTGTCTGAGGTGACTTGTTTCAAGTGAAATGTCAACCTCTCACAGGTTAATTAAAATATAATCTGCCCTTCATCCAAGTCTTGGGACCAAACACAGACTGATCTTTTAAAAATCAACTCTCTCTTCTTACGTTCATTTTCTTACGCATTTCTCAGACTCATGACTCTGTAAGTCTAAATCTCTTCTCGCTACTTTCTCCATTTCTCCCCTGCATGGTAGTTCTGGGCGATTTCCCAAAGAATGATTCCTTCACTCCCAGTGGATTCAGGCCACTTGTACTGGTGAGTGAGTGCAAACATAATCCAGCTGCTACAAAAGCCTCTCCACCATTTCGTAAATTTACAGCTCACTATTGGGTTATGGAGAATTGTAATGTTGTTCCAGATGTGTACCTTTACAACTGAATGCCCTCAGTGTGAATAGTAAACGATTATGAACATAGAGCCCTAAGAGCATGTGGGACTTGGCTATTTTAACAATCTACACCACCAGTTTACATGACACTAATGAAGATGCACAGGTCAGTGTTTGCTACAGGTTGAGATCTCTGCCTCTTGCTCTGTCTTTCAAATGCACAAATACCAACTGCCCACATACACACAAACTCAAAAACGTGCATCACTTCAACTGGTCCCTGATTCCCTCATGTCTTTAAAAGAAAGTGTGGACTGATTAAAGTCAGAGTTTTATGGGTAACTGTGAAAAATATGACAAAATAAATAAAGCCAGAGTGTCTAGCTCCCCTAGGCAACGGCCGATTATGTGATCATCAGCTCCAATCTAATTTGCATTTTTTTCTGTTTAAAAAAAAAAAAGACCTCTTAAAAAGATAAGACATAGCGAAGACAGGGGAAAAAATATGTATGAGAAAAACATTCTACAGGGCAAAGAGCAATCAGCCTTTGTTGCTGTTTACCTTCCACTACCCTCTCTCAGATAGTTAATTGTCTTTGGTTTGTGTAAATGTGAGGGTCCTCCAAAGCCACAAAGTTCATACATACCTACATTTACATTTAGTCATTTGGGAAGCACTTTTACGCCAACTAAGGAAGTAAGCAAGTGCTGACTTATTTGATGAGGTACAGTGTAAGGTGAAGATGGAGTGAGACTGTTTGGCCACAAAGTCTTCTGAGAGGTTTAGTTGAACTCATCTATGAGGATATGTCCACAAGATAAGCTGAGATCTGCACTGAGACTGTAGGATTGTCCGGTGGGAATCACAAAGTTGAGTGTCACCTGTGTAGCACTAGAGAAACCATGTGATATGTGTGCTCATAATTGGACCCAAGGAAGAAGTGTATATAACAAACAGAAGGGGCCAAATCTTGAGGGATGCCAGTGAGGAGGCTGGGACCAGAGCAATGGTGTGTGCAGTTTTTATTTTTTTATTACCACATAAGTTTGAAGTTATTGTTGCATAAGTTGTGGTCATGCGATGGCCAAAATGAGGCCATCACAGAGAGCACTGGTCACTGTGCTTCACATTTTGGTTTGTGTAGTAAAGAAGAGTTTACTTTATAACAGTGAACAGCACCTGAAGTTCAAACCTAGCTACCTTTTACATAAAGGTTGAAAATAATTTTCACATCCACTTACCATTCTTAGGTGAAAGGGAGAACTTTCCATAACAATTAGAAAGAGGGTACAGGACTTGCTGATGTGGCCTGTCCTTGTACCTTACCCCTGGGATCGACCCATCTGCCCCTCTCTGTCTCTCTCTGACTGTGTGGATCCCTGTGGCATGCTGGACCTGATTACCTTTGCATTTAAATAAACAGCCTTGGCTCTTTTGAGGCAGTCAGCCATGAGGTCTGACAGGGAGGATTAGGTGTTAGACATCTGGGTTAGGTATTTGGGGGAACAAAAGTGATCAGAAGATGGAGACATTGTTTGTTTCTTTTCTCTACTAACAAAACATCGTCTCCACATAAACACACAGATGCACTTCTTTGCATTTCCTCTTGAGGATACTATTACTTCAACTGTTACTTTAATCCTTATGGCAAACGCGTGATTCCTCAGATATTATTGGTTTTAGATGTGTGTGTGAAACACATCACATAATGAATGCATGTATGACGCACACACAAACACACATTCGTAGCCTGTCCTTTCCTTTCAAACGCATCTCCTCTATCTGTTGGTGTGTGATCATTTTTGTTCGGCTGAGTGCTTCTCCGGAAAATCGCCCATCACTCAGCCTGACCACAGAGTGGACAGAGAGGAAAGCAGTGCAAAAGTAAGATGGAATGAAAGAGGGTGTAATACAAGACATTTTTGCCATCAATTTCTGAACAGTACACAAAGACTTTCTACAAATTATGTGTTGTATTATGTCTTCATGACCAGTTTAACAGAAGTTCACTGGGTACAGGAGGTCAAATGAATTTCTAGGAAAAGGCTAACTACTGTTAGAAAAGGGAAGAATATAATGATTGGCAGCCATGTTAGAGGCATGCATTCAAACAATATTGTCAATTCAGTCAGAAGAGCAATTGATTTTCTGACATGACCAATCCAATAAAAGGCTACACATTTCAGGATAAAACACAGACATACATCAGATTGGAAACACAGATGGTTACAACCTACTCTTTTTTATTGTCATTTTTAGAGGAATTTCTGTTGGAGTTTCTAAATAGAGGGTGTAAGTCTTTCACATCTTTTAAGTTCAGCTCATCTCACACTTCCACCGTTTTGTCGCCATCAGCAAAGAAATCCACGGGAGTTGGAAAGAAGAAAAATTGCAGTTTTGAGAACTCTGGCTTTTTTGTAAGCGATGTTCCCACTGCAGCACCACAGAATTTGCTTTTACCATGGCTGTCTGGGACAGAGATACAGAACTGCAATAATAACCGAGAGTTTCAAAGTAACAGTGAATCTGTTTCAACTAATAAAATAAAAAAGTACCATGTCACCAAATTATATTTATTTTTGCCAACCCTCCCCCACCCAAAAAAAAAACTACATGGTTTGAAGGAGATGCAGTGATTGGACTGATCAAAAAATTGTCCTCGCTTCACTCTCACTGAGTACTCAATTCATCTCAAATTGTACCTATTTTGAGGTTTAGGTTAGGCTTGATAATGTTGGTAGCAAATGTGTGCTTAGACAAGCAGGGGTTGAAAAATACAATATTTCTCATCTTACCTGACAGTTAGAATTTGACATTTGCTGGGCTTTTTCTAATACTGTCCGACCTGAGTTTCATTAATTGACCTCTGGTAACAGCACGATGTTTACTGGCGGTTTAACAAAAACTTTATTTTGCAAGTTTAATTTCCATCTTTACTGAACAACTTGCACTTAGACATTACTCAGACAACTAATCATTGCAAATTCAGCAAGTTGTACACAAAGCATACCCACCACCCCTCAGTTTCAGAGTAAAGCTCCCTAAATGCCAGTCTCTCTCCCGAGAATACATCATTCCTGCAATTGGAGATAAACTATACTGATAAGGACACCCATCAACAGATTACATGGTGTCACTCAGGTCAGCGTCTTAGATCAAACTGAGGTCTATGTACCACTCAACAATCAGGTTTTCAATGATTGCATCAGCTACCCTAGGCTCCACCACTGGAGCTGCTAAAAATGAAGGATTCTATCAGGTGTGTTTCAGGCCAACTATTGTCCATTATGATACCATAGGTACATACAAGAGGACTGAAGCTCTGTGCAACTCTTTTACAATGAGTGGAATTGTAATGACAGACACATTGCTTTATGAGTTGGGCTGTCTCATTGATTTGTGGATGCTGTTGCCATGACATATGAGTTGAAGTTTTCCTACTTCCCTTGGGTCTGAGGGCTTCTATCAGTAGCCCATTCAATGAGGTTCCTTTGTACAAAGTGAATGTGTGTACATGCATGAGAGTGTGTGATGTACACAAAGTTCTAGAAATAGAGTTTTTGTGGATCTAATTCCTTTGAGTGTGTTTTCTGGATCCTCTATAATCTGTTGGCCACCTTGGGCAAGAACAACTGAACAGCTCAACAATTTGACACAACCTCTGCCAATCTCTGGTTTGTTCTAATGCCCTTGTCCTCATATGGTACACACAAAACAACATTTCCTACACGGTACTATAGGCATGTTTATTTGGAATATTCAAACAGTTTCAAAGTAAGCTGAATCACACTCTGACTTTTCAGCAGAGTATAAATCATTCTTGTATAATTTTTCCCATTTACTGTTGGAGCCTCGCAGATGAAGGACTCTTAGTCTTGTTTCAATACGAGTGAATTATTGATAAGCTAATTTCAAATGTGAAATATGGCTCTGTGTGTCACCTCTATGATTAATTTAAGCGTTCTCATGATTCACCTGCTTCAGCATCTCTGCCAAAGCTACTCACTGTGAAAACATCACCTGTTAATATACTAGAGTTTGTGTAATATATCCATCAATAGTATTTCATATGTCTGAATATGTACTGTATTTTGATAGATTCCGAAAATATGCGATCAACACATCATTTCAAAGAATCAGTGAAATCAGATCCTTTGCTTTAAACCTTAAAATAAGTGGCACCTCTGCTGTGCTCATGATTACATCATTGTTTAAGCCACATCAGAGTGGCGAGGCATATAGTAGGGGCACTTGATTAGACCATTAAGGTTGATTATGGTTGATTAGACCATTATTTGAGGGGCTGTGGTCAGGACTCTGAGCAAAAATTAAAGTGACACATTATAGCACATGATCGGTTAAAGGTTTAACGTTTGAGAGCTTTGTATTCTCCATTTTCTCATACATATTACATGTTGTTTCTGAAGGACTTGGAGCTAAATGACACAGTCAGGTGGTGAATCAGAATGTGGAATTTTACCTGAAGAAAAAGGGCTATATTAACTGTGCTTTTAAAATGGCAATAGCCATAGACATGTTATAATTTAGATTTCATTTTGGAACAAGTGATTTATGTCCACATCTGATAGTCCTGCACCAGTTGTCACTGACAGTATTATTTAGTGCACCAAAAGCACAGATTGCTTTGAAAGAACCTGCCTAAACATATTAAGTCAGTCATCAGTGTGGACTTTCACATTCATTCGTTTCACAGTCTGTTATTAACTGTTTATTAACAATTTGTTTTACTGATTTACAATGTGCAAAAAGTAGTAGTTAGCCACTCTATACCCAGAAACCTTTTGTCTTGAAAACATTTTAGTTAACATCTGTCTTCTCCCTTACTTTTCACATAATTATTTTACTTCACTTTTTCCTCATTTGCAATGCATAACCTGGTATAGGCCAGAACAAAACCAGTGACTATGTGACAAGTCTCCACATGTGGGAGGCAGTGATGGAGGGACGGAGGTACTGAGAAGAAGGAAGTGAAAGGGTGAGCGGAGTTGATACAATTGTATGCCTGCTGTGTTGGAAGCGGAGAACAGACTGCCGGGGAGGAACTGAGAACCTTGCAAGCAGTGTAGGTGTAATCACGGCTCTATTGTAGTGAACAGCTGGGCCTCTGGAGCTGTGAACAGCTGGGAGCCAAAGCCCCGGCACTGCCCCTGCAAATCACCATGTCTTTAACATTCCTGCCAAAATAAGTGCAGTGCATTGTGCTCAAGTATGTGTTCTTATATGGGCCTTTACCAGGTAGGACAAAAAAGTCAACTTGACTTCGAATAGCAGAAATAGTTTAAACAACGACTTGTCACTACTTTTTTCTAAGTGAATCAACAGTGTGTATGTACCTGTGTAATGTGCATACTGGCCTAAGGGTTGAAAATTTAGTTAGTGTATCAGTTGATCAATCAGCTAGTTGGTCACTCAGTTATGACACTTCGGATTCAAATTTTTCAACAGGCAGTGACTTAAATTCGTCATTTAAACCACTATCCAGTCTTTGCAGATTGTCCAGGCTTTTGTCTGTTTTCATGTTCATCTGAGAATTTAATAATGAAAAGATCTGTGAGGATTCAGGTCAGGTTGACATTCAGAAACTATGCAAATTTCCATCATTGAAGAAGTGTGCATTTTTTATTACCAGTGGAAATGTATGTAAACAAATACATAGATACATACCAACCAAAGGTTGTTCCACATACGAAAGATTTTATTTATTGGTCGGATTTGAAGCAGCAGAGGCACGCTGTCATAGATCTAGAGTATTAAGGGCTGTTTTTGTGATTTTGGGCAATGAAGTAACTGAGTTTGATTTTCAAAAATGGGAATGACTGCATGTTGCAGATATATGCACTTAGTGTATGAATACAAGAGTACTAACTAGCTGAAATGGGAAAGTGTTTATCTTCTGTGCTCGTAAAATAATATAAGCGTCATGGCATGAACTCCATAGTTGCTGGAGACCAATCTACTTTTCCTTAGAGAGAAGAGAAAATGCAGGCATTATTTTTGTACTGTGTTTTTAAAGTAACAGTGGCATCCTACCACTGTAAGATGTTTGTAATTACCTCCCAGACCCTTGATCTTTCACATTCAGGTTGACAGTGACTGAAATGCAAAGAATTTTGTCCTTATGTCTTGCTGTCTTCTCACTAGGCTCTCAGAGTGGCGCTATGTTTACTTGTACATTGTAGTGAGTTTTGTTTGGGTGATTTGCATAATGTTTTGAACAAATCATACACTAATTTGGGGCTTTTAGCTTGTGCACCTGAAGAGGATAATTTGGCCTCACACTGCAGTCTGAGTGAATTTGGCTTTAGTTATTCCATCACCAGAGCAACATAAATGAATTAAACTAAGTCGTTGTTGGACAGAGCATCATCACACACTCTGACAACTACTCTCTCAAGGACTCCCTAGGGGAGAGAGTTGATGCTTTACCACTGGAATCCATTACACTTAGAGCTCCAGTCCTCAGTGGACTCAAGCCCTTGTCGTGCGTCAAGGTCCCAGAGAGAAGCACGTAGTCCTGAGGTCTTGCCAGCATTGACTCTCCAAGGTGCCAGAAGTCTCCTTGTCATGTTCAACCTGAAATTTGGCCCACCGGAGACAGACACTCCATTGCTCCCTTCATCCCAGGCAAAAAGGCAGCTGTGTAAGCCCCACCACATTATACAGTACAGGCACACTTAAAAGCGAACAGGGAGTCCCCTCTGTATTAGAGATGTGTCACGGCTGTTAGTGGCAGGCTTTCACGTTCATGTTCTCATAACTCTGCTCTCGTCGTCCTCTGCTTCTCTCACAGTCTTCCTTTGAGTCTTTGTTTTTCTCAGTTTCCTTGCAACTGGTCCTGGCATTTTTTCTGATTTTTTTGATGTTCTTGTTTATTCTTTTTTACCTACAGAAAGGAGGACATCCATATTTTACTATTACTTCCACACAATTAAACTACATACATTATTATTATTATTATTATTATTATTATCAAAAACAGTTGTCCTGTTTTCATTTCTGTATTGATATCTATTCCTCTGATGGTTGTCTACAGAAGAGCTCATATGTTGTGCTGGCATGGGTTCTCAGCCACTTGCCTGTCTGATGCCCTTGATGTCCATTTACTAAGTTTAGCTGAAGACAGAAAACCAGCTCTAAAATCATATTTTTAAATGTTCTCTTTTTCACTGTGCACTCAGGAACATCTATTAATTTAGTATTTTCTTACACTCTTTAGTAGACGTGTGCCTCAACACAATTCTGTCTTGGACATCTGCTGACATTTCCTCACAGATCTGTGAACCGGTATTTTCCAGTATCAGACCAAGGTTATTTCTTCAACTGCTCTGCTCTGGTATCTTTATGACCTGACCTGACCCTCAGTGGTGCACTGCAATCTCAAAGAATGTGTGCGTTTTGCATGCTCTACCACCCATCTGCCCAACAGCCCAAATATTGTTTTGAACACTTTATATAATATGGACACATATAAACTTCCCAAAAATGATCCACCTCACTTATTACTGTTTTTCTGGTTTTGTTTTATTGTCACACTTTTGGATGCAAATCAACAAACCTATCGAATGCTGACATATTGAAAAACATTTATGAAAGGTCATGAAAGATCTTAGGTCAGTGAGAACTCCTCTCTCCCTCTTCCACACTCTCCCTCCCAATCACTGGGTTGCCAGAGCAACGTTTAATCAATGGATAATCCTAATATATTTGTGGATCATACCAAGATAATGTTAATGTCACAATGTGATGATGAAACAGTCATTGTCTGTGTAAAAGCCAGACTAAATTAGACATTTAAAGACAATTCTTTAAAAAAGAAAACTGTGATTTTAAGTTTACCTTCTCTGTACATATGATACTACAGTAGTAATGAACAGCAGATTAGGATCACTCTATGAAAAATAAAGCAGTGCAGTATCACATGGAAAACATTGTATTTGTGATTTCTTCATGATGTCCAAACAGAAATCAGAAGTGAATTTATCTCAAAAGAGACAGATTTGAGCTGTTGTGTTCTAATTCTGATATCTTGGACTATGATAAGTTTCCTTAGAGAAAAGCTCTGAGGATCTCCATTATTCAAGTCAAGTCTATTGAACTCAAATTTGTCCTTTAAACATTATCTGGACATGTTTAAATAATGACCTTTCAAAATAGGACCATAAACACAGATCAGTAGCAGTGTAGAATACCTAGCTAAATTTACAATTTGCTTGTTTTCAGAATTATGTTTAAAAATGTATATGTATTACATCAATATGATAAGGCATCACAATGGCAACATCTTGAATTTATTCTTAATCAGGGTGTGAAAAGTCTCACAAAACCATAGTGTGTTCTTCCTTTAAATCTCTATCTGTGTCTATACGCTACACTATGTCTCTCCTCTTCTCCTTCCTTAAGTAGCAGCGTGCAAAGGGAGAAGAGGATGATTCCTGCAGTGCTCTTCAGATAAGACACAGCAGGAGACTCTCTTCATCCCTCTCCAACCGTCTCACCGCTTAACATTCTCCTTCCCAATGGAAATAGCCTCCATTTATTTAAAAGGCTACTGAATACTGTCAAAGTATATGTGCAGGAATATGAGTCATGGCTAACATTTGTGAAGTAATAGATACATGAGTGACACATACAGGTACAGATTCTCTACCAACATTCAGTAGTACTTGCTAGTCTAGCCAGTACTTGCTGGTTGTTTATCGTGTCACACATTTATGAAGAAGCAATTGGACAGTGTTATAGGCTATTAAAACCCAGAAGGATTCACTGCTTAGCATTTTGCGCCTGGTCACTCCTATTGTAATTGGTGACACATTGGTTCAATCAATGACCTGATTGTGGGGCTATTGAACCCTTGAAAGGAATATGTCTGATGGCTTGCTGCTCTCTAATGAGCTACAATGAATGGATTGTCAGACAGGCCACAGTGGTGGAATGCAGAGACATCCGTCACGACTACAACAACTTGTATAATCAGGTATTTTCTTCCTGAGTATTAAAACATACCACTTATGCAAACAGGGAAGTCTGGCCTTCTGGGTGGGATAAAGAGAAAAGAAGAAGATAAGAATGAATAAAGTGAATGGTTATCTTCTGATTCTGTTAACAGGCATCAGGGCCTCCAGAGTTCAGTAGTAGCTCAAAGATGCTCTTCAGTCGCACATACCTGAGCCTGCTTTAACCTCTAAGGCAGCACATTGACACATACTGCAGGGCTAAGCTGGTCAGCTGTGCTTCACAGCAAAACTTTGAACTGTCGTTGCTTGAACTGCTTTGAACATTGTGGTAAATCTGAGAGATCAGAACTAGTGTTAGTGTGTATGTGTGCATGCGTGTTTATGTATTTGCATAAGAGTTTATTACATTATTTGCTGAACCTTGTGGCATCTGACTCTGTTAATGTGTCATTGTTTCACAGACTGCTGTGTAGAGACAGATAGACACCAACTTGCTTTAGGGGAGAAAGAAGATGCGTCATATCACACACTTTCTCATACTCATCCAGATCTCATCCACGTTCACTTATTCCATCAGTGTACACTACCACACACACATATACGGGTACGCACACACACACATCTAATGCTGAAACAATGACTGTGTCCTTGACATCAAGAAAAAGCTGACGGAACAGACACTCATGCCAGAGAGGTTCTCATGTGTACACACACAAACAAACAGGTAAAAACAAGAATATCTACTGAATTCGCCTCAAGTTTGATCTTGTTTATTTTTAATTTTTGTCAATGCTGCAGGCTTTGGTACGTTTACAGGTGTTTCCAATTCTCTCACAAGTTGACAACATGACAAGCATAATAAATATATCAGAGAAATGCAGCTTAGATGTTTATTCAAATGCAAGTTATTGTTATGGACGAGTGGATTAGTGAGTCTGTTCCTTCACTCAACAGCAGGTCAACTTCAGCTACACACATTAAGTTCTGCAGTGCAGCTTCTCCGTGTCCAAACCACAGCAAAATATAGTAAACCGACCAACTCACCAAAGAGGCTGTTAAGTCCTTTTTTCTGCAAGTTGTCTTTTGCTTTGACAATATTAGAGACTCCTCACTCATTTGTCTCACACCAATAGACACAGCGCTTTTACTTCTAATCGTAACAGCAGTATTAAAAAAAAAGGAAAAAAAAAAAAAACATCATTTAAGTTGAGTGTGGGTTTTAGAGCATTGAGATTTGCCCGTTAAGATACAACCACACTCTAGCGGTTGGCTCTATTTATTTATTGATATTCATTTATTTTTTCTATTTATTTTCCTTTGAACTATATTCACTATCTATGCAGCAATGTCAGAAGAAATAAACCATAAGCCTGTCTGTCTCAGGTTGAGAAACTAAACCTTGTGATATCTGTTGCTCTCCCTGGCATCTGTTGCTCTCCTCTTCTGTCCCTGCGCCACTACATCACTTCTCTCTCTTCTCTCTCTGTCCCTCAATTCCCATGTGGCAAACTGGCTTAATCTGGTTAGACGGACCAGTTTCCAGTGCTGCTCATGCATGCACAGAGGCCAGTGTGGGAGAGTTAGGGCACAGAAATCAAGGGAGAGGAACATCAAAAGCAGAGAGAGCACAGAAAGTGTACAATATGTGCTGCAGCTGTAATAATAATAATAGTTTGTTACATGACCCTCGGTCTTTGACAGTAAGAAAGTTGGTTAACAGATCTTAGTCACAGATACCCACACTGACATATACTCATATTATTATTAACGTATACATTTAAAAAAAAAAAAAAAAAGCAGATTTGGTCTCATTCCACATGTTCATCCTGTCTATGCAAACATACACACAACCCAAACATTCACACACACACATGCAAATACACCTCCATACTCCCTTGACACCAGTGCAGACAGACTGCGGGGTCAACTGCTCTCTCACTGTGTCACTTCAGCTTTGGCTCAGGGCCCAGCTCAGCTGAACACCATGACCTCCCCATGTGGTCACACTCCCCCCGGCAGTAAACAAGACCACACACTCTGGGCATATGTATGTGTGTATGTGCACAGGTGAGTGTGTGAGTGACAAAGATCGGAAGAGAATACTGTCACTGGTGTCTGTTTTTAGTGATATACCTGGATATTTCCCTTCCACCCCCTCAACCATTTCCTTCTATCTGTAGGTATTATTATTATTTCTTATTAATTGTGTGTGTGGCTGTCATGAGATAAAATTCCAATTAATGAAAACCTTCCAAAAACTTACACGCAAGCTGCTCTACTCTACCTGGAGGAAATCAAAGTGAAGCTGTAGCAGACAAATATTGTTCATTCTGCCTAACATAGATACTATAAATGTGTACTATGTGTCCACATTAAACTCTGCTGCCAGCTGGGTATTGTTAGATTCCTGAAACAATTTCCATTCACATGAAGTAAAAGTTTGGCTCAAAATGATAGTAGTCATCATGTTTTCAAGCTCACTTTCAGCAGTTCAGTTGAAATTTGTCAGACGGCCACACAGGGAGATAACACTATGGTTTCATCAGCTTTCTTTCAAACTTTTGAACTGAAATGTCAATGACATGGTTTTCTTGGAGCTGAAAAACGAACATAAAATATGCTCCGTATCTTCAACAAATCATTCAGCATGGCCCAAGGGCTTGTGGTAACAGTTGCTAGGTGACTTCAACATTTACCTCATTATCTCCAATGTTGCTGCTCTGAGACTCAGCTCATCATAAAACTGTGTTGTCTGACAAACCTCAATGTGTGATGTGTGGGTGTGTTTTGTTTTGTGGAAAACTATTCCTTTAAGGGGCAAGTAAAGACACAGTGATGAGCAAGCACCTAGAAGCAGTTGGATTATCCTGTGTTTAATATTTGTTTATTTGATATTCAGGATGGTAAAGATAGTTTGCCATTTGAAGCCACTGAAAATATGACTGTGTCAACTCTCAATCAACCAGTTATGAGTTACTGGTAACTGCTATTGTTTTTTTTTTTTCTCTTATTGCTATTGCCTTTATCAAGCCAGATTAAATAAACACATATTCTTATTTACAGTCATGATTTGGCAGAGAAGCTGCCAGGGATGAACGTACAGTCACAGTCAGGACACCGTGTTCCAAAAAATGTGACTAATTGAAATTCTGCTTCTGTGTAAGCCACCTAAAGGTCATAAGTTCAGTCTCTACTTTAGTAGATTAGTATTCATCCTGAACATTTGCGACTGTAGTAATGAAAAAAAAAATCTGCCACAGTGTGAATCAGGTCATGTACTTGACTCATGTCTAACTTGCTGTTAGTCTGTTCTCACTGTGTCTGTGTGTCTGTATTTGTGTCTTTCAGAACACACCAGTGGGCAGATCAGTGTTTATGGTGAATGCTACTGATCCAGACCAGGGGACTGGAGGCAGTGTTCTCTTCTCCTTCCAGCCGCCTTCTCCTTTCTTTGCCATCGATGGGGCTCGAGGCACAGTAACTGTCATCAGACCTCTAGACTACGAGACAACCTCAGCCTATCAGCTGACTGTCAATGCCACGGTCAGCACACACACACACACCACCAACATTTTCTGACTTTGTTCAGATCAGATCCAACACAATCAGTCAAAGAAATGCATATGCAAATACTTAACTGTTTCATGTGTTTCTATCAGGATCAAGACAAAGCGAGACCCCTGTCCCGGCTTGCCAACTTGGCCATCACGATCACTGATGTCCAGGACATGGACCCAATTTTCACCAATCTACCCTACAGTACCAACATAGAGGAGCATGTACCCCTGGTCAGTACCTTTCACACACTGCCATGGTTTGTCTCTGTTCCGTTCAGCTTTTATGTGAACCCCTGTAATTTGTCCATTTCAACTCATCCTTCTTTCCCAAAAGCATCCTTCTTTCTTCTCATCCTTCAACTCATTGCTCATCTCTGGCTTCTCTTGTCCTGTGTTTATACTCCCCATTGATTATTCAGGAGGTGTTTGAGGTAGGTGCAAGAGAAACATGGTTAAAAAAGGAGGCCTGAGTTATTATGTGAACAGGATATCTCACCTCTCATCCCTCCCTCCATAGATTCTCCCCCAGGATCCCCCACACACCCAAACTCAGCCCCAGGCCCTCTCCATAGAGCACTGCAGGAGTTTGAGACTGTAATTACTGTGTGAGATTTATACTCCTGCTTCAGGGATGCAAGGCCTCTAGCAAAGGTCACGGGGGCTATGGAATTTCACGCATATGCTCATGCTGTTGATACATGTGAAGTATGAAGTATGTGAGTAGTATGTAGTATTAAGCAGCAGGGTGTCGGTACGACCTTACCATTGTCTTTATTGCAAATAAGTGTGTAATTGTGTTAATACACAGCATGTCTGTTTCTCTGTGCACCATGATGTTGACTCCCCTGATTTAGTCCTCTAAACTCAGTTCCCAAGTGGCTAATGGTCCAGCTATTGATGGTTCATAGAGAGGGAATTACACACAGGGGCATAATACTGTCCATCCTTCCTCCTGTTTTTTTTTTCTCTGCATCAGTTTTCATTCTGCTTCTGCCCTCGATCACCCACCCACACAATGGCAACCCACCCCACCCACCCGTCTATCCCTCATACCCAGTCTGTACACACCGTAGTAGAAATGTCAAGTGCTACATTTGCATGCATATTAACGGGGCATGACGAAGTCGACACCCGGTGTCTCCCCGACTCTCTGATTCATCAACTGCCAACAGGAAGGTCACAACAGGGGGGGATGGTGGGGTGGGGCATTGCAAAGGGGGTAGACAGAGATGTGGGGTGAAACAAGAACCAGTCAACAGGAGATAAAAAAAAAGCAATGTGCAATGTTAGATGAGCAATTTTAACTTTTTAATTCCAGAGGAGAATTAAAAAGTGCAATATTACATTCGATCACAAAGTTGATATTAAGTTGTGGATTGCGAATTTCCGACGGGCCAAACCACAGCAATATTGCCCTGGAGTGTTGTAGCCTGTGCCTCTAACCATAGGGGGCAGTGTATAATCCTTTTACATAAAAGAGGAGTTCATGGCAGGCATGTAACCAAAATCTATTACTCAGCCTCTTTGACCCCACAGCAAATACAGACAGGGTTAACTACAGTACTTAAAGTGAGATACATAAATACAGGGAACTGCACACACACAAACACACATACACATCCCATGCCTCTATGTGGTTTTCCAACAAGGATCTGTCACTTCCATTAGGCAGTGTTTGGTGGTGATAAGCCGACAGCGTGCTTTGACAGAATGAGTGTCAACTGTTCTCAAGGTCCATGACATTTACACGTAAAGGGATATCAAACTTGGATCCCTGTCATAGGTCATTTCTCAAAGGTGTGAGTGCACACAGACTCACCCATATACAAAACCCCTCCATTTCCTCTGTCTCCCTCAGTCGCTGTTTGTTTCTCAGTGTCTTTTTTTTTTTTTACTCCAGCCAATCAACCCGTCATACATAGAAAACTTTGACAAAGAGGCAGAAGATTTTTTTTTTCAGATGAAATCACAGGGCAGGGTTTTTAGCTGTGAATCCATGCTGCTTGAACTGACGTTTAAGCCCCTTCTAGGACAAACACAATTTGGCTGTCAAATCAATGAGGGGAAAGGGAGAAAAGGAGAGTAGGTTGGGGGGGGGTAATGCACTGTATAGCTAGAAATGAAAGTATGAAGGGGGAGGAGAGAGTTGGTGTGCATGCGTGCGTGCATGTTGCAGGAGGGGGATTGTATCTTTGACGGCTGATTGAACATATTCCACTTGTGTGGACAGCTCGAGAATATTGCTCACATTACTTCAGCATCACTTCTCCTCCTCATTCGCTTTTCTGTCCCTCATTTCTCTCGTAGTCTGTCCCTAAATCTTTCATATGTGTGTGTTTCCCTCTCAGCAAGTGATTGGTGTGAATCAGACTCGCTAAAAGGCTTGTAATTGATTCTGCTGTAATTGGTCAATGACAGGAGATGCTTTGGCAGAAATGGAGCATAAACACGCCTCAGACACAATTTGCAGAATCAATGGGAGGCACCTTGCTTGGGTGTGTGAGTGAGAGAGCTAAAGGGGGAGGGAGGGGGTAGGAAGTAGGGAGGGTCTCTCCATCTCTCACTGCAGCACAGGGGTTTTTAAGTATCACCACCGTGTCTGATTGAGGCACGGAGGCTGAGAAAGCTCAGCGGATCAAAGACTTTTCAAATAGCTTTCTCACTCTCTTTCTTTTTCTATTTTTTTTTCTTTTTTATCAACTGTCATACTGTGGTTTTGTCAAGTTTGAGACTCATTGGAGAGTTTTGAAACTGTGAAAAGAGAAATAAACACCAATGAAATAATAATAACGTACTCTATAATGCAAAAAAAAAAAAAAAGTTTGTGATTTGCCTGTGGTGATGCTGTTTCTTTGTTTTATTTTTCTTTTCCAATTTATAATCTAGAAGGGTATTAGAAATACTGGGTCTTTTATATTTAAACATTTCATGGCATTTTTTGTAGAATAAAATTAATCTTTCACTGGATAATGGGTATATGACTGGGAAATGATATGTTTCCACGTTGATGCTCCACTTACAGATTTTATTGATTAATTGCCATCTTGAAGCCAAAATGCATTTTTTATAAAAAATGATTAAAGACACTAACATAATTTAGCGCACAAAGCAGAGACAAGAAACCATAAATATGATTATTTCATTCGCCTATAGCTGTTTACTGTTATATAAGGCTTCTTGTCATTGATAGCAGGTCAGATTGAAGTGGAAACTGCAGAGAAGAAAAAAAATGTGTCCATGAAGTATATAGCCTTTACAGTAAGTTGTGTGTGTGTGCGTGTGTGTGTGTGTATGTATATATGTGTATCTGCAGGGATACGAAGTGCGGAAGATAACAGCCATTGACCAGGATCTCGGCCGACCAAGAGGCATCGGCTACACCATCATCTCAGGTCTGAGTCACATAATCAATCTGACATCCACAGCACAGAGAGGGGAATCGATCACCTCTTATCATAATCCCACAGCAATAATAGACAAGTCTCATCAAGTACAACAGTCAATAACAGCAGAGAGCAGCACCTCAGAATTGGAGAATAGGCTAACCAGTAAGCAGTTATTAATCACTGTTTGCTGCAGTTATGTGGAAATCAACTTTCACGCATAGGTTGGCGGGTGCCATCAAAATTAGGGTTGTTATTTGTTAGAATGACAAATCTTACCCTTGTCAGAAGAGGTTGATTTGCTACCTGTGTTGATTTGATTGTTTTATTACTTATGTCACAGCAGCACTTAGCCCAGTTTAAGTATCATAAAGCATCCGTTTTGATTAAGAGACGACAAGAGGAAGCAACATTTTTACATTTTGCATAATGTTGATAAGGCTGTAGCAGTGATCCAGCATTAAAACTCTTGAGTTTTCTTACCTCTGCCAACAATTTGATGCTTATGCCTGCCAGTAACATTGTCTGCCTGTCTGCCAGGAGGATATCTCAAAAACTCATGAACACATTCCCATGAAACTTGGTGGACAGAAAAGAAACTCCAAGTTAGATTCTGCTTTGTGATTGTAACTGTTAGACTGTCTTGTTATACAGCCAGTATATATCTGTGTGATACAGAAATGACTTGTGATCCCTCTGGTAATTTTGCAGGATGAAAATGAAAAAAAAAAAAAATCAATTTAACATAAACATTTAATGACACAAATTATGTTTTGGAAGGTAACGGCAAGAGGGAAAAACAATAAGTGTCAGTGGACAGTTTATTTTTCTGCATATTTTTGTTTGCACTGTAGTATATTGATTACTCACAAACACACAGTAACACTCTTGACCTTTAAGTAGTGCTATTTGTTGGAGATTTAGTGTGTTTGCTTGTGTTACCAGGTGAGCTTTCCTCATTAACTTCCTCCTCTCAGATTGTCCCAGTTGAACTGAAAACCTCCCTGCACACTGCGCTGCACTGTGGTCACTGCTGCAAATAGGAACCTAATTTACAAACGTGAAATTCAAATTTGTTTTGAACTTACATAAATAGATGAATGTGGCCACTTATAAAGTGCGTAAAGTCACAATGGGGAGACAAATACACATTTACATGCACTTGTGTTGTGATTTTAACGAGATTCTGTGGATACGCAGATTACACAGCTGTCATTTTTACTCCTTAACTGGGTTATCGGAGTCACAACAGATTTGTAATGAAGAGTTAATTCACTAAACGCAACTCAATAACATGACAATGACAGTCTTCTAAATTACCCCATCTACATGTAGCACCATCTGGTCTCCTTGGGTTGTAAGTGTGTGCACAAAGGTAGTGAAATGTTTATACCTGGATAAACGTTTCTTCTATTTTCCTTCTTTTATATTGAAGTGATAATATTTTATCTTTGTGCCAGCCATACATTCACTGGCATTTGTTTGATGATTATTATCCCCAATGATTTGAAATAATTTAATTCAAATTATTGCTTTAATCTGGGTACTGGGGTTGTTTATTTGCATTGAAGCCACTAAGTGTGTCTATCAGATATGTGATTGTTGCAGGAAACAAACCTCTTGATCACATGATATTTACTTGATCAAAAATATCTTGAAATAAATGTGAAATAAACATCATACAACTCTTTAACCTGTTTGTGCAGGTTCTCCCCACTGTAGCTTTGCTTACTTCTCCTGATAAACTCCATATTGCTATTAAGATAAAACACATAAACACTTTTGATTTGATGGTCCATGCACTGCTGTAATGCCACTTTAATACCCCCATCGGGTGTTTATTTTCACCACAATCAACTTTTCGATCCTGAAGGACGAACAATCCCTCGAAGATCCTTCAGGACTGAAACATTGATCTATGTGGTGAAAATAAATACCCATTGGGAGGATTACAGCTGTGTGTGGACTGTATCCTTTAAACTCTGCATGCCCCTGCCGAGCCCTGAATGGCCAGGAAGGACACCGGTGCCTCCAGTATTGCCAGCTGGCTGATAAGGGCTGGCACTACTTGATAAGCCTGGTGCACCATGGGAATTTTGGGTGATAAAGATATTCATTGTTCTGCCATCTGCTGAGTCACTGGCTGATCTCTCTGCAGAAGTAAGAAATGTGACCCGATGTGTGTGTGCATACATGCATGTGAGCGTGCATGTAGTCATGTATTATTTGTGAGTGTACATGCTTTAACGCATGTGTGCTCTCAGGACACAGCCAAGCCCCATTTCTCCTTGGAGCTCAACATGAAGACTCTGCTCCCATTCAGTACACATACCTACTCAGTCTTACTTACCTTCTGCTGCCACATGTTGTATTGTTGTGTGTGTTGTGTTTGTTGCAAAGTTGAAGGGCTGAGTTAAGCTCTAGAGGAGAAGAGCATTAAAAAGACATTAATTAGGTGGTGCAATGTATTCCCAGTCATTGCAAAATCAAGAGTTATAGCACTGCACTAAGCCCTCATGGAGATGGAGCCTGTAGGCTTGATAAAATCATTATGACTTTGATAGATAATAGAAGTTGAAGGGTGATGCAGTGCCAGGAGATAAAGGTGGGAGGGTGAGGTTGTCAGATGATGTATTTTCCACATGTGTGTATGTGTGTATGTGTCTGTTTTCCGCGTCAACGTGTGTGTGCTTGTACATGTGTAATTGTGCATAGTATGTCTCTATCTGTCCAGGCTCATGTGTTCTGCTGCAGTCAGATTAGTGTGAGGGTATTCTTGTTGGCAGACTTAAGTGTGACACTGCACAATGTCTCTTGCCTTCCTGTTCCTCGCCCCGAGTGTCCTCAGAGAGCGCAGCTCACTCCTGCGGGACTCGTCTCATTAGTTCAGTAATTAAGATAAACGAGGTTTTAATTGCAGCTGTGATTTATGCTAATGATTGTGGGATTCAAGAGGAGGATTTCCTGTCCCTCCTCCAATGAGAGGGCAGATCTGGGATTTGATGTTTACAAGAGATAACATCACAGCAGAGCTCTGCCTCCAATGTTGCAGTTGTTATTGTTTGTTGAGATGGTGGAGATTCTTGGGGAGGTTCTCATGCTTTATCCTGGTCCACAGGGTTTCTATTCCTTATTGGACCTCTGACCTACTGGTCTCATTATAATCTCTAACTACAAAACACTATGGATCTAAAGCCTTTTTTCTACCACACTTGTAATTTTAGGTCAAAAATACCCCAATAATCACAAATATGTAACTTTTATGATGAAAATATGGATTTAGTTACATGCCTTCAGTGGCTGTTGTCCTAAACACACATAATCATTGGCTGATTATATTGACTATCTAATTCTTTTATTGTATATGTGTTTGTTTCTTACATGAAGCAGCATCATGCACCATCCATGTGTGCATTTAATACTAAATGATGAAGACCCCTGCACATTTCAATTATCTGCTTGGAGCTTAAAGCCAGCATTTAACCATTTAGCCAAACATTTAAGCAAACAAGAATAAAAACAAGTTTCCAACAATTCCAATTTCCAACTTTAATCCAACAGTAATTATGTTGTCTCATTTCATTATATTTCATTATGAGGGATGCTGTGCTGAAATGAACTCATGGGTCTGAGGGATTTTGGTCAGTTTTTTTGGCTGGAAAAGCTGTGCAGAGTCACAGAGAAATCATCACTCATCATATCGAATTTATGGACATAACCTGGCAATGATTGCTGATATCTAGCTCTCTCTGGCACCACATGGCCCTCTCATTCTTATCATTACTGTACAATATGAAGTGATGCTTTTTTTTCTCTTTAAATCACATTAACATCCAGTTTGAAAATCTGAACTACTACTGAACTACTTGTAGGCTCATGCTAGCAATTGTCCTATGAAGAAATGCAAGGTGTTCGGGTATCTCTTAAGTAACAACCATATGTTTGGGGAATGTCAAATATCTACATGCTCAATGTTATTTCACTGGATAGTATGACTCCAGTCAAGAATATTAAATTACCTTTTCTTGTGACTGTCCTTAAATCTACCATAAATGCACCGTAATAGTCAGAGTTCAGAATTCAGTTTTTTACAGGTGTTTCATGGTGGTGAAGATGTTAAGAAAAGGGCAGACGTATTTTTGATTCTGTTTTGGACTAATGTCCCTATATTATGTATGTAGGGCAGTGAGATAGTCAGCAGTTTGATACAAACTTTGTTT
This sequence comes from Polydactylus sextarius, assembly GCA_016801845.1. NCBI lineage: Eukaryota > Metazoa > Chordata > Actinopteri > Polynemidae > Polydactylus > Polydactylus sextarius. The sequence continues at coordinate 5,042,860 of CM028911.1, read as the reverse complement.
TGTGATTTAAATGGCACAAAGGTTGGAGTTGGCAGACGTCACTCTCAGCAACGTGCATCACTTGTAGGTCACCAAGTGTCAAAGGGGGACCAAAAGCCTAATGAATTCAGTGATGTACAGTGCAGTAGCTTCTTGCCAACAGCCCCTGCAACAAACAATCCTTAAACCTAAAACGTCATCTATTATCCACTCAACCTCACCCCAGAGGAACATGAAGTCAGGAGTACAGACAGGCTCGGTCAGTTTTACTGACACCAACAACCTTGGGGACTGACACTCCAAAGACCAGATAGACTCACTGTGGCATAATGTCCACACAATACACATTGATGTGAGGATGTCTGCACACATTCATGGATGGATTACCCCCACTTGGCACTAAGATGGAAAAGGAAATGAAAGGGGATGGGGGGTGCAGTTCTGAAGAAATATGAAAAAACTTGACATTTTGTCTCTTAGCTGCGTAAAATAAAGCTGGGCTATCTGCAACTCCTATCACACAGAGTTAGAGGAAAAACAAGTCATGTCCAAGAGTATTGCTGTCTATCTGGATAAGAGTTAAGCCTTTGTGTAAAGTTTGTGTAACCTCTCTACTGTTTTGTACTCCTCAGATTCACACTGAATAACAGGACATCCTCCAAGCGTTTCATGTTAGCCTCTTGTTTATCTGTGTGTGCTCCTTTCTATCTCTTTTGTCACACACAAGCACAACTAATCCCATCTTAAGCCTTTCTATCTCTATCCTTTCCTTTTAGTTGATTCTTCATATCTCATTGCATCGTCTCGGTGTCGGGAAACTGCAGCAAAGAATCGACCGCATTGGATTTTAATTTGCAGCAGCTCAAGCAGAATAATTGTCTAAATGGATAAAAGATGATAACTTCATTTTTCTAACATTATTTACTCAGAAATTCTTCACTGTTTGTCAGAGGCTTCGTAGTGAGACCATATATTGTTCTGATACAGACACTGTATAGCTACAGGCGTCCACTGACTTCCATGGCCCTTGGCTGGGACAGCATGCGAACGCCCTGTTTGGCCCTGACACAGGATGGAGACACACAATCCTGTACAGTGCAGTGGGTCAGAGGGGCTGACGGGGATAACTGGCCTTATCCTCCAGCCTCCTCCCAGCACTACAGGTCAGACAGGTACGGCCACGCCATTTCCCGCCTGGGTAGACCGATAAGTAGTAAAGGCGATTATTTTCCCCTCGTCCCCCCCTCGTGCTTTTCCACACATATCTCTATCCTCCAGTACTGCTACACCTTGATGCTCTGATTCCACACTCCTACCACCTAACACATTTCAGTAGACATGTTGTAATATGGACAAGACTAATACCTGTTATTCTATAGGGAAGTCTTATTGTGACTGCCACATCACTGGGATTTCTCTGGGTTTTCAATTAGACGGTCTGAGGCTCTCAGCAGCCCGTTGCTATGTAATCTCTCCGAGAAGTCTGATAAGTGCGGGACACTGATCTCAACACAATCCAAACACTAGTCGAGTCTAACATTAATGTTCAAAATTAAGTCCAGAACTCACTGACTACGACATATGTCTCAGCAGGATACAGCAGCATTCCCCTTATTTGATCCAAATCCTATTTTTGTTCATTCAGCTTAATCCAAATGAATCACAGATTTCTCATTCAGACAGTACCCCAGAGTTACATGCACTGAACCCTTCATACTATAAACAAAGATTCAATATTTTTTAATTGCATAAAATCAGAAATGGAAGCAGTAAAAAATTCAGAATCAGTTAGAATCCTCCATGCTGATCTGAATCTCACTGGTTAGTGTCTTTCGAGCTAAATTTTAACAGCATTACATCCCTAACACACATGATCTCAGCTTTATCTGCTGGTAAGGAGAGATTCTCTTTTATTTCCATTTATCTTCAGGACAGAGGGGATGCTGCTGGCTTTGAGAAACGCTATCCTGAGCTATCTGCCTCTGAATAAGCATATTTCCAGATGTCAAACCCAATTTCCTCTGCTGCTGTCTTCCAACCAGCTGTTGTTGTGTACAGAGTGTACAGAAACAGATTTTGTATCATCTAGCAAACTGGAATCGAAATAACAAATAGGAAGGTAATCCCAGGTACTGTAGTCTACTGACAAAAAAATCTCATATATATACACTGATTAGCCTACACTTTGAAACATTATCCCTGTTATATTGTTGTGCTGGACTTCCATCCATATATATACTCATACACACACTTCTACTCACAAGGGAATAGATAAGACTATGCTGCCAACTCACTGCACTCTTAAAAAGAAAAAATGTGACACGTCAAGCCAACAGACCAAAGTCAGCAATCAATAGCTCTGAGTTTGATTATTTTCCATGAGACCAGGAGATTGTGGATCAATTCTTTTGTCTGTGACCAGGTTGAGAATCAGTTCAATTTTTTTTTGTGGCACTTGAAACTGAAGCTGGAGGAGCAGAGGAAGCTCTCAGGAATCTGTAGCACATTAAAACAATACTAAGGGAGGTTACTTAGAAACTCTTGTCACCAAATCACAAACCTTAAAAAATAATCACCCTGCCCATCATTGCAAAGACACATTTTCAGTTGCAAGAAGTGGTAACTCTGGTTTTGAGAGATAACTGGCCACATTGGCATCATGTTGGAGGGTGGGAACTTGAGTGGAACCTCCCACAGTCAGTCCATCTCTGACTGGACGCGTTGTCAAGACCATAGTATTTAAAGCTGAAGTTAACTGAGCTTTGTTAACAATGTCTGTTGGAAAAGCAGCTTTTGCCTTAACGAGCATAGCATTCATGGGAAAAAATGGACTAGCTCTGCAAAATCTTGCATGAATTGTCGATATGTGTAAACACGTTGTTTGTTACAAGGTAGAGGGAGCAATGAAACTAATATATCTACATTCCAAACTCAACATAAATATTTGGAGTTGGTCAACAGGAAGTCGTTGCATAAAGGAAAGTTGCTTTCATTCAAGTTGCATTGTCTCAGAATATTTGTCCTTGAATCTTTTTTGAAAAAAAAAAAAAAAAAAAAAACTTTTGATGAAACTAGTTCATTGAGTATTCATGAAATGCAGCTTGTCTGCCAATGGCAAGACACCCACAGGGCCATTATCACTCCACATCACACACACAAAAACACATACATATGCACTGGTAGCTGTCACACACTGAAGGGTGTTTGTCAACACACAAGCAAGTCAGTGTATGTGAGAAGCGTTTCATTTAGATTTAGAAGTGAGAGTAGTTTGATGACAATAAGTTAAACCTCATCATCAACATGATTTGCCTGTAGGCGTAATCCTTAAAAGTGACACTAATTTGTGTACATTTATCAAAGTACACAAAATCTTAGCCCCGAGACTCAGAGCGCTGGCTGCGTGCCATATCACATTACTAGAATGTTCCAGCGCCCCCATGGTGTTGTCACATACTAGAGAAAACAGTTGTCACTAGCTTAGTCATGGCGATTACACTTGGAGAACTCCAGCTTCAGTTGTCCTCAAAAGCTCATTGCTCAGAGAAAGTCATTGTCATCTACCTGTTGCACGTCTGAGTGAACTCATCAGCTCAAATACCTTATTTTTGCTGTTCTTTGGGGCAATCCCGCATAATAACTGCACATATATGTTTTCCATTTTTGCAATTCAGTACACTCAACCGCTCCCATTTCTAGCCTCTATTTTCCCTCTCTGTCTCTGCACTCACTGTTTTGCTCTTTTTAAGAGGAGGAGAGAATTTCAATGAGGAAACTGTTCTTAGTAAATGAGCCTTCACTTCATTGTTCATGACACAAGAATTTAAATGTGTTTGTCAATAGATAATATAAAATACGTGCTCGTGTTTTCCTCTATGCTTTGGTAATAGTGAGATTATTCAAAGTGGCAAATTATTTGGATTACTTTTATCTTGCAATTGTAGTGCTGGCTATTGACGCTATTGCTCACATGCTAAATTTGCAGCTCCAGGAAATAATAGCGGTGTGTGTCTGTGTCTATGTGTGTGTGTGTGCGTGCACACATTTATTTAGGAGGATGTGTGAGTGTGTGTCAACGCACCCCACAGTAGACAAAATCGCGGCATGGTTTCTCATTTTCCACTCCAGTACTGTCAGTAATGTGAGGGCATGGCTAATCCCCCCAGAGTCTCACATCATAGAATCAAACTCTGCTAGTTAGCACCACATGCACTCTGACACACATTCACAGACACACACACACACACACACACACACACATACACTTCCAAACTATCTACATGAGAATTCAGGATTGAAATACCAGCACATTAGCACACATGAATCATATAAACACCTGCACTGAATATGAAAATCAAATAGAAATACAAATAGAAAGTTTGCATGTATTTGCATGTATTTGTGTGTGTGTGTGTGTGTGCGCATGTGTCTGTGGGTATGTGCTTGTAACACTTTTCACCCCCTGCGGGTCTAATCACAGTGTCCCGGCAGATCACTGGAGAACACACTCTATCAGCAATTAGAATATGATTATATTTTCTCTCTCAGTGGGACCTGTGATTCATTCTGTGTAATTTCAGTCTGTCTCTGTGGTCAAATTCGACACACAGCAGACCTGAGCTTGAAGGTTGGTCAGTGGCAGAAGCCGGCGTACTGAGGCAAAGCAGCTTTACCGGATGCGGACAGAGAGTAGAACCAACATTCGCTGCACATCTACATTACAGCACAGCATTTTGCATGTGTGCATTTGCAGGTGTGTGTGTGTTTCGTGTGTGTACATGCCAGTCGTTGCTCGGCCAGGTGAGTGCCCAGTCATCTGGGTAGGGAGCGGCTGTTGGAGTAGATTGGCATTCTAGTCAGGCCACTGAAGCTGACGAACCAATTTAGAGGCATTATGCCCACACCGAGTGGGTCTGAGTCTCTGATGTATGTTACTTCACACCCACCTACACCACTTACCCCACCCTAGTCATTATGAGCATAAACCTTGTGACTGCTTCTTCAAATAGGCAAAAAAAAGGGATGTTGTCAGCTTATTTTCACCAATGAAAAGTTAAGTCATACAGTAACACTTTTGCGAGGAAACGTTTAATTATTTGATTGTCTGTTTGATGATCTTTTTGACTTTTGAGAGGTGGGGTGAGAACACCAGTGAAATAAGACAATGACTGAAAATAGGACATTACAAAACATGTGAACCCTTAGGATTTACATAACTTTGTCATAAAATGTAATCTGATCACACCCAATAAACATTTGTTGTGCAGGTGGGAAAATGTCATTTGACTCTTGATGTTGACCTACATGATGTTCTCAAGACCATTATTTCTTAGAGAACTGCTTCAGCTCAGTCGTATTATGAGAGCGTGTGGCGTAAAGAGCTCTCTTAAGCTCATTCTGGGTTCTTTCTGGGCTGCTCTGAGAGGTTTTCTTCTCGTGAAGCCATTCTGTGGTAAATTTAAGGGTCATCATCCTGCTGCATCAACCATCTACAACCCTCATCTTGTAGACACTTCTACTCTACTTTAATAAACTCAGGAGTTCATTCTCTCCTCGATGATGGCCAGCTGTCTGAGGTCACATACAGGATTGTCTTGTCAAGCTGCTCTCTGGCAAACCACTTTTGGCAGCTGGTGACTTTGGCCATTCTCTAACCTTAACCATCATTGTTTTGTAAATGTGTTTGTTGATGTTTACTGTAAAAAATGATGGTTCTCTAATTCTATGTACAATGATCTTTCCCTAAAACTAACCAAGTTTTAGTTTCTGTGGCTAAACCAAACCTAATGTATATATTCTTGACTTCACTTTGATTTTTAATGTGAATTCTTGTCAGCATGTCTGCATTTTAATTTAAGTTTTATCACATTGAGACCTTGAGTGAAGTAGGAATCCTGCTACATTATATTATTCAGTTCCACAATTAAATAGATTATGTAAGCGGGATATAATCAGCAGTATCAGTTAGTTTTAAACCTCCTTCCTTCTTTCCACCTTTTGGCCTCAATCCAGGCTAATTACCCCAAGGGCTCTGCTCTCTCAGCTGGCCTGTCTCCTCTCCTTGACGCCCCCTCTCTGCTTTTTGCTCTGTAGCTTCCCTTCTCTCTATTCCAGGGTAGGTGCAGGGCAATAATAGAGCAGCGAGTAGGGAGTGGGGAACACAAGCATGGGTTAATCTGTTGACCCTAGCCGTTGTGCACTGTAGACTTACCATCTGACCACGTTTCTCTGGAGTCTAGACCTCAGCGATTACTATAAACTATCAGAAAGAGAGTGATTCTTAATCCCTCAAAGTGCAGCTCAAGGTTCATAGTGTGGCCTACATGTGGAAAAAGTCATGTGAATCGGGTTTTTGCACCTAAAATATTGTCATTTAGACAATTGATATGTACAATTGCATATCACCAATATTTTACAAATAAAATAATTACAGAAGAAGTTTCACAATCTCAAAAGCTACATGTACTATATTGTTTGTTTGTTTTTTTCTTTAAGTAAAAGCTAAAATGGGCAGTAATGTGTCTTAAAGCAAAAAGCAAAACAGTTTGTTTTTTAGCAACAAAAAGGTAATTGGTTAATAGGACAGTGAGTGCAGATCTCAAAATGATGTCAGCTATGTATCAAAAGCTCCCTTTCAATCTAACCTGATTTATATTTGTCAAACGTGCTCAGTTGTATTAAAAGATAAATGAAATAACCTTGATCTATAACTGACGTTAAATAATAATGACAGAGTGAAGCAAAGCTAAAGTCTAGCCAAGTATATGATGATTGATGTTTCCTTTCCCTTTAAATCTGGTATGTGAAATAATACTCTAATGAAGATAGGTGTGTAGAGATAAACAACAATAAACAGTACTTGGCAAACAAAGCACAAGTAGTCAGAATATTAAACCAAAAAGAGGGAATTAAAACACCTCTGTGTTATATTCTGACTGACAAGCAGAAGTAATGGCACTGGGAGAAAAGTTATGTTCCTGATGATTAAGTCTACATTTCTCTAATAACACACACATATATATTTCAAATGACCTATTTTATCATAAAAACACACATTTATCTCTGTCTGCTTTCAACCTGGTATCCTGGTACATTTTTGGGGTTAATTGATTGATTGATTGATTGATTCGTTTATAGACAGTAAATGATTTTACATGGCATGTTTGCTGTTTCATACTGTTTAACATAGACTGTGACAGATCTCAGTGCTTACATCTGTTGAGAACAGTCTATAATAAGTCATGAGTGAATTACTTCCAGGTGGACTTGAGAGTCAGAGCCCTTTCATTCAGTCCAGTGTGCTTCATTGTTTGCCTTTCACTGAAAAGATCACTTTGATAACATTCACATGTATGAACCGCTACTATCTAAAGATTGCACTGGGGCCTCTTCAGGTCTCATATGGAAAGCAAAAAGAATACCAATGGAAAAGACAGTCAGGTGTATTTTCGTTTGTTGTCTCCATCTACTGGGTGTAATTGGCAGGCAACAGCTACTGCCACAAGATGCCTGAAAAAGAGGGTGTCAAAGAAGAGTGGAAGAGAAGTGAGAAAGCCAACAAGTAGGATGGTAATGTGAAAAGGAAGAGGGGGAATAATAAGATATGAGGGGAAGACTCAAGTGGGTCTCGGTCTAATATTTTAACCTGTTTAATTGAAGTGAACAGAAAGCACCAGGCACAGTTGAACTTTAATGAGAACAGAGCAGCGTTCATAATTTGAAATGCTTGTCTTTGAAGGAGTTCATAGACTATAACACAGTTTATGCAAATCATTAGCTCATGTGAAGTGATGTAGTTCAAGAGAAATGTGCAGTGTAGGTCGTCTATTCAGTTATATTGTCTTGAGCTTGAGAAGTGGCTGCAGTTTCAGACTGTGACTGTTTTCTGCACAGATATTCAAGAAAAAGATGATAAATATACAGTATTTTTAATATTTAGAGTGAAAGAAAATTAGGAAATAAGTGATGAAGTCCTGTTTATTATATAACTTAACATCAGCAAAAGATCTCAGGCATTGTATCTTTCTGTTTTGGACTTTTCAGTGATTGCACAGATGTTGTAGCAGACCTGAACAGTTCAGCGTAATGTTTTGTAATTAGAGTTGTCATCAAATGAAGTCAGCGTCTTATATATCTATTTAATTGTATAATTAAACCAAGTCCAGACTTTGAATTTGGTATGACTCGAATATAAATATATTCTGTGCAGATTTCCTTTTGTGGAAAAACCTTTCTGAAGTAATTAAAAAAATATGTTCCATCTATTTGTGTCGTTTTTTTTCCTCCCCCTCACTGCATTTATTGGCACATTGGTATACTTTTTTGTACCTAACTACCAACAGCTATCAGTCAGAAGAATAATATTAAACCATGTGCAGGAATGTGTCTGTGTGTTGTATCATACATGTACTTGTATGCATTGCTCCATAGTTCTCCTTCCACAGGGTACCTTTAGGTTATAAACTGCTGTATATATAGTTCTTGGGATGCAATCATCATACTGATAGTATTATCATTATACATTATACAAACTAAATGTAATTAATACCGTATAGAATATAACATAAATTCAGTGGATATGAATTGACAGTAACCCTCTCATACGTCCAATAAAGAAGGAAAGGGGATGCTGATGGAGAAATAGAGGCAGTGGAAAGAGGGCGGACAGTGATGGATGAAACAAAATGAATGCAGGAGGCAACTTGTGGACAGTTTGGAGGTGGTGAATCTGCCTAAGGCAGGTAGGGAGACAAAAGACAGCAGAGCAAAAGCCGTATCCATATTGCATGAAATAGAGACATGCACATAGCTCATCCACCTTCTTCTCTTGCAATGGCTTCTTGCTGAATCCCAGGGGTAATGTTGAATTATCCACAACGCCAGTTTCGTTTGTCCCTCTGACTTTCTTATCTTTGTGTCTTTCTCTCTTTCTCCATCTATCTGTCCAGGGAACACCAACAGCGTTTTTGCCCTGGACTACATCAGCGGGTCTCTGACAGTGAACGGCCAACTGGACAGGGAAAACCCACTCTACTCAGCAGGATTCACTCTCACTGTCAAGGTGAGCTGCTGAACGGGAGGTGGTTAGAGGGGTAGAGGGACTGTTTGCACCCTAGACAAGGGATCGAAAGTCTGTTTCGCAGGTGGATCAAGAGAGAGCTTTGATATGATAGTGTATTAAATCAATGCAGTAGCTGGGTTTTATACTGCTTCAAAAGACCCTCTAAAGGCAGTAATTCACTGTAGCTTGTACTGTGCATATTATGAAGTAAAAGTCTTTGTAGAACACATTGTTCCAATCAGGAGAGATTACAAGGTCAAGAGTACACTTTAACTTTGATTAAATACAAGCTCCTGCACCACCATATGTATTTATAGATGTGATGTTTTTATGCTTCTCCACAAATGTGACCCCAACAAATTCATCCACCTTTCTTGGGCTCATCACTGAAGGCATTTCTGTTTGTGATTCTATGATGATGTCCCCTTCAGAGTGTTGTGTTCAGTGAACAGGCAGCAGCCAGGGAGGACAGAAGGAGCGGAGGAGGACAAGAAAAAGGAATAGGATTAAGAGTCCTCCTCGATACTTATGGCTCCTTTGTTCTTCCTTCTGTTTCTTTTTTCTTCTGTTTGAAGCAGGTGCAGTCTCCAAATCCCTCTGTCCCTGCGCTGAGCCTAAAGTCTATCTCACTTGGCTTTTTAGCATGTCAGTCCTGCCCTCTTACCCTCAACTTCTCCCCACCCACAGCCTTCCCACTTTGTCCACTCTGCCACTTTCTTTTTTGCCATCATTTCTCCTCCTCCAGTATTGTACACTAAGAGGTTCCCATAGGGTGTGAGCGGCTGCTTGAAATGGATTTCCAAGTACTATTGAATGAGGAGGGATTTGTGATCAAAATTATTACATTGTGAGTTTCAATGGATTGTCAAAATTTTCACCTGCACTGCCCAATAAATGGCCTTTACGAACAGCGGATGGCCTCAGTAGCACTCATGTATTAAACTAATTTAGCTACAGTTATTGTTAATGAAAGGTCAGTTGTGTGATGTTTCTATGAGAAACTGTGAGATTTAACTGGTGCTCAGGTTTAATACAAAAGAGATTTTGGCTAACATGTCCCAGACCCAGTCTATCTTCTTAATTGAAATCAATAATTACAAAGAAGAAAAGCAGAATAAACAAAAGTGCTGAAAACGAAAAATTGTCGCTTAAAAATGTATTTACAAGATATGGATTTTTTTCTCTCGAATTTTCTCTCCCTCTTTCTACTTGTGCTTTCTTAGGTGGTGCTACTATTGATTGTGGTGTGCCATAGTAATACAACTAATTTCTCAACTTCAGGCAGCTTAGAGAGTGCTGAGTGTGTGGAGGTCGCGGTCAAATGATTCAGTGGCATTGGGACAAGAAAGGCTAAACTACCTTGATTACCCAGACACCAGTGTGTTGTACCTGCCTCTTCTCCTACTGCTTTTGACACCCCTCCATCAATAAAAGAGACCACAGATGTCCATTCCTATCTTTTGCTCCCATTTTTTTTTCAGTTCAGAACCCTGTCTTCTATACTCGGGCTGCCAGAAACAGAAAGAGTATGTAATTGTGTCTTTTCAATGGGACTCCTTTCTCCTAAATCTCATTGTGTGGTTGTGTGGATGTGTGGATGTATGGATGTACATGTGCTGGCCCTCTCCTGGCCTCACTTTGAGCCTATTTCTATGATTGCTTTGAATCCGTCTGTCCACCTTTTGATCCAATAAATGAACAGCTGTAAATACCTGGCTGAGATTGCGTGCTGACCGCCTCCATCCAAAATGACATTTTTGGTGCAATCAAATGCATCTCATGTCTCTCTCTCTCCCTCCCCCTCTCTCTCAATCGCTCTCTTTCTCTCTCTGCAATTTCCACTTCCCTCTGTTGCTCTCTATTAGGCCACAGAGTTGAAAGATGATCGCAGTCCATCCGACGCGACTGTGATGACCACCTTCACCATCCTGCTAATTGACAGGAATGACAATGCCCCAAAGTTCAACAGTTCTGAGTATCGAGTTCGCATCACTGAGTTGGCCCAGGTGGGCTTTGCCCTGCCCCTCTTTATCCAGGCTGAAGACAAAGATGAGGTGAGTTAATGATGACATTAGGGTGGTAGTCTTATCCAGAAAAGGAAGCGACAGCAGAATTTCCTAATAATTGGTGTTGAAGAAAGAAAAAATCACCAACATCTGCAAGAAGATTCTGGGTTTAAATCTGTCACTCAGTTGGTTAACTGGTAACTTAAAGTTGCCTGTTGGTGTCAATGGTGATTTGTTTCTGTTTGTCAGTGCTGTGATTGACTGACAACCTGGCCAGGGTGTACCCTGCTTTTTGCTCAATGTCAGCTGGGATTGGCTCCAGCCAGCCTTAAAGGACAAGCGGTACAGCTAATGGATGGATGGATGACAACATCTGATGGTTTTTTATTGTAATCTACTGTGTTTAGTCCACCTCTGCCTGTTAGTGTTGCAGTGCTGCTCTTTTTTGCTACAGCTAGCCTCTACAGTGCAGCATTTCAATGCATATACCAGTGAAAGTTATGTGTGTGAAAGACAAAAACAATTTGTGCATTGGTGTGAGTAACTCTGGAGTTCAGATACAGAGATTAGGAAAACACACATATTCACTGAGCTCCAACAACAAATGTATTATGCTTATAGTCTCTTATTAGGACAGATCAATGTGCTAAGTCACCTCTGTTTGTTGCTTTCAACACTTAAAATGACTCCAGCTGTGACGATGTGACATCAGCTGTGGCCCATTAACGGCCCAAAATGAAACTCCTCTGTTGTCTGGTTAAAGTGCTCTCTGCAGCCGGTGTCTGCACTCTGACAAAGATCTTTTGTGATGGGAGGCTCTTCACTCTTAAGCATCACTGTACAACTGCAAGCAGACTAAATTTTTGTAGATTCCACGTCCAACATTATGTCTACCTCAGGAGCCACATTCTCCCATCAAATTTTCATTCATATTACTCCAATAATTTAAGGATAAACTTAATAGTTGTGAGCCAGGGTGTTTAGCATGTGGGTCAAGTAGCTGCTGAATAATGGTGCCAGTTTTAGTAACTTACAGCTCAGTGCCTTGGAAACATAACATTTAACTAAGTTTAATCACTTGGACAAGTTATTATAATTATCATGTAATTAATGAATGAACAACCTGATATGACACAAGGGATCAATGAAGGGTTTTACTCTTGATTTGCTCTGGCAGGATCTTATAACTAACACAACTAGAACAGCTACATGTGAGTGGTGTGTGTTATGTGTTTTCATTTATATGTTTGGCTTTATGCCAAACTGCTTGCATGGCAGCTGTAAGCATGTGTGTCTGTCTGTGTATGTGCTTGTGTGCGTGTGTGTGTTTGAACTGTCAGCAGCAATGTACAAGTGTATGGTTTAGTGTGTCCGCCACTTCCCATTAACTGGATCTATCAACCAAATGTGGTGACATACACACACACACACACACACACACTCGCTCACTCACCAACACACACACACGCACGCACGCACTCTTTCACGCTCTCCCATTGTACGCTCTCTCACTTTTCTCTCTTCCCACCCTCATATGTGCACATGCCCGCTCACACCAGTACATTGGACTCGACTACAATTTAATTTGCTCTGGAAGAGATTGGATAGAGCATCAAATTATACCTAACGAGGAAAATCAATCACCTAGGGTGCAGATAAGCCGAAAGCTAGTCAACTCTGATTGATTCAGGCACAGCAGCCGCCAGGGTGGAATTTGACAGATAACTGCAAGTCAAGTGGATAGAGGAAAAAAGGTGAAGAGTAAAGAGACACAGGCATATGGAGAGGAGGAGAGGAGAGAGGAGAGGAAGGAGGAATTCTAAGAAAAATTTGTGAACAGAAACCAGTTCGCAGTGAAGCAAAACCACAAGTTTGAATAATTGGTGGAGTACGATGAAGCAGGGAAAAGAGCAGACAGAAGAGAAAGAAAGTACTTGAAGGAGCGATAGCAGTATTTAGAGGCAAGACTGTTTATTTATTCTGAGGATGGTGTCTTGCAGTGGCGAGGCAGAGAGGGGAGTACTGTGAGTCTGTTGCTGCACACAGGTGGGGCAACCACCCAGACACCTGGAATGTGATAAGAAGTCCCTGTGTAGGTTAGCACCCAGGAATAGCACTCAGTCTGTAGAGGTACACAGCCACTTTACATTCCAGCTTCTTCAGCTGAGATTGAACACGACAAATATTTGAATAGCTATAGTAGTTCTGAGATTGTTTAAACCAGATTAGAAAGTACTCCTTCACAACCAGTCCATTAATACCCACTGCTCACTGCTTATTCAGTTTCATATAACAAAGCAAAATGCATCTGACAGTAGCAAAATTTCACACAAGATTATAGAATACATTTCGTGTCCTGCTTTGTGTGCTGAACTGAACTGTAAACGTATACATATATTGCAAAGAGTAAAACCTATGACATGTTCTTTGTCTTGTATTGCTGTTTTGATCCTTTAACCCTGCTTGTCAGTGCAGATACACAAACTCATTCACACTCGGCTACACCTGTGCTCTAATCTCACTTTTCTCACTTTTTCCAAGTGTGAGGGATTATAGACAGACATTTCATTCCTAAGACAATGATACAAGTGGTAGTTACCTCTTTCTCTTTGTCTGTCACTGCGCTCATCCTCTTCTGCTTGGCTAGCATCTTTAAAACTTTTGCTGCTACAACTTGTCACTAAACTTCGTGGCAGTTGCATCTGACAGGATGCTTTTATTGGGGGCTTCTAAAGGCAGAAGCAAATGGACGGGCAATTACCTTTATGGGCAGTTTGAGGTGACATCCCTGCATATTGGATGGTCTTTTAAATAGGAGTCATCAGCCACAATGGTTCTCCCAGAGATGAAAACAAAAACAAGGGGGCTATTTCAACTGCCAGCATAATGCCAATCGACCACCCCACCCATCTTCCATGTCTGCCACGATGGCAACGTGATTGGCTGCCCTGCAGCTTTATATATGGAGACAGGAGGGCTCTAGAGCTATTTTCCTGGCTCAAGACAGGCACTGGCTTTTCAGAGCTGTGATGTCATTGTGACCCTGACTTGGTTTTTTTATCCATCATGCCTCAGATCAGAATTCTATGGAACCACCAATCAACCATTAGTATACAGACCCACCCAATAATGCAGCACATAATATTTCTAAATCAGACTCCATGCTCACAGTGTCTAACATTGTCTTGGCAACATTCTGTAGAATGCTAGAGACCAAACACAGACATGTGTATCTGTAATGAGGTAGATAGTCATGCTTGTCATCAAGGATCACATCAGCTCCTCTTTTTCCTCTCATAAAACACATGCTCTGATGATGATTAAAGCACATGGTTCCAGCCTTCATCACTGACTGTAGTCATCCCAGTCGGACAAACTGTACACAGCTCTGTGGGCAGTGCAGAAGGATTTACTCTGTGTTGCATTCAATAAGCAATTTACATAATGTGAAAGTGCAGTATAGGGTTTATGTTGTGAGATAAAGAAGAATTCAGCTGACAAGCTGAGATGAATGTGTGACTATAATTTGATTCTTATGTCTCTTTTGGAGTCTAACCTTGTCATATCCATTTCACCACACATTCTGATGGTTTTGCTCTTTGGCTTGTCTCGTCTTCCTTTTCCTGCAAAGCGCAGCTCTCCAGGTCAAATGTTTAGTGGAGCCTGAAACAATTTTCTCTTTGAGGTTTAGTGTCCCCACAACCATTAAGAGCCTTTCACGAGCAAATTGTTTCACACAGCAACAGGAATAGGGGCTTTATAATTGTTTCTCTGCACCAAGGCACCATTCATAATGTACTGAATTTATGACAAGCTACATAGCACACTGAAGGTTAAAGTGCCACTTTGTATAAGCTCTGACCTTGGACAAAAAAAAAATGAAAACTAAAATCTGATAGACACACTCTACTCCAAAAAAAGAGAATGTTAGGTGAAAGATATTCTGGTGAGAAGTTACAGAGATAAAAACAAAACAACATCTTGCTCACAACTGATAAGAGTGAATGGAGCCAGTTTCTCAGCCAGTGTTTGTCAAGAATCATGATGGAGAGCATTTACCCCCAGATGTATTTTGTTCATGTACACATGTAGATAAATCTCTGAAAAATTTTTCGCGTATTTGACTAGTACAGCTTGCATCACAAGAGTATTATTTGTATATGAGTAGTATTGAAAAAGACAAGAACACATGAAATATGAGATGCTTAAAATCTCACACTCTCTATGCATTTGTTATGAATTGTGAGTTTTGTCTACTATTCAACCATAAAAATTCCATGGATATACTGAAGCTTGAATTTTATTGTCTACGTTTGACACTGGTAGTTTAGACAGAAGATGTATCTGCCCACGTTCCCTCTCAACCAACCCTTTTTTCTCTCTGTTTTTCTATATTTGCTGCGCTCCTATGCTTCCTGCTGCAGGGGGTGAACAGCATGTTCCAGGTGTTTCTGACAGGAAACAATTCAGAATACTTCACCATCTCCCCCACGGCGGTACAGGGCCGTGCCGACATCAGGATGAGGGTGGCCATGCCGCTGGACTTTGAGAACATTCGCAGCTACAGCTTCTCTGTGAGTCTTAAACTTATCATCAGTGGTTTTACATTGTGCAACTGAACATTTATCAGAATGAACTCTGGGATAGACCCCGGTCCCTAACTATGATTATTAAAAGTATCTTATCGTATAAGAGAATAAATGCGTCAGTGAACAAGTAATCAAATAATATTCAGGCTTCAGGGGGTAGTACACAATAGCCAGCATCCCCTCCACAACACACAGCTTTCTAGCTAATATTTATGAGGAAGAAAAATATTTGCGTTGGAGCTCAACTTGCTGAAGATGCTTGCAGTGATTCTAAAATACAAAGTTGTTGGGACCAGAGCTGCTACATTGTGCCTCTGTGTGGCTGCCCTTGAATTAAATATGGACTTAGCCAGATTTCTAAACAAAAAGTCTGAATATAGTTTCATTATGTTTCTTGCAACTTTGTATTTGTTTCTCTTTGTTATGACACAAATCTCAGTCAGACTGGGGGTTTATCACTTTCTCAACACTGCAGAGTTGTTTGTATAATGAAATTGGTATTTTGTCACCTCAGTTTACCCCTGAACTTTTAACAGAACCAAAGGCTGCCGTGCTTAGTGTATAATCCAAGATTTCTTTATGATAAGATTCTTTAACACTATAACAAATTATGATTATAACTTTTAGGATTCCTCATAGAAATGTTAGTCTGTGTTTGTCAGTTCAAGTCCAGTTCAGTTGTGCATATAGGCCTGGAACCTTTAAGTTTAAGAATCAGAGACTAAAACAGCCCTGGATCCAACAGGAAAACAGGAAAACCATGAACCAATCAGAGTATCAACACATGAGAGGAAGTGTATTAACGAACTCTAAGTACAGTAGTTTCCTTTTTCTTTTTAGAGAAAATGTTTTGTCGAATTCATTTAATGATGATGTAATAGTCTCACATGACAGAATCCATCTTTAATGAAATAAAGTTAATGAAAATGCTTCAGCAGCAATTCTCTATCATTCTTTGCATCAAATTTGTGCCATTTTATATGAATAGTAGCAACTGGCCTGACCTGACCAGTGGTAAGTAAAGTCATGTGAAGAGGAGGGAGGTCAGAGTTTATTAGTTGATCTCCACTTTATAAAATGTGAATTATTAAATATAAATAATGTTAAGTATGGTATTTCATGTTTAATTGAAATGTAATATCTCAGGCTATAATTCAATCATCAGTGTATAATATGTTACTTGATGTCTCCCCTCAGCTCTTTGCCAATGAGTCCATGTCCGACCACGTGGGATTTGCCCGTGTTTTTATCGACCTAATCAATGAGAACGATAACAGGCCCATCTTCAGCCGGATGCTGTACAACATCAGCCTTCCTGAAAACACACCCCCTGGTACCTCACTGTTACGCATCCTGGTGAGTATCTTAGAAAACCCACTGAGCAATGTTTACACAGCAGAGAACGTGATACTCACAGAGTGGTTTCTTGTGATTTATGCCTGAAGGGAAATTTAACTAGAATCCAAAGAGATTACAATAAAACCTGACTTGCTCTAGTAACTTTTATGGGGCTTGTTTTATTGGGAATGAAATCTTGGTGAGTTTGTTTGCCCCATGTGACCCAGTATTCTCTTGAGACTTTACTATATGAGTTGTGATTTATGGTGACTCAAGCTAGGCTGCTTCAGACAAAAGCACAAATAAACACAAAAGAAAAATCAATTCACCTAATATATTTGTTGCTGTTAGCTACAGCCTTATCTGAGATCTTTTGTATTTATAATACTGAATGACCAATGTATATTTTAGATTTGTGGCTCAACTGTGGCTTGGTCTTAAACCCTGTTTCAACATAATTATGCACATTTGCTGAAAAGCAGAATTAAATATTTACTACCAATATAACAGTCAATTACACTATTAAGGATTACCTAAAGATAATAAGGATTCAAGTGATTGGCTTCAAATTGAAGCTCGTTGCTCAGATATGAAGTTTCTTACACTTGAGATCTATTTGCTAGTTGCATAAAATGAAACCTATTCTAGAAATGGCAATTCGCACTGAATTACTATTATCAGAGAATCTTAAAATGTCTCACTTTTTATTTTGGATTAAAATTACATATGTCAATAATAATGACAGGACCAACTCCATTAAAACTAATCCACTTGAAAAAAAACTGTTATATGAATCATTCCCCCTAGTTCTGTTTGCCTTTTTCTGGTTTCTCACAGAGAAGTGTCCTTGAGGTCACAGCAGCTCGTCCTCTCAGAGTCCCTCCATCGTGCAGCATTCAGCCTCAGTCACTGACCTGATCAACAGTTGCTCCTTTAAGCATAACGGAAAAAATCTCCAACCATCTCCCTAAAAATGAATTATTATTCATTACCAGTCATTCTTGTCACAAAACACCCACAATCCACTAGATATAAGTGCAAAAAGCACAGTGTGAAAATCAATAGTGTTTAAAGACTGGATGCTCATGAAATGGAGATTGCTGGGCAGCCTAATACCCGATAAGTCTGGCTGACGTTGGCCTCGTGCTGGAGCGTGCGGCCTGCCGTGGAATCCTGATTGCTGGTGGTGGAGAGTGAATGGGCTGTAAACAGAATGAGATGTGACGGCTCACTGCGAGGATTGCACTGGCATGGATGGCAGCGCTCGTATATTATACACTGTTCGATGAGGCTTTCGATATCCTAACCCGCCACACACACACACACACACACACACACACACACACACACAAACCCTGTGATATGCCACTGGATACAAACACACAGATGAAACAGATGTTTCCAGTCCCTGTTGTTTTGGTACTAAAGTAGTGGTGGAATAAACACTTACACATGAACACACACACTCACAGAGTAGACCGTAATTTTCTTCCTTCAAGGTCAAAGTATGGCTAAAACCAGACTAAGTCATTGGTCATCATAGGCCAATAACTATTTATTTTTATGAGTTTACCCATCAGTGTCCCATAGGAATGCCATATACTGCATACTGTATGTGTGGTTGATGTGTGTGTGTTCAGTAACGTGTTTGCACAGACTTGTTTACCTATGTGAGTCTGTCATTATATAGCTCATTAGCAATTCAGACAGAAAGTTACATCGTTTGTAATCCAGTGACACCAATGACAATAGCCGAGACTGTTTATTTATATGCTGAGTCTGATCAAACAATCCACGGCCGCTTCACTCATGTTTGTGTGAATAATGAGCAATTTATTTTCGAATGGGCACTGCATCCGAGTATTGTTTAAAATAAGTTTGAAAGTCTGTAGTGAAGTGTAGGAAGAAGTTAAATCCATCACAATGTTGGTTCTCTGTGTGAGATTGTTCTGGCAGAAATGGGAGTGGGAGTGAAGAAATGATAAAAGGGATAATGTTACTCATAAAAGTGCAGTAATAGGTCATATATTTTCAAATGGATCACCTTTTCTGGCTATATATTTTACATTACAGAGTGCATAAATATAAAACGAGCCTTGATTACATTCAGTGAGCTACAACACTTTTCAGCCCACTCCTGTGACTAAGCACCAGGTGAAATAACTTAACCTGTCAGTCACCTTACTGTTAGGGACTAACTGTCACTTACATGCCGCAGAAAAAGTGCACTGATTTGAGGTGTTAATTGTGTCAAAGTGAATGCATGACATTCAAAACTACTAGTTCTATCATTGTTACTTTAATTTCTGCTTAATCCACATTCATTTTATTCTATGCTTTATATTACAGCTCTTTGTATCTGTGCTTTTAAAGTGCAAGTACAGTGTCATTTGATTTGCTGATGGCGGGCACCTTTTCATTTTCCTGATACTCTCTGTTCCTGTCTCACTCAGTTTCTCCCAGCAGTTCAAACCGTCTGCTTGTCGAAGCACAGTGAACAACTCAAGGCAGTACAATATAAGCAGATTGTTAGGCTGAGAGCGTCCTCTCAGTGCTCTCTATCAGATGGCTGTGAGGTGCAACAGATGGTGGCCAAATTATATTTTAGTACCAAAAGGGAGGAGATCTCTTTCATTCTTATTCTCTCAAGGTGGTCTGGCCACCCCCTCCTCAATATGCAATGACACACACAAGTGGATTAATTACAGTCAGTTTTCGAAAATATGCCCATTTTCTTTCTTGCCAAGAGTTAGATTAGAAGAGTAATACAACTGTCATGACTGTCTGTTCATTAACCATCAAATAAGAGATCAATGGCTCCAAGATAGGCCTACCTGCGCTAAACTAAACTCACTGGAAAACTACAACTTGTAATTTTCAGTGTTTGGCTTTTTCACTATTAATCAGACAGCTTTAGAGAATCTGAGTGAGTAGGAAGGTTTCTTTTTACCTTTATTTAAAAAAAGGAACTAGCTGCTCTTTGTCTTTTTGCTAAGCTAATTGGTGAGCGTGCAGAATATTATCAATTTTTACCTTTAGCCCTCAGAAAGAAATCAATTATGCATGTATCCCAAAATGTCAAACTGCTTCTTTTACATAATGTTGAAGGTCACTTTTGTAACGGTTGCGATATATAATATATAATAATTACTGTACAATGTGACAGTGCCATCGTGGCATGTAAGTCAGGCACGCTGGAAAGTTCTGCACACAGTCGCAGAAAATGGTCTTTAAAGGCACAATGACGTCAGTGAAAATAACTAAAGCTCCCTTATTTAACGCCATAAGGACCTTATTATTTATCACACCAACAGCAGCAGAGAGGATAAGAAGGCCCTGGGGGTCAGAACACAACAACATTTAATAAAATGACATTTCAAGTTACAGAAAAGGAGGACGACACTTCTTGTTTGTGACTGGACAGAACCTAAGTCCCTGGTGACAGTTTAAGAGTTTAACATCATCGCTTGCTTGAGAATAAAACAGCTAATCAGCTACCAGCGGAATAGTGATTTTAGAGCATCCAACTTATCTTAAAACATGCACTTTGGTACTTTCTGTTAAGTCACAAACAAGAGGTGTTGTCCCAACCTTTCTGCAAACTGAAACATTGTTGTGTTTTGACCCTCAGGGCCACCGCAGAGAAGATCATAAAATTTAAGTTTATGAGAGAGAGAATACTTTTCTTTCCCACAGTAAAGTAACTTCTGTTGTTTCCCAAGCATTTAAGTATTTCTGGAGTTTTGCAGTTTATCAGTAAAGTAGTGGAGCAGGTTTGTATGTAAAGAGGGTGGAGCCAGGGTAATGTTTATATAATACTTTATACCTATGCTAATTGAAATTATGCATGTTTGTTCCCAGTTGTTTTTAAAAAGTGCCAAACAAGCAATGTGATAATGCAATTGAAAAGCTTTGTTTGGCTTAATATTCATAGCTCATCTGATCAGAGCTTATGTACAATGTTAGTCAATGCATTACTCACTGCCCGCTCCTGCATCCCAGTGGACACTTATGCTTAACATATGAGTACACACACACACACACACAGCACGCAGACGAAGGCAGTGGCTATTTAATATTTATGGTCTGCAGCATTACTTATCATTATAAATATTTATTGTGATTTACTCTTTTGTCTGGGTCCTTTTCTCTCTAACTCTCTCTTTCTGTCTCTTTCTTACCCTGGAGACTTTAGACACCAGCAGCTGCTCGTATCAGTGGAAATCACTCTGATTTTCTCTCTGTGGGCTTCAGAAAATTTGCCTTCTTTCATTTCTTATTTATTGTATGCCCTCGGTTATTGCTGTTTTTTCTCCTTGCACTACTTTACCATTAGATTGCTAATGGTTTTCAGGTGTTGCATTGATTCACTCTGTGGTTTCCTGCCTATTTCTGCTTGGATTAAACTCCCTCTAACCACTGGGCTCTAACTTGCTCTGACTTAAAAGATATGCATGTTGGGGACACATGCAGGTCTAATTTGCATATAGAAGCACAGTTCACCTTTTTTCTCATAGTTAATCTTACTTGTACAAAAATATCATATTCCATCAACACATTGTTCAGGGGTTAGGGTTTATGTCCTTTACCAGTGGCACACTGTGTGTTTTATGAGCTGCGTGCAGATGCTGTATGTTTGAGGGTGAAGGCACAATGATAAATGCCTCTAGCAGAAGGTTATAAATTACGGAGTGGAGGATGTTTCGCTACTGCCACTGTTTAGACAGGCCTTTACGGGGTAATAGTCACAACAGTAATTATAATTCATTATTGTAATAAAAGGGTTGAGCCCTGGCTCTCTCCTGCTAGTGGTAACTCACGCAGAATCACTGTTAATAATGGGGAGCTTATCATGGGTGTTCTGACATTGTGAATATATGAATGGTTGTGCTGGGCAGAGGACGAACAGGCTGAGACTGGTGAAAAGTCTAAACTGTCCCAGGGTTTGTTCACTATCAGCTTTAGAAATGTGTAGTTAGCAAACAGGAGGCCAAGGGAGTTATGTTTTGCAGTGTCTCCACTGATTTTATCATTTTAGTCATTTGCTAATCAGTTTATCCTTAACATTCAAAACATACTGATACAATGACGTGAAAATGTGCCTCTCCACTGTGTTACAGCAATTTTAAAATAACATTGTGTGTTCAAAGTGTGTTAGAGATAATTACTGATAAAACAAATATTGATCAACGTGTCCTTAAGTTTTTCTATAAATCCAAATAGTTTTGAAGTGTTGGTCACAGAAAAACCTGTGGAAAATGATATCTATTAACCTAGAACTAAGTAAAGCTCAGCATTAGTGTTCACTTGTATGCAACCGTGTCTTTTGTTGACCTCAGTCTTGCTCCTTTAATACGTAACAATAGATGCTATATACATCCACGCATGCTTTCTTCGTCCTCTTTCCTGTATTCATTGTGTTTCTATAGTGTGCTCTTTTCTCTTTATCGTTTTCTACATCCTCCTTGTGCTTGTGCTAATCTCATTTCTTCATCACTGAGTACGGAGATGGAGAAAGAGAAAGAGAGGGGGAGGACCGAGGCCTGTCGGCAAAGTGAAGCTGGCAGCCAGAGCCCTGCATTAAGCCTGTTCACTGGCAGGTCTAAATATCTCCAGCTTATGCCCACAATACACTCCTCTCTCTCCTCTCTCCTGTCTTCTCTCTTCTCACCCTGTTTTCTTAATATTTCAGTGGTAACATCTGTTTTTTCGAGTGTTTCACATGTGGTTGGAATAATTACATTGTGACTGTGCATGCAAGCAAACGGTAGAATTTATCTTACAAGCTGTCACAGTGTGCTGTAAAGACACCTTCTCCACTTTATTGAGCTCCTCTTGTACAAAAGTGTACATTGTTAAAAAAGTGTTGAAAAGTTGTGTCTCTCTGGTTCTCTCCCTGTCTCGCTGTTATCTGGGTGGTCAGGAGATAATTGAAACAGGCTGTTCAATCCTGTCAGCAGGCAGCAGTCGCTGTAAGCACCCCCACCTGCTCATTAATGGTTTAGAGAAATAAAGCAGTCGTAAACGTACACTCGCCATCGCCATTATGCTAAAGTGTCCGCAGTAAAAACAGTCACAGCCCCCGTCAACCCCCGCAGGTGCTCTAGGTCACAGCTGGGGGACTGGCGAGAGATGCAGTTGGTCCTTATCGTTTGATGCGAGGAGGTGAAGGATTTTTGTATCTTTTCTCCACTGAGGAGGTTTGGCTTCTTGCGTCATTTCACACTACTTTAGTAGTACATATATCTGTCCAACATTGAAAATGAGGGAAAATATATAAATTCACTCACATTAGTTTGGTCACAGGGGTGTTGAGTGTGGAGCTATTCAGGATGTGTGATCATTAATTGGACACATCTCGGAATAGCCCCAACATGGTGTCAGAGTTTCTGTGCTTTTTCCAGACTGCTGCTGCTGCTGCTGCTCAGTGTTGCTCTGTAATATTGATCAGAGATACAAACAGCCCCTGCCGTCCCATGGCAATTGAGTACATCAAGACAGTCCCTGATAAGAGTGGGAAGACTAACATAAAAATAATAATAATAATATTTACTTAAATTCATACTTTCAGTCACCACTTCCATTCAGTCATACCTCTAGCTTCACTGTGACTATACATATGATTTATTTCACTTGTTTCCCCAAGCACATTTGGAGGCTATTTTTCTAAATCAAATTCTTGATCATTTAAATTCCCTCCTTTTATTGAAGATCACTGTGGAAGAAACTAAATCCACAGTCTTTGTTCAGGTTAAAAACGCATTGTAAAGTTTAGCCAACACAAACACAAGGCTTCATTCAGAAGGCTTTAGCCCACAGTTAAAGGACTTTGGATTTTGATTCCAATGTCATACCCTGAAATAGTGTTAGAAAGGGATGTCTTTAATGTCGGTAGAGAAGTAATTTAAGAAAATGAAAATGAACCCTGGAACTGTGATTCATAGTCTAGTACAACATGTGTATGTTACCCAAAAATTTGTGCTTAACTCCCAAAGTGCCACAGAGTACAGTTAAAACCACAAACTTCCACACTGCTGATCCAAAGCCACTTTATCTTTAGCAGAGATAATGTACTGCTTAAAAATGCAAATATATACAACAAGTAATGTCATAAGACCAATGCTCCGCGTGTTGCTCAGTGTGTCTCACACACATATTCAATGCAATATGCCAAGTGTTAACATGAGGGAATACTTAATATAACTGTATCTCACTTGTATGGAATTAGAAAATATTGATCTTGTCATAGATACAGAAAATGTTAGAACATGAGATGCAGAGCTTGCCTGAGTGCAGCTGACCAGAGCCGATGAAGATAACCTGACAACCGTGTCTTCATCATTGTTTCCCCCACAATGATCGTCAGAAACTGGACATCTTCACTCCGTGTGTGTGTGTGCACATGTGTGGGTGTATGTTTGTTATCTATTTGTGCTTGCGTTTAGGTGTGAAACACAGAGACACTTGAGGTTGTCTGTGTTTGGACTTGGGGTCATCGCTATTTTGACAGCAGGCTTTGACAGCCAGTAATTGGTTTCCTTTTCCATGCCTCTCAAAGCTCCTGCAGAAAAAGCAATTTTAGGAGCCAATCAATTCAAATTCCAGCTCACTCAAGATAGAAAAGCCTGCGAAGCTTTAACCTCCCCTCACTGTCCACAAGATAGCTGGGCTGATAATCTGCTTCTGTACCCTCAACAACCCTACCTTGCACGTACACACACACACACACACACACACACACACTTTCTGTCACCTGTGTGGGGAAGCTTTCATTTCTACTTTCTTTTGAAAGCAATTGAGTATGATGATAGGAGTTTATACTGCAAGTGGCTTGGGTGCATATCTAGTTTGAGAATGAGCCTGGAAACAACATCCATGTTTATCCTTACACACACACAAACATATGCACGCTATACATCACATACAAACTCTCACACAAACTCAGCACATGCAGCCAGTCATTACAACATTCTGTCTCACCTGCATTAACAGGCATGCAGACACACAAATGAGTGCACTGGTGCACAGGTACACCCACATCAATACCACACACACACAGTTATGTTTGCCTGCCGGCTTCTCCTCTCTGATGGGAAGAAACACATCATTTAACCAAACTGGTCAACTGAGAACTAATTTCTCTTTTGTAGTTACTGCCTGAGGTCCCAAGGGTTTGCAGAGTTTATATTGGCAATCAGCAGCACCCTGACTCTTTGTGCAGAAACTCCTTAACAACTTAGTTTGGATTTTGATCAGAACACTAACTCTGCTCTGCTGTTTAGCAAAAGGGAGATTTTGACCACCACAGACTGGGCCTTGTATTTATCCACAGCACATCCTGCCATTTTATCAGCACTTGGTATCTTGACAGTCAGAGAAGGGGTAATCAACCAACAGACTTTTTGAATAACCTTGTTCAGTGGTACCTTGCACAGTGCTGTGCACCTTCCATTCTTCTTTTGGTTCTTTTACTTTTTTCCTGTTATTTTTGAGGACTGAGTTTTTGAGGAGTTCTAAGAATCCGTAAGCATTGCTTGCACCTTGCATGAAAACTATTTATCCTTGTGAATCATGTGGTGAATCATTGCTGCACTTTAAATACTTGTTGTAATTGTCAGTGAGGTTATTAGGCACATTAGTTAGGCACTTTGCACAGCTCTATTTCCATGTCATTTCTCTCCTCATTAAATTGCACACACACATACTTTCTTTCTGTACAGCCCACCTCACCAACTTTCCATTAAACTCCCTAACCAAAAAAAGTTTAAGCTGCCATGGTGACAAGGGGCAAATGTACAATACCCTGGTGTCAGCAGTCCGGCCCCATGGTGTTCAGTTACTGCAAATCCCTGACCAATCGCTGCGGTCCATCTGCTGCGAGCCTCCTGTGTCTAAAGTTGAAAGTCTTTGGCAAGCAGTTGGCAAAGTGACTGGGCTTTACTGTCATAGTGATTGTTTGGTGGGAGAAAGGGGCGAGAAAAGATGGCTATCGTCTTTCTCTCTTTATTTGTCTCTCTCTCTCTCTCTTTCCCCGTCTATCTTTCATCGTGGCGAGAAGGGTTTGGCCATAGACACAGAGGCAGCATTAGCTCTCAGGCTGAGCTTGGCTCCTGTCACTGCCTCGATAGCTGTCACGCTAACACCCCCACCACTATCATTGGAGCACTTATGGGCCTGTCACTCACCTGGGAGAGAGGGAGCAAAGGAGGGGAGGAGGCGTCAAGGGGGAAGAGTGTGCCAAAGGAGATATGTAGAAAAGAGTGGAGACAGTGGAGACGGAGGTGGAGCCTCGGCAGAGGAGAGCGAAGTAAAGACAGATGGAAAAAGGGAAAGATAAAAGAGGAAGAGAAGGAGGAGGAGGGAAAGGGATGGGTTGGAATCCAAAAGTGAGTGAGAGGAAGAAGCAGTTGAGTGGCATTAAATGATGAGGTCATTGAGACACGGCCGATGAAAACTCAAAGGTTAATATAAGAACCTGACTTGAGTCACAAGTATTTAGTATCCCTACTCTCAGCTCATTGACCAGGATGTGCTCCAGTGCACTTGACAACAAAGCAGGTTCCAGTTGGACATTAAAAAACAACATTGATTCACCATTGAGGACAAATTCAAGACGATGCGGTGGAATCTCACCGTGATAACGGGTTTGAGCTTTAACAGCATGGTGTATTTTTTCTTAAAAAGGGGGAAAAAAACGTATTGATAGCTGCTGCTGTTGTTCCATCTGTGAGGCATGATAGATGAGGTGTGACACACACATACACATACACTTCATTGAATTTGATTTTAAAAGCATATGCACTAGTATAAACACAAATTCAAAAACATATTTTCATAAGCATTAATGTGGTCACCCAGGTTTAAAATATAAAAGCCAAAACAATGCTTGGGCACTACACACAGACCCAAACAGTAAGGTCGATATCAGGGCATCAATGAATCACAGTGACCGGCATTGTGGCTGACAGAGCAGGCTGCAGACATGTTCAAGTGTGGCCCTTCAACTGACTGCAAAGCCACTGAAGTGAAACTCTATTACAGCCTCTCCAGCCGTGATCCATCAGCGCGGACACAACAATGTGTGTGTACGCACCAGTGCATGAGTGCACATGCTTATGCATGTGTTTACAAAGACAGATTGTGTTAATGTGGCATTTCATAAAGTAAAAGGTTGCTGAAAATGTTGTTCTTCTAGTTACATTTCTTTGACACCTTTTTTATCAGCAAAACATATGACAGCAGTTGTTGCTGCTTTTAAAGCAGTGGTGGGTCATGTGAGTGAGGAAAAATGTATCAACTCTCCCCTCAGATTTAATCCAATCAACACCTCCAGAGAGTGAAGCGTGGCTTGCATGTTTTATCACAAAGTCATAACAGCTACGAACAGCTGTTGGAGTGAGAAAGTTAAGAAACTGAGCAAAACTCAATCATGACAGATTACTTTATGCAGTAAACAAATGTACATGGAGGAATGTTGACAATATATGTAACATTAACATGTCGTGGAAAGAAACGTATCTGTTAGTATCACAGTCAGGAATTTCTGGTCTGGTTAGGAAATCACATTTTAATTTAGCAAATTAAAGACCAAGCACCTAACACTTTGTAGTTGGAGCATTGTGCCTGTGATAACTAACGGTACGAACTTCTCTCCCTTCAGTTTTCACAAAATTCAGCAATAAATAATCACATACTTACGATTAAGTTCACAGCTTGGACAACAACTTGATAAAGAAAATGTTTTCCCCACGTGAGAATACATTTGAAGATTAATTCTGTAGATTTATTGAGATGAAACAAAAGCTGTAAAGTAAATACAAAATCATGATGAAAAGAGAACCTAATGGACTGTAGAAGTTGAATGTGCTATAAAAGAAAGTGAACACAATTTCAAAAGTTAACTGTTTTTTTCTTGTCTTTTGTTTACAGGCTACAGACGGAGACGCGGGCATATTTGGAATCGTGCGTTACTACTTCAGTGATGAGCCAGACCAGTAAGATACATTTTCACACTTACTCGCACACACTCAGATCATCTACTCAGACATACAACCATATTAATGTCTCATTTATCTGTCCAGTTGTGCGCGATTGTAGTGGACTGTGAGCACCACACAGCCTCGCCACAGACACCTGAGCTATAACTATATCTGGCACTTTACATCTGCTTTCTTCAGGCCACAGAATCACATTTAAAGAAAAAAAAACACATTCACATAATCCATTCATTCATAATCTTCATGGTATCAGAAGAACACAATTATATTGCTCTCTGCTATTTATTTGTTTTTCTATTTCCCCTGCTGAGCATCATTTGTTGTATTTGTTTGGGAATATTTCCTATGTATTTCTGGAAAACACCACCTAGAATAAGAATAATACGAACATGTTCTTGTTTTTATAGTGTGCTTTTAATGTTATGTTTTATTAGTATTATAACATACAAACATATTTCATTCTAACAAGGAGCTTATGTCGTGGAGAAAAAAAAACAATTGAAAATGCAACTGTTTTAATTTTCACTTTCCAGAATGACAAAATTCTGAACTGTCATTGTGTGATGTATTATAGTGTGCCTTTTAATAACCCTCTGAGAAACCATTAACTATTCAGTACATCTCATTATCAAATGAAAGAAGCACAGAAAACTCAACAGTAGAGCAAATACAGATTAGTGTGCAGCTCCCAAGCACACATGTGTTTTCATCTGGTGTATGAAGAATATTAATGTTTTTCTTCTGCTCCTTACATTATAATTTTATAAGTTGTTATAATGTAAGAACATTACCAACCAACCAATTATATGGGAATTTGTTATAATAAACCTCATCAAACCTCTTCGGAGGTTATTTGTTTAATTTGTTTAATTTGTTGTTGTTGTTGTTGTTTTTTATTTTTATTTTTTTGTAATTTTCAGGTTTTCATTGGATGAAGAGACAGGCTGGGTCATCCTCCGAGCCAGTCTGGACTATGAACTGATGAGGCGTTTCACACTGACCGTGCTGGCCAGGGACGGCGGTGGCGAGGAGACAACGGGCAGGATCCGCGTCAACGTGCTGGATGTCAATGACAATTCTCCGCTCTTCCAGAAGGAGGCGTATGTAGGCTCACTGAGAGAGAATGAACAGGCTGCCCAGACAGTGGCACGAGTCAGGGTGAGATTAAAAACATGTACATATGGTCATAATAATAGAGTAAGAGATTCAATATTCCTGTAACACCTTTGTACATCCTTGTGTGTTCACATGTACAATTGGTTCACAAAAAACTATAAAACTTGACTCAAATACAGCAGTCATCAGACTCACAATCCTTTGGTTTTGCTACCCTCCTCCTCTTTCTACCTTGTTTCCTCTGTTTTTCTGTAATCTTGCAGTTATGTGTTTGTGTGCACTGTATCCAAGAAGAACAGGTTGCCCTAGTGTGTTGGCCATCAGTCACTGCCACACAAAAGGCAGAGGTACACAGGCACAATGGTAACTAATGGCTCAGCGTTTCCTTTGATTGTGCCCTGGAGAGAAAGCCTATTACATCCCTTGTGGCAGCAGGAACAGCGGTGGCTTTACCCTGCCCCAGTGCACTGTGGTGGCTTGCGTTTATGTTGTGGGAGTTGAGCTGATGACTAGGCTGAACGCTTGGCTCACTGTGTTTGATTAGTCTGAGCTAACCTTAAACGCTGCTGATATTAGTACGCTGCCCGAGAGGAACAGGGAAGCCAGTCACACAATTCTGTGTGTCAGCGATATGCCCTGGATCCTACTATAGACGTACACACAAATGTGTCACATGCACACTTACACAGGCGCATGCTACCCTAGAATACGGGCAGAGGAGGAATGAGGAAAAAGACTGAAATAGATGGAAGGAAAGGATGTGTTGAGAGACAAAGCAAAGAGAGGCTTTTCAGCTGTTTGATTCTTTCTTTTCCCAAACAATGCCCGGGAGCTTTGTGCCTCCTACTGCAGTGCTTATGCCTTCGAACAGCTAAACCTTTTTTCATTTTCTCTACACTTCTTATCCTTTACTTCCTCTGCCACTCATCAATTTGATTTTCTGCCCCCAACTCTTCTTACCTTTGATCGGTAAGTGACTGTCTAATATGACACCATTTGTTGAAATGTAATATAGAGGGGAAACAGTCTGGAAGGGAGAGCTGTGGTAGCTTACTTGGTTGTGGGGGAAGAAAGGTATTGCTTACTCAACATTTTGGCATTAAATCAAAGAGTAAATATATGCGTGTTGTGGAGAGATATAACTGAGTGTTTCTGACAAACTGTCCAGCCTCTAATGATACCAGTGAGGCCCAGAAGACTCTCCTCACTGCCGTAGGACTCATGTTTAAGTTCCTGCCAACTCCAGAATAATGAGGGGTGTCATCATTGTTGTTGATGTTGTTGTGGATTAGCCCAGCAAAGTATGGTTTCATCTGTCCTCTGCCTGCTGGGCTCGTGTTGGCTCAGTTGGTGTTCATCCAGTGTTGACGCCTGCGTCACTAATAGCCAGAATCAGCTTTAATCTGTCCAATAATATGCCATCACTGACTGGCAGTTTCCTGGCCATACACACACAAAGACACACACCAGCATCCATGCTGTGGAAACATACACATAAAAATACTGCCGCTATCTACTGCAGCATCTGTCCTGTCACCCTGACTGTTTTCTTGTCTCACTCACTTAACTCCTCTTCTCTCTGTGGACTTTTGATTGTCACTGAGGCATATGTTAAAGGCATCTCCATTCTCCACTGTCCCACCCCTGTTGGCCCACCCGCAGGCTACAGATGAGGATTCTCCTCCCAACAACTTCCTGACGTACACCATCACTTCAGCCTCAGCCTTCCTTGATTACTTCAGCATCACCATGGTGGAGGGCTATGCAGGTATACTCACCTTAAGGAGCATAAAGCCACAATTGTGTGAAATGGTTAAGCAGACCTGAAGTGGTGTTGTAGACCACACAACACAAAGCTCACCTGCCTCCACCTGTCTCCCTTCCTCTCACTCACCAGTGATTAGTGTGACCAGGCCTCTGGACTACGAGCAGGTCCCCAGAGGGATGATCTATCTGACAGTAATGGCTAAAGATGGGGGAAACCCAGCACTCAACAACACCGTCCCTGTCACAGTGGAGGTGATTGTAAGTACAACCCTGCAGAATCCACGTGCACACACACCTTAGTATATCTTTGAATTGTCACATCTAAGCCAGGACGCAAATATTGGACTCAGCTTTTATCTGGACTTTGTATTTGTCTGTTTTTTATGGGAATCTCTATTATCTTCAGAATGTTTTCCACCAATCTATAGCCATAGCTCCTCTACATTCATATTCAGGCTATGAGAGAACATATTCTATATTCTGTTGATATAAATCCCCTAGCAGAGGTTATTTGATATTTAATGTGACTGAAATGGATCAGAAAGTTGAATGGATGTTCTCAGAAGCAAAAAATGTTTCTGATTCAGACCTCAGTAAGTTCTCTAACATTTCTTGCACATCACTGAGGTCAGGACTGCCTAACCACATCCCACAGAAAACGAGTGAGTGCACAGTGTGTCTATTTTGTTGTCCATTATTTGTAATTTATTTTTATTTATTTATTTTATTATGTAATGTATTTTATTCACATGCACTACTGTACTTTTACAGATTCACAAACCACATTTTTTGCAGCATACTATTACTTCTGTTCCTGTGTTCCTGGTTCATAACAAATGAGGTGTAGATGTAACTGTATTCAGGATTTCATCCTAAACAGTTGCTAGATGAAGTCTTCTCCAAGTTGTGTTGTTCATCGAATTAATAAAACATGCACTCAGACTGGAAATTAATGAAATCAATGTAAGATGAATTGTTATAAATGCAAAAACAAATAACATCCCTAGAAATTTTAGGGCGCAAAATTGATCCCTTACACTGACCTCCAGCTTGATGTCTTTGAATTGTCTTTGTGTACACTAGTATACAGCATGTTGCAGCTTTCTGCTGTACATCTATTGTGTTTCAAGATTTATTAATGCCATACTCCACTGTAGTTCCATGAAAAAAGTTGTCTTCATTATTACTTGATGCTTTTTCCAAAAACCCTCTGCATCTTCCCACTTATGTAACATTGTGTTTGTTTTTGGTATGTTTGTTGTTGTTTTTTGGTTTCAAACAGCAACTTAAGTAGTTAAAAAAATGTTTGTGGAAAACTTTTCCTCCTAACTGAAAATCTTTTTAATTCACACTTTATATATATATATATATCTTCAAGCCTGGATGTTTTTAGAGGGTATTTAATGACTCTCTTGGTGCTGCAGCATATACACCCAGTGACAAAATCCTTACAGTTATACCATTTTCAAAGGCACGATCTCCAAACTTTTCCAAGAATCTTTTCATCCAAGTTCCCCACAGATTTGACTGAAAAACTGTTGCCCAAGACTTAGGAGAGGAACTCATGGAGGTGTTACATCATATCATCTGAGTCTACATGTTGACTCGGTGTATTACAGGTGTCAGCCAGCTGATTGTTTCACATGTCTTCGACTTCACATACGTATTATATTTCAGTTTTTCCTCAGTGCCTGAATTATTTTCATCCTCTCTTTTGATCTATGTCTGACGGCAGCTTTGTTTGCTTTGTTATCACAGATTATGCAGCTATCTGAGCTTCTAGTTCAGTTGCTTTTGTCAGTGTTATCTTTAAATGTCTAATTTTAAGGCAGAGGAAAAGGTAACAGCACACAAATACACACACACAAACACACACACATAGCAGTTCAGAATTTGCTGCTGTTTCTGTTGCATGTTTCAGACTCAATTATTCAGTTTAAGTCTCTGTTCCTTCTGTAAATGTTGTGTGCATCTACTTTTCTTTGTATAAAATACATTACATAGTCCTATGTAGTTGCTTTAATCTGTTACTTATATAATGTTTTTTTTTCCATATTTGTATCCAAATTACATTTGATCCAAAAAAAATGACACAATTTGACAGGTTCATTACAAGTTACATATTTCATTTTTCATGCACCAGTGACCATGTTTCTGAGCTCCAAAGGAGAATCAAAACAACCTTTTGTTATCATTCGAATCATTTTGTTTAGTGTCTATAAGATACTAGTAAAATGTGCAACCAGAGCTCATGAATACTATCTCTGCTGGGTCTTCAGCTCATTTCCCCTGATAGACATCCATCATACATGTAACTTTCCAGTGATAGAAGGAGAAATGGCAGAATTGAATAGATAAATCCAGCTGGAATATTCTTTGATATGCAAGACAGTAAGCATATCTATACCTATCCTACATGAGGGAGAAAAACTGTGGAAAACAATGAAGAGATCTTCGTTGGAATGCAAAAACCAACAGAGAGAGATGCGCACAATTCTCTGTATTCCCTCTGTGTCTGCATATCTCTCTGTCTGTCCTCTACTGTGTCGTGACTCACACCACAGGGGTTTATCAGTTGTTGACAGCAACACACACACACACACACACAAACACAACACTTTACACCAGTGTAACACAGAGCGCAGATAGATAATGGTGCCAGTGACTGTTGTTTAAGTGTTAACATTTCTCAGCAGCTCACCCAGTGGGGAGCCACGCTGCGAATAGCCACACAACTGGATGTGTTGGTGTGAAATAGAGTCTTATTCAATGAGTGGGAGGTTGTGAAAAATGTAAATGCTGTGGGGAAGTCTGTGTGACAGTTGATGCTGTTTCATGTTGTAAGCATTCATTCCTGTCAAATCATATGTCTTTATGCAGGTCACACTTTGTCTGAGGTAATTCCACTAATAATAGTGTTTGGATTTCCTTGCCCAACATTGCAGATTTGTTCAGCTTTTTCATTATTTCAGTAGTGTGAAGTGGTTATTAGTTTACCTAATTCAATTTACTTTATGTATCAGGTATAAATTATATATAATTAGATGACACTATCACCGAAAGATACTACAGCCTCTGTTTTTAAAAAATGTTTTGCTCCTCATTATCTAAAGGTTTAATTGTTTTTCATCCTGCAGGATGAAAATGACAACCCACCAGAGTTCAGCAAGTCGTCCTACATTGTCAAAATCCCAGAGAATATTATTGCTGGTGAGTCGGTTTCAGTTTCTAGAATGCATCTCCTCGTCTGTCCAACCAACACAGCATTTAGACACTACAAACGACTAAAACACAGAGTGTAGGATACACTGTATAGTGTCCTCTTACTTGAATTGCCTCACTATTAACGTATTCAACAAATAGCTCTGCTTTCTTGGGGGCATTTTTTATGTTTTATATTATTTGCTTCCTTTGGCTGCTGCTGTCTTATTTGTTTTGATTTTACATAATGTTTTAAATGCTCAGTCAGAATGCAGGATGTTGACTATTCAAAGCGAAATCACTGGCTGCTATATTCATTCTCATGCATGCATTCAGAAGACTCTTTTATCCCAGACAATAGATTAGTTCCCAGTCGCTGGAGGGAAATGAGATATTTGACCGCCCCTTTCTCTCTGTGAGCTCCAGCAGACAGACGCTGGGCACTTTTTGTGCCTCCGACCCGATTTGAAGGAGCACATAGCTGAGGGGCTTGAGCCAGAGTTGAGGTTTAGAGGACTATGGCTAAAGTGCTTGGCCGAACTAGGTTGAGCTGGGGCCTGTTGCTACGTCTGTAAGGCTGTGCTGAGGGCTAGCCCCGCGGCTCTGGCTGGCCTCTCATCCCCCCCTGCCAGCATTCGTATTGATCAGCCCTGTGCCAAGTATGGGCTGTGCCAAACAAGCTGATAATCCGCTAATCCATAAACCCACTCACTGCCATTCCATCAGTTGAGATGTGGATGGGGGCGGTGAAGAAATTAGCTCTCTGAATGCCATTTCAGTCTGTCTCTGCAGCATATCTCTCCCTGTCTTTTCTCTTTACTAGACTTCACATATTTTCCCCATGACTCTGTCTCTCAGTTGAGTGTTTTTCCTCCTTTCTCCCAGTCTGAATTGTAACTTTCTTTCTGTTCCGCTCCCTTCATCCCTCTCTCTCCTCCACAGGGGCAACTGTGCTGCTTGTGAATGCTACTGATTTGGACGCCTCCCGGGAGTTTGGCCAGGCCTCACTCATCTACTCCCTGGAGGGCTCCTCTCAGTTTCGTCTCAACTCCCGCTCAGGTGTGTGTTTTTGCGTGTGTGTCTGTGTGTGTGTGTCTGTGTGTGTGTGTGTGTGTGTGTGTGTGTGTGTGTGTGTGTGTGTGTGTGTGTGTGTGTGTGTGTGTGTGTGTGTGTGTGTGTGTGTGTGTGTGTGTGTGTGTGTTTGCGTGTGTGTGTATATGTGTGTGTGTGTGTGCGCGAATATGTGTGCATGCGCATGGATGTGCATGGATGCGCATGGATGTGCATGGATGTGCATGGATGCGCATGGAGCGTGAGTGTTTCTTTGTTTGTTGGTTTGTTTTTTCAGATTAGAATCTTTTAAATCTTATTTTTAATTTAGAGTTTAGATTGAAATAATTTTTTTTAGATCATTGCTCTCAGTTCATCCTTTGCTTGAAAACTATTGAGCATCCCTGTTTATTTATTTCTGGATGAAATGCCTTTTCTCTTTGCTTATAGTCACATTATGGCTGGGTTTATTGTGATCTCTATCACTCAGTCTGGAGACTCGAAAGAGCTGTTTGTAAATCTGAGTTTATTCACTCTGACTTTTAAATCAATTCATCCTGACATGAAAAGCTGCTTTGTAATGGCATCTGCCCTTCTCTTGGGAGCCCTGGTTGGTTTACTTTTTATGTTTTTTTTTTTATCTGATTCCATGTGTGTTTTAGGAGAGATCACCACTACAGCTCTGCTAGACAGAGAACTGAAGTCAGAGTACATCCTAATAGTCAGAGCTGTGGATGGAGGGGTGGGCCCTCAGCAGAAAACTGGCATTGCTACGGTAATTTCTGTTTGTAGCTACTGTTTATCTAGAATTACCTGCAGTCAGAAGAACACACTAATTATCTCCCCATAGTTTAATCAAAAATCCTTTGGGTTTGTACAAGTATCTTGTACCGTGACTTTCTAGTTTGCTTTAATTTCGCCCACTCCCTTTTTGTTTAGGTGAACATTACCATCCTGGACATCAATGACAACGCCCCTGTGTGGAGGGACGAGCCATACCATGCAAACGTAGTGGAGATGAGCCCAATTAACACTGATGTCATCTCTGTGAGTGCATCCAGCCCAGCTTAGTGAACTTTTAATTGGTTGACTAACTGACAGTTAAATAATGGGTCATGTTAACAAATCAGACAAACATACCAGAATTCAAATTCTTGCATTTTTTTTTGTTTCAAGCATGTTTGTAATATTAAGGATTAACCTTGTTGGGCTCTACTTTTTTCTATGCATGTGATGAAAATTTAGTCTGTTGTTGAATTTGATTACTCTGATTTTGCAAACTTGAATCAGGCAAAATGTGTGGGTTTTAAATTAATGCATGTCTGGCAAAGTGATCAAAGTGGGTGACTGTGGGCATTCTCCTTCACTACTGATGGACAAGTAATCTCCAGTGTATTAGGTAATCACAAAGTAAATATTCTAATATTACCCCAAACTCTCCCATTGTCCTGCCGATGTCTTTGGCAATGTGTTGTTGTTAATTAAGCCCTAATTGTCCATTAATTAAAGAGGCATCAGTGAGTGTAATTAAGGGAGTCCGATAGCTAATTAAAATGTAGCCTGCAGTCATACGCATAACAAATTATTCAGCTGCCAGGCAGAGAAGGAAGCGAGAGCCCATCTCTGAGAAGCAAGAGGGTGGAATGGAGGAGTGGTGAGGAAAGAGAAATGAAAGATACAAGTGTTGCACTCCTAAAATGCTGCTGCATATTCCACTCGTTCCTGTTCTCTTGTAGGTATTCTTGAGCTGAGCATTCACGGTGCAACCAGCAATGCAGTGCATAGTGTATGTGACTCTGTGCTCAGTGGACAGACACTGTTGCCCCTCTGACCATTTTTCAATGAATGGGACCAACCAGGCTTACAGTCCTGTAATTGGCCCCAATGTAGGCCTGGCCCAAGCAGTGTTTCCATGGTGACAAGAGGCCACCTGCTGAGTCCTCCTGGAGGTGTCCAGCGAGCCGATGAATTTGGAAGCTGTGCCCAGTGCAAGGATCAGCCCACTCAAATCTCAGAGTACCCCAACATCACCACTGCAGAGTTTACATTCTACTCTAAACATACTCACAGTGAGCCTCCTCTAACATCTCCCTTCAAGGCAATATTCTATTTCCTGCCAATCTACAGTCAATGTCGAACTATAGTTCAATGATCTAATATATTTTCTCACCTTCTCTTAATGTGCTCTGCTCAGGCCAGAATTGATTAGTTAAACTGGCCCCAGTTCCCCACATCTTATATCACTTACCTTTGTCTATGCAGTTGCTAATCAATGGACCTCTGAGATGCCTGCCTACCATGTCCCCTTAATAATTAAATACCTGGAAAACCTTTGTTCCTCTAATGACCAATTAACCAGTTTCCAGTGTTTTTAGTCAGGGCGCTGAATAATTGATCAGCTCTTTAAAAATCAGCCAGTGTTTTAGTCGGCTCCCGGCTTTGCGCATTCATCAACCTTCGCCACTCTGTCAGAAAAGAGACGTCGCCATTTTTCTTTTAGCTGACTGATGTGTTAGAGCAGTTGAAAAGAGTTGCATGTGTGAAGATACTCCAGGGATGGGCTGGGTTTATTGTTGGTATTATTGATATAGACCATTGTTATTACAGTTACTAATATTCTTCTCGCTTATTGATTTCCTCCTTTTCTCTGTCTCTGGATTCTTCCCTGTTTCCTATATATTTAAGTTCACCTTGTTTACTATAAGTTGAATATTCTTATATATGGTTCAGCAATTGGAAACTTTGCAGTTGGGAGGGATTTGTTAAAATATTTAAAATATATTAATATATATTAATATAAATAAAAATAAAATATATTTAAAATATTTATATTTGTACAAAAAAAAAACATTCAAAAATCTTTTTTAATCGTAACCTGTATTGTGTGCAGGTGTTGGCGCTGGACCCTGACAATGGGGAAAATGGGACAGTGATGTACAGTATCAATCCAGAAAATCCCTTCTACACCATCAACAGCAGCACGGGGAAGATTCGTACCAGCGGTGTGACCCTCGACAGAGAGAGCGCCAGAGACACAGAACTCATGAGAACCATTGTCATCTCAGCTGTCGACCGTGAGTAGTGTGTATGGTGGGACGTCAATTTGCATCTCTGCACTCTTTAAATGTGTCAGTCATGAAACACCTAAACATTTTGTAAGCAAACTTAAATTACATTATATCACTCTCGGTAGAGAGCTTTCAATTGTGAGTGATTAGCCTCCTTCTTCAAGCCTCATTCCTCAAGTTTTATGTTGACCATGAAACTTTTTACTGTGGCTAATAAACTCTTTTGACTGTGAGATGTGAGGTGTGAGTGTGTGTGCGCCTATGCACTATATGTTTGTCTTAGGATGTCCTCTGACGCCCTCTTTAGGTGGCATTCCTCCATTGCGAGCAACAGCAAGCACCACAGTATTTGTCAACCTACTGGATCTAAATGACAATGATCCAACTTTCCTCAATTTGCCTTTTGTGGCTGAGGTGCCTGAAGGACTGCGCATTGGATCATCGGTTTTTAGGGTAAAGCATGAGAATATATTCATTTGTTATGGAAATATGTTACGGCGTTGGAGTGAAAATTCTCTAAGCAGCCTAACCTGTACGCATCATACATTATGTTATTATTTATCATGAAGCTTAACAATAATTGATATACATTTATATCTATCATCATTCAGCCAGAATGAATTCTTATTTCATATGTACATCTCAATGAGCAGTTTTAAGGGGACACAGGCCATGAATTATTTTCTGATGTGATCTTTCCTCTCCAGGTCCAGGTGGAGGATCCAGATGAGGATAAGAATGGTTTAATAACGATGGCCTTACAGATGGGTATGCCTCGCCTTGACTTCTACCTGAACACCACCACTGGCATTCTCACCTCCACAGCAGTCCTGGATCGTGAGCAGATTGGACAGTATCATTTGAGGATTATAGCCTACGATGCTGGAAAATTCCCTCGCACATCCACTTCAACCCTTACTGTCACAGGTGAGAGTTTGCA
The DNA here is from genome assembly GCA_016801845.1 of Polydactylus sextarius. Classification (NCBI taxonomy): domain Eukaryota; kingdom Metazoa; phylum Chordata; class Actinopteri; family Polynemidae; genus Polydactylus; species Polydactylus sextarius. The sequence goes on along the minus strand of CM028911.1, from coordinate 5,003,748 downwards.
GCTGGTGATGATGAGGAACTGGGTGTGATTTCCCTTTGCTCTCTCTGAAATTATGCCACATACGAAACTGCCAAGCCACAGTATGATTGGATTCTGACTGAGGTGATGATTTACTTCAGTATGGTTGATAGTTAACCATTGACTTCTCAGGAATCTGCTGAGAAGGTTGCTTCCAACTCGTTGGTGGCAAATGAAAACAAAACAGTTTGACATCTGTTAAACTATAGGCAAGGAATGGAAATGCTGAATAAGGTTTCCTGGCATTTCTGAAATGGATCTGATGAGTCAGAAAGATCAAAATATGAACTTTTTTGTCGAGATCTGTTTCACATCTCCTTACAGCACGTGCACAGCGAATTCAACACAAAAACATCAAACCAACACGTTTTACCCTGAAACCACTGAGTTGATGTTCATCTTTCTACTCACTGCACCACCCTGCTGCTCTATTTGTCCTCATGTACATCTATTTGTGTGTCCTCATGTCTCTCTGTCTGTGTGTTCACGTCCGTGCGTCAGTTCTGGATGTAAATGATGAGACGCCCACCTTCAACCCTGGTGTGTACAATGTTTCGCTGAGGGAGAGTGTTCCTAGAGACCACATTGTAACGCGCCTCATCTGCTCTGACAACGACGCTGGCCTCAACGCTGAGCTTAGCTACTTCATCACAGGTCAGAGGTCACAGTGGGACATGTTGTGTGTATTTGTGGGCTATGCTGTCGTACACTTATGGGGACTATGTGCAAGTTTAGTAACTTTGTTCATCCATCCATCTCCGTGTGAATTTGTGTAGGAGGAGTTCCTCTTGCATGCATGTTTCTTTAAGCTTTATAACAATACTTTGTGTGTGTGTATGTGTGTGTGTGTGTCTTAAGTATTTTTCATCAAAATGTTCTTAATTCATTTGGAAATTTGTTTGTGTTTGGTGTTTTTAGATGGCAATCAGGACGGGAAATTCAGTGTGGGCTTCAGAGACGGTGTTGTTCGGACAGTTGTTGGCCTCGACAGAGAGACTCAGGCAGCATACACTCTGGTGGTAGAAGCTATAGGTGTGTTGTGAACTCATATCTCTTGATAATGATAGAAAATCATTATTAGTTGTTATCATCCTCATTTTTACATAGCCTTTGTTTCTATCTGTCATAATAGAGCTTGTTTTCATATTTGTTTTGTTTGTCATCTTCAAAGCTGCTCCTTTCTACTAGTGTATGACAATAATGAAAAAAGCCATGCCTGCACATCTGCAGTGATTTCAGACTATTGCTCAACTGCCTTTGTTCCTGTTTGAAAAGAAAGAACAAAAACTCTGAGGTTTTCCTGTTTTGGAAACCAGCGAGTCGGGGTGGCTTATCTGTTGAGGGGGCCAGAGGAGCAAGAGAGAGGAGAAGAGCCAGAGATAATGTAAAAGTGCACAAGAGAACAGAGTTAAACATATTGTCCTAATTCACAAGCAGCTGAAAATGAGCTGAAAGTTTTGATGAGCCAACAATGTTCTAGTCTTACTTCTTTGCAACAAACTATTTTTGGTTTGTGCTCTGTTCTCCTAAGATTAATGGGTCATTTAACGGAACATATTACAACAGAACCAGTTCCAGTTTTATAAGTGTTGTAACAATATGCTTCATATTTTTCAGCCTGTGGGACAGCCATAAAATGAGAGACATATCTATTTTTGTTTCCCTGGCATCAATGCTTAAATTGGCATTAACCTGAATGATTGTAACCGATGCGTTTGTGAATGTGTCTGATTCTGCACATAGACAACGGTCCAGCGGGCAGCCGGAGGACAGGCACAGCCACTGTATTTGTTGAGGTGCAGGATGTTAATGACAACAGACCCATCTTCCTCCAAAACAGCTATGAGACCAGCATACTGGAAAGCGTGCCCCAAGGAACCAGCATCCTTCAGGTAGTAAAAGTACACAGTACTGAACACATCTGAAAACATGCTGTGCTTTCACCAGTCAAACTTGAAAGTCATTTTATTTCTCAACATAACAATTAACAAAAGAACATGTTACAGAGTGATCTCATTTATGGCTCAGGTGGCATTTATCTTGTCAGGATTGATGACATTGTGTTTTAGGACCTGTACAGCATCGCACTATAAAATAATTCATAGTTTTTGTCTAAATTCACATGAATTACTAAATGTGTGGAGTTTTCAGCATCCTAACAATTTGCAGCGTGATGGGAAGGAAAAACACTTATCCCCTAATAATATCATAAACTGAGCTGCTGTCAGTTGAGGGTTAAGTATGTATATTTAGTTGTTATATTCCTTGGAAAAAATGTAATCTAATCAAACCAGACCATATTTAATTCAGAGCAGAATGCAAGATGTGATGATGCATCAAATCTATACTCTGAGAATTGTAATGGAATCGAGCCGCTGTGAGATTAAATCATACTCTGCAGAACTGTGATGGAAGAAAAAACATTTATATCCAACAATGTCACCTGCCACTGTGTTGAAAGGAAAATAGTCAGTAACAAAAAGTGTGTAAACCTGCTAGACTGTTTGATTGCCTGATTTTCAAGCACTTACATTGTATCCGACCATATCTAGCATTAAGTAAGTTCAAACAAATGCAAAAATTAGTAATATTCACAGCACTAAGATATACAGAGTATCACATTTTTGGGAGCAGTCAGTCAACCCTCAGCCTGTCCTTCAGTCAGATTTCAGTGACATAGTCAAATAGACAAGGCATAGTAAGGTGGGGCTCCACACTGGCTTCTATCTGCGGTGCCTGTGCAGCTGGAGACTGGGATGTATTTGTACTCTCTCGCTCATGTGGTCTGCGGTGCAGCGGTCGTCTGAAGGACAGGTTGTAAGAGCGCCGATATGAGCCCAGTCTTTTCCACACTTTGAGCTGGGGCTCACTGGATCGGCCTCGTCCTCGGGTCAAGCTCCCTCCTGGGCCGCAGCTTGAATCAGAGTCCCCGTCTTGCTCAGAGGGTCTGCACACTGCCAGGAAAGCTGCTAACCCTGCAAGCAGCAGTGATAAGCCCAACACCACCATGATGGTGAATTCTGGGTCGTGGATCGTGTCTGAAGAATAGGATGGAGGCTGTGTGATGTTGGGAGAGATGGTGGTGGTTGTCAGGCTGGACAGAGTGACATTTTCTGTGTTGGAAGTGAAGGTGAAGTTGGAGACTGGCTCAGTGGTGTTCATGTTGTCTTGGCACTGAATGGAGAAAACAACATTAGATTGGAAGTCTATGTTAGGATGCTTCAGGGAGGGTATGTGTGTTTGTTTGCTGTTTGTGTGTGAGTGTGGTCAGCCTCTGTCAAAGTGCCACAGCAGCTCTCTGATATGCCTTGTTTTGCCTCACTAGCCAAGCCTAACCAAGCTGAGTAGGTTTATTTGGTTGCTTATTTTCCCTTTATTGAGATCACACACTCAAGGGCTTACAAGACACGCGTTCACAAATGTGTACAGAAACGCTTGCATGCGCATGCAGATGTGGTGAGTGTTTGGCATTTGCGGCAATTATGTAGCTATTAAATCAAGGACTACAACACAGTCGATGCTTGACAGGCTTTCTTCAATGTAAAACAAATTGGGTTTATTAAAATGCCCCATTGTAAAATGCAAGGCACCCACCTCTTCTGCCCCGGTCTCCAATTATCCCCCCTCCCATTCTATGTGCCCCCATCTTCAGCATAGTAACATTTGTAAATGTCATTGTCCCTAATTCAGCGGAGACAAAGCATGGCTTATCGGTTTAAGGGAAACACAGTGGGACATGAAATTATTTTTAAGACCAAATGCCAGGAAAGCTGTGAAAAGGCCAGTGGAGCAGGATGGCTCGTTAGAGAGTCAGTTCATTAGTCAGCGCCTCCAAGCACATACACTGCAAGCACGTACACACACAGGCCTGCTCAGCTATTCAAATACAAAGTTTGTGTCTCACCCACACACTGTAGTCTGTACTGCCCGTACCGGTGATTAGGCACACTGCTCTTAAGCTTGGCAGCTTAGCTGTAAGGTACTCTCCCTTGCTATCACCCCACATTGTTGCTCCTCCAGATCTGACTGCTCAGCTGGTTTTGAAACAATGAACTCATTTCTTAACTTCTTATCCCTCACACTTTGTCTAACCTATTCACATTTGTAAAGTTTGACAAATTGTCCACTCACAAGTTCTCCAGTAATTTTTCAGTAGCACACTCTCAGCTGCTTGTTAGATTTTTTTTTTTTGCCCTCACTGCATCTTGATTGGTCTTGTATTCTCTGTCTTATCTGCATAATGGAAAGAAACATTGATAAGGGATACACTTCTTGTGCACTTCCTCACTATGCACATATCCACATCATACTAAAGCAAATGCATACAACAGCCTCAAACATGCCCCCTTAGGCATTGTGCAGTTACTGAAGCACATGTCAAGCAGCTCACATGTCAAAATGTGATGCAAAATGGTTTTAGGATTTTCATCCCCATATGAGACTTGGCAGCAGACATACTGTGTATTTCATGAAACATGCATGAGATGATTCGAACTCTTACAGTTTTAAGAATTTGAAAGAATTGAATTATATTTAAGTCTATATTTAAGTCTTAAATCTTATGTAATTAACATTTTTTCTATATATTAAACCTTTCATTTGGAATAAAAACCTTTCAAAATATATACTCACACCCACACTTTAGAGACTCTTTAAAACAGCACCTTGTATAGTCCCAGTAACTGAGGTCAGACCTGTTTCTTGGCTCCACACACTTGTTTTCCCCCCTTAAACCGCTGCTTTCCCAGAGACAGAGGGGAAAGCGCTGGGAAGGAAGAAGGGAACGGGGGGAAAGGGGTAAAATGTGGGTAACACCATGGTTGAAATATCTCTCTGTTGTTTTAATCCCAGGGAGCCAAAGACAATAGTGTATTTTCTGAGCAGCACCGAGGCTTTGTGAATAATCTCTCAATGCCTACACTCCGCCATGCTTACACTTATAACATCTGGCTCTGCAATGTAGTGTTACACTTTATGCACCCCCTTTTATGGCCTAAGTGGTGCAGTCCGCTGTGTAATACCCTATTCATCTCTCACCAATCTGAACCCCCAGCCCCTTTTTCTCCCGTCTTCCCCTCCCCTCTCCTCCTCTTTCTCCTCTCCTCTCCACATCTCTTTATAAAGCTAATGAGACTGAAGTTGGGCCCCTCCTCACAGGGGGAGCAAGAGAGAGCAGAGAGAGAGAGAGCAGAGAGAGAGAGAGAGAGAGAGGTGTGCATGCATATTTGTGTGTACCTGAGTGCATGCACATGTGCTTAAATGTTTGTGTCTGTTTTTGTATGCACTTTGCAGCCACAGGTTCTGACATAACCACAGAGGTGCAGGGTGTGACATGAAGTCAGCTTCATTGAGTGCCAGCACCTCTGAGTTTCTGAATTCAGAAGTCAGTCTTATGACATGGCCCATTCACCAGCAGCCCAGCATGCTCCACTATTTATCTGTGTACGCTGTGGAGCCGTGCTGTCTGCTCCGGGTTTGCGTTTTTGGCTGCTTTTGGCTACCTCCCTATGACAGAACGAGAGAGTTTCTCACTGCCAGGCCCTGATGGGGTTGTTGTGGCAACCAGGCACTGGGCACTACTAGTGTGTGGTGAATGAGGAAGTACGCTGATTAGTCATTCTGTTTATAGAAACCACCAAAATCAATAAAAATGTAAAAAAGGGAAAAAAATGTTGCTACTATTTATCGTGTAACTACATAAGATAAACACAGTATCGAGGTAAATTCAGAACATACAACTTAACAACAGACTCACTGGTAATTTAATCTAACTGCTCAAGTTTCTCATGAGGTGTTTTGCGTATTTTGTCATCATCATTTACTGTCAAAAAAGATTAAGTCATTTGTTGCAGTGCTGTTTCCCTGTACACAGCTAGGTACTTTGTGTTCACATATCATAGTAGATTTGGGTTTTGTGTCACAGTGTTGCTGTTATTTTATCTAAATGCAGAGTTTGTGTGTGCGTGTGTGTGCGTGTCCAAACAGGTTCAAGCTACTGATGCAGACCAGGGGGAGAATGGTCGGGTTCTGTACAGGATCATCACTGGTGAGGGCCACCATCATCTCGCTCACAAGCAAACACACTGAGAAGATGCAATGTGTTGAAACAACAAATTCATTGCAGTAACATTGTTACTCTAGTTGTTAGTCGAAATGTGTTCAACAGCAATAAATAATTTTAATGATTCAAGCTTTGCAAAATTCTGCTTATGTGGTGATATAATAGAATGTCTCCTTTCCAATACAATGACTATTGTCTAGAAGCAGTCAGTGTGTATAATTCAAATGTTGCAAAAATGAAAACATCAGTAATGACAGGTTCATTAAACAAGTTAATTTACTTTCAAACCTGTTAAAGTGATCTTACCAGTTTGTGGACATCTCCAGAATGATCTTAAAACAAAAGTCTGTTTAACTGTCTTACTGTCTCTCACTGTCACTTTCTGGGTGGTTTGCTCTTGTTTGTGAATGAATACAGGGAACAGCAAAAATCTGTTCAGCATAGACAGACAGACCGGGCTGCTGACAAGAGGCCTCAGGGCTCTGGACAGAGAAACTAGCAGCTCTCATATGCTAGAAGTTGAGGCCTACAACAGCGACGAGGGAAGCATGAGGAGCTCCGTGAGGGTGAGGAGAAGGAGGGAGAGGACTAAGTGACTAGTGAAGATACTGTATTTTGCAGAACGTTTTTTTGCACCTTATACATACCAAATTTATTTTTTCACTTCTTGAAAGTACTTCGTTGAAGTAATACGTTTTTTTAATCATAGATGGCAACCTTTCCTAAGCATTTTTCCTGAGAGAGGATTTGCATAGTTGATATACTGCTACAAATATTGTCCCCTGCAGGTGATTATATATGTAGACGATGCCAATGATGAAGTGCCGGTATTTACTCAGCAACAGTACAACCGGCTGGGCCTCAGGGAGACAGCCGGCATTGGCACCTCTGTGATTGTGGTACGCGCCACAGACCCTGACACTGGTGAGTTCAGTTTCTCAAAACAGAAGTAGAGGTATTTGATGTTAGATGACTCTTAAGTATCACCTCAGTTTTGTCTTCACTACATTAACAAAGCGAGACTACCACTATTTGTGGTTTTACACATAATGTGATGTTCTGCTCAGCTGGCACGAGTCAAATGTTAGTGGGTGCCACAGCAGATGGCAAAATCACATCTATTAACCACAGCTTTTTATACTTTCTGACATCACACTGGCACACACACAAAAAGGTCACACTCAATATCACTAACATTTAAATCTCCACTTCTGCTCCACAGTTCAAACTTCCTCTCTTCACTTCCCCTGGTGTAAAGTGTATCTTAGACACCTTATGATTCTTTTGCAGCTCTGACTTCCATTTTCCAAAGCATCAGAGCAGGACAGAAACTGAAATAAACACAGCTGACAGTAGTGGCAACAACAGTGTTAAATAAAACATGGAACTGAGGAAGCTGTGAGAATATTATAACTACAGCTTCAATTTAACAATGTTACAACCATTACAACTATCAACTGTTATTAAACTATCAACTGTTATTAACTATCAACTGTTATTAAAAGTTACAAAGGTTGAAAAACGCACATTTTAAGTTGTTCATATTGTATGTCTCTATTAACTGCATGTTTCTCCTGCTTAGGTGATGGTGGAGCCGTTGCTTACGCCCTTGTGTCTGGCTCTGATCGCAAATTTGAGGTGGATGTAAGCACTGGCCTCATAACCACTGTGGACTACTTGGACTACGAGACTAAGACCACTTACCTAATGAACGTCTCAGCCACTGACCAGGCTCCGCCTTTCCACCAAGGTTTCTGCACCGTCTACGTAACGTTACTTAATGAACTGGACGAGGCCGTGGCGTTCTTCTCGGCCGGTTATGAGGCTTTGTTGCGTGAGAACATTGCCACGGGGACGGAAGTGGTCCAGGTGCAGGCCCAGTCAGCTGACAACTTGAACCAGCTGACGTACCGTTTTGACCCTGATACGTCACCCGCGGCGCTGGCCCTCTTCAAGATAGACAGCGTCACGGTGAGTGAGGGGGCAGTGGAGGAAAGGTTACCAAAGATATAAACACAGTGTACATGCACATTTTTCACACTCCAAAGACTACACACAATGTCTGTCAAATGTGTCTCCTCCATTAACCACAATGTGTTTAGGTAATACCTTTTCTCTGTGATTTAAGTCAGTGCTCTTGTTGCTGCATGACTATAAGCTGATCAAAGAGCTTGTTGGCTTTGAAGTCATCTGATTCCTTTGATAGATGAGAAATGGGGATTTTTTCTATGATACTTGATAGTTTCTCGGTCTCCATCCTTGCTCCCTTTCTGTCACATTGGGAAGAATTCCATCTGGTATAGGGTCTTTGTGGAGGCAGAAATATGAATACAGGAAGTTTGAACTGTGGATGTGTTTGACGTTTCAGGGACGTATCACAGTGACAGGTCTGCTGGACAGAGAGAGGGGGGATATGTACACCTTGACCATTGTAGCTGATGATGGAGGACCTAAAAAAGACTCCACTGTGGTATGTTATTTCATTGTGAATTGAGTTATTTATGAGTTACCTCTCTTCGTGCTCCAGTTGTGAATGTTTTACAATAAATGCTGTGTCTATTCTTTTATAGACATTTAATGGCATTCCTCTTTTATTCATTGCATCTCTCATTGGGAGTGTAGAAGGTAAGACTTTACATTCATTTTTATTTATATGGAACAGTATGATGGTCCATAGGAAGTATGATATGATATACACCATGAACAAATATGTTCATCTGTCTTGTGTGAAGTGGTTGTCTTTTAGATCTGGTTACCTGTGTTTTATTATCTTCAGAGGTAGGTATGATATATGTCGGTGGCAGAACCTATATGTGATTTTATTTCTTTACAGGTTACAATCACCATTTTGGATGAGAATGACAACCGTCCAGAGTTTGACATCACATCTGATACCTCAGTGGACGTCCCAGAAAACACACCCATGGGGAAAAAAGTGGCAGTTGTACTCGGAAGGGACAGAGATGCTGGACTGAATGGACTGGTGAGAATAATGAAGAAATGTCAGACATGTTAAAAACCTCCAACTAAAGTTAATAACATGTTCCTGTTGATCTGACAGTAAATCCTCTATCCGGTTTTACAGCACTAAACCAAAAACTCTTAATGGGACAAAATGGAAAAATGTTCCTCCATTGGTGCTAAATTTCGTTTTTCTTCCATAACACGTGGTAAAGCAAATACTGCTCGGGTATCTGAACACTGACATTTCAAAGTTATGTTTCACTTTTTGGTTTGTGTACATTTTTATATAAATGTTCACTTCAGAAGCTTACAACACAATAAGTCAGAAAAAGTTTGCCTCACTAGCATCTCAGTATAGCATTCTTATGAGATTCTACCATCGCATTTTTCTCCTCAATTTTTTCTACATGAAGTTGTTGGACCTTGCTTGTGGTATTTTTTCTCTCCACCTACCCAGCCTCCTGTGTCTCTCAGTTATGTTTTCTTATGTTTTTTTTTCCTTAATCATAAATTCATTTGCTCTTCGTTCTGATGCTCCACAGGGGCCTCAGTTGTGCTCCCCACTGATTCTTTAGCATATTTTGTAATTTATTCAACAATTAAAAGATGCAGGAATAAAATTGAAATGACTAATATATTACAGTCAACATTACGATTAAAGTTTCTAACTGATCATAAGCTGATGTTTAGATGATTATGATAATTGCGTTCTTTCAGTCTGTGCCCCCCGCCCCTCCTATTTTTTTTTTTTTTTAACTCATTCTGACTCATTACTCTCTTTCTTAGGTCAATTTCACGTTGGTGGCAGGCAACATGGAGGATGTTTTCATGATTAAGACGGTCAACAACACCTATGGGGAGATTTATGTCAATGCTCCTCTGGACAGAGAGTCAGTAGATCGCTACCTACTCAAGGTCAGACAGCAACTCAGCAGTGGCTATTGCATAATATGCCTTTATGCCTGACTCATATAACCACAACCATGACTTAACATCTAAGCTCAACCCAAAAGCGGTAACACGTCGCACTTGTTGACGCTTTTCACGCCCTAGTCATGTGACTATCAACCAATGTGTGACTAAAATGTTAAGTTCTTCATTTCATGATTGTCACAAAAATGCACACAAGAACCAAGGTTTGGGTTGGGTTTATTTTTAATGAAGCACCAAGGAAGACATACATTCACTTGATCTCACTTTGTCTCCTTATGGTATGCTGAGTGTCTACATACAAGTCTGCAGCAGTGCATGTGTGTGTTGTTACAGGTGCGTGCCAGCGACAATGGCTCACCTCCCAGACACACAGACCACTCCCTCACCATCAACATCCTAGACGTCAATGATAATGCACCTGTTATTGAAAGCCAGAGGGGCTACAACGTCAGCATAAGTGAGGTAGTCAAACACTCGCACATCACATGGAACATTTTATTCAGGAGTTTGATGGTGCATGTTTTGTTTCATATATATCTAGTATGACTTCTTAATCTGAAGCCAAACACCGTAATAAGTTCTGGTCCAAGTAGGGAATTTCATTTTAACCAGACGTTACATGTTTATATTATATTTTTTGTGCAATCAATGATTAATGGGGCATCTTTTGTGACTTGCAGAATGTAGGAGGAGGCACCTCAGTCCTCCGTGTGATGGCTACTGACCGAGACATCGGCCCCAACGCCATGTTGTTTTACTACATAACCGCCGGAAATGAGGACCTGACCTTCCGCATGGACCGTGTGACGGGGGAGATGGTGACCCGGCCGGCCCCTCCCGACCGAGAACGGCAGCAAGAGTACCGCCTCATTGTCACTGTGGAGGATGATGGGACGCCACCTCTGTCGGTAAGATGCAAGAAACTGCCTACATCAATTAGCAGTTATCTGAAAATGTCTCAACATATCAGTTAAACCTCTGATGTGCTGCAAAGAATATTCACTCCAGCATGGTTTTTATTCCCTAAACACTTTTTGACATCAGTGCTTCATATTATGATGAAAAAATTGTACATTTCACCATTGTTCTCTGTGCAGCACAATGCATTAACCTCCAGAAAAGGCTATAAATAATCAAATCTTTTCATGGTGACTTAAATTGAATGACTTGAAAAGGGGCCATTTGGGGGTTTTGGCATCACATCTTACACAGAGCCCTCCTCTGGTCAAATACTATACTGAAGGATGTGTTCATTCTGAGGATTTTCCTTTTACTAATGCTTTATCTGCCTTAAGCAAAGGTACAGTACAAATTAGCTATGTAGTATAGTAAGCCTGAGTTAGGTTGATCTCCTCTATGAGCTGATCAGCTGTGACTACACAGGAAACACCTTGGTAAACAGGAAAGCCACAAGTCATATGTTGCTTTTCCTGTTTGTATATAACTTTTGAAGGCTCATGTAAATGTATATTTGGACACAGACAGAGATTTAATTCTGTATGTGTCATATTCAAGGATTTTCATGTGACAGTCAGTCATCATGCTGTTGTTGCCTGCCTTTTTATTTTTAACTTTACATGCCCTGGCCACACATAGAGTCATGGGTGGTGCAAACTTACAGTAATGTAGCTCTTGCCAATACAAAATATAAGCAGTAAATCTGAAGAAAAAACAGTGGAGGGACGTACCCTCCTCCTACCTAACCCTCTGTCTCTTCTCATAAAACAAGCTACAAAGATTGGTTTATCATTTTCACTCCTCAATGCCAGTCTCCCTCTGGTGTGCACCATCTTAGAGGCATACAAGTGGAACAACCTTGTTCCATCTGTAATGGCTCCCTAGGCAGCAAGTGCAGCACGTCCTTGTATAGTGATGGTTTTGGAGACCTGCCAGTTGAAAGGAACAATGATTTCAAAGACTAGACACGAGGTTTTAAGGTTTAAGAGCTCCCCTTTATTATACGAGCTACAGCCAGGGGCAATTTAAATGGAATATACAGAGCAAACATATTTCCACAGCGTTGCTTTGTCTTTGTTTGATACAAGCTTTTCACAGCGTGAAGTACAAAAACAGATATTGCATGTATGTATGCAAGCTCACATGCACATACAGGACCAGTCCAGACTACAGCATTATTTTTGAAATTTTTATTTCAAATTTACACAGACACACACACATGTACACACACATAATTCAAATAAGTAGGCATAAAGGCTAAAAATAAAAACAGTTGAACAAAATTGAATACACATCAAAGTAAAATTTTTAAAATAAAGAATAAAAACAAAAAACACAAAATTACATTACATACATAATACCCTGTCCGAAACACTTGCTACAAACCAAAAGGAAACGATTTCCATTTATCAACTCACTGTAGACATTTTACCTCAAATGAACAAACTACCAATCTTGTCACATAGTCACAGACTGGTTCAACATTGTATCAACAGTGCGATGAATATCACTTCTCATCCTCTCTTACTTTATATGATAAATATTTGGTCAATCCTTCCCACATATATTCAGAGGCATATCATTTGTAACAGTGCTACTGCACACAAAAATAGAAATATTAAAACTGAAATATATATCCCAATAAAAACTATAAAACTATTCACAAAACAGCACTAATTGACTGTAACTGATGGCAGTATGGTGTTTCTAATTACATTTATGTAATGTTTGACGAAAAATCAAAAATTGTGTTCTTTATTATTAAACTGTATAAAACCATGAGTGACAATCATCGGGTATTATAAAAAGTGGAGGTTTTTTCCTAAATACTGTACGTTATTGACATTTGAGCGCTTCATGAGTATATTTAAGGCCATCAAAGTGCTGTGCTTCTGAGAGTACAGAAAGGAAGCCAAGTATGTAGAGCAACAGAGCTGACAGTAACTGAGGTAGCAAAGAAGGGAGAAAGAAAAAGCCAGGGCCAAGTGGTGATGATCCAAAAGAACAATGTAATGCCATAAAACAACAAATTACTGTCAACTTATACAAGACTATTGGGACTTCTATGATGATTGAGCTTCCTGTGTTATGACACCATTAGAGCACTTAATTACAGTGACAGGGATTAGACAGAGCCTTGTTGCCTTCAGACTTGTGGGTGGTTCAATTCAAAGCAATAATACACTATTGTCTTGTGGCTCTGGTCCAATTTATGCTCATGCTGATTTACCAAATTACTTTTACAGTGAGACATGTAAACATGATGGCGGTTGGGGATGGGGAAGGGGGAGGTTCCGTTGTTTCAACTTGTTTTTGGTTGTTTATACCAAAAATAAACATATTACCTACAAAAGGATGTAACTTTGAAGAACAACAGAACTGTGGAAGCAGCTCAAGTGTCCACAGAAACTGTTTCAGTCGTAACATCTGATCCCTGCGCAATGTAGGGCCCCCACCCTTGCAACTCTTGGATTTGCCTCGAGCAGCGGACCCCATCAGACTGAGGTGCCATGAGCTGTTCTCAGCATTTAGATGGAACGTCTCACACAAACCCAGCCCCCACCACAACAGCCTCCAGGTGTTGTTACAGGTGGGAATGGCCCATTCCCTCCTGCGGCCCAGACAATGTACAGATGACAATCCCAGCAGAGGTTATTGTGAGACAGCTCATAAGGGCAACATTGCTCTGAAGGCAGAGAGGAGAGGAAGATAGTTGCAGGACTGTTTCCAGATCAGCAGTGAAAACGATGAAAGAGTTTTTACCCTTCTTTAAACCTGCACCAATTCTGGAGACTCAAAGATGGTGTCTGGAACAAAAACAAGGGGATGTCAATAAAAGGATAGACAGATTGTAATCATGATGTATGAGCTTTAACAAATTTAAAATTAATGTGTTGATGTGGAAATTTAAATATGTGGGATATGTGTGCACATTCAGAATTGCACCTGCCTAAAATCAAGCCAAATGTTGTCAAAAGACACACGACAGCATCTTTTTTTTTCTCCCCACAAGTGTGTGAGTGTGGATGGAGACCAACAGATTTCACAGAATAGAATGTGTTTAGCTGGAAACCCAAGAAAAAGCGGAATTAGGACGTCATCAGTCTGGGTTACAACATGTTAAAGATAACAGGGAACTGCTGTTAGTTAAATTCCACTCAGCTTAATTTCAGTGGCCAAAAAAAAAAAGTGAAGAAAAAAGTAGAAGTGTCTCATTTATCCATGTAACATGAAACTTCAGACAAAAAAAAAAAAAACACAGAATCTCTATTCTCCATAACATTTTCGACTAGTAAGGAAAATGTGCTTTAGCTGGGAAAATCCACTGTAACAAGTGTAAAAGATACTTTTTTCCTTTCCTTTTTAAAATGGTGTTATTAATATTTGTCTCTCTCTCTCTTGAGTCGGAGCATAAACATAACCTGAGACCTCATCAAGCAGTGGAAGTTTCCATTTGTCACCGTAAGCTGAGGTTTTCCTACTCGTCACGTTGCCAGAAATCAAAATGGATACAAAACAAAGTGTAGCATCTTTGGACTGAGCTAGTCATTGTGGCCTAGTTTTACTTTTTGTTTATGTTTGTCATTTCTCACATAGTATACTGTCAGTGGTCAATCTTCAATAAATATTTAAGCCTTTAGAATTGACTTAATGTTCATATTACTGAAAGAAAAGTTATATGTGATGTTTAAGGTGAATTCAAAGATTTTCAGTGTTACTGAGTGTGTGTTTCCAGAAAATGGGGTAATCCACCTCAGTATGCCTGGAATGTCTGTAAAGGTGCCCCGGGAATCGGTAGAAAAACACTCAGGATTGAACTCCTTTGCCGTAACTAATGTTTCAATATTATTTCAAGTTGAGTCTGAGAGAACGACTGAAGGGGCCATTAGTGTTAAATGAGAGTGCTGATAGGTGTAGTATAACTTGCGAGGGAGGCAAAGGAAGTATTAAGACACTGACAGTAAAATGAAGGTGGTTTCAGTCGTGTGGGAGAGAGAATTTAAACTCCCTACACAGGACAGAATTTTTTCTTTGTAACAACAACCCATCCCAGCTGTTTTGAGTGTGAGCGTGCAATTATGCATAAAAATGTGAGCATCTTCCTGCCTGTGTTACTGATGCAGGATGTTTCAGTAAAAGCACACAAAGATTGCATCAGACTTTCACCAAACTCAGTGCACATTTTGAAATAGGTATTTCCAGAATTGTGTCCTTTTGTAAAACTGGAACGTGCACTTCTGTACACTGCTTGAGGATCAAACAATTATAGGAAATCAGTTAGTAAGATACAAAATGTCAACTTGCCAATAAATATAGTGCACACACCTGAACTGAAAGGCTCTCACTTAGTGTAAATCAGGGGTTCTCAGACTCTTCCACAAAGGGCCATGTGGCTGCAGGTTTTTGTTCCAACCAAGCAGCAGCAGACCAGACTTGACTCATTTTTATACTCATTTTACTCATAATTAATTGATCTCAGTGTTCACACAGTTGATTGGTCAAACTGTATGATCTTGACTAGTTGGAACAAAAACGTGCAGCCACACAGCCCTTTGTGCAGGAGTTTGAACCTCTGGTGTAAATAAACTCTCCTGATCATAAGATAACTCATACTCAGCTTTCTTTGCATCATGTTTCTGGTCACAGGGACTTTTGAGAGAGGCTAAGGGGCGAAAGCTGAACAAAACAGAAAATGGATCAGATAACTGTATGTTCCAGCCTGTGCTGAGTGATTATGTCTTTTTCATGATTAGATTGCTTTTGTGTTCCATTCTACCATATGTTCTGTGTGTGCGTGTGTGTGTGTGTGTGTGTGTATGTGTGTGTATGTATCCTACCCTCTACTGGGAAGAATACATCCCCATGTGCAGGAGGAGAAAGAGGGGTTCCTGGCTCAGACAACAGGTGGCGTCCTGTCTCAGAGGCCTGTCTGGCCATGATCTGAGAAACGGTTCGGGTCTTAACCTGTGGTGATTCCCCAAGAAACACCGGGTTCTCATGGCCAAGGGCTTCACTATACACACACACACACAAGAAAGGGAAGGACACAAATGACTAAAAAAATACCAGTATGACCCAATAAATGGTTGCAACATTCATCTGTTGCTCAAGACATTTTAAAAAAGCTTTTTGTTTGTTACTCTTGTATTTTCTTGTAAATTGGCTTCCTTTTGTTAGCCATAAAGTTATTCAATATATTTCCCATAAAATACAACCTACTGACATACAGCATGATATGGTAAAATAACATAATTTTGTCTGCCAAAGTTTTCTTTAAATAAATTGGATGTAGATTTTAGCCAATGAATGTTAATAGGAATCAACAACAGTTTAAACAGGTTATAATGAAATAGTGTTACTTGGCAGAGCAACTGTATACTGTATAAGACATGTAGTTACTGTACACAGTAGCAGAAAATTCCTATACACAGTATTATTATTCTAAAGAGCAGCTGTGAAGCTGGTCTATGAGATCAGCTGCCTGACAGACTGTGGGAAAACGTACCTGTCCATCCTCACCAGCTCTTGTGCACCTGGGAGAGAGGAAACAGGAAATGGGCCATTGTGAATGAATTGAACCAGGGCGGAACAATACAGATACAGGGCAAATGTGCTTCCTACTGTGTGAAATGAAGTTAATTCGCCTCACTGACAGGAAATACGAATCAGACAAAATAATATGAGGAACCAAGAGTGGAGATCTGACCTATGGCATGTACAGCGAACTGTGGGTATGTTTGTTTGTGATATACATACGCCTGCTTGACTGAGAACTCTCCCTCTGTTTGTACACAAGCACCAGTATGAGAGGCAGGGAGAGCAGAGCCAAGATGCATGCTCCTATGGCCAAGGCGACTGGTACTGAGCCTGAGGAAGCAACAGAGACACCGAGTTAAATGAACAGAATGGCCGACCAGTCATCCACTGACAATTAAGCCTTGAATAAAGTAATATACCTGAAGCTGGTGTGGGATCCCAGACAGTGCACTCTTGAGATCCATTTCTCCCTGGAAAGAGGGAACATTTATTAATGTTTACATTTAATGTAAGGTACTCTATAGCACTGATTTGAGTTTCCTCATAACTGAAGAAGAATGTCTTTTAGTCACAAAGTAGTAGACCACAATGAGTAAACACAGACCACATCACAGATTATAGGAACTAACATAATGATTTTGTCCTTCTTAGCACCTCACAGGAGACACTAGAATGTATCCATATTAACTTCCCCCATTATTTTACTAAATACTGCTTTTCTTCACATTCATATAAATATGTTTAATGCAGTAACTTACGTGGAGTAACCTGGAGAACAATGTGGCTGTGGGGTTTCTGCAGCAGGGAGGGATGTTTATTTAACACCTGGATGTCGAGGATCATACAGCAGTAGCGACCCTGGTCAGAGTGGGTAACGTTCTGCAAAATCACCCAGAAATTCTGCTCTGTAAATCCAAATTGCACCCCCTTAGGCGTGGTGTGGTTGGCATGTGAATGACTGCCAATGGCCATGTGGCGTGGACCCTCCTTTCCCGTACAGTGCTGATCACTATGGGGCGTGAAAAGCCAACTGCGCCTCACGAAATCATGGGGATGCGAGGCAGCGCCTCTCTGGGCACACACCAGTTTGACAGTTGCACCCTCAGGACAGGTGTAGTACAGATGAGGGGCAGAAACACTCATGGTGGTGTGACCAGGGGACATGTCACCTTTGGCTGGAAGAGAAAAGACAAATATGGATGAATTAAGTTAACACATGCATAACTTGTGTGTCTCTAATATTAAAATCAGAGATAATAAAGTTTGGTGTTGTAACTGTGGTTAGTATTGTAGTATGCCAATTTTTATTGGGAGTATGAGAGATTTGTATGCAGCAGAAATTAAAGGAAGTGTCTGGGAATCAGAGCACACATATACATGTAAATAAATATATATTAATGATGATAAAGCAACACCGGGAAGGAAATAAAAGTCATATGCTTTGTTTTGCTCTAAGTTTATTTTGATGGGAAAATTAGGTAAAACTATAACAAAAATAAAGCCAACAACACATTTATTAGTGATATAATTTAATGTGTAATATTTGATAGTGATATAGAAAATTTGTGTTAATGCAGTAACATCGTAACATCATGGTAACTGTAAAGTCACAGCTTTCTTTGAATTTCTTTCAGTGCGGAAGATTAAAGTTTCCTAAAGGTATATATAGCTCTGATATCACGAGGTAATATATTCAAGCATGAAATTGCATCGTAACTCACATTTCCATTCAAATTATTTGATAGCGTTGAAATTGAGTGGGATGAAGTTCTGGCCTCGTACCAGCAGCCACTGCACAAATAACCATGGTGCAAAAGTGCAACGCAGTGCAACTACCAATCTAAATGTGAAGTTAAAGCCACCGTCCAGCAATTTTCCACACTATTTCTGCACACCACATTCCTGCTCCGATCCCAGTTTCTTTCCTGTTCCTGTATATTTATTCGTAATTAAATATCCAAACCCTCTGTGGAAGTAAAATCGCCTGTGAGTGATACTTGCCATTACACACAGGATCTCAT
This sequence comes from Polydactylus sextarius, assembly GCA_016801845.1. Lineage (NCBI taxonomy): Eukaryota > Metazoa > Chordata > Actinopteri > Polynemidae > Polydactylus > Polydactylus sextarius. The sequence continues at coordinate 4,985,256 of CM028911.1, read as the reverse complement.
GTGACATCTCACTTCCCATCAAACTAGGTAGTGTAGAAACTTGACTGATGTTCCGTTCTATTTTTAAGCAATGTTTCTGTTTCTTTATCAGACACTGGCCATTGAAATGACCCTTCACGTAACTTGTGTAACTTATGTGCATTTCTAGAGACTGAAGAAATAGCTGTGAGATGTTTCTTAAAATGTTGCACAAACCATTCTCCTCCTCTCACTCTCATATAAGGCCCTCAACCACATCCTGTTCCGACTGTAGTGCAGCAATGGAATGCATGAATAGTGAGACTCTTTGTGTGTTCTGAATAATTATTTCATACAAAATAAACATATCATCAAACCCCTATTCAATCCTCACTCGGAAAAAATAAAATAAAATAATGCAGAAACAACATAATATATAAAATGCACCCACACTCAGCATAGTAAAGCATCAATACACATAATTAATGACTCCCCTTATAGCCTGCATGTAAACCAACAGAACAATTGTTACTCTGGTTTTCTCCACTTAAATAGATCATTACCATCTTTTGTGACAGACTGCTGTGTGGTTTTGCATCCATGAATGCTTAGCTCTGCAAAAACAGGAAGGCTGAGTCTGAGCGTGCATGTGAATTGCAACTAAGTGTGGGGGTGGACTGCAGTGACAGAGAAGTATGCATGAAACTGCGTGCTAATGTTGATGATGAGTTATACCACCCACATACACACAGTTAGTGTGTATATGGGTGTGAGTTCATATAGGGAGGGCATCTGGTCAGTGCCAGAATTTGAGGAGGGGACTTCCTTCCTGTGTTGTCCCAGCACGCAAATAGGACTCCCACTCCTCCTCTTATCTGGCTCCTTAAGACTTATTCTGAAACTAATTCTGAAATGCTACAACTGCTAGTGCACACCAACCAACTTCCCAATCAGTAATGATGGTGTCTTCCACCTGTTGTCAAAGGCAAAACACATACTGTCATAGATAAAACAGCAACTTGCTTGGAGCCAGCTGCCTCTGTTAACTGATTTTTGAGAGGTTGGCAGTGTCATCATGCCGTGTGTGTGTGTGCGCATGTATCCTGTGTATGTGTCACACAAAGCGAGATACGTGTTATGTTCCAGTGTGTGTGGCCACACTCTATGCTGTCAATTGTGTTAAGAGAAGCAATAGGAAAACCAGAAAGGGTGATTAAAGTGAAACTGTTGCCCCCGTGGCTGTTCCTGCCTGCTTAGTGGGACAATAGGAGGGGAAGCTATTCTCCTCTCCTGTTTCACACCCACCTTCCTCTTTACCCTTCTTTTTGACAGATCTTCTCTCAGTTTCTCTAATCATGATTAAATTAGGAAAATTTTATGTAAAATATACTTAACATATATTGAAACCTTTTTCCCTACACAGTAATATCAAAGGGAAAAAAACATTAGTATCTGCTGGGCTAGCTACTGGCCTAGCTGCTGGGAACACTATTATACACATAACATATCTTTCAGATATAACTCACTGACATGACCAGACTTTTCTAGAAAAATATGTTGAAACAATGTGTATCATTTGTTTTAGCATATGCCTCAGATGCCAAGTGGGTGATGTTATCACAGTGTCAGCACTGTTTGCACTTGATGTGGTTGCAACCAGGTAAAAACAGACAGCAAGCGTTGCTCTGTGTCTGGTACAGACAGGATTTTTTTTTTCCACTTGTATACCCCAGACATCTGTGTTTTGGCTCTATTATAGATCTAAGTTTCCTCCTCTGATCTCTGTTCTCAGGATCCTGATAGCCCCTGAGGGCCTGGAAACAGGCCCGCCTTTGTTTTAAGCCTGAATACCACCTGTTTAGGGCATGTTGTCTATGACAGCTTTCTTTCTTACATTCAGACATGCAGCATAGCTTTTTCTGTTAATTAAAATGCCTTTATTTCTCCAAATTTAAACAAGTTTAGACTCTGTTTCTGGAGAGTGTGCAGTATTTTATCCATCTTCTATGCTGAAGAGAAACTAATAGAGCACAGGTCACTGAACATACCACACCAGTTAATCTGGTATCCTCTAACTGGCACTAATTCACTACTTGTTGCCCCCTCCCAAACATACACATCAGACCCCACCCTTTTTCACACATTTTCAAAAGTAATGCTGATCTAACCTATTAAAGGGTGTTAATGAAACCAGCAGGAGTATCCTAGATTATCCCCTCCACACTCACACAGAAAGTGAGGGAGTTTCACTTCAGGTTTATAGTAACAAACTGCTGCATTAGACCTCTTTTCAAAACGAAGTGTTAAAACTGTGGCACGCCAGACATCATCTTGTCATGACAGGAAGTGGTTAAGGGTCAGTGATGTAGGTCACCATGTTATGCCAGTATGACATGAAAAACATTATCAACTGTGTCTTTTAGTGTCTTCGAGCCAATTTGTGCTTCATGCGTTTGTACTTGCTATTTAATGCACACATGCACACTTGTCACAATGAGTCTCGGCCTTTCTCTTCACCTTCCTGTTACTGTACGTCATAAATCCCACTGTGTGTCTAAAGGGTTGTGTAATGACGGCTTTGTAAGTATATTTACAACATAATTACAACATCATTTCTTCCCTTAACTGACGTTTTGTAATTGGAAGTGGGTCTTTTTGCTCTGTTGAAACGTTTAAAGCGTTAAAGCATTTTAATAAACTGATTTCATCGTCAACAGGTTTGTCTGTTTCCTCTTTCTTCTTTTGGGCCCTTCCTGCTTCGCACTGTTTTTCACACTTTAGTTACATCCTTATACTGTTTCTGCTGTCAGTTCTCAATATTGAGTAAAACAAAAGTGGTTGATTTTTTTATTATTATTATTGCTGTGACTTAAGAGTAGAGTCAAGGCTCTGTCAGTGTTTATTAGTGCTGGATCCTTGGGCTGTTCAGAGAATCACTGATGAGGGTGACACATTCTACTCGTATGAAGGTCATTAGTCTTTGGGGATTTTTTTTTACTCATTACCCTCGCTGTTTATTTCACACCAGATACAAAAAATATCACATATACATATTTCTCAGGCCTTTAAAAATTTTTAGCCACAATAAACACAAAGGAAGAGAAGAAAGGGGTTCCCCCCCCTCATTCTTTGACTCCCCATTGCTGATGCATAATGTGTACACTCACTGACTGTGTTTCCTTGCTCAGGCCTGTTCTTGTCGATGAAACCAACCCAGGAAGCCATTTTTTAATTGCTGTTCCCTGATAATGATTTATTCACATAACACTGACAATCGATGCAAGACACCAGCTCTGTCACAGTAGCCGGAGAAAGTAGTCCAGCGTTCACATCCGGAGGAGATCATTGGCTGGTTTTGATTGTGCCATTGTTCTTTATCGTGATTGTGTGCTACATGCTTATCTACACTAAGAGGAAAAGGAGCACTGCTTATTGCTGTGTTTATCACCAGTCATGTTTTGTGCAGGAGAAACCCATTACTGGCTGTGACACAAACAGCTGTTTTCATTATAGGCTGAGAGGAAGGAAACTTCTAAACAAAGAAGACATAACAGGGCTGAAGGGGAGGCACTGTGAAGTTCCTAAATTAGTCTTGAGCCTTTTAGGGGTTTTTATTAGAGTTTGGGAGTTTTATGAGTCTGCATAAGTAATTAAAAGGCTTTAAAACAAGGCTATAAAACATACTGTATTTAAGCTTTAATAACTTTCTTATAATCTATTTGAAATATACAGATTTTATATTTTTGTCCAGGATGAACCAGTAAACATCTATTGTAACCTTTGACGGACTTATCGCGTGAGTTTATCCAAACAGACCAAATCCTTGCGCGGAAAGCTGATAACCTCTGTGAGGTTTCTGAGCTGTTTGAAGTGAAGCAGCCGGAGGCGACAGCTGCCTCTCCTCTCCTGGACAAACTCTCACACCATGCCTTCATTTTTTTTTTTTCAATTTAAATCCATGCGTTTTTATCAAAATTGTGTGGAAATGGCACAACACGCGCACACGAGTTTTTCCAACTTCTATCGCATCAACTTTATAAAGTTGTGTATATTTTTGACAGAAAACACAATGTAACAGTCTGTGGTATTTGGCTGATAGAGTGTGAGTTTAAGGTGGATTTACGCTTCACTATTTCCCCCAGGGAGGAGCTTTAAAACAGCTCCGCACCAGATGTTCCGTCTCAAAACAACAACAGCCACAAACTGAAGTCTCAAAACACATGAAACTGTCTTCTACAATTTGTACCGAGACGTATGTCAGCGTGGATCGTCAGAAATGATTTGGAGCTGTTTGTAGACGTATTTAACTAACACGAATCAATGGTTTTTATTATGGATGTGTAAATATTAGGAGCTTCACAAAGTCAAAGTCCACCTTCACAAATTACATGTTGCCTTAAAAGTCAAAGTCAACTTCATTGTCAGTTGTCAAGTCTCTTTCATTTTGCTGTTATCCATCAAAACTTACTACATATAATAATAATAATAATAAACTGTATTGTCAGCAAACATAAAGATAGTATTTCCCATCAGCGACTTCTCAGTCTTGGTTTGTCACTTTAAAAAAAAAAAGTGTAAACAAGTTATCGGTCGTCGGGACACACAGCGTGTCAAGTTCGCTTTAACAACATCTCTTCTGAGGATAAATGTCGCTGCTTACCTGTAACGATGGAAAGCAAAGCAGAGCAAAGCCAGAACATCAGCTTGTTCCTCCACAGTGATGTCCGGTAGGGTTTCCCCCCCTCCATGGCTGTCTGAACGCTGAGCCAAAAAGAAAAAGAGTAAAGAAAAAAGTTTCAGTCTCCGGTTTTGATCGACTAACTCTTAAATCTACACGTTGCCTCTGATCAACTTATTTTCACACTTGAACTGGTCAAACACTCTTAACTTTATTCCAGTGGAGGTGGTTGCTGACAGTTCCCTCTCACTCCAACCTGACTTGTTCCGCCTTAACTTGCATCTTTCGGCTTAGTCATGTGACATGTCTCCACCCTGGAGGTGGATCTGTCACGAAACGCTAATGGAGATAGACAAAGAGATTTCTGATTGTATCGTTCATTCCTACGGTTGATGCCCATATCTTAAACACTGATGGATGTCTGATTATAACGTACTTTTTTTCCAGAAGTATTTCTTTAGAATTTGAAAAAGCTCTTCCTAACCCACACATTTAAAATCCTGCTCCCCATATCTGATTACTGATCTTTGTGTGCACATTGCATTCCACTGTCCAGTATTGCCACATTAAAATGATTACAATTAATTGGCAAGTCATAAAATAAAATGCCATAAAGCCTTAGTGGATAATCCGTATCAGTGTTGAAGTCTTAATGTCTGGTGATTTACTGTCTCACAATATTCTGCTCCAAGTGGGTTATGTGTAATTCCAACCTCTCCACTGCTTCTTTAACTGGCTCGCTGCCTTTCGGTTATTAAAGCAGCAGAACAGGAACTGACACCCTGCTCAACTTTTAATTCCATGTGATACTTTTATTTTTCCTTATGTACTGAAATCTGTCAGTGGTTTGACAAAGTGGTTTTTACTTTTTTCACCTACCTTGACGTATGTAGATCTAATGTGTTACTCAACTTACAGCATCTACTCATTGTCTTATTTAGTTTTCTTTTCACTTCTCTACGCCTTGTTCCGTTTTCCCATTGTAAATGAAGTAGTAAGTATGAAGTAGAAAGTACTTTCACAGAAAACCATGTTAAATGTTCTGGAAGTGAAGAGTGCTTGTAGATGCAGAAGATATAGATGATGTTGGATGTAGGATGAAGTCTTTTGAAAAACTAACTGACTGACATGTCATTATTTTAAAGCAACAAATGGTGATTATTCAATGTTATGCTTGTTTGGGTTTCTTCCTCATGTATGTTACTGATTTATATTTGATTTATGTGGATTAAAATGATGATAAATCACAGGAGAGTCTTTCAATGTTATGATAAATGGACCACAAGATTAAATTCAGGATCACTTGCAGACCCAGCTGATACCGTGTGCTGAAGTGAATCACATATGGTCACGTAATAAATATTATCATGTAGTGAAGTCAAAAGAGTTTACTACAGTAGGCCATAACCAGCAGATACAGCTTTAAAAGATTTTCCGTCTCTTTGTTAATCTCACAGACCTCGACCACCATCTTTGTCCGAATTGTGGATGAGAACGACAACGCCCCAGAGTTTCCCGAGGAGGAGTACGTCACAGTGCTGAGCGAGGGACCGGACACAGTGGGTGCCACCATCGCCACAGTAACGGCCATCGACCCAGACGAGGGTGCAAATGGCACATTGCGATATGCTATCGCTCACGGCAACCTGATTCAGACCTTTCATATCAACAGCATCACGGTAAGACCTGAAAACTAATATACTGTAGTGTTTCAAACAACAGAAGAAAAACAACAAGTTAACATTCTCTTTATGTTGTGTGCATTTAGGGGAGAATCACTGCTGTTAAGGAGCTGGATTTCGAGATTAGCAATGGACACTACGCACTGGTTGTCACAGCAACAGACCAGTGTCCATACCCTGCTCTTCGCTTGACATCTAGCACAACAGTAATGATGCAAATAAGATGCACTTTTTCAAAGTTTTTTTTTTTAATGATTATTTCATTGCAGATGTAAATGAACTAAACTGATAACAGGAGTATAATGCTCTTGGAAATCCGTGTAATAAAAAATAGAATAATATTTTTTAAAAAGTTTTAAAAATAGATGACTTTTGGCCTGTTATTTTTAAGTGAAAACAAAATCATCATAAAATCATAACAACATTCTTGATAAATCTCTTTATCTTTTTATAGGTGCTTGTAAATGTCCTAGATGTGAATGACGTGACGCCCACATTCCCCAGAGCCTATGAGGGACCCTTTGAGGTCACTGAGGGTCAGCCAGGACCTCGGGTCTGGACTCTCAGAGCCAGTGATGAAGACTCTGGCCTGAATGGCAAAGTGGAGTACAGCATCACCGGTGGAGATCACCAGAGTTAGTATCAGATTGGTTTTCTGTGGGGAAAGTCACACATTATTAATTCCTGTGCTTCTAAGACTCTTTTTCTGTTGTTCCATTAGATGAGTTTATGGTTTCTCCAGTGGAGGGTGAGCTGCGAGTGAGGAAGGATGTTGAGCTGGACAGAGAGATCACTGCCTTCTACAACATCACTGTCACAGCTCGAGACCTGGGCACTCCATCTCGCAACAGCTCGGTGAACCTTCACTACACACACGAATAAATATGCAAACACACTTTCACCATTACCCTCTTGATAATTTGACATGCAAAAAAAATATCCACGTATTTAACGGGAGGTTTTATTTCTGACTTAATCTGTGTTTTAGGTGGTGGTAGGAGTCCGTGTCCTAGATATCAATGACAACGACCCTGTCCTCCTCAACCTGCCTTACAACACCAGTGTGAGCGAGGGCGCCCCCATACACACCTCGGTGGCAAGAGTCCAAGCGCGTGATGCGGACAGCGGGCGCAATGCCTTGCTCACTTTTAATATCACTGCTGGCAACCAAGATGGAGCCTTCTACGTCAATGACACAGTGAGAGAAATGGATGGTGTTGCTGAAGCAGAAAAGTGCAACTCATTGATGTGGTAAAGGAAGGAGCAGGTGGTTTAGAGAAAAAGAAAAAGTGAAGTGCAAGGCTCGTGACTGACAGCTTCCACATCTGATCACACATTAGGCTGTCAGTTTAACCTGACACAGGACAGGTGTTCCGACTCCCTTTCATCTACAGTCAACACTTCACACTTGTACATATTACACATTTACTGATCTGCAGGTTTTGGCATTACATTACTTTACAGCATAAACATACCAAGGTGTATACAAACACTGCAAGTTCTTAAGAAAAGAGAGGGTAAATATACATATATATATATATATATATATATACACAGTAGTATTACAAGGTTGCAGACAGAAAATGTGTAATAAAACATATTGTTATATCAAGAATGGAGTATATATAAGATATAAGATATAGTATAGTTGTGTCTGTGTCTCTCAGACAGGTGTGGTGCAGGTGAACAGACGGCTCGACAGAGAGCGAGTGGCTGAGTACAGTCTAACCATCACTGTCAAAGACAACCCAGAGAACCCCCGCATCGCTCGCAGGGTAAACACTTTCTTCTTTGCAAATACACTACAAGTGTTCACAAATGTTTCTACACAGGAAGTTTCACATAAGGCACACTGAAACAATCATAAATCACTGCCAGTGGTGCAATGGCTTTAGGTCAGCTTTTGAGGAATTCATAACAGAAGGTAGTCTTGAATTTTTAGGCTCAACATGTGCAATATTTAGGCTCACACATATGCACATTATGTGCACATGTGCAACACACACACATGCAATTTACTTCTGCCACAACGTAGTTGCAGAGATTTCCTGTATAATGAAGTTTAACTGTTTCCTCTGCAAAAGGTGAGAAACTGTTTCACTCTAGAGCTTTGCAAAGGGCTTTGTAGCAAACCTTTATGCCTCATAATCATTTGCTAATGTCATTGTTTTATCATTCCCACTCTTTTGCCTCAATGCACCAGAATTCGGATCTTTTGGTGATAACCATTCTGGATGAGAATGACAACAGGCCTATATTCAGCAGGACCAGCTACAGGGCTGAAATCACAGAAAACTCTGCAGCAGGTACCATCCCAGCAGGTGTAGCTGTGTTTTTCTTTTTTTCTTGAATGTGGGCAAGCTGTGACTGCAGCACAGGGTATGGTGTGAAATTATTCTCTGCAGTACTGTCTACTCCACTTCCTGACTTTGTTTACATACAGCTCATGTGCAGTGAAGTGTTTTCTTTATTCTGTTCAAATGTTGACAAGTGACTTTACATTCTCTGAAACTGAGGACTCATAGAAACACACAGATTATTAGTATTCAGAACATGACTCATTTCATCTGTGATTATCAGTTGTCGGGCAATTGCCAACATTTAAGTTAATGTCACTAAATCAGTAGCAGATATATCAACATACAGATACACATGTGTCTCTGCCCATCCTTCAGGCACTACAGTAACACTGTTGAATGGGCCAGTTCTGGCTGAGGATAAAGACATTGGACCCAATGCTGTGGTGAGGTACCGCTTGCTAGGACCTAGGGTGGACCTCTTTACTGTGGATAAAGATACTGGTAACATTATGTCTCCTTAGCAAGTAGATACATAAAGATAAAAACTGCAGTGCAAATATTAATTTTTCATCATGCCTCCCTCCAGGTGTGATATATGTGCGACAGGGGGCAATGCTGGATCGTGAGGCATTTCAGGAGCCTCGAGTTGAGCTGTTTCTGGTTGCAGAAGACATAGGAGGTTTAAACAGCAGCATACCTCTGACAGTTACCATCCTGGACAAGAATGACAACCCTCCTGTGTTCAGCCCATCCAGTTTCAGTGTTCGACTCCCTGAGAACAGCCCCACTGGTGCGTGGAGTGGCTTGTGCCTAATGATCTGTGTGTAGGATCATAGGAGTGTGCAGGGAGGAGGGATATAACTTTCATATGTTCCAGGTTGTAAATGTCGCTATCGGAAGTATTTTTAATTAACAACCTAAAGTTCCCTTCTGTGATTATCACACTAAACTTCATTGCATGTGCAGGCCCATGTGGTTACCTCACAGTCATTACTCTGCCTTTTCCAGGTGTGGTGGTGACTCAGCTGTCTGCCACCGATGCTGACTCTGGTGCTAATGGCTGGCTGATGTATCGGCTGGAAAGTGGCGCACAGGACCACTTTGTGGTGGACTCACTCTCCGGGGCTGTCTTGGTGGGAAATACCACCCTCGATAGAGAAGAACGTGGGTCCTATCGCCTGGTTGTCATGGCAACTGACCGTGGCACACCTCCTCTGTCAGGCACGGGCACTCTGACAATCATCCTGGATGATGTCAACGACTCACGGCCACGTTTTTTAGACCCTATAACAATGATAAATGTCAATGAGTCCACGCCACCTGGTGTGGTAGTGGCCACACTGACCGCTGAGGACCCAGATCTGAATCCTCGGCTGGAGTATTACATCATTTCAGTGGAAGCAAAGGATGATGGGAACAACCCAGTGGATGGCCTGCAGGAGTCCTTTGGCATTGACCTACACACTGGTGAGATATGGATCTTACCCACATAAACTATACTGATCCAGAAAGCTTTGACTGATGTTAAATAACTGATACACTGATTAAACTGGCTTTTACTTTGCTTAGACGTGTTTTCTGTAAATTTTCAGGCGCAGTGTTTGTTCGCAACCCACTAAACAGAGAGCAGGTAGCTACATTTGAGATCATTGTGTCTGTACATGACAATGCCAGTGAAGTTATCGACAAGTCAGGAAGTGTCCCTAATGGTAAGTTTGTTCTCTAACATTCAGCACAATTTAATTTTGTTTGTATAGCACCAAATCATAAAAAACATTTATTTCAAGGCACTTTACATAGAGAAACGCAACATTTCCAACATGAATGTTGATCAAATGATTATCACTTTTATATTGTATATATTATTGTATATTTAATTGTCTAATTCTGTTTATTTATTTTCACTCTGTCTCCCATCAGCACGACTAACCATCAACGTGTTGGATGTAAATGACAATGCTCCTCGTTTCCGGCCCATGGGGGTGTCCAACTTCACTGAGAAGATTTTAGAAGGAGCTCAGCCAGGCACGACACTGCTTTCAGTGTCAGCTGTAGATCCAGATAAAGGTCCCAATGGCCAGGTCATCTACCAGCTGCTCCACTTGCCCCGAGGGGAATACGTTAGACTGGAGGACCCTTCCCTGGGTATGACCACGAGCAGGTTTAAAATGAACATAACATAAGTTTCATGAGTATTTGTTACTAATAATCAGTCTTTGCTTGTCATCATGTTTAGACATGTTTAGAATAATAAACAATCAGATGAATCCAAAATGTGACTTTAACTGTATTAAAAAAAATTTTCAGGTAAGATTGTAGCCAATAAGACAGTGGATTATGAGCAAGTACAATGGCTGAATTTCACAATTCGTGCCCGGGACCACGGCTCTCCTCCCAGGATAGCTGAGCTCCCAGTTTATCTGCGCATTGTAGATGTCAACGACAACAACCCCGTCTTCCTGCAACCTTCATATCAGGTACAGGATACTAAGACACAAATATCAGCAGCTCAAGCAGAATTGTAAAGTGCCTCTGAATGTATTAAAATGTGGTTGGTTTATTACCTTGAGAACTGATACATTGAAAGAAGCACATGTATAAACAACACTGAAAAAGAGATGACACTGTTCATGTGATTGGTCTTGTGTTTGACATGACCAACTAAGACGAAAGCACGGTGCAACAGGAAAAATATGTGCTTATTTTATTTAATGACAGAGGCCATAATTTCAAGAATTTATTATCAGAGCACTTAACATTTTTTGCATGGTATGCACTTACTGTTGGTAATTAACTTCCAGCTAAGTGTTCGTCTCAAGTAATTTTTCCTTGTAAAATACTGAATATATGGAGAATGTAGCATTCTGAATCATTAACTCAACACTTGAATTCAGTAATGTAGTATATAAGATTAAGTGTCATAATTTAGTTCAGCAGTCCAGTTGCCATTTTTCTATTAAGTTAAAAAAAAAATTATCTTATTATTGCCATGTCCGTACGCCAAAGTGAATGTTCATCTGTTTTTGCAGGAGCCTGTGTTTGAGAACGTGAACCTTGGCACCACTATAGTTCGTGTCAGTGCTACAGATGCTGATTCTGGACTCTTTGCTGTCATTGAGTACAGCCTGGTAGATGGAGAGGGCAAGTTCAGCATCAAACCAACCACTGTGAGTTAACACCTATATTTGACTTTATATTTGACTTTGACGTTTTTGTCTAGATGTAGGCAATTGTAATGAAATCAGAATCAAAATATAGAACAGTTACAGAAAAAAAAAAGGTTTCTAACTTGTGTCTTTCAACAAATGTGTGTGAAATCAAAGAAAAGATGAAGATTTATTGACACTCATAAAGGAGTGGTCTGCCTTTAGGCACCATTTTGTGTTTTGTCTCCCAGCAATGCTGGTTGTCAGAGATGAACATCATCCTGCCTGGAAATGAAAGTTTAAACAAAGCATTTCAGTGTGATAAAGACAATCTAAATAGTTTACCTCCTTGCTCCATTTCTGTCACACATATGGATTTCTAATACAACCACCACACCCTGTCAGGATGGGTGTTTCCTTCCTAATATCCCTTCTCCTCTTTATCAGGGAGAGATCTACATCCTCTCTCCTCTAGACAGAGAAACAAAGGATCATTACACTCTCACTGCTGTCGCCCGTGACAACCCTGGTGGCAGCCCCAACAACAGACGAGAGAACTCTGTCCAGGTAGAGGCTAACTGTAATGACACAAGGACTCAATGTGAATGAGAGTTTGAATATATGTACAGCCAATCTACACTAAATACTATAATGTCATGACTATATGACTTTAGGTCAATAAACATCTTCTTTCTACAGTAGGTTTTAGCCCACTGTAGATTATTGATTATTTTGCTCATTGGTTATTATATGTTGAGTTAAAATCTGAACCATGTTTCCTGAATATCTCCTTTTAACTTATTTAAAGTATACCTTTGTGTCTGTGTTTAAATGGATCCTCATATATTGTCTACTTGGTGATACACCAGGTCCTGGTGACAGTTCTTGATGTCAACGATGAACGGCCACGCTTCACAGAGCGAGTGTATAATACAAGCGTGTTTGAGAATGAGCTCAGTGGTACATCAGTGATCACAATTAAAGCTATTGACCTGGATGAAGGACAGAACGGAGCAGTCCTCTACAAGATGTTGGGGCCTGATTCAGGTATGAAAACATTCATAAAAGCTTCAGAAGGTAGTATTTGAGTCTGTCTGTGTACTTAAGGCCCCACAATTTCAGGACAAAATTTAAGCCACCCATGTAATTCCCAGACATCTGTGATAAAACTGTGCCATGGCAAAGGTCAGAGCAAGCGATTAAAACCATTTCTAAAGCTTTGAGTATTCTCATTAGTACAGTGGCCTCCACACTTTTGAAAAGAAAGAAGTTAAGAGTCAAGTCAAGTCAAGGTCAAACTGAATCATCAATTATGACAGGCAAAGTAGCTTTAGAGCTCCACTACAGAAATGGTACAGTCTCATGGAAATGGAATTGTCTCAGCAGCATTTCATCAGTCAAACATCCCAATGCTGAAGCATTGTTAAGACAGCATTGTGTGGGTGTGCTTCTCAGCAGCAGGTAAATGGAAGACAGATCTGAATTTAGACAAGGATGAATGAAAACTTGCCCAAGCATGCACACAATCTGAGACTGAGGTGATGACCCAACGACCCAAAGCATACAGACAATAGAATGCTGGAATGGTTTCAAGACAAGTCTCTGACTGTCTTTGAGGGATCCAGCCAAAACCCAGACTTAAAACCCCAAGAACATCTGTGGAGAAACCTGAAAATGGCAGTTCACAGATGCTTCCTATTTTGTCAAATGCTGCTTGAGAGGATCGGCCAAGAGAATAAAGAGGTGTGCAAAATGTGTAAAGATTGCCCCAACAGAACTGGAAGCTGTAATTGCTGTTAAAGGGGCATCTTCAAAATACTGAATTGAGGGTTTGTAATACACATTTTCACCATGTCATTATAAACTATTGAGTGTAAGTTGAAATGAATCCAGTTACAAATACATCCAAACCACTTTAAAGTGTGCAAAAAGTGAAGAGTTTTGAACACTTTCTGAAGATTCTGTACTATTTTACTTCCTGTCTCCTTTTAGATGCATTTTACCTGGATCCAAACTCTGGACTGGTGCGTTCTCGCCGTCGGCTTCAATCCTCTGAACGTTTCAACCTAACCGTGGTCGCTACAGACCAGGGGCGTCCTCCCCTTTCGGGCATTGCAGACCTGATCATCACAGTCATAGACGTCAATGACAACAGGCCTGTGTTTGTCAGACCAGCCAATGGAACCATTATCCACATCACAGAGGTATTTTTTGTAGCATTTTGTCAATGCCATAAAGTTGCCATTGAGGTAAGTTTTTGTAGAAATAAATGAACAATTTACACTCAGATTTTTGCTCCTCATGCAGGAGCAGCCTCCAGGCCTGCCTGTGTATGAGGTACATGCAACAGACTCTGACGAGGGTGTGAATGGAGAGGTCCGCTACGCCTTAATGCAGACTGTAGCAAGTAACAGAGACTGGGAAAACTTCCACATCGACCCCTTGTCTGGAGTCATCACAACAACTGTGAAACTGGACAGAGAGAAACAGGCCCTATACAGTGTGAGTCACCTGTGTGCGTGTGTTTGTGCACCTAATGTATTTACCAGTCACGTTTGGCTCTAACTGAATCCAAACATCTCTTTCAGCTTATCATTGTGGCTCGTGACATGGGCCAGCCAGTTCCTTACGAGACCACGCAGCCTCTCCAGGTGGCGCTGTTGGATATTGACGACAATGAACCTGTCTTCCTGAAACCACCGGTGAGGATGTAAAATTCTCAAATTCTCCTAATGAGGTTAACTTTATTTAAGCACCATTATCAAACCATTTGTTTGTCTTCCCTTGCACCTCAGCGTGGCAGCTTGTCTTACCAGAAGCTGACTGTGCCTGAGCACTCCCCTAGAAATACTATAGTGGGGAACATAACCAGAGCTGTGGATGCTGACGAGGGCTCCAATGCCATTGTCTACTACTTTATTGCAGGTGATCTTTACACACGGCCACATACTGTATGATTTTGCTTCATGGTGAAATGTAGTGCATCAGTGAATCTATTTATGTTAGTGTAGTCAAAATAAGTTTGTGGATTCAAGAAGATTTACAGCTGGAAGCTCTTATATCCATTGTGTGGTGAGATTAAAGTCCTCAAACTTCAAAAGCTCAGGAATAATGAGGACATTTGTATAGATCCATCGCTCTTTTGTTTCTATTTAAAGCTCATTCCTTTAGTACTTTAGATGGCTGAACATAAATCCTTTCCATCTCTTCCTGTAGGGGGAAACGGCGATGGCAACTTTGTCTTGAGTCTAGATGGAGAGCTGAGGGTGCATAATAAAAATCTGGACCGGGAGGAAATCCCATCCTACACCATCATCATCAAAGCTTCCAGCAACAGGAGCTGGACTCCTCCGAGGGGGCAGAGGGCAGCACAAGCCAAAGCTCTGGACCCTGCCCAGGACCCAAGTCTTCTGGAAGTGCGCATTGAACTGGAAGACATCAATGATCAGAAACCACGCTTCACTAAGGAAGAGTACACTGCAGGTAATCTACGTTCTCGGATGTACTATGTGGAAGTAGGTCTGTCAAATCACCATAACTCTCTTCTTCTTTTCTTCCTTGTTTCAGGAGTCGTAGCTAATGCTAAAGTGGGCTCCGAGTTGATCAAAGTTGTGGCTATAGATAATGACATTGGAAACAACAGCTTGGTCCAGTACCATATCATCACAATCCGTCACATCCAGGCACAGAACAATGATAGTGAGGACATGAGTGGCATCTTTATCATCGGTGAGTGTCCTTACGTACAGTATTCAAACTGTTTTGAAACAAGTATACAATTACGTTCAACATACTCCTCATACAAAGTCTATCTATTACTATTATTTTTTTGTGAACATGCAATACACAGAGTGAATCTAAACCACTGCACACCACATCACAGATTTATTTCAAATATCTCAAAAAAGTTAATGAAATGACCTTAAACGGATAAAAAATTGATGATATTTTATATTTTTTGTTGATTGTTCCCAAATCCCTATAACCAACAATGCATTAGTCAGTATCAATAGTGTCTGACTCCCGTCTGTCTGTTTCTCGCAGGTAGCATTTGTTAATGTGTTGTTTTTTTGAAAGCTTTGTGGCGGAGCTCTGTTGTTTTGGAATAAGATGTATCAGGCTTTGAACACAGGAAATACTTTTTAGTAGGATCAATAAATATTTTTGACAAGAAAAGTACAAACATTTGTTCTTTAATTTCACGATCAGTAATTTTAATGGTTTTTGAAGCAGTGCGTCTTTTTAAATGCAAAATTGAAGTTGAAAGGCTTTAACAGTTAGTGCAATCATTCAGTAAACATGGACATGCTTGCTGCTCCTCACTATGAGTTCTCTTTATGCTACAACATGGATATTTTCAACACCTCACACAGAATGCAGTGTTTTATGCTGACAGATTATCTTTCCACTCAGTGAAACATTCTGTCCTTGTTTCTACAGGTTTGACAGATGGCATCATCAGAACCTACAGCCTCTTTACAACCTTTGACCCCGGCTACTTTCAGCTGGAGATTTTGGCATGTGATCTCGCTGGACACAGCACCACCACCAAAGTTAATATCTATATTCTCAGAGACGACCAAAGGGTCAAGATAGTCTTCAATGAAATCCATGATGTGGTTCGTGAAAACCAAGAAGAGTTTATCAACTTGCTGTCCAACATCACCAAAGCCATTGTCAACTTAGATGATATCCAGGTAAAACTTTCTTTCCTACTGTAATGTTTCTGATTTCACTCTTTTACTCTTGTGTGAATGTTTATAACAAATTTAACGACCTCTTTGTTTCCCTCTCCTGTTGTCCAGGTCAGTGTGAACAAGAATGGTTGGGTGAATCGTGCACAGACCGACATGTTGATCCATGTTGTCAACAACGAGACCAACACTATTCTAGATGTTGACAGGTACATCTTCCTTAACGAACTAAACCTCTCACTCCAGACCTACACGATGACACTGTCATTCACATAGTGTGTGCACAGTGATAAATCTCACAGCTCTGTGGTGTTTGGTGGTGTTTGATGTTTTGCAGGGTAATCCAGATGATTGATGAGAACAAGGAGCAGCTGAGAAACTTGTTCAGGACATACAACGTCGTGGACGTTCAACCGGCTGTCAGTGACAAACTACCTACTGACATCTCCACACTACAGGTCTGTGAGGCTCCAGAAATTCACACATTTGCACAGATGTTTTGTGTTTTGGTTTATTTAAACATTCTTTCTTTTTCTGTATTACAGCTGGCCATCATTATCTTGGCTTTACTGCTGTGCTTGGCAGGAATTTTATTTGTCACAATGAACTGGCATTATCGAAGAGTGTAAGAGTCATTCTGCTTTTTAATTAAAAAAAGAAAAAAATACAATTGTGTATTGACATAGATGTATGATCTTTGTGTTTTTCTGTGCTTAGTCATAGCGGGTGTCTTGAGGTTCTCAGTCTGAGCAGTAACATCAACATGTTTGTCTTTTGATCTTCATCTCTTTTTGCTGTGTTGCAGACACCAGAGGAAGCTGAAAGCCATTGTTGCAGGATCAACAGGTAAAAAGCAGCAGAAGGGACGGCCCCATCAGCTGTCAATGTCAGGATGTAGCTTCTATCATCTGCTAATGCACAACATTTCACTTAACTGTAGAAATGTATGCAATTATTTATCTTCTGCCATCCAGGAAACCAGGGTCTAATGGACATCCTAGACATGCCCAACACCAACAAGTATTCTTTTGAGGGGTGAGATAATAACTTCACTTTATGTCATTTCTAATGTTTGTGTTTTTTCCAGCTGCCATTAGTCTTATTTTCTGTGACTTGGGAAAATATGTTGAAAGGTTTATTATGTTAAAAAGAAATAGTTTGACATTTACTTACTACTTACTAACTGACTTACCTGTCATTACCTTGAAGTACCTAAGCAACCAGCAGAGAGCCCACATAAAAATATCATTATTTTTAAGCTAATCTAACTGCCTGTTGGCTATAGGTTCGTATTTAGCATTTAACCTGAGAGTAAATCCCACCAAGGCCTCAACAAGGAAGTCAATGTATTTGCCAAAATGTCACACAGAATTCTTCAAAGTAACCTAACATGAAAAAAATACATCTTTTGGCTGTTTGAGTTATTTTTGAAGCCCACTAAAGTCCCCTTTTCCCTATTGTTGATCATAATAACTGTTTGCTTCTGTAGAGCTAATCCAGTGTGGCTGGACCCGTTCTGTCGTAACCTGGAGCTGGCTGCCCAGGCCGACCACGAGGATGACCTGCCTGAGAACCTGAGTGAGATAACTGACCTGTGGAACAGCCCTGCACGCACTCATGTCAGTATTAACATTAATTTGAGCACCTATGTATCTCACAACTATATTATGAGGATGTTAATAGATCAAAGCATTGTGGGTGTTGTTCTCACAGGGTACGTTTGGTCGAGAGCCTCAAGCGAAGCCAGAGGATGATCGTTACTTGAGAGCAGCCATTCAAGAATACGACAACATCGCTAAACTGGGCCAGATCATGAGGGAGGGACCCATTAAGGTGAGACACTTGCACATTGTATAATACAGGGAGATCACGTCCATATCCAATCTCAGAAGCCTTTCTGGTTGGTCATGTACTCTCTCCTTCCAATCTTCCCAAAACACAATGGAGGAAAAGGTCAAAGGATGGGACCTAAGACCTCCTCCAGTTTGTCCTGAGAAGACGACAAAAAGAGAGACCCCAAGGACTCGAAGATAGGCTGTTCAGACCCAGATATTTAAAGAAGGGATAAAACAATGGTGTCTTTGTTGACTACTGTGACAATGAGGGTGTGTACGGTTAGAAACTGTGTTTGATCGTAAATGCTGTCCTGTCAGGGTTCCCTGCTCAAGGTGGTCCTGGACGACTACCTGAGGCTGAAAAAACTCTTTGCAGCTCGACTTGTGACTGTATCCACGAGCCAGGGAGACCATACATCAGTCACTGAGGTGGGATTGGAAAAAACAGATTAATCTCTGCATCTGCTGCTCCTTCTGCTCTCACCTGACACTACTCGAGAGCAATCTTGCGTTCCTTCGATTTCCCTTTCTAACTTCCTGTCTGTTGCTCTCGTATGGCACCTTTTTACTACTTCTGCTTTTTCTGCTTTGTCTAACCAGACTTTGGGCCAAATAGAGTTTGGATTTAGTTCAAAGTACAGCAAAGGTTAGATCTTAACATACAGAAATTCACATTGTTTGGAATCACTGAAAATGTAGCAGTGAAAACAGTAATTTCTGCTGTGGATATGCGATTCTCTTTAACAAGAATTGTATGCTATGCTATTTTAACTAGGCAGGGTATGACATCTGTTGTCCTCTGCTGATATGTTGTGTCTTTTACTGTAAGTGACCTGCTGATTTCTCTCCCTAAAAGCTTTCCTCTACTGGTTTACATCTATCAAACGTTTTTTCAAAGCTATTTCTTTTAAATCTACTCTGTCTTCATCAAGGTGGTGAGTTTTATAACCATCATTAATCAGCAGCGTCATTCATTCTTATTTTGTCAATCCTTCTTCCCCTGTCCCCTCGTGTCCCCCTTTAACAGCTGATCCAAAGCGATCTGGACGACGATGAGGACGAGCGTTTAGGGATGGGTGGTGGTCGCGGCACTCTACGCTTCAAGCACAAGCTTCCCGTGGAGTTGAAGGGTCCCGAAGGTGTGCATGTCGTCCACGGCAGCACAGGAACCCTCCTGACCTCTGACCTTAACAGCCTACCAGAGGATGACCAGCGGGCACTGGCCCGTTCTCTGGAAGCACTGAATGCTGACGGGGGGCTTTATTCTGAGCGTAACGCCCGCACAGAGTCGGCCAAATCCACCCCGATGCACCGTCACAAGGACGGGGACACCCTGTCGCAGAGTCCCCTGGAGATTACAGAGTTATGACTAGCCGAGGCCTCGCTGGTCTGAGCGCAACCATGACTCGTGTGTGTCCTTGTGCCTCCATACCACCAACCTGACAAGGTTAGGGAGGACTGGGGGAGGAGTGTTTGTAGTCTAGGGTCATCAGCCAATCCCAGTGCATTGATGAGACAGCCTGCAAGAGGCTTACTCTGGCTTGGTTTGAGTGGATTTTATGTTGAAGATCGTACCACCTTTGGTGCTTCAAGAGAAAGCTATTTCAAATTATCTTTAGGAAGTGGAAAGTGGAAAAAACCCAAGCAGGGCACTGGTCTCCTGTCAGACGAAAACTAACTGATGTCATCAACGTCCATCCAAAGAGCTGAGTGTTAAAGGAAGATTAAACCTCTGTGTGACCTTAAAATCATGAGAAGATGCCTCATTTTCACTAATTCTTGAAGTCATACCTGGACTGCAGACACTCATGCAAACACACACTTAAGAAAATGAAGCTTCACTCTCAGACCAGCGGATGGCCATCAATGGGACATTGAGATAATGACGCAATTCTTTATCATGTTCAAATATTCTTGCTTTTTGCAAAACAATGCAATCAGTGTTGAAGGAGTGAGGATGGAACAAAAGACTCCTCTTTCACATATTTGATACATTCTGTGTCTTGGGAAAATATAGATGGACATTTAATGCAGACAAGAGCACTTCTAGTATGATGCGAATCGAATAGAGTTTTCACCTGGAGGAAGAAGAGCCCTTGCGACTGTGCAACTGTTAAAGTAGTGTAGTAGTTTAATGACAGCATTGGGATAATTGGAAAAACACTGAAATGCTTCCAGTCTAAAGGGCAGCAGTGAACATTCGGACCCTGGTCCTGCTCTACATTTTAGCATGGACTGAATCAGTCATCTCATTGAAATGATGAAGATGGATGAACATCGTCTCAGACCGGAGCCACGTCATGAAAGAAAAAAAAAACAAAAAAAACTTTGAAACTTTTATGAGTAATTTGATATTAAAGGCAGTCAAAAACACACCAGAAAGGACATAAATGGTCTTTTAAAAAAAATATGAATTTTTATAAACATATAAAGATGGCATCGTGCCCACAAAGACTTTACACTGCCACCTGAGGGAGTAAAAGAGTCACGCTCAAAATGAGCTGTTTGCTTTATTTTTTTATTTTATAAAAATGTAATGGAATTAAAAGATATTTTTGAAGGAAAATGCTGGCTTACCAAAATAGGTAGGGAATTATTATGGATGTTTGAAGTATGTGTATATTGTGCTATGGTGACATTTGTCGTTCAGTTTTCCTTTATATAACAACTGACGCTGTTTCAGATGAGTGGTGTGTTTTTAAAATTAATTTTTATATTCCCAGTTTGTAAGTTTTTATTTCCGTCATTATTGTCACCAGCCCTGAGCTCTGTGTTGGGAAATGTTGTTGGATGATATGTGATAATAAAAGAAATATGCAATGGCCTTTGAGCTCAGTCAGTTGGATCATGGAGCAGCCAAAGCAGCAGAATTAAAAAAAAAAAAAAGTGCATTGTGATCCTAGGTTCTGGTAAATGTTGCCATCTAGTGGTCATTGAAGGAAACCACCAAATAAAGAGGGAGGGAAAAAAATAACACATCAGGTTTGTGCACCACTCCATTCTTTTATTGTTACATAGAAAAGTTTTCATCAATAATATCTTTCAAAAATCTTGAAAGAGACTGAGGACTCAGCTCTTTTTCGCTGCTGCTGGTCAGACTCCTCGGGCTGCGGTGCTTCCTGATGTTGCAGTGGTGCTGGTGACTGGCATTTTCTTCAATGTTCTGTTCAACTGTGAGGAAATGAAGAAAACAGATTTTTCAGTCTTTGAAAAGCAGCCATATGACTTGGAAACAGATTCAGAAGGTTAGAGCCAGAGTTTGTCACTACAAGTGCGTTTTTCTACACCATTGTCAGTGACATTTGACTATAGAAAACAAATAGTTTTCACATGATGCAAGAATATATTTGTTTTTTTAAATCTTCATTTACTTTTTGGACGCAAAACTGATCACAACTCACCTCCTCAAACTTGTGAATCTGTCTGATGAAAAAGTCTCCGTACCGACGAGCCACTTTAGTGTCAGCGATGTGGATCATGTCCTGTACAGTGCCACAAAGAAAAACATTCATGAAAAACATACAGAACTAGTTAAACATATATTGTTGAGCAATATAATCTAACAATATTTACCTACTGTGCAATACAGTATTGAAAAGACTTCAACACACCTTGTCAATGTAAAAGTCGACCTCAGACGCAGACTGGAACTCTCCATCCAGAGCTGAGATGCCACTGGTCCACACCAGGTTCTTCATTTTGTGTTTGAAGACGAGCAGCTGAATACGGAACTCCTGCTCAGTCATGTCCAGAAATCCTGCCAGCTTAGCTACTGGCATGGTGGTGTACAGCTTCAGGAAGCTGGGGAAGAGGGATGGCAACACAGTGACTTAGACAACATGTATAGACAAGTTGCAACCACATGTGAGAATTATTTTGAGGTGTATTACCTACACCACACACAAGATGATGGCACTTTATGTTCTACCTGCGGATGGTGGAAAGCTGAGCCTGCTGCTGCACCTCCTCAGCAAAGACCTTCAGCTGCTGCTGGAAAGGTTCTTTGTGGTAGTTGGGGTGGACATTGTCGTAGTTTGGTACCACAGGTGACAAGAACTTGGGACAAGCGAAGCTGAACAGTTCCTCAAACACCTGCAGGTCTCTGATATTGAAAAGAGAAGACTTTATTCACAATATCACAATACCTAGTACAACATTAGACCAGTTCTATGTGTTCAACAGTTACCCTCATTTTCATTTGTGTAATTTTATGCTAACTGGTATCTGACAGTGTAAAAGAGTTCCTATAAGTGGTAGGAGAATACACAAGATAACACAATGGTGAAAAATGGCTGCACTGTAAACAATGAACTTCCTCTCACCCCTTCTGCATTCGCAGCATCTTGTCTCCGTACTTCTCCCTCAGCTGGGTGTGGATACTTTCATCAATGCGCATTGGGTACATGGTGAGGGCGATGGCCAGCAGACCATGCATCTGCTCATTTTGTTTGTTAATCTACAAATAAATACAAATAACAAGACATTGCATTAGTCTCTGAAAGGACTGCTGAGATACTTTATAGTTGCAGATAATCATTTTGTCTCACTAGATGTTTGACATTATTCATAATTAATGTCTGAACTATTGAATTGTGATCCAAAACATGTTCTGTGAGGTCACAGTGATCATCACTTCACCTAGAGTAGAAGTGAATACCAAATTTGAAAAACTTCCCTCAGGTGTTGCTAAGATATCAAGTGATATCTCAGGAACTGAAGGAAATTTCTTAAAATTTCCTTAAGACTTGAGCATGAAAGGGGAGGTGAATAATCAATAACATAGCAGACAGCTCCCCTAAGTACTACTCAGACTGACCATCTCATATTTATACGTTGACCTCTGGAACATGTTTCTTGTCCTCTGGATGTAGAGCAGGATGTTGGCAAAGACTCGAATGGCATCCTGGTAGCGCCTCATCATCAGGTAGGCAAAACCCACATAATAATATGTGGTGATCTGGCACTCAGGCACGCGGGAGTACATGCTCTAAAAGACAAAATAATAAGTCAGATACAGAAGTGAAAACTAGACCAAGGAGATTTGAAAAAAGTCTGAAATAACAAAAACTAAATAAATAAAATAACAGGCAAACGTAAAGATGAACAACATTAGTCAAGTATCTACATTAAGGGCCTAAAATAAATAACTAAATTCTTACCTTCTTGTTGAGCTCAATGTTCTCTAAGACTTTAATTGCCTGGTAATAATCGCCAAGCAAAGAGTGAAGCCTCAGGAGCCCCACCAAGCTGAAGTAACCCAACATCTTGTACAGGGAGTGACGCCCATATTCTCCAGCCACACTCTCTGGGTCTCCTGCAACACACCAACAAATCACACGTAAGTTAAACTTGTGTATCTACATCTGCATTTTCAGTTGGCAGACATTTACATTGCAACTTTCTTTAGTAACTTTAACAAGAATGTAAGGCCTTTTTATTTAAATAGATCTCCAAAACACTGTGCTCTACCTCCACTGGTGTACACCTCAAGCTGACGGTTAATGTTGCTCTTGTCCACCAGGGAGTGGAGAACGTTGAGGACACTGTGGACATTCCAGATCTTTGGGTTGTTCCTCAGGAATTCAATCTCCTCTTCTGACTTCTTGGCCGTCTTGCAGCGGTACTGACTGAAGGACTGGAACTGAAGAAAGACAACTAAGTTAACCACATGTGGATTTACTTCTATTATCCAAGGGCTGTTAAAAAAGTGAAGGTAGGTAGGTGTAGACTGTTTTTAGACTTTAGAAAGTCTAAAAACAGTATCCATAAAAAAAAAAAATGTAATCTTTAATATTTAAAATTTTTTAGATAAGACCAACTACACGCCCTGGCCTTTTTTTTGGTCCTTAATTCCTACATGTTTGTCATCTAAATATACGTTAAACATAGAATTTACTATACCTGGTAGATGAACTCATCAATGATGTCCCAGAGCCACTGGTTTGGCAGCTCCAAGGGAGCTGGGCCATCAGCATCTATTTACAATTACAAGCATTTGCTATAACTCATCTCCAACCACTTGAAATTTGATACCAACATGTAAGAAATATTTTAGAAACTTACTGAGAATGTAGTTGAAGAGGTTGCAGTAATTGTAGTATGACTCAAACCGCTGGTCCAAAGTTGGTCCACCCTGATTAATTCAAGAAAATAATACTTTGAACAAAACACTGCAGATGTTTTTGCAGATTTCTGAGAAGTCAAGGAGGGTGTTGATAACAGTTTAAATTAATCAGTTACTTACGCTAACTTTAGCATAGATATGCCGGTAGTACAGCTCCTTATAAAGGATGAGGAACACAGCATCTTTTGGAGATAAGAGGCAAAGAAACAATGAACTAAGGTCAGTTAACACAGCTGTAAAATTACCACCACATCAATAACATAAGACACATTTTAATTAGACAAAAATATCTCTGTAAAACTATAGGGCAAATGTATAGTTCAGTTAACATACAAGGATGTGCAAGAAACAAAGAATTTCTTCCGTAAATATACTGACCATTGCCAACAAGCGATGCGATGGCCTCAGCCTCTGGCCAGGGAGAGGTCTTGAAGAAACGGTCAGTCAATTTGTTCCAGCTAAAGAGGAACATAAGTGAAAGGTAAGATACTCATAATACACATGTGGAAAGAGGAAAGCAGCATCCCTGACAACTACCTGTTCTCATAGACATCCTGGATCTCATAGATCTTCTGCTCAATGCTTTCACTGGAGACTCGGTTGGACTGCAGCTCATAAACCTTCTGGTCGATCAAGTCAGAAATGGTTTTGTGGAAATACTGCAGGAAATTCTTGATCACCTCTGGGATGACGTGGTAGGTCTGCTGCTCATACTGCCTCTCATAGGCCATGTCTGCTTTAGGATCACCTGCAGGGAGATGGGAGAGTGAGAAAGAGAAACCAACAACTAATGGTCGATGCTCTGGCTCTGGTGTGGGTTGTAAACTGACTGTTTACAAATGTTTAAAGCTGAATTATAATACTAAACATATTCATAATTAAGGATAAATAGATGTATGCATACTAACCGGTGTGGAGGTCGTAGTCATACGGGTCGTACTGTGGAAAAAAAGCAGTTGGAAATTTGATTAGTGATGCATAGTTAACATCTGTCAGTGACACAGACAGTCACCATTAACAGTTGCTTCCTAAAATGTTGTTCTCTGACTTCCAAGGCACAACACAACGTTACAAGGGCGTGATAAACATCGCGATGATGGTTACAGTCTATTCAGAAACAACAGTCATTCATATCTTGCAAGCTCATCACAGAACGGTTGTACCGGTGGAGTTGAGCTAGCTGTGCTGCTAACTAGCTAACTAGCTAACCGGCTACCGCTAACTAGCATGTCATTGTTAATGTCATAAGAGCGATCAAATGTCTGTAAGAAATGAATGTACTAACCTCTTCCTCGTCGTGGTAAGACATTTTGCCAGTTGTTGGTCCGAGCTCGTCGATATCGGAGTGAAACAGAGAAAGTATGCTTTGCTAGCTAACGCAGCTAAACCACGCAGCTGAGGCTGGAGGAGACGGCGGAAACCGGAAAGACAAAATAATGACGTAGAGCGAGCATGAGCCGCAACGGCTTTAAGGCATCATGGGAAATTGAGTTTCTGGTTTTACTCGTTCGTGGAAGTTTGTGTCTAATCCCAAAAAGGATGTTGTGGAACTATAACTGACATAAATTATCAAGAACATGTAATTTGTCTTTATAAAACGAAACAATATGTTTGCGTCACCTTTGTTTTATCTTTCATTTTATGTCAAATATCCGTCATTAATAATTCGTCTTGCTTTGTTCTGAGTTTTTTTCCCACAGACAATTTTGGCTTTTTATTACAGTTTATTATTTAGAATTATTATTCTTCGCTGTTCAGACATTTTTGCTTGTTAAGCCTATTAGAAGGAAAAAAACAGAAGTGAATGTAACAACAATTAAGATGGTGTTGTCCCACTTAGATTTAATCCAAGCCAGTGGGCCCACATGCCTTATATCACACTTACAGGACCTTGAACCCTGTACACCTAAATGAAACAAGACCATTATTGTGTTATTGTCTGTTAGTGTCTGGTATCAAAACGCAGCTGTCACACATTTACTATAAATTGAAGAAGCGTATTACAGTGTTGTTTAGTTTAATCGTTATACACATTTCTCTTATAAAAACTTTTTATTTGACGCAAGCACCAAACAACCTAAAAATCCATTTTATACATAGTGCAGCTCGCAGACTACTGACTGAATACAAGTGTAAAAATGTGGTCTGCGCACGAATAAAGCAGTTTATTCTCGCTTATAATCATATTATGTAGCGGTGAGAGGTTGTAACTGCTCGTATGTACCATTAGATGGCGATAGAGTCGCGAGGTGCACTATGTACTAAGATAGTTTAGGTGGCCACGGACTTGTCAAAGTCTGTGAAGAGATGTACTCCTGTAAATGTTAATCGGCCACGTCGCATCTTTTGATCTATATAATAATATAATGATTAATGATTATTGGGCCTTTTATTCAGATGACGTTTGCTTTTAATATTCTATTTTTTTTTTTTTGGTTTTTATTGAGTGAACTCAAAAACTGTGTGTGTGTGTGTGTGTGTGTGTGTGTGTGTGTGTGTGTGTGTGTGTGTGTGTGTGTGTGTGTGTGTGTGTGTAGGAGGTGTTCAGCAGTATGGGAATGTGAGCGCAGGCTGCTGCGTTCCAGCTCCTCGCTGACCCTCCCAGCAGACAGTAGCCTGCCTCATCCCATCCTCTATTTGCCAAGCGAACATCATCACGAGCTCTTCTTGTGAAAAACGAGGTCTTGTTGTGGAATTGAAGGAGAGGGAAAAGGGGGGAAAAAAGAAAAAAAAAAAAAGAGCCAAACAGAAGAATACTTGACGTGTTTGCCTCAGCTACCAGCAGAAGACGGAGCCCCTCTAAACCTAGGCTACACCTACCTACCTACCTTCCTTCCTACCTACCTTCCTTCCCACCTACCTTCCTTCCAACTGGGGGACTGCCTGCATCCGATAAGGGATCTCGTCCACAAAATCAAGTGTGGAGGAAGGGGGTGTGGAGAAAGAAGTTGAAATCGAGAGAGAGAGAGAGGGAAAGAGAGAGAGAGAGAGAGAGAGAGAGAGAGAGAGAGAGAGAGAGAGAGAGGAGACACCGAGGGAGGGGAAAAGGTCAGGGACACGGGGGGGTTATCATACTGCCAGAAATAAGGAGAGTGTCTACACAAACGGTTTGGCAGACGAAACTAAGAAGACGACTTGAAATAAACCAGCAGCCTCCGCTCCGCTGACTTTTTTGCGAGGACTACTGTGGATTTTTAAACATTTTTCGACTTATTCCAAAGACAGTTTTTTGTGCTTTGGTGAAGTCCAGGCAACACAGACTGAATTTTGGATCGTGCGTAATTTGGAGAGTTTATTGCCACGCTGCGTCAGGATGCGCGTCTGTCCGCTACTGGTCTTCCTCTGTGTGCTGTGCGCTGGACGCGCTCAAAAGTTCTCTGCTCTCACGGTAGGAAGAGCCACACAACTCCGATGCTATGTATCTCACACATATACATTGGTTAAATAATGGCTTTAAAATGAACAGTATATTAGAGCATAACATGCGTAAACCTTTGACGCGCGCGGATAAATCATTTCTACCACAGAAATACGGTCGTGAAACAAGCCAACACGGTTTTAAGCCGGCATGTTTCTTGATAAAGAAACATTAGTTATCCGTTATTTCTACATTTTCATGGTCTTTTCACTCCTTTGTGATCAGAAATGCTCATATAGAAAATCATAAATTCATGTTGCATGGAAATATTAAATCAGTTTTAACAGTATTAGGACCAATGCTAATAATAAGAATAATTATGTAATCCCTTTCCAGAAAATTACTTTTACTCCACAGTTCAAAGATGCTCCATATATGGCAGAAATTGAGCTTGAAGTTCAATGTAAAATGAATTTAAAACTCAAGATCTCATCAAGCAGTAAAGTTTGCACTGTGAAACTTTGAACCCCGTGTCCCTGTGTTTCACGCTCTGTGCTCAGTGTATCTGAGATGGCAAAGCTGCTGACTAGTTTGCGAGGAGTTGACTGGTCTGTTAGCACCACCACTGTGGTTTGCTTTTATTGCCTTTACCTGCCTGCCAGCTACTCAGCTTGTCTGCCTCGCCGTCCCGTGCACTCCTGTACCAGAGACTCATTAGAGACTGAGGTGCCAGTGTCAGTGTGCCACAACAAACACATGGCATCATTTACTGCTGCAGTAGCCATAGCTCAACACATCCATCTTCTCTTCACAGTTCAGGAGAGAAAAAAAGCATCTTTAAGGCAGATGAGAGGAATTTCACGTTCACGATCAAGTGCAGATATTATACTGAAGGAGGAATAATAGAGTGGAATGTGCACTGTCAGAGGCTTCGCCCCTTGATTTAAAGGCTGAAATGACAGCCGCCTCCTCCAGCACTGTTATTTATGGTCCGGGTGAAGATGCTTTAATATTCAGTTGGAAACAAATGGCCATGAGTTGTTAACCTGCAGGTGAAGGGTCGGAGATCCTTTCTCCCTGACGGCACTACGGAGTTATGGAATGTGGGAGGAAGTGTTGTACTGAGCAGATGCTCCCATTTAATTCTCATCGTGTTATACACATTTATGCACAAATAGTCTGAGGACAGATAATGTGGGTTTGTATTTCAGATGATGTAAAGGTTATCCTCATACAACTGAGTTTGTGCTGTGTTTGGAAATGACACAGTGCCCACTATGCTTTGGATATGACGATAAGAATAAAATCCTTTTTCCTTTTTATCTATTTCACTGCACATTTCAGTGAGTCTGTCTGTTTCATACCTCCCTACTGTGGTTTGTCAGACCTTCTTTATTGGAATAGCACATGTAGCAGTAGACTTGTACACTTACCGAAGTTTGTGAGTGATTAATGGGTTATTGTTTGAATGACACAGCAGAGGTTATTGCTGGTTTCAAGAAAACAACTCCATCTCATATTTTGTGCATACTTGAGGTCAAACAGGCAGTTATATATGTGGGATTTTGCCCAGGTTTTTCACAAGGCAGACTTTTTCCATGGTTTATGGAAGTATGAAACAGTGTGTTAAAAGATGAGAGGATGTCGAAGGTTGGCTGCCTCTTTGTCAAATCTGTACAGAGCAGTTTTAGTAAAACATATGGGCTCTATTGCCTCCTATGATTTCAGAAAATTGTGCACCTGCCCAAAGAGAGTTTTTTAATTGTCACATGACCGTTGGTGGTCCTTTACATCTCCTCTTTCTTTTTAACATCTTTCACAGCAATTAAATGCCTTTTCCTTTGATTGAGTTAGTAGCCTGGTTAAAGGCTGTCACTTTCTTCCCTTTCCACCATGCTGGAAACTAATGATCCCCTTTGCATCCTAGCATCCACGCAGGAAACTCCCGCCAAGGCCATTTAACACATTTGCCACGGCTCTCAGCTGGGGCCCCCATTGACCCTGCAGGGCTGTGGTGTGAGGGGCCTCTCGGGGCGCTGGAAGCAGGGGCCTCCCAGTCCAGAAGGCCCTTATCAGCCTACAATGTGTTCTCTGCTGGAGGTTCGCTGCCTCCGCACTCCATTCAATCCCACAATGCTACAGAGCCAGGGGGAGGTAATAGGATTTGATTTGTATGCTGGTTGGTCTTGGAAAAAAAAATTTCCCTTACACTCTGCCCGTCTCGCCCTCCCTTGCCTGTCTCTTGTTCCTTTGCCAACCTCTTGTATTATTTGAGCAGATGCAAAAAGCATCTTCCAGGAGTAATCACACAAAGAAAAAAAAGATATGTAAGGAAAGAATGCAAAGTAAAGAGAAAGAAAAACAGACAGCATGTCCCATTTCACGTTTTTCCGTACTTACACTTGCTATTTTGAGCTCATAAGCGTGTTCACACCGACAATTATGGCCACATGCACTGCACCATGAGTATCCAGATGGTGTATTCATAATGGTCATAAAGTTCAGAGTTCTGGACATTCTCACTCTTAATGGTGGCCAGCTTGGCTAGGTAGTGAATAGTGAGGACTATCAATGATGTTGTCTGATAGAGTTCATCAGTATGCTTGTTAATTGAGAAGACTTTTTTTTTTTTTTTTTCACTACACTACCCTGTTAAAATTCACACACTATAAATGTAAGCACATAGTGTACACAGTTCACCATACTAGAATTGAGGTGGAGAAAGTGAAAGTGTGAGCCAGCTTTCTGGAGGGAGACAAGAAAAGCATTTGAGCAGCAAATGGATTTGAGTCAGATTATGTGTTCTGTCTTGTCTGAATTTCCTTTTATGATAAATTAGGGTGGAAGTTTGTGCTGCATGTAGTTGAGGTGAATGCCATCCATCACTCTCCACCGCACTGCTGCACATGACGCTGGCGCTGGCTTGGAGAGGCTGGAGTGAGACATCGGAGGAGTGTCAGGGCTCTACCTGGCCTCGCCCATCCATCACCACAGGCCAAACAAACTGAGATCTGCAGCAGACAGCTAACTACCATTAGAAGTAGACAGGAGGAAGAGGTCCTCAACACACCATTAGTCTCTGATGTGTTTCCTCTCACTAGTTTTCACGTCTTATTTGTTCTCCTGCAGCAGTGTGGCCAACTTAGACTGTGAAATAAACACTTGGATGCTTGATACTGAGTCTGGGTGGTTAATTTCATGGGTGGCTGATTTCATGGCTAACTGTGTTTTTCCATGCTGTGTTCTTGGAGCTTTATCGTAAACTTGCAGGCACTTGGCGTCCTGCTTTGTGCTGTACTGTGGACATCTAGCAGGATGCTGGGCTGCAGAATGACTCTGTTTGAGTTGTCAGTCTGCTGGCTGGCAAGAGCTGGTACTGATAATGCTTATGTAGTGTGAGCACTGGGGTGGCCAGTGTGGGCTGTGGCGAGGCTGGCGGTCCACCACCAAGCATGGCTGGACGCACTCAACCACTATCAGAGCAGTTGGAAGGTTGCAGTCTTCTGTAAAAACCATCCTCAGACCAGCCTGTCATTTCTGCTGGACTTTATGTGAAGGGGTGAGCTGTGACAGACAGAGCGGAGGGTGAGAGGAGGTCAGTGCTACAGAGGGATGTCCTGACTGGTGTGGGAGGATGGCGGAGAGGAAGAGAGGGTACCGATGGGAGCCTGTCTGTCAGATGCAATAATACAAAGAACTTAAGAAACTAGGAAACTAACAAAGACAGTCAAAGAGATGTTGAGGCCCAAGTTTACACAGAGAAAATGGGGGAAAATAGATGGCAGTAGAAAGAACTACAGTACTCTCAAGATTATAATATATATGATCATTTAACATAGATAGTATAACAGCAGTTTTTCTAACACCTGTTAGTTTTTCTAACTAACAGGTGATTACCTGGTAGGAGGCATCTGTCTGTAAAATGCAACTGTGACAAAAGAGTGAAACAGTCAGTCAGTGGCATACCACCTCTCTCCCCTCTCGTTGTCTAATTATTTTACTCTTTTCTTTATTATCTTTTATCTGTCAGACTACAAAGCACCGCTGGGTCATTAGATAAATCTAGTCCACTGCTGTAGATGAAGTCTTGCCGAGCCCAATTTAAAGAAAATATTTCTTTGGTTCATTGTAACCACTAGAAACAAGTCAAAAATGTATGCATAAGACCAAAGGAGGAAGAGAAATAAGTCTCCATAATTCTGTCTAAATACAAAGGATGAATGTTGGGACTGATGCCATAAGCTGTGTTTATGAAGATAGTTCTACAGAATAAGGATACTTTCTGTGTTAAAGGTCAGGATGATGGAGCTTGTGAAAAATGTTTTGTTGTTGTTTTTTTTTTTTTTTTTTTTTTTATTCAATCCAAAAGACCAATTTTTCCTCCCTTGTGGCTTCTCCTCCAATGTGTTTGAACGGGCCTCTCGTCTCTGATCCTTCCCGGGAAGATTTATGAGCAGGGTTGACAGAGAGAGAGCCATATCCAACCCATCCACCCCCGGCCCAGGGCAACTTCCCTGCCAACCCTCTCCCAGGTGCATGTAGCCCTGAAGCCCTACTCATCTGAATGCAGGCTGCCACCAAACCTCATCTCTCACTTCATTTGTAAGATGTCAGACACAACATATTTTTTATTGCTGATCATCCCGCCCTCCTCATGGATGTGTGCTCTTCTATCTGGCCATGCCTTTTCTTTTGATAACTCATAACAGATTTTTATGGTTTACCTTTAAGTGAAGGCTTTGATTCTTAGCTTTGTATCACAAAATGAATGTGTTTATGAGTCAAGAGAAAACATTTCTGTCTCTGCCTCTGCTGTGAATAGTTGACAGAAAGGTCATTCAGACAGAGTTTGGATATCCGTGTATCTGCAGAGAGCAGAGCAAAAATGTCACAAAACAAAAGAGTAAACTGACTGAAAAACTGCAGTGTTTAATACGTGCAAATAATTTTATTATGAGAGAAAACAAAAAAAGCTCAGAGAGGTATTTATTTTTGGATATAGCTGACTGAAAACAGCACCTGCATAGGCATTGGTAGAGAACTTATTTTTTCCCATCCTACCCATTATAAACTGAATGAATCATGCAACTTTATGTAAACCCAACACACACACTGTAGCAGAACAAAGCTCCTTGACATGTAGTTTATTCAGCCAATCTATCATTCACTGGTCTTTCATTCATTGTAGCAGTCACAGCTTGTTGCCACCCCCCACACCACCGCCACCGCCTCATTGTGTGGCCTGGCGAGGAGGTTTCATACCACGGTGGAGGATACAATGGTGGCATTGACACAGGTGATCCGATGCGTTCAGCCAGGAGTCTCCGTCCTTGTTTCTCTTTTCATAGTGGAGTAAAACATCCTCAGGAGAGATTCCAAGTGAATACTTGTGCAGGTGTTGGCACAGACAAAGAAGAGATGAAGCATCAGTCAAGTCCTCTCCAGCATTTTGGACAAAGACGAATCGTGGCTGCACCCTGACAGGCTTGTAGTGACACTGTCCCATTATGTTGTGCTGTTCGTCACTGCTTTATAGTGTATTTAGGAAAGAATATTACATTTGCTTATGAACATCTGATAAAAGCAGAAGACTTAAAGTAGTATTAACAGTTTGTATGCCTCTGGCAATGTACACCTGTCCTATGTTGAGTCTGTATAAGTCTTTATAAGTCCTTCCAGAATCACACCTATTTAGGAGATTTAAAGGATTTGGTGCAGAGCTGACACATTCTCAGAAGTGGCTCATTTAGCAAATGTTTTCTCTTATCTTATTTCCTACTTTCTCACTTATGCAGTTCCTGCGGGTGGACCAGGATAAGGAGTGCAACACGGAATGCAGCGGAGCTCCTCGCAAGCCCCTGTGCGCCTCCGATGGCAGGACCTTCACATCTCGTTGCGAGTTCCTTCGAGCCAAGTGCCGCGACCCCCAGCTGGAGGTCATCCGAGGGCCATGCAAAGGTCAGGTCATGAGTCACGCTTCAGCACCGCCTGACGCTCTCAAATGTGCAGAGGGGGTCACAGCAGAAACTTGTGGGTTAAATTCATTTCAGCATAATTGATTCTTTGAGTGCCATGAGGATGAGTAGGATTGACATACTGAGAGCGGGTGGAGGGGTTTACTGATGCCTTGCTAGCTCCATGCTACACCACCTACTCTAGGTTTTATTTTCAATTGAAATATTTTCTTTTGTTTTCTTGCGAATTCCATGCTTTGGTACAAAGTAGAAACAGAAATGTGTAACATCATCATGGGACAACTTCCTTGAAAATTATGCAGACACCAGGGCATTTCAATGAAATATTCTGACAAGAATTAATGGTCTCATTTTCATCACACTAGATGTAAAGCTGTACGTATGTGACCAATGGATGAAAAGCAAAAAAGGGGAAGGAGAGCCAGTGAGGTCAGGCAGCTCACAGACTCCCTCATTGTTGGTCGTTGTTGGAAGGAAGAACCCATACACCCCAATACGCCAGCACTGAACCCTCTCACCCCCACCCCTCTCACTAACTCTATACTGCTAGTTCATTGCTCTACAGACTGGGGACAATGCCCCATTCTTACATATTACAATATTAGATCACTAATGCAGGGAGCATGAGCAAAAGAGTTTGCATAAAAAGAAGTCTCATATGATGAAAAAGCATTCCACGATTTTATGCCCGTGCTGTGTCTCTATGGCAACGTCTCTAAGCGGACATCTGGATGTGGCGGACAGGGCCGGGACACAGAATAGAGGATTCCAGCTAGGAAGCTGAAAGGGACGAGAGTCCATGAAAGTCGTATTGTATGCGTCAATAACATTGGGTGTATAAGGGTTCGGACCCCCCTCTGCTTCTGGACGGCTGGGGTAAAAGACACAGCAGCAGCAGCCGTGTCAGCACCCGAAATAAACCAGAGGGCTGATCTGGCCTAAAAGCACAGAGATGGGATTGTGTTTAAGGATGGTGAGACTGGCACCACATTTGTTTTCTATCATTGCGCTCAGATGATTCAAGTGTCCTGTCATTTTTTCCAGTCAGCTTTTTGGTCGGAGCCCCCTGGAGAAGGACGATGGTTTTGGGTTTTTCCACTGGAGCTAACTTTAGAGCTCCTCAACTCGCTGTTTTCCCCCATCCAGAACATCCAACGTCTTTCCCCCTCTCCTCTCCAGTGACAGTGACACATACACACACATATACACACATACACATCCACCAGACTGAGAGAAACCAGTGCACATTCCCCTCCATGTATCTAATGGACAATCTACTGAAAGACATGCCAGCGACATGTGGCCTCCCGACCAAACTGGTGAACGTTTTTAAACTTAGCATGAGTCATTGTTTTAATGTGATTTGAACCTGCCAGCCAGACGAGCACTACGTGGCAGCTAATGTATCACACCAAGTAACCATTAAACCCTTTGCTGCCCAACATTTCCTGAGAGTTTGCACAGCTGGTCCTGTTGGCCAGGTGAGTTCAAGCAGCTGTGGAATGACAGGATGAGACATGGTTCTGACAGAGGGATGTGAAAAGACACAAGGTGCACATGCGTAAAATGTTGCTGACCCTCATTTTTATCAACAAATAATCAGAGGGCAGTAAGCTGAACTGAGGAAACGGCCAAGGTTTCACTGGAGAGTGAGACAGACGCAGAGACATTAAGGAAGGTCAGGTTTTCCCTGTGCATCAGCCCTTTTCTTGGGTGACTGGAATGCTCTACAGGAGCAGCACGAGCTGCCTCGGTCAGTAATGTCTTTACCACCAGGCAGTGTGCAGGCTTGCCTGACTAGCTCCTAATAAGACTGGGGGTGTTGGTTCTATTCCCAGCCACACAAGTATCTGCCACTTCCGAAATGTCTTGAATTGTTTCCCCTCCGTCTCTCCTCTCTCCACATTTTTCTTTCATTCTTCAACTGTGAGATTCAACATCATCTCTTGACTTTTTAAATATGCTGGTTTCATAGTTGCACAGCATAAGAAAATAGTTGAGCTGTGGGTTGAATCGTGGGTCTCTGTGATGTGTAGTGATTGTGGTGATTTGTGGTACTCCTCAGATACATCCAGATGTGTAGCGGAGAAGAAGTACACAGAGCAGCAGGCCAAGAAGCTCTTCCCACAAGTCTTTGTGCCTGTATGCAACCCTGATGGTACATACAGCGAGGTAACAAAAACATCAAATATATGCTACTTCTTTTGAATAAGAATCTCTAAAAAAGCCACTGACGGTAAAGAGTAACTTTTTTCACACTCTGTCTTTTACTTTTTGAAAGAAATGGTCTTTTCTCGTGAATGGGTTTTATTGTTAATGTTGTTGCTTCACATTTCATTCTTACAGATGCCATTCCTGGTTTAGCTTGTGTGGACTTTGTGTTTACACACTGTTTTGATTACAGGTTCAGTGCCACAGCTACACTGGTTACTGCTGGTGCGTCACACCCAATGGCAGACCCATCAGTGGCTCAGCAGTGGCCAATAAAAAACCTCGATGCCAAGGTGGGTAAATCCCCCGCAACATGTTTTACAGGAATGAGTAATTCAATAATGTATACACTTATGTACACTGTAGTTTAGTGCATGAGTGCGGGAACCCTATTTTGTAATAAACCCAATGTATGACATTTGTACTGAAATGTGGTGTACTGTAATTTTGTGAAGCAATAATGATGAATCGAATTCAACACAGCAAAGCATGACAATGCATGTTTGTGGGGGGTGTCGGCTTCAGTCCTGTGGGAAAGTGGTCAGTGTTTGGACTCACGGCCACAGGGTTTGAGGGCCACCAGAGGACTGAGTGTTGCTCAAGGCATAGGGTTGTGGTGCACATAAGCCTAGTAGAAAATCCTTGCTGCAGAGTTGAGCAACAAAATTAAACTCTAAGGAATGCCAGTATTCTTGGAGGATGGCGTCTGCCAAACAATCAAATAACCAATGCCACATGTCCTCCCTGTGTGTCTCCGTGGGGCTGCCTTGGAAGTTGCTGCTGTCTCAATAGTGAGAAAGTCCCAGAAGCAGCACTAGTAGCAGCAGTAGCTGTAACTGCCAGCTGTACGTTAATTATAGTTGTGTGTTTGAAGTTCAAAAGTTTCATAAAACACATCTCCATTGACATTAACTGTGTGTAAGTGATCAGAGCCACTTAAAATTAATGACATTTTAAAATAAAAAGGCAGAAAAGATTTTCCACTGTGGTTTACCATTAACTTCAGTCTGGTAGTTGTTTGTTCATGTGCCACAAAATGAGGCCATAGATATGTAATCTTTTGTCCTGTGTTGCATATGAAAAAAGTGTGTGGTGGTGAATTGCCAATTAATTCAAACCTGTTGCTTTTCAGGATCAAAACAAGAGAGTGCTATCCCAAAAGAGCCAGGTAAAGCAGGTGAGACTTTAATTCATGGAAATGTATTAATTGACGCATATTGACTCCTTTTATATGTGCATGCATGCTGTCATGTTTGTCCATGTGCATGTATCTGTGTATGTATTCATTTGTATGTGTGTTTGCCTGCATCTGTGTCAGAGATGTGCAGGGTGGGTCGCCTGTTAAGGCTTGCCTTTCTAATATTTTGTCAATTCAAGAGTGCGAGCAGCCTGAAGGCTGATATAAAAGCTGCCTGTTAGTGAGTAACATGTCTAAGGAACGAGGCTGCGGTGAGCTTTAATACACACCGCCAGCAGCTACAGTGCATATAACCGCCTGTTGTCTTTACCAGGCAGCCAGAGTGGAGGAACACGGACTAAACAGAAGCTCTTTTTTAACTTTATCTCTTCATTTTGGTTCTTTTTCAGCAGCAGTGTCATGAGATACAAGGAAATGTTCACACTTTATCCTCCACCCTATTTTCACTCTGTCTCTCATTAACATCTACCCTCTTCCAGATATAGAACCACTAAGTTTCCCTCCAGCTCCAGTCCAGATGCTGTATATCGTTCTCTCATCATTTAAGAGACTATTTGTTTAACTGATGTGATTTGAAGGCTCACAAGGAAAAAGTGTAATTTGGGTTGATTCAGATCGATTCCTTATGTGATCGCGTATGTGTCTGTGTGTGCGTGTGTGTATGCATGAACGTGTGCATGTCTTCAAGAGAACGTGGGTATCTCTTCACTTGTGTTTGTCACATGGGTTATTCTTGTCAGTGTGACATTTATGTCTGAGTCTCCCTCTCTGTAAACAGTCTTTGGTATAGTGTCTGTCTGAGCCCGGCCAACTCATTACACATAGATCAAGTGGGAATGCAAAAATTTGCAAGGGAAGGAGGGATAGTGGGAGAGGGAATGAGGGCGGAAAGGAGGTGGTGGGGGAGCGGGGTGGGGTGGCGGGGGGCAGCTGTGGTTCAATTCGAACGGGTTGGATAAACAGGGTGGTGAAAAGCAGAATAAACTGTAGATTTGTGGTGTGCCAGCACTGAAAATAGCAATGATTGCATCAATATTTTGATTTAGCACAAGCCCATCAGTACCTAAGTATTTCACAGCACCCACTGCTGCACTTTTATCATCCGATTATTGGTGAAGTTAAACATCAAATGCTTTACCATAAACCCAATTCTGGTGCTTGACTTGACAAATTCATTCACATGCTGGAATCATATGCAGCTGATGACTGACAAACGGCCGTAAAACTAATGCTTTATGACCACAAATAGCGTGGGGGTTTCCTGGCAGATGCTAAAAGAGGTGTTGCAGTCATGTAAAAGGCTGCAAAGTTAAGATAGGTCATTAGTGGTTTATCATAAATCCAAATCATAAATGCACTTTTTGAAATGGCATTTCCATCCGTTAAGTGAGCAGAGTAATAACATGTCTGCCTCAGTCAGTCACAAAAGATGAATGGCTGCCATAACA
Organism: Polydactylus sextarius; assembly: GCA_016801845.1. NCBI lineage: Eukaryota > Metazoa > Chordata > Actinopteri > Polynemidae > Polydactylus > Polydactylus sextarius. The sequence continues at coordinate 4,946,649 of CM028911.1, read as the reverse complement.
AACTTGCCTTAAATGTAAAATCCTGATTTTGCAATGGAGAATTCATTGTTAAAGAAAAGATGTTTGAGCTTAATCCCTGTTTGTGGAGCCACCCATTAGAGATGCCCTGACTCATGCACTAACAGAGCTTTACTTTGAGCAGAATGAGTGACCCACACTGAGGTTAACCACACCTACGGCCGTGGTTTCACCCTAAGCGTCCCAAAACCTCAGTCCCCATCTGTCTCCCACCGCAAATCATACAAACAAATGGAGACCAAACAAACACTGAGCTTGATTCTCCCACTGTTAATTGGTTCATTTCAGACTTGGCTACTGCATTCTTCACCTCTTGTGTGTCTCTTTCCCACCTTCACACAGTTCTAATAAATCAAATGCAGGCGATCAAAGGATGGTGAAGAGCATCAGTAACAACTGGTCCTCATCCTCTCCTCATTCATTACAACTGACCTCAATCTGTTCCTTATAGCATAATGATTTCCCTTGTTACATGAAGTGAAGCAATAGGAATATATGACCACTATACAACTGGTTTTCCTCTTCTTTCCTTCTTTCACTCTAAGTCACCTCTTTCAACTTTCAGTACACACACACACACACACACACACACACACACACACACACACACTTCATACTTCATTGCACTTCATTGACTCTTCTCAGATCTACTTCTACCTACATCCTTCTTGGCCGGGCAATGTGCAAATCTCTTATAGTGAAGTAATCTCTAATCTAGCTTACTTTCGTAATTGTAGTCTCCTTGCAAATATTCTCCATTCTAAATGCAGATGAGACTGGCCTGAAGGCGGATCCACAGCCTACGGCAGATGAAGAAGGTGAGTTCCTATCTGTCAAACTGTGAGTAACAAATGTTTGATAGTGTGTCTGTGTTTAGTGAGACGCCACCGACTGACTCAAAAGCAGAGCACCAAAACATCCTTATAAAAGCAAAGGAGCCTGCACATTCAATAGTTACAGCTTCATTCTTCAAAAATGATCATTGGGGAAAATGCGAGGGTAAAACATAAGATTCTCAAGATTTGATGTAAATACGAGTAGAAGGACAAATGACAAATTTCAAATTTGCTCTTTGGAAGTTTAGTTTTTATTTCATTGCATTAATTTATTGCATTAATTTTACTTATTGGATTAATTTTTTTAAAAAAGTGTCACAAAATTTATCTTAAAGTGAGTGTTTGAATTTTTAAAGTGGAACCATAGTGGTCACAATCAACAGTCAATCAACAATCAACATAATGTAACTACAGGTCATTAGAGAAAAATGGCAAGTCAAATTAATACAGGTCAATATTTCAGGTTTACAGCAATATCTATCTAATATTACATACCTAGCCCTGGTCATACGCCATGTATGACCAGGGACCAAGTATTGCTTTATTCTTCGACTTTCCATTTGAATGTTTTTTTTTCTATCAAGGACATTTAAGTGCAGTATAGTTTTGTTGTCAACAACATGTGCTTTACTTATGGTTATTCCTTTTTATTCCAATGTATACTTCTATACCAGTGTGAGTGATTATGATTCCCCATGAATTTATTTGTTCGAGAAGATAAGAACCAACCTATAAACATAGTTTGCTTACCTCTCTTCTCTTCTGCTTACCTCTTGCTTCTATATTCCTGGTCACAGCTATTAAATGCAATTTACTCTCCACATTCACTGCAACAGTTTGAGAGATGATAACCTCGATGTGCATTTTACAGTCTGTGATTTTTGGAACCCCCAGGTTTGGCTCAGATGGTAAACGAGTGTGTTTTCAATTGAAGCTAATAAAGCTGTCTTGGTGATTTCTTTCAGACATCATTTCCCAGTACCCCACTTTGTGGACAGAGCAGGTTCGCAGCCGACAGAACAATAGAACCAGAGCACCATGTGAGTTTCAAAGAGCACTTTTTCTTTAATGAAGGCGATCGGGTGTTTGCAGACCTCAACTGAAGGCGCGCACTGTGTTTTTTCCTACTTGTGTGAGCAATCATGGTTTGAGGCTGGTCCTGTCTTTTAAGGACAGATGGTGGGTTGTGAAACCAATACATCTTGGTGTTGGAGTGCGTCAGGCTTTGAGGATCTGCTTCTCTGCGGTTCTTTGCACTACAGCATATCTGTAATTATCAGCACATGGCACAAACACAGGATCCCCTATTCTTTGACTAGTCCATTCTGCTTTCCTGTTACACACATGCACAGTTATGTTACACAGATCAGTTGCCGCTTTGGACTTTTGGGAAATATGTTTCTTTCTGCATAAATTTTGAGGCTAGCCAAGAGATGAGAACCCTGTGTGCATATGTGTATTTGTGTGTGAATCCCATTATCATAATTTACAACCAATAAAAAAAGCCTGAGAAACGCGGCATTGATGGTTTTGATTACCATGTGTTCTTTGAGGTATTGGGGTGAAAAAAAAAAAAAAAAAACACCCGTCCCAACAAAGAGAGCCCATACAGAGGAACTGGAGCGAAGAGAGTCAGTTGAGAAAGTGGGGAGGCATTTCATTTGGTCTCTTTTGTGTGGGTAAAGATCTCTAATGAAAATAAACAAAGAAAAAGGATATCCATAATCCCGCAGTAGCTTCCGAGCCTCGGGGCGAGCATTGAAGAGAAGAAGAGATTGGTGATGAAAGCCCTCATGGCCAGAAGAGCTCTACTTCCATTCCTGAGTTTAATACTCAAATCTCTGTTGGAGAGCTGAGGCTGCAGCAATGAAAAAAGTCTGATTAGATCCTGCTGAGGATCTGAAAAATCCCATCTTTCTCATGAAGCTCTCGGAGAACTACATTTCCCTGGGGAACTTTAAATGTGTAAACATATAGATGCCTGGTACTTTACATTACCCAGCAGCAGTGTGTCAGGGTTAGGGTGTGTAGGTGTGTGAAGGCAAAGGCCTGACTGACCACTGCTCTGCTTTTGTCTTTGTCTTGTCTGTGTTTCTCTCTCTGTCACACATATCCACAGAGGGCAGTTGAGTGTCCAAATATTTACTTAACTTGGGGCATAGGGAGCTGTACGTACTCATTAGCCTGTTAATGTCCGTAAACAGTGCCACGGGGGGCTGATATAGCAGTCTATACACATCCTTTCAAAGCTGTCCTTCTCCCCTTTGTCCTCCTCTTCTGCCTCTGGGATTTTGCAGCAAATGTATTGTAAAGGGAGCAGCTGCATGAATTTAGCTTTCACATAGCAATTAATGTTAGTGCTAATGCTAAAGTAACACAACCTAGACCACCTCAGTGAATTATCTTTACAGATGATGTGTGTCTATGCTTCCGCTGATTCCTCTACAACTTCTGACCCCCTCTTTAGCCTCATCTTGTGACCAGGAGCAGCAATCTGCCCAAGAAGAGGCGAGGCAGCACAAGAACGATGCTGTATTTGTACCAGACTGTGCCCAAGGAGGACTGTACAAGCCAGTCCAATGCCACCCCTCCACCGGCTACTGCTGGTGTGTGTTAGTGGACACTGGACGGCCCATCCCTGGGACCTCCACCAGGTAGGCAAGAGTTCACTTATGCGATTCAGGCATGTGTTATACAGCTATTTTAGAGCTTATATGTGGTACATTAACCCTAATTCACAAAGACTGTTGGAATGTATTGCTTGTTTCTTTGTGGCAAACAAACCAGAGTTGTTACCCAAAGCAAGTAAGTGATCATTAGCCACTATTACACAGAGTGGACAAGTGATAGAGAGGGTTTTTGGGGGGCTTTTTTGGGAGGCTTTATGGCAGATATTTTCAGCAGGAAAATTTCCGATCTTCAGTACAACCTGTCCCCAAGCCTGAAAATCAACTTTCAAGCACATCAACAAAAACAGTTTTCTGTATTTGAAACTCAGAAAATGTCCATTTGTCTAACATAAGCGTGCAGACAGAGTGACTCAGTGGTCTGGTAAGCAGGAGGTCAGAGGTCAGTCAGACTGGCAGAATGGGGCACTGGTGCACTCTTGTTGAGCAGCGAGGCTGGGTATCAGATTAACAAGGCTCCAGGCAGAGTGCCAGACAGCACATTAGCACACATATGGAAGCGTGGATTTTCCCTCTTCTCTCTCCTTGTCCCAGGCCAGTTTTTGGCCCAGTCGCACAGCAGCAATCGGGACTCCACCAGCTCTCCAAGGGAGACCGTGAAAGCTTTCTTGTGTCCCACGCTCTCTGTCTGCCTCTCTCCCTCTATCTCTATCTCTCTCTTTCTCACTGTCCCCCCTCCCTTCTGTTCACATACTAGCCCCAAATCCTTCCCCTCTTTTTGGATGTGTTTCACAGCCTCTGGTTTACCGCAAAACAATTATTTGAATCCCTGAGATTTAACTGTACGGGGGTAATTAGAAAACATGGGATTCCTCACTGATTTTACACTGAGGATAGTTTTACTGGTATAAACAATCCATTTCACCCATTTCCCCAATCGGCAGTCTCTCACACGATGTATTCTTTGTCACAGGTATGAACAACCAAAGTGTGACGGCAATGCCAGAGCCCACCCAACTAAGCCAAAGGACCATTACAGAAGCAGACATCTTCAAGGTAGGTTTCCAAAGACTGAACTCAGCCTCTGTTTTTCCTCTCAGTTCAGACCACATGGTGAAGTTCTTCAGCAACTGACTTCCAACTGCTGTCGCGTTTCCAAGGTTGTGATAACAGGGCATGTGGGTGTGTGTGTTTGTTGACATCATTAGAACTGTTGGTCAAGGAAATGCATGATAAAGAGTTGAGGATTGCCAGATACTGCCCCTCACTGGTCAATAAGCAAGGAGATAGAGACGGATTGGGGGTAGGATTAATCTTCAACTGACACAGGAGATGGAGCATATGATAGCATGGAAGAGAAACAGCAGGGAGCAGAGGTAGAGATAATGAATAATAGGATGCCAGAGACAGGTAGTGATAGAAAGAATGACAACAGTGTAGATAAGTAAATTCAAGGCGGGAGAGTTTGGGGGTGGGGGTCAATGACTGGGCTTAGTTACAGGTGACAGTGGGTTGGCTGTTTTAGATTTGTCAGGATTTGACTCTTAAAGTAGTAAAATAGTAGTAAAAGTTAAATTTTTAAGTATGTTAGTGGAATTTGTAGACAGATCTGAAGCAAGATGAAATGATGATGTCATATTATTTTTGAGCAGTGGTGGGTCATCAAAATATCCAGCTCTCTCTGTTCACATGTCCTACCAAGTGTTGGTCTCTTTTAACTGTGACCACCATCAGTCCCTAACCTTACCCAGATATTTGTTTTAACCAAAAACCACAGTCTTTGCCTAACCATACCCACAAACCTAACCAAACATTAACCATAGTGGTATCAGATCAAACAGCATTCCTTGGAATGCACTGACAAGGTATGTTGTCATGTCCATATGTGGTGTGTAATTTTAGAAGGCATTTACAGACTCTGTATTATGTCATTTAATTTGGCGATGACTACCATGGTGCTCGCAGCTGGGAAAGCTGAGTCAAATCCAGTTTTCTGAATCAGTTTATTTTAGAATTAGAGGTTGCAGAGCGATGATGTGTTATAGTTTCTCTAATTTGAAACTAGGTGTTTAAATATTCTACAAATTTTTTTCTGCTCTTTCAGAGAAGTTTTTTTTGTATTTATCTGTCATTTGCCAACTGACCTAATGACTAAGATACAGGATCACAAAGAAGCCACATGGTATTTCAAACAAAGTCTCACTGCAGTTTTGTTAGCTTCTATTTGAATGTGAAAATGCAAATAACTTTTGCTGAGCTGCTGCTTCAACTGTGACCAATTGCACACATTTTTCATCGACAGTTTTTGTGATACATATTTGGCCTTATTTTGTATATTTTTTATAAATGCTAACAAATATAAATGATAACAAATAACATCATATTTAATTTGATCAGTAATTGCTAAGATTTAAAAAAGAAAACCAGTGCAGAAGAGTTATAGCTTTCAGGTGCTGTATACAACCAAATCCTAGTTTAAAGCAGAAGGTTGCTTGGCAAATTTGCAGTTTTTTGGTGGTTTGGTAAACATGTTAATAATCCAGCAGCATATGAACAGAGCTGCCACTGTTCCTATCCCATCCACAAGTGTTTATGTAACAGTTTGCCAGGCCTGAGCTGTGCTCTCTGCTCGCAGGTGCTGCATTTAGCAGCAGAGCAGCACTCTGTCTCTGCATTGAGGACTCTTGACTAGTGTGTTTAAAACAGTAGAATAGACAGTCACAGATGGATGCCCCTCACACCAATAAATGTTACTCATCTTTGCCTTCCAGTAGCACTGGTTTTGTATATTATTTCTAATATATTGAGCAGAAAAAATTGCTGTCTGTCAGCAAAAAGTGAGGTGGCAATGGGTTGGAAAACAAAACTATCCAACGAGAAAGCCCTCAAACCCAACCAAGTACCTTTTAAACACCATGTGGTACAATAGAAAACAATACACTCATTCAGCCATGCAGACACAGAAACACAGACACTCACACAAGTATACAGACTTCATTCTAAATCTGTCAAAGAAACCTGCACCATATCAGCCAGGTCCATTATAAAATATGCCGGGACACATTCAAAAAATACAGCATCTTGTTTTCTTTATGAGCAATTGCATCAACGGCCATAAACCCTGTTACTGTATGAACTCCGAATAGTTATAAATGTTGCCTTCACATCGCTGCAGCCTATTGGCTCTTGAAGCGCTGGTGTTGAGAGGTTTATGGGGCGAGATGCAAGAAAGGAACAGCTTGCCCTGAAAACGGCAGGAGAGGAAAGCGTAGTATTCGACTAGCTTTCTCCCCAGAGAAGGATCATGGGATAGCATTGGGGCAGGCATTGGGAGCTGTGGCAGTGAGTGCTGACAGGGCTCTGCCCCATGTGGCTCCATAAGAAAACACTGCTTCTTATTGACAGTAACACACAGGCACACACATGCAAACATGCACTTACCTGCCAAATTTCTGAAGGCAGCAAATGCATGGAGGCGTATGAATAGTAGTGTAAATGTTATATTTTCAACAAGGAAAGATGTAATCATTTGAGGCTTTCTTAACTTGATTCCATTATGCATCTGTCAAACTTGGGCATCACATAATTATAATCATTATGGAATGAGACAGCAGACATCTGCTGCTGCGGCCTTGAACCAAACGGAAAATGTCCAGACTCAATTTCTTTTGAATGACAGGAGGAACATTTGTGTCCTGCCCCTGAGTGAAGCTGTGTCCAGACAGACAGAAGCTGATCTGTCCCGCCCCCACATGACAAACTTTTGCTGCCAAGAGGAAACGACTGTAGTTTTACCTGATGGCTTCCCATTTGAAAGGACTGCAGACATGCTGAGATTCCTGCAGCATTACGGAGAGAGCGTGCGCTCTCCATGAAAAACACTAAGCCTCAAACAAGTCCAACTGCCATCCCACAAATCTCTCTTCAGTCAGAAGCCAGATAAAAACACTTGCCTTCTGAGGGTGCAATTGTGTGACTGTCTAGACTAATTTACCACAAAAAGCTCAGCAAGGCACCAGTTTGGCCATTCACAGGTGGGTCAGATATTTTACTGGGCCAGGGCCAGAGGGGGTGGCTACTAAAACTTAAGTGCAAGTCTGTTCAGCATGTAAAAGAGACTGTGGAACCGTTTGGACATGTGAATGTCTCAGCCGTCAGTAGAGAGCAGGTTGCTAAAACCCTGTGCTACTTGGGAAAGGTGGAGTGCAGGCTGGGTGCTGGGTGTTTACACCGATGCTGGTCACCACCTGTTAGAGAGGGGCAAAGCATGCTATTATCTCCAACACAAGAGAATCTGGCCCCGCAGGCCTGGGCAATAAAAAGAGTAGCACACTGTGGAGAATTTCTTCTTCTCCACAGGCAGAATAGCAGAAGGAAGTTGGACTGTGAGAAAGCAGAGGAGAGCCACAAGAGGAATCCAGGAATCTCTTCGGCCTCCATAGCCTTCAGCTCTTCCAGAACAACCTCAGCCTCACTCTTAAAACTCTATGGCCTAACAGACAATTACTATCTTTAAGGTCATTCCACTCCAGTTGTCCCTCATTTTTATTTTTTTTCCTGTCATTCTGCTTGTAATAATGTATCTCTGTTGGTTTTAGTCAGGTAGTTAATGACAGATTTGAGCCTTTATAGGTTTATGGGTAATCAGTCTCTTCTTTGGCTGACATTTCAAATTGTAACCACTGCATATTGAAGATCAGCTGTTGTGTCTGTTGATCTCTGGAGGCATACCTTTAAATCAGACATCTCAGACAAAATCCTAACTAAGACTGTGTCTGTCAGGACTGCGTCGGGTCCTCTTGGTGCTGAATGGAGTCTCTTGTCCTTACATACAACATTCAGTAACATCTTCTGTGCCTCCAGCTGTCAAAACCACTCAGGGGCCTCTGGGATGATTGGCAGGTACCGTCTTCGTCCTGCAGATGAGGGGAGGTCTGACACTTTATGAGAGGGAGTGAAAGACAACTGTGAGAGTCTTGTTTGGGTTTATTTTCCTCCTCTTCTGTCTTTATGTGATGTTCATGTTAAAACCTCGCTGCCTGTTACATGACGTCCCTCCCCAAACATTTATTAGGCCACCTATGTACATGTGGTACTGCGGACCCATGGAAGATCATTTTCTGTGTTTGATGACACATGCGTGCACATGCTTCCATACAAGCTGTAATGCGTGCTCACACACACTCATTCAGGTATCTGTGGTTTTATTTTCCAGGCTGTCCTGGGGCAAAGAAAACAGAGTTCCTGACAAGTGTTCTTGATGCGCTGTCGACAGACATGGTGCACGCCGTCACAGATCCAGCATCCGCTGGAAGGTTTGACACATGTTCATCTTAACATTATTGATGTATATCAGTGGGCTTCAGCATACACAAAAAGTGTGTACACAAAAAGTGCTGTGTGTTATTTTAGACAGTTGGATGAAATGATGGAGGGGCCTTTATTAGCAAATTAACTGATTAATTGATATCGTTAACTTAGGGTCACCGAGCCTGACCCCAGCCACACCCTGGAGGAGAGGGTGGTCCACTGGTACTTCAGTCAGCTGGACAAAAACTCTAGCGGGGACATTGGGAAGAAGGAGATCAAGCCTTTCAAGCGCTTCCTGCGCAAGAAAGCCAAGCCGAAGAAGTGTGTGAAGAAGTTTGTGGAGTACTGCGACATCAGCAATGACAAGGCCCTTTCTCTGCAGGAGCTGATGGGCTGCCTCGGCGTGACCAAAGAAGAGGGTGAGCTGAACACAATCTACTGTCTAATAGCTAGCCACAGTTAATATAGATGTCAAGTCAGCTGGCAAAAATGATGTTTACTGAAATACGAAGCCTGCTTTGGTTTACATCTGTTTGAAATCAGGATCCAATTTGTGGAGACAATGTCTTGATACTTGAGTCTTCCTCTTCATATTATGGTCGTTGAGGTTTATATCACTTTCTTTGTCTAACAGGAGCCAGACCAGGAGATGGCTTATCTTCCAGTAAACTAGTAAGTAAACTACTACTCCCACATCGAAATGACAGTCAAGAGAAATTGGTGGTACATCTGCTGTTAACTAAAATCTTTCTTTTTTTTTCTTTTTTCTGTTACTGTTGACTGAGTCGTTAAAATGCAGTCATTAAAAAGTTGTCAGAACAAGATCAGACCTAACAGGGAGACATATCAAACTGATGTTACTTTAATTGCCTCTCCTCAGAATCCCTCGAGGAAGCAAGGCTAAGGCAGCATTTGAGATTTCCCCTCCCGCATGGAGAATCTGCCCTCACCAATCGGCAATAATGGAAACCATAGTATTTGCACTTTGTACTTTAAAAAATGTAAATTCACTTTGTAGAAATAAGGTATTTAAACAGACTGCTGAATCTGTGAATGATGTAGTTAGCTTTTTATGTCCTGACAAACAAAAATTATTTAACACATACAATGTATGTGTCCTTTGTGTGTCTAAAAAGTATACTTTTCAGAGTTGTACAAGTTTTAATGTTTTATGTTACATTTTGTGCCCCTTCCCCCATTGTACTTTCCTCGCATTTTGATGATGTTAAAGCAGATTTTTGCTTCATGGCTACAATAATTTAGACCATCCCATCTCTCATGTACTGACCGATAGCATCTCTTCCTGTGCTTTGTACAGCAGTTTGAAAGAATGTCTTAAACGTGCATCATAAAAACATCCTACATGTTCACATGTATTCATGTTTATTAGAAATAAAGAACTCTTTTATACATGTTGTGCTCTGTCTGTCTGCAAGTCTTAATGTGTCAAAGATGGTTAAATCAGTGAACTGCTTTTTTTCTGTAATCCAATTAGTCCTCTATATTTTCCTTCTCATTATAAATCTTGTAATGTCTTTGCCATTTGGTGTTTTCTTGCTGTGTCTTTAATAAAACACCTTGTTGACACAGTCTTTAGGAGCCAAGCATTAGTCATACATAGCAAAGGTCGTGTATCATCCCATTTTCAGACTGCATGCCAGTTCCCCTAAGGCAACATTTTAGAATTGGAAAAACGGATGATACTTATTTCTGTGCTCGTCATAGATTTCCCATGTAGACTGAAGACAGAAAAATGAATCTCTGCTGTGTGCCGTACAAGAGCCCATTAAAAGAGCATTATATGAGCCATTGCATGTGTGAACGTGTATTTGCATAAGGTATACTTACTTACATACAGTCGGTAAGGTTTGAACAGATTCTTTCTTAATAACATTGAGCTCAGGGCAGCATTGACACATTACAGTACTGTACATTGTTCTTACCTGATCATGGTGAGGCTACTAAGTGGTAAACCGTGACTTCACACAGAAAGTCCCCTATAGGGGTGAACAACTGAACTCGGACTGACCTGCTTGCTCAGGCTTAGCCTCTAATTTATGATTAACACATCAGTCTCCTTTCTGTGATATAATCCAGCCCATTGGTCTGGTTTTAACACCCCAGGGGAACACAGACGGGAGATTATGGCTGTCTAAATTGGTGGATTAGAGATGGATAACCTATGGCCTTCTTAAGCACTTTCTCCATCCACAGCAACGGAAAAGTTAAATCTGAAACAACAAGTTCTAAAACTGCAGGGATCTATATGTTCTTATCCCCCAGAAAGCCCCAGCTCATGAGTGTACCAAGCCTTTATATGCATTTAAAATCATTTTGCTATTCCTTATTTACCTGCTTAAACACAGTCTTCTAATTATAAACTCAAAATTTGGCTCCATCTCTCTGCAACATCCCTAATTTCCAGCCATGTTCCTGGCCTAAATCCCCCTGAAGGTGATTTTAGCACCATGCCCAAAACAACATTTGCTTTTCCCAAACAGCCATGTAATCTGTTAATGTGCTGGTTACAGGTGTAGAAGCACAGAAGCTACACCTTACCACTGCTTTCGTCTTCGAACAAATTCATCAACCTTCACCTATACCTCTAGCCAAACCCTCAACTGCTGCTAAAGCTCCAGTCTATACCCAACACAATACTAAAGCCTTGTCATGTGTGATTTCAGCTCCCTTGGGCTGAGATGCACGTAAACACCTTTTACGATTTGGCCTGATGTCAAGGCATGGTTCTTCAAATATGTTCCCCTGATGGCTTGGACTCTTGCCTGAACTGATGGAGTAGCTGAAGAAAATCATCCGAACCTTTTGGCTCAGTTACCAGAACGGTCTCACGATTGGTGAGGCCTCTCCGTCTCTTTCTCCTCAGTCCTGTTTCCTTGCTTCTCTCACTTTCACATGCACAAACACACTCCCTGAGTACAGAGATACCATTGAGTGGGATTTGTGGGCACAGTTTGTGTGCTTTAATGGGCAAGAGGAGGCACCCGATCTCACCACTGGCAGGCCCCGTGGGTTGTGGACTCATGAAGAAATTACTGTCAAAAGCCATCATGGTTTTAATAGCCTCTGGCCCAGCTGCGGCTTCCCCCTGGCCCTTGAAGGGGCTCTGGTCTGTGGGTAAACAGAGTGAGGACGGCCTGCACCCAGGGACTCTTTCTTACTCTCTTACTGCTTCCCCTCCTGTGGCCCAAACACCCCTCACAGTCCAGCCAGCACCGCAGGACCCTGCCAGTCATTACACTCAAGAAAATTAATTGCTAGAGGAGGTGTGACTTTTTAATGGGTGCAAAAGAAAAACAAGAGTGTTAAGTGTTGTGTGCAACTAGGTGCCCTCACACAAAGGGCCTTCTTTAAAACTTGTCAGGATTTTATTTGTTGTGGATGTGAAATAATTAGATTTTTCTTGGGGAAAATGCACACTTGCTGAAAGCTAAATGGGATGATTCACTCGCATGTCTGTGAAATATAAATTAAGCAGCTGGTCCAAATGAGGAAACAGCCAGTCTCACTCAAATCAAAAGCAACAAAATCCACCTACATGCACCATAAAATGTTCACTAATTAACACGTTACATCTCATTTATTTAATACATACAAACATAAAGGTGTAAGAAACAACAGGTATTTTACGAGAGGTCATGTACGGGACGTCTTGGCTTTGCAGCTGACAGAGATTCTAAGAAGTTACAGCTCCTGGCTAAAGCTACATATACATAACCTCTGCAATAACACAGCACAGCATCTCTACTTTATAGTTTTTGTATGAATTAAACAAAAGACATATGGATTACATAGTGACTTTGCAGGGTGCTGGTAAGGTGATTTTGTAATCTTCAGCTACAGCTAGGTTTACTGTTTCCTCCTATTTCGAGTCTTTATGCTGCGCTACCAGCTGTAGCGTCTCATTTGCCCTGCAGAGTCGAGGTGGTTTCAATCTTCTCATTTAGCTCTCAGCAAGAGATTGAGTAACCAAAACGTAGAATTACTTGTTTAAAGCAAACACAGCTGAGCTCTTTTACTGTCCATGAGAGTGTGGTAAAATTGGCAGAAAAATGTGAAGTACTTTTCTTTCTGCCTCTACCAGCCATCTGTATGAACCAATCCAGCTGATATCATCCTCTTCAGCACATCAAATACTTAGCATCTGCTGTTGTTGTCCAGACTGCTGCACAGTCATATTAGTCTTCCTTTAGCTGAGATGGACACAAACAGCACTAGTCGTTCTTGCCAAACAGCCAACCAAGCAAGATAAATTGTTCCGCTTGAGATAGAGTGTCTGCAGTGTCGAGGGAAAACTTAGGGGAACGTCGTCTTCTGCTGTCGCAGGGTGAATTGTGCAGCTTTTCTCATTTATGTGTTCCAGCTGAATGGGGTGGCTGCCAAACTGAGGATCTGGCCTGACATCAGAATTTCCCGGGGTGATAAAGAGACTCTTGTTTGAATCACAGTTAACAGACAGTGGGGGAGAAAAACTGTGATAGTGTGAGAGTGATATGGGCAATTAGAGGAGTGAAATTTCCAGTAGACGAGAGACGGAGTTGTGTATGTGTGCATGGCCTTAACACCTAAAAACATCCAGAAATCACACACAGAAAAGACAAAGTGGAACATAATTAATAGTAATACAATAGCTTGGCCTAGTATGGAAGTATGGAATAGATAGACTCCTGAGACGCTGAACAACTATAAACTTTTACAAAGTTAAAATGATGTATTCTGTGTCTATGTAGCCTTTTCCCTCCAAAACAAGTCTGCAGATCTGGACATAACAATATTTGCTTTCATTCTTGAATATTTGGGGGGATTAAAACCTCTGGGTCTGGGAGCTGGAGGGTGGGCGTGCATGTGGGGGGTACTCGTCCTTTAATCTCATTCTCACAGTGTCTACCTTTGACATAGCGGTATCCCATCTGAGCCTGACCAGGACTGAGAGAGGGAGTGCAGCAAGGAAGGGTTAGCAACGATGAGAGAGAGACAGAGAGAGAGAGAGAGAGAGAGAGACAATGAAGGGGTACTGGAGGTAGTGGAGAAGGAGGGCAGGGGGGTGGGGGGCTGTCGGGCCTAAACTCAAGGGATTAACGGGGTGACTTCTCCTCTGGAATGTTCCACTGACAGCCAAGACCCGCCCACCCACAGCTGCCTGCTACAGACAGGTGCACAGCCGAGGCAAGGCGAGGCTGGCGGTGGGTGGATGGGTGAGAGAGACAGGGTGGCTGAGGTGGTGAGGAGGAAAACAGACTTCCTTTGCGTAGGCATGGACAGATGAGTATATCAATAAACAATTCAGTCAAAGATCCTCTTTTCAAGACAAATCAGTCCATTAACCTCACCCCTGTTGAGGAAAGATTATACTACCTGAAATCAGCCATCTCTCCCAATATATGACCGTAGTACTATTTTGCAATTCAAAACAACTCTTGAGATCTTGAGATTTACTTCTCTAACAGGTCATGATTTAGAATAGAAAATGCCCGCAGGCACCCTCTTAAGAAGATTTAAGAGTCAGCTAAATCTGTGGTCTGGTAAACGTGGAAAACCACTCAGCCTTCCTGAACAGGCAAGTGAATAAGTTACAGATCAACCTCACACACAAGCCTCTCTGTTGATCTTCACACCAGAACAATACCTGCGTATCTCAGTCCAGTCATCTATTCTTGCTGTATACAAAGCAGACGCTTGGTAACACGCACAACAGTGGGTGAATTCATTTGTCCTCCTATAATTTATGTTTGGGAATGTACAAGAGCTTGTTCATGCTTGCTACACATTGTTAAGTATTACTTTGCAGAAATGGAAGACAAAGGATTAATTTTCTGCACTTTTATTTCCATGTTGCATTTATTCCATATCAGTAAGTGAACCACAGCCTAAGTAACATCCTCAGGTTGTGTCAAGTAGCAACAAAAGACAATAAACACCACCGCTGATCTAGAAAAATCCCATGTTTAGAAGTGAGGAAAAATCCCTCACAGGTTTCCCTTTGAAGCTGGTGGGATTCCTGTAGGTAGTGTGAGTGTGATTGTGCTCTAAGATGTTTGATTGATAGAGGGTCTGTGAAATCTGACTCTTTGTTTTGCTCTCTCTTTGGTGACCTGCCCTGTCACGTCTTGTTTTGAGAAGCAGGTAGTCTATTCAAACATCAGGTGAAGACTGGGGGGACAACACACTGCTCAGGTGGCAGGACTTGAATCTCCAAGGGGTCAAAGGTGACAGAGAAGGGTCATCCTGGCATCCAGGTGGATGTTCTGGAGAAACATCTGAGTTACAAGCAGTAAAACAAAACAGATGAGGTGTAAATTCATTGCAGCTGTAATTTTTTGGTGCTTCATTTGTCTGTCAATGTTCTACCACTTTGGTCTGTGCTGATATATCTCATGCAAGTAGTGGTGGGATTATCGTTGAATTATAGACAAGCATCCATAGTCTCCAGAAGCATATTTAGCTTTTTATTTACCACCATCAGAGCATCAGCAGCAACAAAGATTTATGTGAAATTTCTACAGGATATGGCATAAAATTTAATACAGACATTTATGTTCCCATAAGATCAGCGATGCAGTGGTAGCGGGTTGCAGGGGTATGCTGTTCCCCCACTTTTTCCTGGAAGCTCTAAAAAAAGTAAATAAATAAAACAAATGAGTAAAATTAATGAATTGTGTGAAAATTATTCCTTTTAGCACTGCAAAGTGCAAAAGGGGATTAAGTGAGATGAACTTTGTTATTACCCCAGCTCATACGAAAGTACTTGTTGAAAGGGTATCGGCATTGTCGTTTATAAGTCTACATGGGCCAGCAATGGAATCCGTCACCAAGATCAATCTGACCCACTGTGGAGATTCATTATGGCCGATACATCAACAGTAAATTGCACATTGCACACAGTGTGTTGCTTCCATTTGAAAAAGATCAAGCATCTTGCAAGGAGTGTAGTGAAAACTATGACAACATGAGCTTTAGTCGGCAGAACAGATCGAGATCAGACATTACCCTAAAGAGGGCACAGATCAAATCGGGATCTAATCGGGTTCCAAACATCTCACTAAAAGCTTTAAAAGTACTTTTCCAAAAGGTAGAAAGGCGTGGACATAGCCAGAACATGCATTAAATCTGCTGCTGGCCTCTACATCAGGGGATCAGGGGCATAGTGGATCAAGGTTCGGATAAATCTTTGCCAACCTAGCCCCGGTAAAGTGAACTCTGTGTACAATTTTCAGTTGGATTAGGCCGTGTTTAGCAGATGTAGATGATGTATGTGTCAGATCTAGGACAGCATTCCACTGATCATCTCTAAAAACTGTTCCAAGGTTGGAATCCCAGGCCTTTCTTAAGTTTTCAGTGGAGTGTGAGTCAGTTTTCTGGATGAGATCATAGATCTGGGCAATCAGTCCTCTACTGTCTGTCAATTCTAGAATATGGTGTTGGACTGAAACTATTTTTTGCTACTGTTGTGGATTTATGCACTGAAACTTCAGTACTGTATTGTATCTTCATTCAGTAAATTTCAGTCTTTATTTTACTTGCTGTGCCCCTCTCTCTCTGCATTTGAGCTTCTGTAGTAACCCAGTGGGTTGGCTCTCACCTACTGTTCTCGGTGAAAGTGGTCAGCCCTGACAGTATTGCTTTGGTTGACATGATATTTGTGCAATACCGTTATGTAATGACATCATAACCTGGCATACCCCCACTTAAAAAAAAACACTCCACCGCTGCATAAGATAGATCCTTTGGTAATCCCTTAATTTCTAGTCTCGCGCCACCATGATGCTGACATAAATGGTTATGTATAAACTCTCACCAGCTATTGAATCTTGGAATTTGGTACAAACATTCATACTTTCTCTCCAGGTGAACCTCATTTTCAATTTAACTTAAAGATTTTTAGTTGTTCAGCACTTTGGTTTATGACCAACTACCTGCAAAGTTAATGACATTCACACCTAAACTGTAGTACATTTTGGTTTTTTATCATTATGTTTTTTTAGTAGTTTTTAGAGTTTTGGATTCTCACCTATTGTATAATTATTTTCTTCTTGTTTCCAAGTATTAACTTTAATTGCTTTTGTTGATGCACTGACCACATTTCCCCATGGGAATCCATACAAGTTCATACTGTCATATCAAATACCTTTACACATAAACATGTCAAGCAGCTAACAAAATTAAAAGATCTCCACACCTGGATCAAATTCAGTCTTCTTTCCTCTAATTCAGATTAAGTATTCCATACTCTGAGACCCAGGCTACTTAAAGATCTGTGGTGCCTTCCAGTCTTTGCAATTATACAGGATGGATTTTCAGTTGGCCACAGTAGTGAGGAAAACAGTGTTGACAAAGCAGGTGTGTCTCTGCCACCCCACCATCCAGGTTGTTTTGGGCAGATCATCCAGGCGTATGTGCAGACCACCAGGCAAGGCTTTGTACTTTCCCTGTAAGAGTCTGACTGCTGAGCTGTGGCTTCAAACAAAGCAGCCAGTAGTCACAAAACTCTCCTCCAGTCACTCACTACACAAAACCAAAATAAAACAGAAGTAGATTAATAGATTGTTAAATCACACGACTCACGAACAAGCCAGATGCAACGGAAAAGCAACTTGACAGGCTGGCAGTAAACACATCTCATGGTTCTTTTCCTCTATAAACTCCACGTCATTAAAGTATGGAGCCCTCTATTGAAAAACAATCAATCTCCTTTGACAGTGTAACTGTCTTAGTTGGACTTGAGTCAAACTCTTTTTGACCATAATGTGAATTTACCTCAAGTTTAGCCTAAATTTAATATTTATTAGTAAGACAGTGAACATATGTTCTTCCCTTGCTCCTTCCCACCTCACTGCCTCTACATATGGTTCCCATGTTGTTCTAATCTTCCTCCCTCATATTATCAATGGTGAATAAGGTGATTAAATGATTTATTAGATCTACCAAATACAGCAGCTACAAATCATGAACAGTCAGCCACTGTAATCCACGCTGAAATGTTCCTGAAAGAGGCTCTTGTTGCTGCCCTCCTCACCCTCCACCGGCTGCAAAACGTTAGAAGTCAGGTTATGTGAATGTCCAGTGTCAAAGAGCTGCTTAAAAGGCATCGAATGTCTATATCAGAGCAAAGATTCACCATTCTACTCTAGATGCTTCAGATCTTGGTCCTGGATGCCTGAGAATGGGACTGTGGTTAGATGGAGGAACACTACTGCACCCAGTAGGACTGATATGACAACCTTCACTTTAACACATAATACAGGAGGCAAAGGAAGGACTTGTGTCTCAGTAACAGTGTTGGGAAAGTTACTTTCAAAAAGTCGTTATTTACAGTAACTAGTTACTTCTTCCAAAAAGTAATTGAGTTAGTAACACTGTTATAGGTGTTACCTCTGTTGAGGTATGCCTGTCAATACATACAATGATAGCATAGTTGACATGAAATGTATAGTTGTACTGTAGCTTTTAATAGGCTGAAAATGCTCTCATCCCAAAACATAGACTTGATTTCTATTTCCTAGTGGCTGCACAGTGTCTGCGCAGTCAAGCCAGGCCGAACACGTGTGTGGCATGCATGTGATGTGAATGGTCTAATCTGTTAACATGCATTCTAAAAGAAAATGGACACAAACCGTGTCCACCCCGTGCACGCAGGTTTCGGTGTGAATCAGGCCTTAGCCAATCAGCATCACCTCTCCCTTACCACTTGCTCCAGAAAAGAAAACAACTTTGCAGCTGCAGTAATGGTAACGCTGTTGTAGCAATTGATATTGTAATTAATCAGATTACGTGTTAGTGAAAAAAAATAACGCTGTTAGTAATGTTGTTTGTTTTTAAAGCTGTTATTCCCATCACTGCTCAGGAAATCATAAATCATAGCAGAACCCTTTTATAAAAGCTTTAGCTGAGATCTTAACAAGATCAAGAGAACAGAACACAGGTCTGAGGTCTTTGCATTAACTTCCTGTATCTGAAAGAACTGACTTTATGAGGCAACATGTAAGAATTGGCCAACTGTCAATTTCAAACTTGATATAAATAGGGAGCAACATATTTCTATCAAATTAGGGGTATCCACCCCTGTTATTAATAAAACAAGGAAATGCACTTTTTGGTCCTTCCTTCCTGAACTTCTTCTCCTGTTCCATAGTCGAACCAGTCATCAGGAATCCCAGAATGAATCCCAGTGAGTCTCCACAAGAGTAGGTCGGTGGACCGTGAAAGAATCCATAGTTGTTTTGTTTGTACCTGTCATTATGGGGGTAAGGTTTTGGGTCTAACCGAGTTACAATCCTCACCCTATAGCTGAACATCAGCTTGAATAGATCTGAACTTAGCATAAGGCAGTTGTTGATGGATTGAGGAATAATGTTTTTCACACAGATTTATCTTGTGTTGTTAGACTGATAATAATAACCACAATAAAGACAAAAAAGTCAAATGAAGAATAACAGTAATTAAAAACATGACATAAGGAAGGGTTTTGCCATTGGATTTTTCTGTTCTTTTGCCAAATAAATGTGGTGGACAACTGTGTATGGTTTGATTAAGGTTTGTCATGAGCAACAAAGACTTTCCTTCTTTTTCATTTTCTTGTTAGTGTTATGACATGCCATCCATTACCTGGTTCCAACCTGGTTCCTACCACCAGTCCCATTCAAAGGCCTGCAGAGGTGTGGCCAAGTGATGAAACCTCCCTTTAAAGGTGGATGAGGCATGTCAACAAATGGCAAAGCATGTTATGACAAATTAGACAAGGCGATTGTAGCACAATCATGGTTTGATGATTGCACACAAAGCATTTCTTTGAAAGTGTTTTTTTCTCTCTCTCTCTCTCTCTTTCTTTTTACTTGGCCAGGGATTCAGTCACATCCTTTCATAGTAGGTCCTGGGGAGCCACTGACACCCCGACCCACAATCACACATCACCCTCCACCCCCGTCGCTCCCATGCCCCTTCCACCACCATCACTATCAAAGGCTTAGCGTGATCTGTGGACAGATGAAGGGGGAAAATGTGATTTTGAAGAAAAAAATGAGGAAAAGAAAAAAGTAAGAAGCCAGTGAAGTGTGAGGGAGCTGAGAATAGCAGTGAGTTCAAGCACTGATTGAACCGGGCCATTATGTATCAAACAAAAAGCCTGTTTTATCCAGCACATTGCAAGGAATACAGCATACTAAGCTCCAAGAAAAGAAACCCTGCTGCACAGTTTGTTTGAGGTTGCATACATTTTGGAACTATTCTCCACAAAAATAAAACGATGATTAAAAATAAAAGAATAGGATTTTTTTTTAAGCTGCTGGTTCCTGACTTTAGTGGGAGAATTTTTTTTAGCTTAGTTTGAGGGGAGGAGTGGTGGTGGTGGGTAAGGAGGTGATGAGGTTGATGGTGAGGATGAAAGATGGGTTGTTGAAGGAGACAGCATCCGAGGTGTCAAAGCAAACAGGACTAAGCAGAGAGGCCACAGGTGTGCAGTCTGCTCGCCTGACTGCAGACAGGCTGCAGCACAGACAGCCCTAAGCGCCCGGCGTGCATACCATACAGCCGTGTGCCCTGCAGGACTCTCTCTGACTGGCCTCCTCAATCCACCTGGATCTGTTGTGTGAGCAAGGGGGGAAATACACCCAATAAACCTTTGTTTTAAAGTTCAACACTCTAAAAGTGACACATTGCAACACAGAGGAAATATGCGAGGGGCCATTATTTTCCATTTTCATTTGTATGTTGTAAATATAATGAAAGGACAAAAGATTACCAGTGTGCATGTCTGTATTATTTAGTCCCTAACTTAGAAATAGGTCATTGCATTGGTCTTTTTGTTGTTCTTTCCGGCTCTCTGAGGCTCTGTTGTCAAAGTAGCTGAAATTTTGCTTTCCTCAGTGACATATGTCATTATGTCTCTGTGTCATGTTGCAAAGACAGAGAGATTTAGGGAGAACATAGTGCTCGTTACTCGCAATTGTCTTCAACAGTATGTCACTGTTTTATCCTTCACTCATCCTCCCACACTTTGTCTCCTATCGTGAGACATTCAGTGTCTGATTTTTGTGCTCCAGCCATCTGCAATGATTCCTCTCACTCCCTCTTTTTCTCACTGCCATACTGCCACCTCCTATACTCCCTCAAACCCCCACCCCCCACCCCCCACTCCCTCCGAGGATAAGCTGTGGTTGGGCCCTGACATCCCAAGTAATTTACTAAGTCAACACAGAGTGAAGAGGGCCCGTGTGCTGCAGAGAAAGACCCTCTATGCAACAGCCGTGGTCCCTGAGGAGACATGGCACACCACAGCACAAGGAATACCATGCTGTAATACAAATGAGTAAAATACTGTGACTGGGCTTCTTGAACCAAAAGAATACCAGTACTCTGTACAAAAGACTGATTTTGATGGGAACAATCCCAGTAATCTTATAATTAATTTCACACTTTTTATAAAGAAACAAATTATCATATATTATTATGAATCAATTGAATTATACATATATATATATATATATATATATATATATATATATATATATATATATATATATCAGTATGTTAAGGGGAGGGTTATCATTGAACCTAACCCTAGGGTTGAGCAA
Organism: Polydactylus sextarius; assembly: GCA_016801845.1. NCBI lineage: Eukaryota > Metazoa > Chordata > Actinopteri > Polynemidae > Polydactylus > Polydactylus sextarius. The sequence continues at coordinate 4,925,274 of CM028911.1, read as the reverse complement.
AACCTTACTCATGTTGTCATATACAAAATTAGAAAAAAAGATGCATGAACTCATTAAGATACAGTCAGCTCCGAACACATGTACAACATAGACATGAAGTTGCAAACACACGCATACACCAACACGTGTGCTTGTTCAGGTGCAGCACTCCACTCTCTCTGCAGGCTGCTCCTTGTAAAGGGGCCTTGGTAATCACTGTGTTTGCTTTTCCATTAGGCCACTCTTCAGATGTGAGGGCTACCTGGGCCCGTTCACTCCCCAAGGAGAGCTTTTCACTCCTCTCCAAAATGCATTATGAAGAATTAGTCACATAAACACCTGCAAATGAAGAGTCAGACTCAGAAACACACCAAACAGTCAAACTACAGAGGGAGGAACAGATGTCCATCTCCACCGTCACTGTATAGTTCATTCTCTCCTCATTTGGTCACACTGTCATGGTGCCCTTGAGCAAAACACTGAACATTGGTACCTGTGTACAGCAGCTCAACTTGCAGTTGGAAGTAGATGTAATATGTAATTACACAAAAGTCACTGCAGAAGAAGAGCACAAATGCTCAGCAGCATCTCTCTACATAAATAATAGCTTTGGGTTGATTTGTCCCATGCAAGTGTTTACTTCTGATTTATTTCTAATCCACTTGAGTTTGTCTAAATTGTTACTCAGGTGAAAATGGATGACTCGGCTTCAGTTGTATGTTGTGGAGTGTGGGGCCGTCGTTGCAGATGTTCACAAGAGGTGGATAAGAGAGATACAGGCATCTAGGGAGGTGATGGAGCTTTCAACAATGAGGGCCCTGAGAATTTACTGCCAGGCTCACCGCGGATAGAAGAATGGGCTGTTTCTCAGCAGAGAGTGAGCTTTATGCAATGACGGACGATGAGTCAAGAGGAACCCCGTCCTGAACCCAGCGCGGAATGTTTCATTTACAGTCACCCACATGGACACCCGGCCTGTGCCTCGTCTGCCAAGACGCAAGAGGGATGGGGATTTCAAACAATGTAGATAATTCAGAGCTCAAACTTCCCCCACTGCATAAAAGGTCTACATGCACTCAGACAGAGAGGCACTAGCCACTCTTTCTCACTTTGTCTTCCTTTCCCACACTTGCAGTACCTCTCTGTTATCTCACCGTATCCGTCTCTATCCTCTGCCAGGGATTTGTCATCCTTAAATGATTCCACCTAAAGAATTCCAGAGAAAAAAACGGTGCACGACATTGCTTTTAGCGAAATTATTAAAGCCAACATTTGCAGTGCAAGCAAACAGCATTTTCATCCACAAACGTGTCCTTGTGTGTGTATTTTGTTTAGAGCCTGCACCATACTGTTTCACAGGTTTTGAGACAATATTTTGACTGCAGTAATTACTGTATATGAAATGTAATCATTATAGTTGTCAATAAAATAAGGTGTAATGCTCACAGTTGGCTCCTGAATATGGGATTCCAATGCTGACACGCTGGAACTGAATCTGACAGAATGAAGGCTTATCTTTATATGAAAACATCATAATGCAGGTTATGTTGCAGCTCTGAGAATGTCTGGCAAACACCAGCTGAAATCAAAAACCTTGAATGAGGCACAAACCAAGAATTTTCTTTATCTATTTATTTATTTTTAGTTCAAGCTCTTCACTTAATCCATCCTGTTCAACATGTAGGTTTTATTGGTCCTTACAGACAGTATGCTGGGTCTCAGCCCACCATATCAAGGTGTGTACTTGATTTGCTCTCAAGAAAATATCAACATCCAAGAAATATGGGGCTACATTATGGCTCTTTTGACCATGATGTAAGCAGAGTAAAACCCTGTAGTGTTCAGTGTTGGTCAGTGCTGGGAAGGCTTCTCACTGGGCTAGGTCATGTATAAGCCATGGTCATCAATCACAAACAGCGGGGACTGGGTAGCGACGAGCTGGCGAAAGGAGTTGACGGCTTGACACGACTTGGCTTTCGTTGCCTCCTCGAATTCCAAGCCATCACTGACTGAAAGGATTACTTGCATAATCTAATATTTGGTGGCACAAGAAAGCATTCATGCCTCATTTTGCTAAGTTTTTATTGGCTTTTTATATGTGACTTAGTTATGTCTGGCTCCCCACCCCGCTTCCAATCCTGATATTTTTCTTTGCATATCATTAATACTTTTTCATTCGAATAAAATTTGTTCGGAGCATCCAAATTCAACTCCTCATTTAGTCTACCGAAACCTATCTTGTAGAGTCTATTCATTCTCTAGCTAACACAAGCCCCTATTCCCCTATGCAAAGCCCCTATTCCATGCTCTCAATTGTAGTTGCGGATATCTCTTCCGTGCACATAAACTCACTATGAAAAATGTTATAATGTGTGCCTGTTCGAGTCAGTGTAATGGAGTGATGTAACCTTTCGATGCCACAGGGCATGGAGTGTTTTGGTGACTTAGAGCAGGTACTGTGATATGACTTTACATTATTTTAAGGCTGAAACAATACAACTTACAACGTGCAAAAAGAAAGCAGAGCAAATAATTTTTAGTGAATTGTACCACAATCATGACCTTCTTTGTGTTTCCAATCGCCAGTGGTGCTTCAGATGGCATTACAGGACAATGGTAAATCTGATCAATTTTTATTTCACTACATTACAGAGTCTTCCTGTAGTCGAGTGAGAGATGAGTTGTCTTGATAGAGACATGGCACCCTGGCACTTTCCTGTCTCATCAAAGTGATGACATTATCTGTGGCTCATCCTGCAGACCTGCACCATGCCAGCAATTTGTTATTCTTCACCTACGCCATCGTCTCCACGTGCAGATCGGAAGCAGTTGCTTCCCCATGAGCCCACAGCGGTGAGTTTACATAACACAGATACCCAGAGAGATACCCAGCCTTTTCTCTGTACTCATCCCCATCAAACAGAAAGCTGATAGAGACTAATCAGTAAATGGTGGTTTTAACTGGCAGATCTGACGTGAGCTGGACCTCACAGGATCTCCACCATGTTGCCTGAATGTGGGTTTTGTTGTGATTCTATCACAACAAAACCATCTTTCTTACATTGTGTAAAAGCTGCGTCTAACAATAACTTTTTATGGTACAGTTTTACGTCAATTGACATTTACGTAAGTTAAAACTTTTACTTTCTGTCTTTACTTTATTGTCATATAAGAATCACTATATTAGTTCTGTACTTTGGCCTCACATGACTCACAATAATAATGCTAAATATGAGAATTACTATTGGAAATCTCTTTTGTGGATATTTGACTGTAAACAAAACGTATTGAACGAATGATTTTTTTTCTCTGAAGCATATATGATATATCACATAAACACACAAATGAAAAACCAAAAACAGAGTAAAAACAACTGAAACATAACGATGCGTCACTGCCATCTGAGACACCAGTCTGTCAGAAAGTGCATGTTGTGGCATGAATATGAACAATGAATCTGCAAATTCTCACTCCATCGTACTCGTACTTATCTGAATTTATGTCCTAAATATACAAGAGCAAATATTTTTAGGATATTCTGAAAGTGACAAATAAGCAACCAATTCCTCACACATTCCAACACATGGATTTTGACAGCTTGAGATAGACGTCAGTTTTAATGAGTGTTGTTAGTTTGAGGATATTGTCAGGAAAATATTTAGCTCAATACAAAATGCATGTTGCTCAAACACCTGGTTACCAGACCTTGAACTTTCTGACACAGATGAAAACAATGATTTCCAAAAAATTCCTCTCAGACATTTTCTCTCTCTCTCTGTTGCAGCTGAGGCATAGAAATACTGCACAGCTTTAGGTGATGGTGTGATTGGTTCCTACATTGTACAAGTTGCAATTTTTTTTTTTAATGGTGTGATATAAATATGCCAATTCACTGTGTCCAGTCAGCAAGCTTGCATGTCTGTACAATAATGTACCACATTATTATAATGAATGTACCACAAATAGTTAGCTAAGCTCACCAAGCTTTGTAAAAACATACAAGATACTGCTGATCATTACTCACACCAGCTCACTAATTATGAGTTTATTTCTTTAATGCTGTTCGTGATTACGATATTCATAAACATGCACTACTCTATCTTAGAATAATATGTTTTCATTGTACATGATTATGTTCATTTGCTGCACAAATATGAAACAAATGTTCTACAGATTTGATAACTGAATAAATTGCGTGACCTCTGGCTGACTAACACTTTTGTTAAATCAGTAGCAGCTACAGTCTGTAAACATCTTTATGCATGAAACAAAATGCGGGTGATGCTTCACAAATTAACAGAGTCAACATGTGGCTGTTGTGGGACGCTGTTAGCGACAGTACACAGGGGTTTCCATGCGCAGCAGAGAGGTGACAGAGTTTCTGTGGTTGGCTCACCACACAGACCTGCTCTGTCCCGACCTGCTGAGTGTCGGGCTCCCTGCGTCAGACCTGGCCTTGGAGAGAAGGGCTATATTATTGGACCTTGGCCCCTGCCTCTCCCCTGTAGTTCACAACTTTTTCACCACAAGAAACTGTCAGGGATGGAGTTTTTTATTTCAACCAAAAATTTCCCCGTCTAATCACGCGTCTCAAGCTCTTGGCTGAAGCAGCTGGGAAACTCAGCACCAGTTCGTGTCCAGAAACACGTCTGTGCTATCAGCCACTCCATCAAAATCTATTTGCCATCCAAACATGGTGATAAATTAATTCAGCACTGGGACACTGATTTAAATAGTCATCTGGCCGTGCCTTTTCAAATACCTGACCTGATATGTGATACTGGGAGGATTTACATAAGTGCTTTGGAGGCCTTGTCAGGAGAAATATATGACCAATAAAGGCAGTAGAGACCTCTTACCATCCCTGCACATGACATCCCCAGCATCTCTCCTGTCTTCCTGCCACACTGAAAAAGCCTTGATTTCTTTCCCAACTTCCATAAACATAATGCAAATTGAACGCTGAAGACTAGAAAGGACAAGTTGGGAAAGAGGATTTAATCCTCCCTACAGATAAAACTTTCCCACAGCCTCCACGAACCACTCATGACATTTTATAAATGGACCTATATGCTCTGCAACTTGACCTTTGTCTCCCTCTATATAAGGTGTCATGTCCTGGTCAAAGGAGGCTATCATTCAGTATAAAACAGGACTTTAACAGCCTGCCTGTACAGTTTAGAGCTCTCATTCTTCAAATATGTGAGCAGTGATGCAGAGGAATTTGCAAACATTTGCTGCACATTATCTTGTTACAAACACTCCTAATCCTCACTCTTTCCCTGATAGGAGGGAAAGATAATTGCTTCTCCTCGGGGAGAGATTCACAGCAATTGTTTTTCTTAATGTGCCAAGCACTGTTTGCCAGATTAATTGTACCTTAAATGACAGACAAACTTGTTGAACTGATGTTTGTGAGTTTGCTTCTGAGATGAAAATACAATAAAAATTAAAGTCTTAGGAAAGAAAAAACACCCAAGACTGATCCTGTCTTCCCTCTATAGGCCCTCCTAAATGTCTGCTCATAACTTTAATGGCGTGCAAGTCAAGAAGAGATTGTGGGGAAACACCTCAAAAACAAAAGGTACATTTTTCAGTGGACTTTCGTTCGATGATGGCTCTGGGAACACAGCCCCTGAGGCTTTGTTTGTGCAAAATCAAACTTTAATCTGGTGCTTTTGATAGATGTTGCCTTTCATTTCAAATGTTTATGGAAATACCCAACAACAGTCTTGTGTGGTCCTGTGTCTAATGAAACACACGAACGGCTCTCATAGCCATCAGATCACTGGCCAGCACGCAATGTTCACCACCGAGTGTGGTTTGTGGAGGGGCGAGCACATGACGGGCATGGGGCAGGACAAGTGGGTTCTCCTTCTCATCAGGGGCTGCCACATCTGTGAAAGTGGGTGCTAGGAGGCTTTCAATCCCAGCTACAGGCCAGCTGTGTTGGTGCTGTCAGCCTCATCCTCCTCCGGTCCATCTCCTCCAGGCCACATGAGCTCCCATGGAGGGCTCCAGGAGGATTAGCACACCAGAGGAGGGGGTGAAGGGTTCAGGAGCAAGTGTTCAGGGGTCAGTCTGGGGTTTTACATTTGATCTCCTCTCTTGTACGAATTAATGCGCTCTGGTGTATTATTTTGATTGAACTGGCTTAAACTGATATGAGCCTCAGTTCGTCAACCTATCAAGTGTAATTTATTCACACCCAGGCTCACACTGGGGATTCTGCTTGTCCGAGGGGCACAAGATCACCTGAGTCCCTGTGTTCCCTTTTGAGTGCAACTGAGGAGAGAGCTGCAGGTTGTTTTGCTGTGGGTTGATGGATCGGGGTCAGGGGTGGTGGTCACAAACCACCCAGCACATTGAGTTGTCATCAATGCTCAGCAGCAAAGATTTCATGTCTTGACATCAGAAGGCTGGAGCAAGACTTTACGTTTCTCTATTTTTGAACAAGGGAAAGGGGAGTGTGGCAGTTGTGGGTTTCCTTGTTTTATGATCAACAAATCTGTGCGGACGGATGGATTATTGTAACAGCCTGAGGGCATGTGCAGTTCTGTTGCACTCCTTATAGGTGGAAAGACTTCAGGTGATTCTACAAATTAAATTTGCACACCTGTGTGGAGACAAAGGTTACAACATTTCAGAACTGAGCTTATGAAGCTTGTGGTTAAACCCACTTGAACCCAAAACTTTAGCCCTAAATATCTCAGCACAAACTCATCTCATGAAGATTTGATGCCAGAACCAGATGCTGATCAGACATGAGGGAAGTTTAGACAAGGAAGGTTTGGTTCTCCTTAGTCTGAGTTTGTGTTGCACGTGCATTGTGATAGCTTAGTGGATGTCTAAAGCCACGTCTGCCGTTGTTCCTGTGTACAAGAAGAAACTTGCTCTGTCAAAATAACTGCCTTTCTAAAGGAGGAGAGGAGATTTAGTTGTTGCAGTCAAACCGGGCTTTTATGTCTCTACCACCATCTTGATAAACACACATAAACAGTGCACACGGGACAAAGGACACAACAACTAACATTGTGCTGTCATTTTCGATGACAGCAGAGCTTCCCTTCTGAGATGCTGGGTCGGACAAGAGACTTCCTCTCTACGTGTGTGTCTGAGAGGCTGGATAAGGGACTCTTTATGTTAAATTCTTTCCTTTACACTTTTGCTTTTAGGTCCGGGCCAGTCTTCAGATTTTGAACAGCACATGAACATGTCAAATAAGATTAATATAAAAAATGACATGACAGGGTTTGTAAGTCATATGTAATGTCAATAGGCAAATGTGGTGGAAAATTGTAAACAAGAATCAAACAGCAATCTACCATTTGATGTTCACTATAGTTTCCATTTTATTTTAGCCTGTTAGTGTGCTACCACTCACTACTTAGGACAGAAAGTACATCTGAAGTTTTTCCATGAAACATAATATCATAATATATACAACTTATATATGAAATGTGAAATTTGGACCTGAAGATGGAGATAAACACAAAGTTAACCAGAGTTATTATAATCCATTCTAAGGAGAAACAATGTTGCCATGCCAATACCTCCAATGGTTGCCAAATCATTAAAAGAAACTAAGAGAATGACCAAAGGCATAAGGATTCATCCTCTGGGCATAATCGATATCTGTGACAAATTCAGTGGCCGTCAACCCTGTGGTAGTTGAGACATTTCGTTCTGTACTAGACGTTGCCAACCCTAGAAATACCCAGCAGCTAGGGCGGCTAAAAACAGAAACAATCCTGTCTTCAGAACTGCAGCTCTTTATGCACAGTTTCACAAAACATTTCCTTGAGGCAGCTCAGCTGAACCACAGTTGTGTTATCCAAAATTTGCTCACGCAAGCACTATTGCACAATGAACATCTTTGACCAAAAGAAGAAACGTCAGTGTCCTTTAGTATGTGCTACTTTGTTTCACATGCTGAGACTGTTGCTCAATTCTGTCTAAAAGTAGAGCACCACCTTTAACGCTGCCATAACAAACTCTATATGGAAGAAATAACTGTCTGTTCTGTTCTGCTGTTTGGGCAGAAACTGAGGAGAGACAGCCAACAAACCATAAGAGACTGTGATATTGTGTGGTCAGTCTAAAACTATTTCATCATTTAAATCTGATTAGCACTAAACTAATAGTCTTCCTTTTATTAGCAGATGTGGAATTCAGTTTATTCCCACCTCAGCAGAGGGTGCAAAGTACCATGGGTCTCCAGGGTTCTGCAGACAGGGTCAGTTAAGTACGATGTCCAAGTTTTACACAGTTCAGACGTCTGTCTCCCTGCCTATGAAAAGATATGGGCCATGTGAGACTTGCCATGATAAGTCTCCCTTGTATGGAGTTTGACACTTTTACATCCATACCTGAAATGTAGCCGCCCCCCACTAAATGATGTCTTTCAGGCTTGTGTCTAGTTAATTCTGTTTTTCCCTTTCTGAAGTCCAAACAGACACTTATACTGTACACACATAACTTATCTCAAACATCCATAAAATACTTGTGGGTGAAGCAGGTGTAAATATATAAATATGATAAAAACTTCACATCACATTCATGGCAATTGTGTGTGGCACACTGTGCCCCTTGACAAATCCCCTCGAGGTTAAAAGAAGGAAAAAAAGACTTTTTCCAAACAGCCCCTTCAGCTTGTCACATAAGAGGTATAGACCTTCTACTGGGACTTGGCTGAAAGCAGCGCACTACATTCATGGGTAAGGCAATGCTAAATCAGTTAATTTAGACTGATGTCTTTATGATTTGCAGCAGCGCAGCATGGAAGCCAGTCTCCCTCACTTGCTGAATAAACAAAAATTTGTTCGGCTCAAATAAAATTTGATGAGGAGATAATTTTGCGAGCGTACAGCATAAAGGTCTCTCTTATGTACAGGCTGTTCTGAACTCAGATGGCAAATCAACTGAAGGTCTAAGGAGGTAGCTCGGCACATGGAGGACAACATGATAGAGAGAGATACGGCTGACCGGATCCATGTCAGGCACCAACAAAACAGGCTACTATCAAAAAAACTGCTGAAAAACTTTTTTTTTTTACCTTAAAAGGATCCACTTGGCCTTTTTAAACTCACAGGACTGAAAAATCTCCAGAGAAAACTTTACACAATCTGACTAATTTGCCCAAAGGAACTCAGTTTAATTGTTATCCCACTGAATTATACAATCAAATATCCCTTCTGGGTAAAGTAAAGTGACCTTAAAGAGAATTCCAACAGCATAAGACAGTTCATTCAACATTTTTGGCATGAACTACTCTCAAAGCTACAACCCACAGAAACAAGTCTCTAATCTGGGATTTCATCAGGAGATAAATCCTGGAGCTGCTCCACTGAGAATAAATTGAAAGCTGACATGGTAGACTCTGTCTGCTCTTTTGCTCTCAAGCAGGTTTGACAGTAAGTGTAGGTGCTACCAGTTATGAAGCAGAACATATCTCATAATACTTTCTACAATCCTGGGAACTACCGCATTGTGTGCGAATTCGATATCAATCAAAGCTGAAAACAGCATGTTGCTTGGATGCAGTTTTGTCTGGAAGTGTCCAAAATATTTAGAATAACACAAATGGGGATACTTCTTCCTGTTTCTGGACTTTTAAGACCAACTGTAGCCCAGTGGAATCTCTGAAATGTCTCTTGGGTGTGATATGGTTGGAGTGTTTTAGATTAGAAATCACTTACAGCATTGAAAATAAGTCTAACATTTCAAAACACCCATAACCATGGAGATGAATTCACTGGAGGCCCCTCTTTAAAAGGATATATCTATGTATGAAGCTGCAGATAAAGAGCAGATGCATTTCAGTGCCATTACAATGCACTCACAAATAAAATGTGATTCCACAGTTTCCCTCAGTAACTCTCAACCACTGAGAGAGGGACATCTGGTGATTTTGTTCCATTTTTAACACCATTAAAACCACTAATACTTGTGTTAGCACTGCCGTGGTCAGAGGTGGCAGAGCAAGGGAAACTCTGTTGTCAGACACAAGAGGCCACTTTGATCTCTGTGAATCTTTGCCCTTGTTGATGACAGAATACCTGGGAAAATGGGATTTTCAATTAGAGAACCTGCATGGGAATCCCCTGACACGCAACGAGATCAAGACACACACAGAGAAATATGTGAAAACACACAAATGCCCGGAAATAGCTTAAAATCAACAACACCCAACAAAGGAATTCTGCCTCTTTATGCATCAGAGTGTCTTATGTGTGATATCAGATTTTTCTCCTTTGAAGTTGTTAGCTTGTAATGCCTACACGTGAAAAGCTTGTTTTTTTCCGTGTACACAGAGCTGACAACAGATTCACCCACTTCTCCCACACATGCACACTCCCACTTGCTCAGTCCCACATATGACAGCACGCCATGTTTACCCCTCTGACTTCCATCCCACGCATCCTGTTTGTGGCAGCATCTTCCATTGTTCCCATCTGTATCTCACCTGACCGGGTACAAACACTCTTTCCACTGCGGTTGCTCGTGGATCCAGTAAAAGGGATCCCTACCCATGTGCCTTTGTTTTGTTATCAACATTTGGCTGCTTTATCATTTCTTAAGTGGATGGAGGAAAAAAAGGGAGGATGGAAAACCTGCTGATAAATGCAGAACACAAAGAAGAAGCCACACAAAGAGAAACCTCCAGTGAGTCAAAGCTCCCTGGATTTAGTCTCACAAAGTGGTAGGTAAAAAGTTTTGGATCAAGTTAAGAGAGCTTGGCTAAACCCAATACAAATCCCTTGGTTTGTTGCCAAAAAGAGGTTACCTTCTGGAGCAATACCCCAGCTGATGTCACCCTGAAGGAAATGCTTTGAAGGGTATGGGGGCAGAGGGATATCCAGGCATCACAATACAGTGTTGTATGCCAGCCAGGATCACAAGGACATGACGCTATTCCTGTGAGGAGTGGGCTTCACAATGCACCGTATATTTACTATAATGTAAATATATGTGTATCTTGATGAGGGGCCTCCCAAAGAAAACCATCAAAGTGACGGGGATGTTCCCTTGCAATCAGGGAAGAATAAACAACTTATTTAACTCCAGACCTCCAGAAATTTGTGAATTTCTTGATCAGCAAGTGAAAGAGTTAAACAGTTAAACAGTTTTATTTTGTTCATAGTATCATCCAGTTAAAAATAACAGGCTATCCAATAACAACACATTGACTTATAAAACTTATCTCTCAAGACTGAGAAGTAGTGTGACACTGCCCCCTGGTGTCTAAATGCTAATGGTTTGAGTGTTGTACCGTTTTTTCTTTTTTAAAATGTGAATTTAGTGACAAACCACTATTTAAACCATATGTTCTCTACATATTGGTGAACAGGATGATTATTTTCTTAAACTAGAATTTAAAATACATTGACTCAAACCTTATCTTTGATCAGACTGTGTGTGTGAGAGAGAGAGGGAGACACAGGTGTACAACCCCTGTGGTATTCTGGTATTTCCTTTGAACTCTGGGTTTCAAGATAGCTGCAGATATCAGCACGAAGGAATCTCCCCACCTGTGATACAGTGCAAAAAGCAGCAGTGTAGGTGAATCGTCGGTAGCTAAGCTCATGTTGCCTCGGCCTGGGATGAAGGCTCAAGCATTCCCTCATTTATTTGTTATCCGATTATTGATATAATGAAAAAGTACTTCATTCGTCTCAGGTAGAAGAACAGCAGCTCAGGTGGAGTTAGTGGAAAAAGAATACCTGTCTTGTGACTTATATTGTTCTCACGACTTAAGACTAAAATAGCAACACAGATAAAAGTAAGAAACACACAAGGGATACACATTTTATTCATTCATAATACATGTAGTTAATAACTAAATAAGTACATAGTTTATTGCATTAGGTTTCTATCATATTTTCTTAATGGATCAATGTCATCTTTGATAGAATAGTGAAACAGCCTCCCAGGTACCAACACACGGGCTATATATATGTGTGGAAGGTTCTGTGCTCAAGATAGATTTATATGATACATTACCTAAATAAAAAGTTTCTGTTATGGTCTGCCCTTTTGGTTCATATTTTGTGTGAATTTCCTGTTTTATTTTGAAATACTTTTCCTGGGTTCTTGTCATGTGCATTACTTCCTGTATTTTCCCTCCTGTTTGATTACCTGACCCTGCCCTAACGTGTTGCACCGGTGTCTCGTTTGCTCTTCTCCTTGTGTGTATAAATTCCTACGTTTCCCTGTTGCTTTTGTTAGGGGTCGTTCATATGTCCACTTCTCCTGTATCCGTTTTGCAAACCATAACAAATTATCCACCATTTAAAGCTCATTTAAAGTCTTTATCACATGCTGACATCGTTATCCTAATTTTCAGCTGATCTCTCCGTGTCTTGTCCACATTAATTACTGCCTGCTCGGTTCCTGTTTTTTTTTTTAAATCCAGTTTTGGTCAGTAATTGACTTCTGTTAGATTCTAAATGTTAACCAAGTTGTTATTTTCTAATTGGTGTTTGTGAAAATTGTTTATTTTGGCCACAGGACATGACGTGATCACTTAGTGCATACGTTTCACAATAAACTTCAACTCCTATGTCCTCCTAGTTATTTTTTTTTATAAGGAGTAGTAACCAGCACTCAAGTTTTGTGGCATGTTATACCTTAAGCTAATGTTGTATGAACCCAAAAGATCTACCACCATGATGAAATACTATTCAGTGTCCCATTTGAACAGTTTTTCAAGTGTAAAACTTTCTACTTTCTGAATTGAGCATGATATATGGAGATTAATTCAATACTATCTGTATCTCTGTCTTGTAGACAATAGCAACACCCTACAAGGTTCATTCTTATTTTTGGACAACTTCTTCACTGTGGAACAAAGCAATTTTCAGTTTACAAGTAACTTGTCTCTTAGTGCACTAAAGGCTCATACATGAGCCAAATCGAGCTTTCACTCAATTTGTTCAGTTGTGGTACATGTTATGGCAGTGAAATGTTTGTTCATATATCAGATGTTTTACTATCTACTCAGTGAGTGTAAAATCAGTCAGTAAAATCTGTAAGCCATCAACTTGTAGAAAGGTATCCTGCCACAAGGGGGCGTCATCCATTTATTAATGATCTCTACAGGACATGACAGTCTGATTTCTGTTTGTTTTTCTCTGTCAAGTCTGTTTCCAAAGCAAAAATGAGTTTGAGTTTGATTGTGAGTAGTTTTAAATGTGGATGGTAGAGATTTAAAGTGATGTTACAGATCCACTGGATGTACCCGTGTTTTAAAGTTTGGTGTTTTACTCAGAGTTTATAAGCTTAGCTCAGCCTCAAAGCTGCAGATCTCCCACATATCCACTGGATATTATTGTTCAGTTGAATAAGTAATTCGTGATAAGTGGTATTATAAACACATTTACTTCCAGTTAAATCGCTTACAGTAGAAAATTTTCACAAAAGTTGGGCAGACGCTCTCTCCTCTATTTAACATACTACTGAAGAGAATAAGCAGCTTAATAAAATGGTGGAAAATAGCATAATAATATGCCCATCACACCATGCGGTATTATGCAGATGAACATAGTACATGCCCGGGCAGCTTCAGGGAGGACATGAATGGGGAGGATTAATACCAGATGTTCACTGGGACTCGGTGACCAGCCAATAGGGAGGAAGACCATTTGGCGTGTGTGGGAGGAGCTTAATCTCTACCCTGAGCTCAAGATTTATTCTAACAGGTAGTTAAAGAACTAACAAGTCAACAGCAGCAGCAGCAGCATCAACACAGTCTTTAACCGAGGAGGAGCTCTGTCTCAAGTGGGACGATCTTCAACCAACTTTTTGTTTCTGGATTATGCCCGGACGCTTGTCTCCATCATGCTGAGCAGGAAGGGATCTTGTGCGGGGATGATGAGCGCTGCAGCCGGAGTGGACCGCTGCAGGGTCGGGGAGAGGCTACAGGCTGCTCTGGCCGGACTGCAGGAGCTGCATCTGCTCAAGGACAGACAGAGCGACATGGTGAACTGGGCGCTGAGGATGGACCGAGAGGAGCCGGTCACCTCTGTCCACCCGGAGGGACCGGAGACTCCCAGGATGATGATGGGGGCTGAAGAGAAGCGGCTGGAGGCGACCCTGACAGCCCTGAAGCAACAGCTGGTAGGAAGCTATTTAAATGTAAAATCATAAAACATGTAAAATACTTTTACATGAACGTTTTGCATAATGTTTTCATATTATTTGTAATTATTTTTTTCAAATTTAAGAATTAAATTATTAAAGTTCCTTCACGTTGATAATATAATTGCCCTTGAGTAAAACCGTCCGTTTGAGTTTTGTTGTCAGCTGATGCTCATGTGCTATTCAGTCTTCAATTATTACCAGACACACTTTCAAGCTCTCAGCTGGGGGTAGGAAGTAGGATAAGTGTCATAAATCAAGGTTCATTGCAGGACCAAGAGGACTTTAAGTTGTGTATGTGCGTGCACATAGTGCATGTGTATACTGCAGGGGGATGGTGGGGGCCTCAATCATTAACCACTAATACCACTAATACCTTTAAAAAAAAAAAAAAAAAAAAAAAAAAGTGTGTTTTTAAGGGAGGTTTTTTTTTTTTTTTTTTTTTTTTGCTGTGAATGATACCAAGGGAGAGTCTCAGTCCTGAGAGGCACCATGAGTGTTTGAGACAACTGGCAGTGGCACTGTTTTCCATGACCAACTTTTTCCATATAGCCTGCTGTTATACGCATTAGAGGCTGCACAGGGATTAAGGTGTTATGCTTGACTTTCAGCAGAAATGGCCTAATGCATTGACAGATCCATTACAAAGCATTTGGTGGGCATAAGGTTTAAATTTACCCAAAATAGAGCAACTGGAGACTTAACAACATCCAATGAAAAACACCAGACATATGAAGAAAAAGGAAAATCTTTTACAAGAGGTCTGTACTGTACTGATATAGACCCAGTTTGATCTCACAAGGGATTGAAACATTAATTAAAAGTTGTTTTTTTTTCTTCAGACATTGACCCCCAGCCCTTATTTTAATAACCACTGTAACAGTAAATGTCCAGCCTTAGCTGCAGAGCAAACAGTCCTTCATCCCAACCCCCAAGCTTTCCTCCTAGTAGTTTACACAATGGCCAGGCCCTCTCTGTGGGGGAGAAATGAGTTACCCACCACTGCTTCTTCCATGCTCCCCCATGTCCTGCTGGGGTTAATCATCAGCCACAGCTGAGTCGCTTTTGTTTTTCTGATGGCTATACATTAGAGCATCTTTTATCTGAACAACAGACCCCATCTTAACAAAATTATAGTGTTGCTAAAATACATCCTGACTTAATTTACCTCCTCATACATCTGTCCAGAGGATTACAGTGTAATTGCATACATGTGTGTGCATGTGGAGCTTCATTGCATAACTCCCTCCTTTCGCCTGAGAAAATCTAATTAGGCTCTCCTTTTGGTTTTAGGTTGTACCACAGAAATGTTTTGGGTGTCCTCTAAAATGTTTCATGCTGTCTATTTTACAGTCTCGTCTTCGGAAACAGGATGTAGGCCTCAAGTCTCACTTGCAGCAGCTGGACCAACAAATCAGTGAGCTGAAACTGGATGTGAACAAAGCCTCCACAGAGCAGCTGGAAAGTGACAGCAGGCCAAGTTCAGGTATGTACACAAACAAATGTGCATGCAAAGCCCTATAGATATTTACTCTTTACCAATATAGATATACACGCAAGCCACTATCCCATAATGTTAAATACTCATGAATATTTGTTCTTCATCTCTTCAGGTTTTTATGAGCTCAGCGACGGCGGCTCCTGCTCCCTGTCTAACTCCTGCACCTCTGTGTACAGCGAGTGTCTGTCATCATCCCAGACAAGTCTTCTCCTTCTTCCTGTCAGCCCTTCTAATTCCCACATTAACCCTCCATCACAAGCCGATGTCTACCGCCGACGCTCAGCCGATGAGAGCACTACCCAGCCCAACCCTCCTCGGGCCACGGGCCTCCATCTGGGCAGCAGCAGGATCCGGGCAAGCACTGAACAGGCGCGACCAAGACCTGTGTCAACCGGTAACCACATCTCTCGATCTCTAATTTAAGCAATGGAAACCATACAACTGCTGTTGCTTAGTAATTTAACATTTATTTTGCCTTACATAATAACATGCGATTTTTTCAGTGGATGAGTAATCACTGTTTTGTGTTGTTTATCAGGTGATCTTGATAGAATGATGGCTCAAGGACCAAGCTACTACAAATGTGTGGATGCAGGCAAACCCTCAGTGTGCACAAACGTTAAGACCTCCACACTTGACCCCAAGTTTCAAAGCAACCTGGTTTCCCGCAGTGGCACTGAAGTGTACCACTACCCCAGCCCCCTGCATGCTGTCGCACTGCAGAGCCCAATATTTTTCAGTGGAGGCAACCCGGCCACACCTGGACTTCTAGAGGATCAAGGCCCTCCACTGAATGGTTCTGATACCCTTCAGAGGGCAATGGTTTATGAGACCAAGACCCTGGGTTATATTGACAAGCTCCTGCAGCGCAGCCTGAGCAAAATCCAGAATGAAGCAGGCACAGAGACTCTGCAAAAACACAGTGACTGCCAATGGAAGCCCACTGAGCTGGTAAATGTGCTTCAGAAAGAGGTGTGCATGGTGCAGCCTCTCCCACCTCAGACCACAAACAATCTCCCTGTGGATAACGACCAGAAGAGGCACTACGTGACATACCCCAGCCAAGAACCAGCTGATAACACGCACCACCAACAGTCAGTGAGATCTCAGGAGGGTTACCGGTATTCCTATCCTGCTGCCATGAGGGAGTACAGTTCTGATGAAGTCACCACTTCATCCCTCAGGAAGAAAGATAAGCCCCAGGGAGAATATACAAGTGTAGCGAGAAATCATTCAGAGAAGAGATGTGTGGATAATCTTGAGTCAAGATCTCATGACAGGAAGGGACATAGACAAAGTCCAGTGATAGCCCACAGCTCCAGCACAGAGGAGAGTCATGGCTTCGAGGCTCATGCTGGTCACACAACTTCTCCCGAATTTGTTCACGCCAAATTTGTCCCTGCTGGATCTCAGAAGGTCAAGGTGAGACAGGCAGACCGTAAAACCAAAGCCGTGAAACTGCGAAGAAAAAGCAGTGATAAGCCGCGAGCAGTGAGGCAGCAACATGGATACTCGTCTGGTGAAAGGACCAGAGAGACCGGTGGTAGAGCCAAGGGGGATCAGAAAAGGTCTGGAAAGGGTAAAGTGACCCAGAAATGCACCACCTGTCACACAGAGGAGCGCAGACAGGGCTCTGGCTCAGACTCGAGCCACTGTAACCCAGGAGTCATGTACAGTCACAAGATCCACCCTAAGCCACATCCAGTCCCTGCTGTTACCAAGTCCAGCAAAAGCCGAAGGCTTCAGAGCGTGGAGCATGAGCAGTCTGTAGACCAGAGGAGGAGGAGGCAGGGGACTGCCAAGTGGCCGTCTGATGCAGAGATGTTCCAGGCGTCGTGTGCTCAGCGTCAGAGGTCAAAAGAGCCTCATGCTCTGGCACCAGGGAGCATGCAGATGGTCCGTAGTATGAGTGCCAGGTCAGGCCAATGGATGGGTCCTCCTCGTTCCTTCCAAACCTCTGTGTCATCCAACTCTTTCCTCCACAGTCTTAATGCCAGATACCCTCCAGCACCTTTCCACATGTCCAGCCTCTACCCACCCAGATGTGAGTCTGAGTATTCGGCTGAATGCGCCTCCCTGTTTCACTCCACCATTGCTGAGAGCAGCGAGGGGGAGATGAGTGATAACACCACCAACCGCTTCGGAGATAGCGAGTCTAGCCAGAGCTTCCAGTCCATGTCAGAGTCTGACAGCAGCCTGTCTCTGGACGAGGACGACCAGGTGGACAGTCAGGAGGAGGAGGGAGGGCTGGTGTGGGCTGAGGCAGCCCTGGGGCCCACTGCAGCTGGAAGGCCCCTCCAGCAGCTCCCACGCCCTGAGCCATCAGCCTGCCGGATCAAAGCTTCCCGAGCCCTGAAGAAGAAGATCCGTCGGTTCCAGCCTGCTTCCCTGAAGGTCATGACCCTGGTGTAATGACGTTTCTTGAACTCTTTTCTGTTAGGGAAAAAAAAAACAGTCCAAACTCCCCTGCTCTTTTAATGTGGCACCATTAATAATCACTGAGAAGCAGTCAATAAACTGGACTGCATTTGTGCACTGATTGTTCTGTTAAAACTAAAAAAATGTTAAAAATCTGTGGTTGAACCTGAAAATAAATGATGTACAAAATGGTGCATTGTATAAGAGCTTGTATAACACATTTATTACACTTATACTTAATTTGTAAATATTTATGGTGCTTAAATAGAAGTTTCTCATGGCATATGGTTGCATCTGACAATTTCTTTGACATTTCTGTCATAATTGTTTGTATCTGAAAAATAAAAACAATCTTTTTACATTTCTTAATGCAAATAACTGTTCATTTTCTATCAATTTCTTCATCGTGCTCATTGATTATGAATATCTGCATTTACCTCATTAGAATAAACAAATATTTAATATATACTGGGACAGTTTCCTCTTTCTTTTCTTTTCTTTTTTATGCATCTGTCACTTTCCTCTTATGTTTAGACATCTAACAGTGATATCTCTGAGGCCCCACTGAGCTTGACCAGTCTAGCACAGATAATAGTAACAGCTCCTTATCTGGTTTCCTGATTCAGTCCAGCTGCTGATTTAATGAGTTGCGGCTTTAACAATCAACCCACAGTCGTGTATAATTAGTGGGTGAGACTTCTCAGCCTTGCTTATTTAAATGTAAGTAAACATACTTTCATTGAAGCACTAGAACACACAGTCACATGACTACAGTTTCGCAAACAGACATTTAGATGATGATGATGGCAGAAGCTCAGGTTTCGGTGGAGAGACCTGAGGTTTTCAAACAGTTGGTGTACACGTATGGCGAAGGGGCACATGGGGTTTAAGCAGGAATGACAGATGATAAGAGGCTCCTCACTTCTGCGCTGTCATGAGGGGATTAGACGGTGGGCAGCTGCACAGAGATGCTCAATAATCGTATTTCCAAAATCTGCTTTGGTATCTATCCACTAAAAGTCTTTTAAAGATACTGCAAACACAAAAGAGTGCACTCTTGAGGGTGAATAGTCCAGCGATTGGTCTTCCAAACATTAGCCCCCTCTCCTGCCGTCATATGTAATAATGTTCTCTCCCATCAGGCAGCTGCTGTGACCTTAAAGTTCCCAACTAAGAAGCTTACAGGGCTGACAAACATTTTCAGCATTTCATCAAATTTTACTTTGAAGCTATGTTCCCAGCAGATCCAATCACTGTGGAGCCCAGAATTTTTAAGACTCATGAATGATTCATTTAGCTACACTTTCTTTTATTCTCCTTTAATAAGAAATGTTCAATATGCTTTCACAGAAGAAAACTATCATTCCTTAAATAAAAGAATTCACAAAAGGACATATGTTAATTCAGCACCATTCTTTTCTCTATTCATCAAACAGTGAGCAGGTCCAAAGGGCAAAAACCTCACATGCACATCAAGGATAGCAATTTAAGTTTAGCAAGTTACCACAATTGAATCAACTTATAAGCAGTTGTACATCCATCTGACCTCTGTCCTCTCTGTAAGAGCGACAGCGAGTGGTCGGTGGGATTAGTGCTGCTGTTTTCAACCCGGCTCAAGGGGAGCATGACAGGCCCTGGACTTGTCTTTGATGTTGCGTATAGCAGGACTGTGTCGGCTTGACCTTGTGCGTTTGCTGACCTTTCCAGCTGTAGAGATGGCTCATCTCTGAATCTCACCACAATAGAGAGGTCAGGGGCCTCTTTGTGTCTTCGTTGTCTGTGGACTTGTCTTTTTTTTGTGTTTCCCCATGTTCAGCAAGTCTGTCACTTACTTTCTTTTGACTCATTGTTTTGTTCTGTTCTGAGAAGATAGGCCCACCTGTCCATTAAAGCATCCTTCCTGCAAAACGTTGTCCTTTCAAAATAAATACATCAAGTGTATTTTTTTTTTTTTTTTTTGCAGAATCTGTGCCTTAGCGATGACAAGTAATTGGATGCTGGTTAAAAATAATTCAGTTAGAGAAGAAAATCTTTGGGGATCAAATGTGCAGCAGGTGTACAGGTGCACACCTGCAAATAGGATTTGGTCGTGATATTTTATCGGGTGTAAAGCTGAGTACACAGTGGGTGGGGGGTTGCTTTAGAAAATATTCCCTATAGATGGCTGTCAAGTCATACTGAGAGTCTACAGATGTCGTGTGGGATCTCATTACACATTTTGTGGTTGAAGTACTCTTCCATCATTTACATGAGAACACATGAGAACACTCTTGTCTAATCAAGATCAAACATTTTCATATGACACACACCTGCTGATGAAAGGTCTTCTAACCATGACAAAGAGAGGACCATGATGAGTTTTTCACATGTCTCTAAATCCATGAATGCAGTTGTATTTCACTTCTTTTACTTTTATCATAGCCCTGGTAGATAAAGTGGAGTCTAAAAATCACATCTAGCAATTGCAGTCCTGAAATAGCAGATTATTGACTTCACACACACACAGTCTTCCTCACACGCACTTTCTAAACCCGAACATGCTTGTCAATGTCCACAGAGATATAAATAGGTGCAAGTGTCATGCCAGACTACTCTGAGTACGGAGGCAGGTAAACACTGAGATAATGCAGAGAACGCATGTCACTGAGCTGCTTTTGACAGTGATCTTATTACAGATCAGCGTACCACTCTTTTCTTCTTCTAACATGCACCTTAGTTGGTTTCAGATTTCTTTGTCTAAAGTAATCCCAGATCAAAATATCTTAAATCGAGCATTGTTCAGTGGATCTAGCAGTTCTGTGACAATGTGACATCTGTAAAACATTTCAAGCAAATGAAAGAGAGAGCAGAAAAGGGAGTAAGAATAACAAGGGGTGTGCCACAGACAGGTACTAATTAAACCCTGACTTAGTTCACATTAGGTCACAGTTGGAGGAGGGCTTCTCCTCTTACGTGTTCATGAGGTAATCCCAAAACCCAACACGCACCAGCCCTTCCCAGTCTGTCTCCACGCTCTAAACACATAATACCCCACCAAACTGTCTGCGCTTTCTCTCCATCATATATATTTTTAACACCCAATCTTCAATCTATTTTGATTGATTATCACATATTTCTATTACATTTTAGTCTTAAATGTATTTCACTTGATGTTCTTGAGGCCATGTTGCTTCCCTGATGTGAAAACTAGAGAGTGGGTGCCGGGGCCTCAAATATAAGATGTGGATTTACTATGTTGACAAGTGGGAGCTCAGAAACTCATTACCACCACGATGAGAGGAGCCTTCCGCTCCCTACCCACAATGCACCTCCGGTAGCAGAGGCCAGGTCATATTTTTCTGTGCTCCTTTGAAGTGAGAAGGATTATCGTTGTTCTAGTATGTTTAATATCCACAACAAATCAGAACACATAAAAATATATATGATAAAGACAAATTTGGTTGTTGGTATCATGTTTTGTGGGCAGAATCATTGAGGCTGTATTGTAGATTATTGTTATCATCAGAACTTTACAAATGGAAAATATAATTAAATTCAAGTCAAATTTAATTACTGACAAAGTAACACAAGAATGATGTCTGAAGTCGAGGCCACACGTGACATTTTTGGGGACTGCAGATTCTAAATCAAGCTACTACAAACAATGTAGTGGCTTCATGTCTGGTGAAACAACTGAGACAACTGAGATTCATCCATGCCCCTCTTTGACCCCCACATGGGGGTGGGGCTCCACAGTGTGTGTGGTGGTGGCTTTTGTCCCCTTGCTTACTGTACATATGAATGGGGCTGGACCGGAATGTCCAAC
The DNA here is from genome assembly GCA_016801845.1 of Polydactylus sextarius. Classification (NCBI taxonomy): domain Eukaryota; kingdom Metazoa; phylum Chordata; class Actinopteri; family Polynemidae; genus Polydactylus; species Polydactylus sextarius. The sequence goes on along the minus strand of CM028911.1, from coordinate 4,903,432 downwards.
CTCATGAATGTCAATTGTCTGCAGCCTGAGTTAAGGAGCAGGCTTCTCTGGTTTGTGTAGAAGTGGACAATAGAGATAGAGCACAGAGAGATGAGGAGATAAAAAAAAAAAAAAAAAACGGGGGAAATGAGCAGGAAGAGATGAGCTACTGGTGGACAAGTGTGAAAGATCAGGAGCGATAGAGACAGGGCATGAAGATGGAAGAAAATTGGGGGAAAAGCCACAGGGAGATGCATGATGGTCCACTCCTCCAAGGCTTAGCTGGCCTTTCCTAAACCACCACCTGCTCCTCTTTAAGCACATCCTGTCATTTAATACCTAATCTCTTCATTCACTCCAGTATGTTTACTAACCATTGTCTCGGCTCCCTTCAAGCTGTGGTCAAGAGGTGGTTCAAAAGTTCGCAGTGTATAAAGAGCATGCACTCACAGTAACAGAGGGCATTGTGAGTGCGATCGCTCCTGCCAAGCAATTGTCTGAGACAGAGGGAGAAACTGTGCCTCCAAGTGAATGGGCCAACATCAGTTGTGGTCTTTGGGGACAGATAATTGGACTTCAGTGTACTTTAACAAGCCATGTATAACCAATAAATGTAATGTAAAGAATGAGAGAGAAATTAATATGATTTGTTTCAACTGCAACACACTCAATGTCAAATAAAGAATGTAACATGACTTTTTTATAATTTGCCACTTGGTATCTTAACAAGGCTTAGAGTCTACAGCCAGACTGACAACAGTAACATAATGATGTTTAAAGGGCATAATATTTACTATCAGTGGTCCATCCAAGTGAAAGGATTCATCTTCTAGGGACCCAAAATATCTATAAAACTTGCCGCCATATGTCAGGACCAAACTGAGACCTGGCAGACAGATGTGTTTTTAATATGAGCACTGCACTGTTAAAAAAAAAAAAAAAAAAACAATTATAAATTTGCAAGTGCAGAAAAACAGGCACTACACATGCTCACTCAACTGAAAAACACTCAAGCCACAAGATTATACAAATGAGTGGGATCTGGAAAAAATAATAGAAGTAATCCAGTAATCCTCCAAATGCGTAAATTTACTTTTATTTTGCTGAAACATGTCAGCACTACTTGAGCCTTAAGCTTTACAAAAACAGTCTAGCAGGTTTTCATGCGTGGGTAGGCGAAAATAATTACTCCCCGATCTTCCCATAGCTTACTTGGCTTTTTACCCTTGGTATGCGGATTTTCAAAAAGAGACATGAGCTCACGAGGAGGAATAGTGACACGTGCATTTGTAAAGAGGTTTCAGATGAATACTTGTTGTTTCCCCCTTTTATCAGTGTCTGTGTGAGAACGTCCTGGCTGTTTTATGGAGCAGGATGTCCTGTGTCAGCTCAGAAGACTGTCTCCCCTTTGTCAAGCCTCAGGCTCTAAACAGCTAAATGAAACCACCCTGGCCTCACATATCCTCAGAGAGCTGTAACTATCTTGCTTTATCTCGCTTTTTTTCCACTGTGGGGTTTGTCAAGTGGCTTCGCCAACAAAGCCACCAATTCTCATTATGAACAAAAACAAGCCTCAACTCTTCTGAAGTGGTGTGTGTGTGTGAGTGTGTGTGTGAGCTCTGAAGGAGGACATCAAAAGAGCGGCGAGAGTGACAGCTGGTCCTCCTCTTGGTCAGGACCCCTGATAAGATCAGAGTGACAGGAGAACATGGGACCCAACAGGTACCTCCCTCATACCCCAGCACCCTCCTTGCTGCTCCATATGGCCACTAACAAGTCCCTCACCCACCAACTTTGATATTCACCTTTTAGTAAGCTGAAATGCACAAAGTCTACAAGATCTCCCATTAAAGACATGTATTTATTTCTTCACCCTAAATGAGCACTTCCTCCGTTTTCTAGTTATCTCTATTTATCACCCCCACATTATTTGTCTGCCCTTCACATGTGACTGCTCCTCTTCTCCAAGATGCCATAAAGCCGTTTGGCGTGTGTTCACAATGACCACTTGAAAGCCATAGCTTCCTACAGCTCCAAGCCTAATGGACTCTAGCTGTCTAACGCCTATAAAAATATCTCAGACTTTGGGAAAAGGACCCCAATTGTCTCTTTCTGGTAGATGTGTTCCAGTTAAAGACAGGCTCAGCTGGTAGGTCTAAAAGAGTCAATATTGTATTAATTTTATGAGCGCGGAACTGTTTGGGAACCTCACCGTTTTATGGCTCCTCATCCTCCTGTTTAACTTCCACATTTCATCCTGTTTAACTATTTTTTTTAATTGCTGCCCTGCGATGTGGGAAAAACAAGAACCAAGTGGAAATAATTATCTAAATTAAACTGAAAAAAATCATGGGAGACCATCCAATTAAATTTTATTCAGTGGGGGCAGGAATTGCTTGTTATAGGGGAAAGTGCAGCATTTCCTTGGGGTCAGTAGCTTGCTGTTTGGTTTGTTTTGCCATTGTCTCCCAGGTATAGTTAGTGGTTAGCCTGCGCACCCTCATCTGAAACAGGTCCCAGCTCGCAGGTGTAGGGGAAAAGATTCAACTAAGAAATTATGGGGATAATAAGGTTCTTTCCTAAACACACCCTGACTCTGATGTATAGTACAGTACATCTCCTTTCCGTGCATGTTTGTTTATGTGAGTCTCTATGTCATTGTGTTTTTTTCCCTCTTGCCTGTCTGAAGACAAAAAGCAAACAAACATGAAACTGAGGAGCAGACAAATGTAATTTCAGCTGGCTCCACTAACACGCTGCGGGACACCCTGAGGTCTTGTCTGTGGACTGATTTGGACAGGCCGGCCCCTTTCTCAGTGCTTAGGTCAGAGGTCATGCAGGGAACAGACTGATCTTCCAAGAGTTATCAAGTCCCTTCACCTATAGGAAACATGATGAGGACAGACAGGTTCAAACAGCTGTCGCCATCAGACTAACCAGAACCAGTTTAGTTCTTCATAATTGGTTTAATGCATGATTCAGAAAATAAAAGTTAATTTTGGCAAACAAGCACAAAGATTATCTGTCTCATCAAGGGGGGGACAGCTTATACCAAAATATTCAGAGTTGTGTGTCTTGTGAAACTTGATAATTTGAAGCTGGAGAGGGCAAAAGTTTGAAATGATGCATGGTATTGTCATTTGTGTATATTATACTGATGAATGGGTCTTTGAAACATGACACAAAAGCAACTGATGGGGGAGGAGGGGTGGACTTAACCCTTTGTACTGGGGGTATTAGGGAAAGTTGAAGAGGAAGGCTTACGGACAAGAAATGGATCTTGTTGTGAGCAGAGTTAAAAGATATTAGGAGAGGATTTATCTGAGGAAGCCAATAAAAAAGGGCTATTGTTTCATTAATTATGGTTATTTCTAATGGAGGAACAGTGTGTTTTCACAGCAATACCTAGAGGCAACATATGGCAAGCCTTCCTTTATCTGCTCCTGGGCTGTTAACACCACAGCTTCCTGGCACAAACATGTTAAAGGGGTGACAACTGAACTTCCCTTTATTGCTCTTAAAATAAACATTAACACCTGACAGTGAATGTGCTTTAAGATAAATCAAGATTAGAAAATTTGATTTATGTTCTGGTGGTAAAGATGAAGGGACGTCTGAAAACATTCTATTACATGCAAGCCATAGCTAATGTTTCATCATGTTAATAGCAAAGAGGTGGATAAATCTTTAAAATCTGGAACACAGTTCAGTGAAAAGTCCCTCCAGAGACCTGCATGATGACATGTGGTTGATATGTTTATATGGGGTGTGTACCGAGGCTGTAAATCACCAAAGACCTGCAGTGTAAGGAAGGATGATGATCTATCTGGGGCCCCGAGTGTTTTGGGAAAGAGAAGGGGGCTAGTTTAGGGGTAAACTCTGTCACTTTGAGAGAGGTTGACCTGGCAGGTTTGACCCCACAGTTCCTTTGAACAGGACAACCCAGGGTGACACTCAAGGCCAGTTTGTTGAGGGATTTGCACATGAAGGACAGAGGATTTAGTGTCTCTCAGAGGAAGACTGCAACTGAGATCTGAGATCCTGCATCTTTCTTTCTTTCTGTTTGCATGTGTCTTACATTAGAATAAAAACTGATGAGTTTCACACATGTCAAAACATGACTCCCTTGCAGCGCAGAAGAAATGAGTGAATGAGTGTGTTTGAGTGTATTTTTACATGTATCCCTATGAGGTCAAGTTTTAACATCAAAGCATCCTTGAAACTCTAACTTCAGTTAACCATATGCTCCGTTGACAGTGATAGGCCTTGGCTATCTGCAGACTTCACAGTAAAGAGGTTAATTGATGAAATCAGCAACCACATGACAGGTTTCACAGAAAGTATATATTATATGGTATTAATAAAAAGCAGTGGAAAAGAGTGGAAAAGCCATAAAACACTTAATAAGATTACAGTAGTGCAAAGTATTTTAACTGAGCATGCGATAGAGTATTTAAAAAATATTTAGGAAGTTCAGATTATAGCAGCAGCTCTATGTTTCTGGTTAAAGTGCTAATTTCAACATTATCAGTTGTTTTTCATATGCGAAGTTAGTGAGGTTTTCCATTTCAAAACAACAATTAAAGTATTTTCCATGGGAACACTGCACAATATGACCTCAGTTAGGATTATGTAGTCACGCTACCTATGGCGCCACTTCACAAATGCCATAATCATTAAATAAATAAGAAGAAAGATGATGAGGTGACATGGGCCTCAGTGGCTCTGAAAGCCTCATTTAGTAAAGTTTGATACCACCACACTCTTGGCTCCATAGTAAATCTATTGTATTGATCAGTGCCGGGTGTGCTTTAGTTGGATCAATGCCCATCCCTTTTTCACTGCTCTTTACAATCTGCACCAAAAGCATATCCTCTCCTCAGGATCGATGACAGCAAAGACATCCTCTGCAGGATATCCATACGGAAGTGTATTTCCTGCTCTCTGGTTGGTGAAGCTATTAAAGCCATGGCTAAAATGGATGAAAAGAAAGAAAAGGATAAGGTAGAGACAGTTTGGGAAAGAAAGGGACCCAGCTTTGATGCCATCCATCTTTGTGTGGATCTGGCGTCCAGATGACTTGTGCTTACAGAGCAGATTAGCCTTGACAGTTGTTTCTGGAGAGAGAAGGTCTAATCTAAAGCTGTCTGGAGATCATCAGCCATGCATCGTAAAGACCAGAACAGGAACACTGTGACAAAAAACCAACAGAGCAGTTCATTTGGCCTTATCTCCAGCACAAAGATCCATGGAGCAGATTACAGTGTTTACATTTAGTTGAGATTTTTATCTTGGCATTCCTGTAGATTTAAGCATGCTGTGGAAGAGAGGGTGGATTCCTGTCCCAGACGAATTGTGTGTCCCTGCAGTGAGGAGCTTCTTAGTTTTAGGTGGTGTGACAGACAGTGCAGAAGTTAAAGCTGCATGCTCTTGCACACAAGGCCACTGCTTGGGCATATCTCAGTGTGTATCCATCTAACAAACACCCTGGCTCTCCAGGAGATCCACTATGTGTTGTCATGGCAGTCCTCCAAACACAGTAGGGATGTATTTAGGGGCTTTGTATTTCCTGTGTTTACCAAGTGTCTTGGGCAATCCAGCAGTGAGGCACAGGAGGCTGGTGTCCACAATGGCAGCAGTGAAGACTTTGGATTCTCGGTAGAGGAACAACACATGAAGAGAAGGGAAGCTAATCTCAGATGACAATGGTGTGCAAGGACTGAGCTGTTATGTCACTTTTCCATCGTACTGCTGAGAATGCTAATGACAGACGTCCTCTATACTACTTCCCTTTCCGCCCCATCACTTCTTACCTCACCCATCACATCAGTAGGCAGGACTCAACATTTGGTTCATTCTTATTCAGACATTTGTACATCTCTGTGCCTTAAGTGGATTTGTTAACTAGGAAATCAGGCTGTATTTATAGAAGGATCTAAGTGAGGGTCAGAGGACAGTAATCTGAGACTGACATCAGCTAATATAGCCAACAGCAATCTGGGTTAGAAGTGTAAGTGGCTTTACCAGGTGTAGCATCAATGTCTCCAAACAATGCTTCTTCTCACCAAACACGCATATGCACAAGTAATGGACTACAGTAAATCCTTAATGCACCACTGAGTTCTGAGTGGAGTAGCGGCAGGGGAATAACTGTCGTCAATCAAGTACCGTAAACATCCGTTCAATTAAGAGGTGATGTGTGCTGGTGTTTAGCATAATGAAAGGGCAACCCTGCTCCCCTGCTGATGAAAAGATCTTTACTGCTTCTAACACAAAAATCAATATGGTAGGCTTGTAGGCTCCCTCTGGAGAAGAAATATTTCGGCCATAATAAAATATAAAATATTCTACACTCAATTAAATGTCATGTGGTAGAAGCTTTTAGTTGATCCTCTCAGCAACAGATTGTTAGAAAACTGTGAAATGTTTTTCTTTTAGTCCTTTAATTTTGAATTAAACTCAAAATGAAGAGACCAACATGATTTTACATTTTGGAGCAACAAAGGTCGTGGTGAAGCTCAAGGGATGGCATTGTTACTCTGTTGATTAGTCAGTCTCAGCAAATATTAAATGAATCCTATTGATCCCTTTTAATGATCCCTTGACCTTTCCTCTACTGCCCCTAGCAGATCAGAGTTTACATTTATCCATAGAAATATTTTATCTTTTCCTGGCTGTTGGCTTTGGACATGTTATATATTCATGGTTGCCAGAGGAAGAATCCACACATGACTTTGATGACATTAACTTTTCACCTTTTTAGCACCATCATGTCAACATTTGTCCAGTTTTAATCATATTCCTATTACTATTAGTTTCAGCTAAAAGCTGCACGGTCCATTTAATACAAATTAGCAATATGGCGTAAACTAAAATTTAGATCAAAAAGCCAGTGCCCTACATATAAAACCAAAATAATACTAACTGTGCTTGTTTGTTAGACACAACTGAATGTATTTTGATCACAAATCAAAGATAAGCTTTGTGAAAACTCATCTCTATCTTTGTTTGTTATGCATGGCATTTGTGTACAGAAACTAAAGTGTGTTTCTTCAGTTTCAGTGAAACTCAAATGTAAATGGAAAACATTTTTCAACCCGTTAACATTTATGTGCAAATGTATCAATGAACCACTGATCTTAATGTCTTCTATTTGAAAAATCCGAAAATACTTTGTAGAAAAGCCAAGCTTTTCTTTTTTCTAAAGAGCAGTCAGCTGACTTTTACTTCACTACACACTCCTAATACTGTGCTGTTTCCGCATAGCATATCTGACACCACGGACCCCTGCACAGTCCCATCCTTCATCCCTGGATGAGCCTGTTGTCTAATGAGGGGCTTAGATTCAAACCCATTACTTCACCACTGGTCAGGGCCTGTCTTTCCCCATCATGTTGTTCAGCCTTTCTGCTCCTTCCTTCTCTCTACTTTACTGTTCAAAGCGGTCTGAAAAGCCAGCAGTGTGGGAACTCAGTGGAGGATAAACTCTTTTACCACTAGATAAAGATAGTCAAGAATGCACCGGTGCATTCAAAATAAAGTCTGTGAGAAACACATCAGTCCTGCACAGAACTAATCTTGAAAATTGGAGTCACTTTATTCTCAGAAGTGCCTAGTCATTATAAAGTGTATGAGTCTGAGGAGGGAGTTAAACTTATTAGCTTCGGGCCTCACCACAATAACCACTGAATTGGCAAAATTCCTGATTTAACTTGATTTGCTGTCAGTTTAAATGTGCAGGAATCAGAGAGCCAGTAACCGCTCTGTTTATATGTTGGACTAAAAATGGAAACTGATATTTTTCCATCATGGTTGTAGATTTATCAGGCACATTCACCACATAATAAGGTAAACTGGCAATTCTTAAAATTGGACCAAAAATCAGTGTGCGCCCCCAAATGAGACACATTTTCTAAAGCAAATCAGCCAAAAACATATCAAATGCATTTCCTATGGATTCCTTATAGCCCATATGCGTTTCAATGTTTTGGCTAACTTACCTGTGCTTTATTGCACCCTTGTTACCCCACTAAAGTGATTACAGGGTAGGCAACACATATTCTAATGATAATGTTAAGATAACAGGTCTCACCTACAGGTTATCAGCATGTAATTACATCCATTATGCTGTCAAAACAAAGAAAATGAAAATGAACATGGCCAAACTGTTCCAAGCTGTGTTTATTTATATGAAAAAATAACTGAAGACCAATACAAGACCATAGACCAACACACTTCACACAGCTCAGTGAGAGTGTGTTGTGCTCTGAGCAGACAGTGGTAAAACGAGTTCCTCTTTACACACAAACACAAGTTACTCTTGACATACAAACACAACATGTCTGAATGAGTTTTGGTGTGAGGTTTCTGCCTCACGGTGTGAGGTGCTTTTTTCATCTAACACCCTTTCACCAAATGTCAATTGGCAAATAAGCCCAGCCCACCCCCCTGTGGAAAGACCCTGATTAGTCTGACTATTCTCTTTGTACAGGATGGGAGGCAAGAAGATGCTAAATGTAGACAAATAAAGAATTATAGACCTTTAAATGGTCCCCACCTTACACACAATACTAATCATTTTAAATCCTGCAGACACACAGATGCAGATGAGGATGCCACAAATACACAAATCAAACACACAACTGCTATCTGCATGACAGTTGCCTTATTTATGGTTTACTTTTAGCACAAAAACGCAGACTTTGAGTGCTTGACAGGTTATCACCCAAGGATCACATTATGAATGAGACAAACAAGTAGAGGAAATTCACTAACATATCATCTGCAATACAAAAGATCCTCATCTGTGACAAGATAAAGACACAATGTGACCAATGAGCCTCTCTACAAGCCTTTGGTGAGCAGACAGCATTCCTTCATTGGCTTTTTAACCTTCTCTGCTGCAGGCCTTTTCTGCTGCTCCAGCACCACCATTGTTCCACTGAGGGCATCAACAATGACTTGGGTGTGTATGTCCAGTAGCTTGTCTACAAGTGAACGCTCCCCTGATTCTTGTTTTGCTGTCTAAACAGGCCTGAACGACACACCCCACACCACTAATGCTCTCTCAGGGAAGGTAGGAGATACTAGCCACAGACCTATGTGAGAAAACCAAGACATCTGCCACGCTTGACTGCCAAATGACAATTCAGCAAAAATGAAAAACCATATAGCATATATCATTCATGACAGCTGGCTAAAAAAAATATTGTTCTCTATTTCTGTGTGTGTGCTACGGTGACCACAAAGGTTTTCAGAGGAACAAAGCACTGCATAAGCAAAAGATTGTTGTTGTTGTTCTTAGCTGTTGTTTTAACTAAAAACATATCGTTGGATGCACCACATTGGCGTATATGCCGTGCAGCTGTTCACTGGTTTGAATCCCAACCAAGTCAAAGTTTCCTCCTTGTCTTTCCGCCACTTCTTTTCATTGTATCTGTCATTAAAAGCAAAAATGCCTAAAAAAAATACTAAAAAAAAACAAAACAAACAAAAAAAAAAACCATTGTTGCCATTGAATTTGTTAAATATATATTTATGCTTTTCATATTCAATGTAGTTAACACACGTCTTCACTGCTTGAGGCACTGCCTTCGGCTTTAATTCAGCTTCTTGACAAGCAATGACCCAATTACCTCCACTCAACATGTTCACATAGGACAGCCAGTCACTGGGTTCAACCCCACAGGTGTCCAGAGTGCAAGCCCAGAAACATCAAAAGACATCTTTTATGATCCTTTTTATGGTCTACTCACTTTGCCTCTTCTGTTTGCCATCAGGTCTTTCTAAATGCTAAATGAAGCATCTTCTAAGAAGAATTGCAAGCCTGGCCATGTTGATATGTAACATTTGCTTGCACAACATTAGAGATAATTGTGTTGTTGTTATTACATGCTGTAAAGTTTTATTTTGCAGAACCCCTAGACATTTAAAAATGTGTAAAATATCCCTGTTTTAGGACACGCAACTGAGTATATTGTAGGAAAATAACATGGGAAACGTGGCAAAGAGAGTGGAGCAAAAGTGCAGGTTATGTGAGTAATTATAAGTTTCGGAGACAGGCAACCATTTCCCATGAAGAGCCATGAGAACTCATTTTGTGTACTATGGCCAGTTTTAAACAGTTTTTTTTTTTTTTTTTTTGCAAACCTGCCTTCTATATGTTTACAGTATAATTATGTGGTATTATCGTGGCATATCCTGGATATATTGTGAGTATGTGAGTATGAAATGTATATGATAATAGCCATAATTACATGAAGCAATACACACAAACACCAAATGTTCATGCACCATGATAAATTCTATATTTTTCACTATGTGTAATTATAATACTGTGGATATTGTTCATATTTGGACAATAAGTGGGTTTTATTTAAGCCTAACACTGCATCAGGTGCAGTCACTGATTAGTTCCTCCCCTGCCTGGCTGACATTGTACTAATCGCTCGACTAATGAGTTTGGCTGGGATGAAAAGCTGTACACTCATTGTCTTCCTTGGCTCATTTCTGCTCCAGACAGTAATGAATAGCCACTTTAACAGACTGACTGAGGTAACCACCAGAATAACAATGCATGTCCAATACTTTATACAATCTAAATTGTGTCCAAGACCCAGACGACACTGTCCATTGAGCATCTGCACCTCCGGTCTATCTGCACACCGTGAGGGGACTGCCCTCCCCCTGCTGTGTCCACTTCTTGTGCTGTGTTCCAGGAAGACCGCAAAGGAGTAATCAATGAGTCATGTGTCCTGATTACTACCAACTCCCAGGGGGCATCTTCAAAGGGCTCCAGAGGAGATGGAGAGAGGGAGCAGCATTGCCCTCCATGGGGTAATTACATGTTGGGGCTCCACAGTTTCTTTCTCCCTTTCTGCAGAGACGCAGGCTTAAAGACAGCAGTAAACAATTCAGTCAGTCCTGTTAGCGCAGTGGGAGGCACATCCAACCACTGATCACCGACTGGTGGAACATGCCTCCCAAAATTATACAAATACACCCTCATGTGCTAACAAAAACACATGCTGTAGTACTGTGTTTACTAGGTGACAGTAACAGATGAGGAGAACACCAGCAAAGACAAAAGATACTAAAGAGAAAAACAAGAAGACATTTTCAGGTTTAGTGCAGCTGAGTACACGCCTGTCTACCCCAGGAAAACAAGCTGAGTGTTTGAGTGTTGGAGAATTAAAAGGGCCATAAAACTAGGCAAACATACTTAAGCACTGCCTGGCTGCCTTTAGGCCTTCTCTTCTTCTCTATTACTCCCATTTATGGCTGCTGCAGTTATATGCAGACATGTTTAGGGTTTGTTTTTTATGCAAGTATGTCTCTTACATTTCTTACAACTGAAATTCAAGCCCTAAATGAGTCCCAGTGGTGGGTTATTTTGTTGTATTACAGTAAAAGGCATTGTTACAGGTCTGAACAGGAAGAATGTTTTTTTCCAAATAGCAGAATTCATAATAGTAGGTTTGTTTACAGAATTTTCTTTTCAAATTTCATATAAGGACTGTCACAACTGCCAGTTGTAATTACTGTTATTATAGTTTGATCAGCAGCTATATAAATGAATACAGTGTAATGCATGCATTGTCTGTTTAGGTTTGATCCATGATCATTATGACTGTGAAAGAAGGTTAATTAGTGCTTAAAATGATGACTACATGGGTCGTTTACTGGGAGTGGTAGAGTGGAGACTGTGTGGCTGATGGTTCTTTTGGGTTAAGACTCAGGTAAGACCTGTCTGCACGGTAGCAAACAGAGCAGGAGTGATCAGAGACAAAACAGTCATTAGCTTCCTGTAATGAGGGAGAATAATAGTAAGTAGTGTGTAGCAGTAGTGTATGTGTGTGTGTGTGTGTGTGTGTGTGTGTGTGTAACCAGTGTTATGGGTTTATAGGTGTCAGTCAGGGGATTCCCATGTAGGTCCTTCAGGTCCCTTTTGCAGGTGCTGTGCTACCTAAAAACAACAACAAACCAGTAATGTTTGTACTGCACATTGTGCATGTGGTTGGCAATAAAAATATTTCTACTGTGTAACACTTCTACAGAAATACTGACTCATGTCTACCATGCGAAGTACAAAAATGTTTCAGTGATTTTGTTTTTTTAATACTTGGATCTACTCTTTATCTTTTAATATGTTGATGTAATGCCTAATTAAAATAATAACGTATAAATAACAGGTTACTTTAATGCTTCATTTAAATTACAATGAATATGATGATGCAATATATCCATTTTACATGTGGTGTAGATTCAGAAAAACATTTCTATCAGGCAAGAAGTAATTCTTATCAGCTACTGCCCTCTTGTGGACAAGATGTAAATGGTCGACAAAGCAGAGGCATTGGTGGTTTAGTTTTTAACCAATGCTTTAGCCATACAAAATATTTAAATTTATGTGTTATTATAGGTGGCAAAATTATAAAAGATGTACTTATATATAGTGTGTACTATATACTTATACCATAGCGACCTTTCGTAGCAAAAATATGTAGCTATTCTGTAAATATGAACTTTAATAATGTGTAAAAATTATGTAACAAATAAACAAAACCCAAAATACCTTCTTAGTACTCTTTATTATATGCTATATATACACACATACATACACACATACATACACACATATATACATACATACATACATACATACACACACACACACATATATATATATATATATATATATGTACTATGTTTTATGATATGAAAAGTAAAAAGTAGAGCGCCAACTGTGAAATACACTAAACTCTTTATACATAATAAAATAACATAATAAAATTTTGTTTTGTGTTGTTATTTTCAGAACATAATCAAAGGATGAGAATGGTGTTTGATATGATGTCCTGAGGTGAGGAAGGGTCTACTTGATGCATTCAAGGACAAACAGCATCACATCATCAACCTCAACCAATTCTTGACCTTGTGTTCATGCAGCCAAATGTTTACTGTAAAAATATATATATATATATATTATTAGCTGGATGTATGCAGCCATTTGTTTTTGTAAAACGCCACATCTACCACATATTCTTTACTCACTTTTTTTTTTTTTTTTGTAGTTCTGCCAGTCTCAACTGTGACAAAACAAGTTTTGAATGAAGTTAATGGTCTGTAACTCTGTGTTTGATGTTATTTATCTTTATTGTTTGAAAAGTATAATCTTTGATTGATGGAATAATGCAGATTTCTCAACCTGATATAGTACAATGATTTATGTTATAATAACACAGATCTGTGCTTACAAGAACCTAATGAATACAAAACAGAGATAGTTATTTCATCACATATTAAGGAGTAGTTATTTTTACTGTGTTACAGTTGCAACCAGTAATCATAAAACTGATGTGGCCCTAACATTTATATAAATCTGACCCTCCTGCTGTGTAGCATTGGGTTGTAACTTGCTTTTTAGGCTCAAAATGAACCAGGATGAGGGCTTTGACAAATTACGTAATTTCCTAAACTGGAAAAAGGGAAGAAATATATATATATATATATATATATATATATATATATATATATATATATATATATATATATATATATATATAGTCTAAACGGACATTTTTCCACAAAACCATATTACTGATTTGATTATTTTGCTTCCATACAGTATCCATACGCATTTGTGGAAATTTCCATTTATAAATGGAGATTAAATGTATCATTTAAAAAGAGTCTGTTGTTAAGGTAAATTTAGCAGTGCGAGTCATGCATAGCTTAAATAGGGGTCAGATGGGACTAGATTGACAGAAGCAATAAATTGTGTATTACAGCAGGGTATTTATATAGTAACAGTAATACCGGTAGTTTGCGTCATTACTTGCTGACGGTTTCCATTCTGTCAGCGCCTGAAAAGCCAAATCCTGGAAAGTCTCTTCGTATGTAGTTATGTGAGTTATCATTAAATACCACTCTTTGGAAAATAAATCCATCTCTCTGACGCTTGACATTTTGATATGTCTGACTCTCCGTGAAGGCAGCATCACACCCTAATTTTTCCCAACATCCGGGATCTTTGGAGTTAGCCAGTGTGTGGAAACTGGGTAAGGAGGGCAGTGGAGAGCGGTAGGAAAGGCGGACTGATGACAGCTGTCACTGTGGACAAAAACACTGCCAATCTCTGAAGAGAAGCCGAATGGCTCTCCTCTAAACCTCCAGGAGAAAAGGGACAATACCTAGGCTGTATCGCGGGTTCTTTAAGGTGTCGTGAAGGTAACGTTTTATTTGTTGGATGGGAAATATGACGGGAGGATCAGTGCCAGTTTACCCTCTGTCTCTCAGGAGAGTCGAGGTTAGCCCCACTGGTTGTCCAAGCTAACCACTCAGCTAAACGGGACAGCTAGCTCTGGTTCCCGAGGATTGTCTTCGGTGCTGGGGGTCATTGCTGTAAGAAGGACATGTCTTCGTGGTTGTCGTCTTTGTAGAGCGTTAGCTTCAATGGAAGTGCAGTAAGAAGAGTGCGTTTGAAGCTAACTTTTTAAAATGGAATTTCGGGAACACGGAATGCTAGTTAGCACAACAAATTAGCTCACAAGAGCTGGCTAACACTAGTCAACGTTAACGTAGTGTTAGTTAGCTAGCTATCGCTAACAGGGCAGTACATTGGTGTATATTTAGCTTAAACCGAACTGGTGGTAACTATTCCCTCGCCGTAGAGAAGAGACGTAGGACAGAGACAATAATGTTGGCTTTGTTAGTAGGTGTAAAATTGTACGTGGAAACGTGGATGTTCCAGTAACTTTGTGTTAACTGAAGTTTGGTGATTCAGGTCATCTAACAATAACTTTACTAACTTATCGTCATTTGGTCAAAAGTTGCCTGAATTCATTGCTCATTCAGAAGCGGTCAGACTTTCAACTTTGAATTTCAGATCCTCGGGTTATAGATTATTAACATGTATAAGAGACGTTCATTCTCTTCGCCTGGGTCCTTCCTCTCAGCCGGTCTTAAACTAGGCGTGTTCTCTCCTCAATACATGAACCAGCTACAGTTGTTGCTGTTTAGTCTATGTGATCTTTTAAGTTGGATATCCATTAGACACATGTCATCACATTGACGATGATGAACACTTCTAAAGCAGCTGTCAACGTAATCCTAATCATTGAACAGTCATGGACTTAGACCACCTCCTATTATTATTATTATTATTATCTTTGCTTTTTTGAATGCTATGTTCAAATCCCGTTTAACCGAGCTGCTTGGTCGTGTGTGTCACATTTAAAGCTGGTTCATGTCAGCCACCACTGTTTATCCAAAGCCCTTATAGGTGCCATACATGAGTGACTGTCTGTTTTTGCAGGAATAGACATAAGAGATAGGGAGTGTATTTGGGTTGTTTGAAGAAATAGAGTACATAAAGCCATACACAGTGTAATGCAGTGTGGAGACAGCCCTAATGCATGTGTCACATTATTCTTTTTGTTTCTACTTTTCTCCTCCAGGTATTTACATACGCTCTGTGTATTTTCTGGCCTTAACACATAATTGGTGGAGCTACAATTGAACAGCAGCAACATGGGGACACAAGGCTCTGGTAGAAAGCGTGCCCCTCTGAAAGATCGGTTCTCAGCAGAGGACGAGGCCTTGAGTAGCATTGCCCGAGAGGTAAGTTCCCACTTTATCATATACTGTCTGTTTTTCCATTTAGGAGCTTACTGGAATGAACCTGGACTATAATGAATCAATGCTAATATAATTTTATCCAGCTCAGACTTTCTTGTTTATCATTATCCAGAAAATGGGCTCTTCAAACTTAAGTAGAGGATCGATTTGGCAGTCTCAGGTGCTGGTGATTTGGGCAACGACACTATCATGTTTTAAAATAAAGGAACTTAAGTAGACCATTGAAACCATTATTAGCACTCATATGATTGTCTGACACTGCAGTATCAGTAAAATATAGGCATTAATAAGACAAAGGAAATGTTAATGTGTTAACATTTCACAACGTAAGGGTATTTTAAGACCTATGAGTAACTCGCACTGTGTAAATGGCAGCACTCAAATTAAAGAAGATACTTTGATCATCCTCCAAGTGATATTCAGTGTTGTGAAATTGATAAAGAAAACTCAAGTATTTCTGAGTATCTTATTTATAGAGTGGACTTAATAATGATAATTAAAAATCTTCAACTTTCGTTCTTTTCAAACATTACCAGTACTTAAAGATTTTTTAGTATTGTCTGATGATTTGCCAGCGTGTGATGGTCATACTAGTGAATGGAACAGAACTAATAAAAATCAGGTTCAATGATGGAGTAAAATTTCATAGCTCTGACAATGATTGAACTAACTTTCAGTGAGTTTAAAGTTTTTCAACGATATTGACCAAAAACGACTTGTTGCTTTAACTACAAATCCACATTAAATCAGCCTTGCATAGTCATCTCTGAATGTGAATTTTAGGACAACATTCAGAGTCCTGTGAATAGGCAGACAATATGCAATGTTTCAAACCTCAGGCTTACTTATAAAAATCAGCAAATGGGTATCTGAAGGATATACTTAGATGTGGATATTCAGGTTTTATGAGTCAATTAGTTTTTTAGCCCAAGCAAAAGAAGACAGCTGGTTTGGACCACAGAGAGATCTACTTGAATGTTTTTGTTTGGGGGGGAAAAACTTAGGCAGAGGAGTGAAGCTGCCTGGCCTGTAACAACTTGCCCTGTGATTATTTCATTTTGTTCCACAGCAGGGCTGCCATTCCTTTGCCTTTTTTCAGAATGGGGAGGCTAAAAACATGATAGTCCACGCTCATTTTACAGTGCTTAAACTTTATTTTTTTTTTATACAGTAGGCATAGATCAAGTTGCCGCTGACTAGATTTTCTATCAAGTGAAACGATTTCTTGCTTTTACAGGTGGAAATGTAACGCTGAATAAATCAGCGTTTCATTCATATTTTCCTTGGCCCATTTTAAAAATGCTTCATCTGTGCTGTTCGAAAGCTGTGCAGTGCCTCATTCTTGGGCACTAAGCACAAGGCTCCATTTGCTCTCTTTATAGTCATGCAGGCCGATCATAGAAACATGAGTCATCTGACCCTCCCAGTCAGGTCCTAAATCTGAATCTCTTTGTGGAGCAAACTAGAGATTAGATCAACTGTGCAGGGAGTTCATGGGGTCAGTGTCTAACTTGTTGTACATCACCACGCTCCAAAACATATCTTCAAAACACTGCTGCTTCTGCTTTGTGTTGTCTGCGCCTGGTTGAGAAAAGTTACAGCCTGCCTGCGCTTGGCAACGATCACTGCTGAGAATGACTGTGAATTTGAGCCTGCACCGTCACCAGCCTCTTACGTTACTGGGCAGTCAGTCCTTTTGAATACCAGCAGCTTGCTTACAAATTTGACAGTGGCCAAGTGTTAGAATTAGATGATCATCTCATACCCGTTGTGACTCAGATTAGGATCTAAGGGAGCTAATGGTACTCTTGAACAAGGCAATCATTGACTTCATTGTGTGTCTGTGTGTGTGTCTGTGTGTGTTGTGTGTGTGTGTCATAGTTCATAGTCCAGATAATTTTATTTGTCATATCAATAAGTCACTTTTGCTATGGAAAGTGTCACACCTTCTCTTACTGTAGGAGGTTGTGCTTTACAGAGCGCTCAGTAATGCATCTGTCCGTAATAGTACTGGCAAGACTGGCAGATTGACTGACCGTTATTTTTGGGTAATACACAAAAATGACTTACATTTACATTTGATTGTATAGCTAAAATTTCATGTATATGCCTAAACAACATTTTCAGGGACTAGTCTAATGTCAACTTAATGTTATAAGGGTTACCCAGAGGTCATTTACATAACTTAGACTACATTAGTGCACATAGAATGACTTTATAGGCTTATTTTTAAAACTGACCATGTATGACAAACAAAAGTACCAGTTTTTAGAAGCTATTTTAGATTCTTCTAGGCGGTTAATGTTTTGCATTTTACCACAGCGTTTCTAGCATTAGCTGCACCGTCCATTTAATTTTAACACTGAAGGCTTATTTCTTGCAAATTAAGTCATAAATACCTTATTGCACTTACTAATTATTTTGTTGTATGTCATTAGTTTGCACTTTGCAAGTTCTCTTTCAGTTTAAACAAAAGCAATTTTATTACTATATAATTTACACTCACGTGATTAAAGAAAAGAAGAAATTTTGAAGTAAATGTACATTCATTTGAAGCTGCTCTGACTGGGGCATTAGCTGGTATTTACTGTGCCCCCAGTGACTCTTGAGGGCCGCAGGTGATCTCCTGGTGGAGTGTTGGACTCTTATTGCCCATAGTGCTTGAGGTGTGTTTGATGGTGAACTTCTGCCGCTCAGGTTACCCTCCCAACCCCATGATGTGGCTGTGTGAGAGCTGGGGCCGGATGGGCCAGGCTATAGATAGGACAGAGACAGAGAGCTCAGCTGTGCTGCTGTGCAGAGCAGGTCACACTGTCAGACAGCTCAACAGGTGCAGAGCACGGGGCCAGTCGCCTCCCCTGCTCGCTCATTCGTGCTCTCATCTCGGACATTCACAACTTTGCTTCCTTTTCCACCTTGTACAAAGCATGCCTCATTTTAGGACCATCAGTTAGACTCTAAAGCAGTAGCCGCAGCAAACGGTTACAAAAATGTCCCACGTGGCACGTACAGTTGCATGCAAGCCTAACCATAAATGTGTTTGGGTTTGGTTTTCATTCGGTTTTGGAAAACAAATGTTACATCGTAAACTTACCGTCACAGAAAAAGAATCACAAATCATGTCATGATATTTATTTATTTGTTGACATCAATCAGATCATGATATCAGACTTGGCCCAGGCAGACTGACATGTTTTTATCTCGTTATTTTACCTCACTCATCACCTCAACTTTCCACAGTTTGTATTATCCAAGTTCATGGTTTTCATTCACTATCTTAGGCTGTTATAAAAGAAGATAACTATTAAACTAACTGGATACATTTTACTTCCTCGTACTGTCACATATACACCCAAACCTTTGAAGTGTCTTTTTCTGTTTTTATATTTCTGGTATTAGCTAGAAAAAAAAAATAGATGAACAGATGCATATGTAAAATTGAGGTGGATGTCCAGCATTACTATACTATAAGAACCTTTGTTCACTTTAGACCATTATTGAAACAGGATTAGCCTTTACCCACAGGCCTCTATTCTGGCAGAGCAGATAAGAAATTGCTGGAATGCTGACAGTGTTTGTCTGCAGACAGATACAGTACACAGCATGCTCAGTATTTATGGACTGTGTTTTAGTCAGAGATAAAGGAAGGGAAGGGCTGCACGTCATGACCAAGTGTGCCATTCTTTGTTGGTGGGATGTTTCATTTTCCAGCATGTACAATATGTAATTAGTGACATGGATGTAACGGAAAGATTGTCTACATAGTCACCTGTGCGTCAGGGTTGTGTAGGCACTCGCCTAAATTAGCCCCCTCTGCTGAGGTACTCGGTAAAATTAGCACCTGTTCATATCGTGACTCAGTTGGGGGCAAATTGTGCGATGATGCTTCTCACTTTTCCCTATGGAGGCGAGCTTGTTCAGCTTAGTTTAGCTTTGACTTCAGCTTGTTTGTGCTTCATAAGACACAGCTTACTAGATGTTGAAAAATCGCCTCCATGTTTACTAACACGGGAGAACCACAATATTTATGGCTGACTTTGTTTTCTCTTGATACTGTTGTTCTCCACTCAGTTTATTTCTGCACTATTGGCATTTCCCCCATGAGGGCTTTAAATTAACCCTCCTGAAACTGATGGTTAACACATGTTGGTGATGAGGCATCCCAGGCACTCACTGTGGACTGGGTCACAGAGCTCACAGAATAAACATTTTGTGTTTATCTAACACCAAAATATGTACTGATTTGTAACATCTCATGCTTGAAACGCAAACTTGTCAGTGTTATCTGCTAAATGAAGTTTACAGTACCTAAAATATGTAGCTTATTCAGATGCCAGTCTGTTAGGTACAACTAAAACTAAGGTAATACAGTATTTCTGCAAATCTCCCATCTTGAAGTATTTGTGTCGAAATAGTTTTCAAGAGGCTGCAGTTTATGATGCTGTTGAATTATACCAATACATGTTTTGTTATTTTGATAAATTTATGAGGCACAGCTCTCAGTATAATGCAATGCCTATATACTGCCAACTGAGTGTATCCTTAGCATTAGTGTACTGCCGTGATCAATGTATACAGCAGTGCAACATTTTAGGTTCGTGTAAGAAAATACTCAATCATTTGAATTTCATTTTTATTTTAAATAACAAATAAACCACACCACAGTCTATTATTTTGGTTAAGTTTTGACAGTGACTCTTAAGATGCTGCAAAGAAATGAAATCAAAGCATGTGAACATTTTGCTGTGTCTTGTTTTTTTTTTTCTTCCAGGAAGCTGAAGCTGTATTTACCTATGTAAATTCTACAGTGTGATTATTTTTTACTCTCCTCAGAAACTCATTGGGCGTGCCCTTAGAGAGAGAGAGAGAGAGAGAGAGAGGCACATGTACCAGGTTCCATTCATGGCTGACATGTGTGCTCATGTTTTGTTTCACAGGCGGAGGCGAGACTGGCAGCGAAGAGGGCAGCCCGGGCGGAGGCCAGGGATATTCGAATGAGGGAGCTTGAACGGCAGCAGAAAGAGGTATACAACACAAAACAGACCTGACTGCCAAAAATGAACTGTGACCATTATTCAACCCAAAAAAGAAGCTACTGTAATGTCCCATAACTGTTGCTGTCCATCAACTATCAATCATCAGCCATCAACTATACAACTAATATGAGAATTGTTTTCCGTTTTCCTATTATTTATGTTGTTATCTACCAGGACTCTGGCCAGTTACAACAATAACTGACTGTTGTTTCAAGCTTCATTGGTGCAGAAGACCTGTTGGGCTCCATGTCTTGAATGAAATTTTTAGATTAACCTGACAGTTCATATTCAGGAAACCCTGCCCACAGAAAGAAAAATGAACGTGCTGCATGTCCTCAGATGTAACCAAAATTTCTATTCCTGTAGTGAATGTCACCCAGTTTTTACATTTCAGCAGTTCTGAGTGAAGTATGATTGTATGTTTTTCCTGGCACTTCCTCCCCGTCCAGCTTTCTTACCACTCCTCTGGCAGTAGCAACAGAAAATGGGGTCAGATCCACCAGTGGATGGTAGGCGAACAAGAGTGTGGAAGCCTCACAGTCCGCTAACAGTCTGTCGTGTGGACTGAGCCTCAGTCAACCCTAACCATTTAGCTACACTTGACTCACAGACTACACTGTACCTCACTTCGGAAATATGCCCGTGCGGTATATTTGCTTTGGAGACACCGTAATCTGTGACTGTGTGTATCTGTAGAACAGGCTTTGCCCTTTGACTTTATTTAGAGCGGTTGAGTCTGCATGCAGGAAGGTGGTTTGGATGTGAAGCTTCACTCCTCCAGCCTCCAGCTACCTCAGAAATGATGAATGGTTTCTAATGTTTATGAAGCAGCTTTGCATTGAACTAATCAGTTTGTGTTTTGGTGCATTGACACATTAAAGAGAAGCAGAGATTTGTAGTTTGCACAATTAGGTTGCATTTATAAAAGAACAGATGGCACAAAAATGTGCAGTATATTAGCGGTTATTGTACATCAGTAATCCTCCAGTGGTGCTTAAAGAGGATAATATTTGTGAATGTTTACGACATCGGTTTGGTTATAAACATGATGACAGAAGTTGTTTTGCATGGTTTGGGCTTCGCATAGCAACTGTTAAGTATGGCAGTGACCTTTCTGCTCTACTTTTACTGTGTATTTCTTACCGACTTTCCTTCCGACTCCAGGCTGACACAGAAAAAGCGAGAGCCTCTAGTAGTAGTAGATCCAGCAGTCGTCATCGCCGGGTCTGTATCTCCCCCACACACTTCCTCTTTGTCTGCCTATATTTCCTTTTTTCATTCTCCTTTAATCCTGCAGTTAATCTCTCATCACCCATGTTCCCCTCTGTCTGCTTTTCTGCTGTGACTCTATGTTTCCACATTAACAGGGGCTGGATGATGATGTCATGTCAGTCCGCAGCTACAGGGTGCGTACATAATACACTGGTGCCAGTTTTCTTTAAACTGTGTTCTCATAGGGGCACAGTGATGTGTGAAAGCCTCTGTTCTTGTTAGGAAAGGACTTAAATTCTCATTGGGTCATAACATATTTAATGTGTCTTGGAGAAGAATTTTCTTACTGTTTGCCTTTGTGTGTTTTTTTTTTTTTCATTTGAAGTCATCAACTTCATCAGCAGTACGTGACTTGGGCTCTAGTAAAAGTCGATCCAGTTCCCGTAGGAAAGATGCCCTGGTGCGTTGTGTGTGCATGTGTGTGACGGCACAGTGTGGATTCATGTAGACTTTGGCAACAGATTGAATACCTGGACTTTAAGCACGTAACCAGAATTTAGGTTTAACTTGGTGTTAAGCAGAACTAACACATATTACAGTATTTGCTCAACAATAGTCAAAGTTTTCAGACTTTCTTGATTTATCCACTTTCCCTCAATATGTGTCTTCTACGTGTACTCCAGTGGTGCCTTTCTCATACTGTAGTTTCACATATGATACATAAGGTTATACCTGGTAGGAGACATGTCACTAAGGTGAGATGTCACTGTTGCGCAGATCCACATTGACTGTATTCCTTAAATATGTTGCAGTGTAGTTTTCAGCTTTTTCTTTCCCAGTGTTGTTATGTAGATAATTTTTCTTGCTATGTATTTCTGTATGAGTATGTTGAAATACAACATAAACAATTTGTCAATAACTGCTTTCAGTGGGATTACACAGAGCACAGAAATGCATGTAGTGTGTATTTCTTTTGATAATGTTGCATTCTGACATATTTTCTTTAGTCAGTAACACCACACAACCTTTCATCTAAAAGTGTCACTGACAAATGTTCATGTTCCTCTGCTGTACGCTCTTGGCAAGGCGTAGAAAAACAAATAGTTTGCTTTGTCAGTTGCTGTGTCAGATTAATGACCTATTGAAACTAATCCTGGTGTTTGTGAGACATGTGCCAGTGCACACCTCAGATCTCGTCTAACCAGCCATGCACGAAGTCTCCCAAATATGTGATTGTCTTCCAATCATAATTCTTCTGACTCTTGCTCTCTCTTCAGTCTGATGGCCTCTCCGCCAGCTCCACCCTCAAGACTTCCCGTTCCACTGTATGTACATGTCTGTTGACTCTCCATTTATCACTGCTTCTATGCTTTTCCTCTAGTCCTATCTCATTTTAGGGTTGTTGTTGTTTTTTTTTTTTTTTTTTTTTTTTACATTTTTTTTCTGGGCTGAACAGAGTTCTGTATACAGTGACCTGCATGGCCATAAAAAGGCTTCATCCTCGAAGAAGGACCTTCTGGTCAGTGTACCCTCCAAGTGTCGGTGTAGACTAATGATAGTGGCTTGCGGTGATGATTTACTGTTTTCCGACTTAACTCCCGATAAAAATTGACTACAGTGTGAAGTGTCACATAGTTGTTGATCAAGCCATTTCAACTGCGTTTGAAATGGATATTAGTGTGACGTTTGGCGTTGAAATTTATTATATCGGTGTTTGTATGAGGTCATATCATGTTACTATTCTTCCAGACTGGTCTGTACCATGATCAGAGGAACTACACCAGCCTAACGAAGACCAAACCACCACCTCTGCTCTCCACCTCCACCTATCAGCCTCGGGTCAGTCCTCCTCTGAGTGCTGTCCAGCTTTTAGCCTTTTTATACAAAGGCCGATGTGGTTTAAGCACACCCTGTGAAACTTTAAACCAGTTGAAGGAGAAAATGTATCTGCATGACTGAGTTTATTGGACATTTATATGCCAACATATTGTTATACAGCTGCTGTGAAGGTTATTGTTTTCAATTGTAAAAGCATCAAAGCAAAGACATGCTACTTGTATTTAATGTTGGCTAGTTCTGTTGTAGAAATCCAGAGCTTGACTTTTACATTAGGATATCTATTGACTCTAAAATGTCTCTGATCATTTGAATTCATGTAAATGACTTGCTGTGTCACTTCACCTCACCTGACTTCTCCACTCAACACTTTAAGCTGAAAGCCCAAAGCTGAATGCTACAGGGCAAGGTCAGCAAAACATTCATCCTGTTTCCACTTGCAGCAGCTCTTTAGTGTCTCTCCACTTCACATTCCCACTGTAGCCCTCGTGTGTCCTCTAAACTCACATTTCCCTACTCCCCTCTCCTTTCTGACAGGTCACCACTTCCTCGTCCTCCACCACTGGCACGGGCCTGTCTCGCAGCCATAGCACGGTCAGTGTTAGACACTGGGTGGCCAGCATCTCTCTGATTACCTCCAGTTACCTTCAGAAGTAGACCTCCCCCTCTCTTGTTGCCACAAACATCTGATAGGATACCCAGCTGTTTATATTTAGCTCCTGGTCCCTCTGAGCACTTGGTGGTGGTCAGAGTTTTGTGCTTCAGTTAGATAAGACAAGAGAGAAGCAAACCTTTTGTTGTACAACACTGAAACAAATTGCTGTTGGAAATACAGGGTCTCTCTTTATTGCATAGCACAGAGAAAGTCCTTCTACTCATCCCACTTAGCTTGTGCGTCAAAGATTTATGCTCCCTCTCGTGTTTTGCTGAGTCCTGCATTGTCTCCCACGTGTGCCCTCAGGCCTCTATTTACGACGACACTGGTCTTTACGGCTCGGGCTACAGTTCAAAAGCTGTAAGTCTTCTGAGTGTTTGTCAAACAGTGTTTCAGCAATGTCACCAGCACAGCTGCGTATTGTTGTGCTCGTGGCCTCACGTCTGTCTTCATGTTGATCCCCCTGTCCCTGTCCTGTCCCCCCCACCTCCTCCTCCCATCCACAGCCCTCTGAATACAGCTGGTACTCCTCTGGAGCCAGCTCCACTCGCAGCAGCCCTGCGGTGAGCACCTCATAACCACCGCCACCCTGCATGATTTCAGCTAACACCACATACAGACACACCAACTGCTAACAGGCTCCCCTTCATCCAATCCCTCCTCCCTCTCAGCACATGGCCTCCCTTCTCCTAATGACCGTGTTGACCACTTATATCAAACTGGCCACAGTTTGCTTTAGGGAGCAAAGACACAACCTTGACTGGCATCGAAGTGTGTTAACTGAGTACTGCTGCAGCATTGCTGTGTAGACTAAAAGATTATGCAGCAATCTTGTTTGATCTGACTTAGCTCCATTTTGTGTATTTGACTAAACTGCATGAATTGCATTACTTAGAGTTACAGTATTTAGGGTAATCCAATCATCTGTTTCATACAGAGACAGCTGTTGGATGTCTGTGGAGTGCTGTTTGAACAAGATGCGTGTCAGAGAACTCCTTGAGCATGCAGACATCTTATATTTTACTTTGATTCCTCATCATGAGCGCGTGTGTGTATATGTGTGTGCGCGGTTGTGTGCGTGCGTGTGTGTTTGTATATGTGCGTCTTCTTCCTCTCAGTCTTCCTCAGATGATGACACTGTCAGCAGCGTGTCCCAGGAACGCTTCGGCAGAGGCCGCAGGGACAGTGTGGTGAGCTGTAGGGACTGGGTCTACACTGATACTGTCACAGTAGCTTAGGATCTAGTAATTAAAGCCTTTTCGGCTGTTTCTGTTATTGTACTGTACTGTGTAAGAGTATCAGTTTCATACCTGTCATCAATTTTAAATGCTTTCACCATGACAAACGACCTCCTCTGGTTGTATATCTGTCATTGTTTTTCCTCTGTCCTTCTCTTCTCTGATCTTTTTTTCCTATGTCTGTGGCCCTTGTTATGACTTATTTCTCTGTCCATCATCTTCATCCCGTGCGTGCTGTAAGCAGTCCTCTGACTTCTCGGACATTAGTGAGTCGGCTGCTGATTATTTCAGTCGCTCCAACCGAAGGGGCAGCATTGTGTCTGACCTTGATGAATTGAGCATTCCTGATCTGGACGCTGTAAGTGGCTCGTCGAAGTTCATAGCAATGGGCCTGGAAATGCAGTGTAACAACCAGTGATGGATGGAGTTTTCTTATAACTGGTGCATGATTAGAATTAACTTGTGGTTTTCCAAACTCATCCCACATGTGTTTTTGAATTTATAAAATCATAAGACTGATTAGACTGATTTAAAGACAGTTGAAGTGGATGTGAGTGCAGAGCTGCAGTGTGTAGCAGCATGGACCTAGAAAATATATCTTCTTTAATGGAGTGATGTGATTCACTCGGTGTCTAATTTGCTTGTCTTGTCAACTGTATGATCTGTGAACATCGACTAACACCCTGAATTACAGACAAAGGACACAGCTTGAAGCATGACCAAGACACGTGTTTCTTTAAATACTGTGCAACTAATCCTATGTTACATTTTCTTTCTTTTTCAGCTGGATGAAAAATGTGACAAGCAGTATTCAGATTATAGTCGGGTGAGTACAACTTTATTGTGTATTTTACTTTAAACCAAACACCAGAACACGTTGTCAGTAGATGCTCCAATGTCATAATTACAAATCTCAGTAGCTACACATAAGAACAACTGAAGCAGAGTTTTCAGTAATTTAAATCCACTAGAATCCAAGAGGTAAACTTTTACACTAACTTATAAATTACTACACAGGGTAGTGGCAGTGTAACCATGACAACACATAAACAAAGGAACATTATCTGGCTTTTCTAAACACAGCTGGTGGTGATTGTGAGCTACTTAGTCAAGTTTATAAAATCCACTTCAGCACAGAACAGTGACAACGCCTCCCTCAGGAAAGTTAGAAAATGGCAGGATCCCACAGGAGACATGAGGGTATCAGATGATGGTGTTGAGTAACATGTCGGAGTTGTGTTGCATTTTGCTGCAATGTGCTGTTTCTCTGTTTGTTTTTCTGACTGCACCTTATGGAACTTTGCGTCCACAGCCGTCTTCCCGCTGCGCCACCCCAGGCCTATCAGCAGCCACTCTGGCATCACTGGGCGGCACCTCGTCACGGCGCGGCAGCGCAGATGCCGGTAGCGCCTATGACCCCGACACCAGTCTGAGTGAACTTAGGGTAAGGTGTACAGTGCACACTGTCAGCTCTCCGTACATGTGCCTCGATAAATGTTGCCATAAAATGTACTTCTTTTAGACTCTGTCGGTCTTCATCACACTCTCACAGCGCTCGGATCCACGTGTTCTATGTTTGAGTCATTTATGCAAACGTCTATTTCCGCATATGAACGTCTCACAACGTTGTCTCTGTTGTGCTCTCCCTGCTGTTCTCAGTGTCTGCTTTAACCATTTTTCTTTTAAGTATGCACGGGAGGACTGGATGTGACATGTGTCCTGCGTAGCTGTTCCTTTATAACTGGGTGGTCATGTGTATGCCAGCTAGGCTGTCTTTGAGATGGCAGCACGGGTGCTTTTGTTATCTCTCCTTGATACCCCCCACCCTCTCTGATGCCCCAGTTCACCGCAACCATTCCTTCCATCTGCCCTACAGGATATCTATGAACTAAAGGACCAGATTCAGGATGTAGAAGGGCGGTACATGCAAGGGCTTAAAGAGCTGAAGGTAGAGGGGCTTGAGCTCACAGCATGCCTTCTCTTGTCCTCTGGGAGCAGCATCATTAACCCTCCTGTCTCCCTACTCATACTCCTCTGTGCCCCCTCCCCTCCTATAGCTCCTAACACCACTGCTGTGTCTCTGCGTGCTCCCAGTTTGAATTGCACAATGAACTTTTACTTTTGCATGTTCTTCCTTCACTTCCTGTTTTGATCCAACTCACTTGTTGTGGTCTGGAATGAGGACACTCCCACTTTTCAGCTGCTGTTGAGAGATGTTCGAAGAAGAGCAACAAGCTCCACCTGCTGACAGATAACAGCAATGCTCCTCTGCCACCCAGGCTTTTATTGCCTCAGTGTTGGATGTCCCGCTAGTTTCAACTCTCCAGTCACCTTCAACAGCTTCCATTTCTCTCTGAAGGGACATTACTGTATATATTATTGACAAGAGTAGTTTACTAACAAACCTGACCGGCTTGTTCTTGGTAGTGTTTGAAACAGCTGTTGCACTTTAGCTGGATTTCTTTTCACCATCTTGTTCCCTGGTTCACTTGTAGTTCTCTCTTTCAGATCCTCTTTTCACACTACAACCTTGGTTCACTTCTCAAAGTGATTCAGAGCACTTTCTTTATTTATTGTCATTATTAGTCCCAGATCCGCTGTTTAAAATGGAAAGCAATTTATGTCTTTGCTCAATTTTACACTTAGAAATAAGAAACGTGTAGCAAGAAGTGTGTAGCATGTTTGGTGTGTTATATGTTTATTTTTATACCAGAGGGCCCACCTGATGCATGTAGGTGAGCCATACTTTAAATAAGTTTGTGTATTAATATTTCTCCACCTATATCAGGAGTCACTTGCAGAGGTGGAGGAAAAGTACAAGAAAGCCATGGTATCGAACGCACAGCTGGATAACGACAAAGGAAACCTCATCTATCAAGTGGACACATTAAAGGACGTCATAGAAGAGATGGAGGAACAAATGTCAGAGATGAAGAGAGAGCTGGAAGACAAGTCAAAGGTGACAAATGAATCTCATGTTAAATAACCGAACAGAAATCAACTTCAGGCAGATAAATTAACAACATGTGATCTGTGTTTCAGGAGCTAGAAAGACAAAAGCACACGTGTACAGTTCTGCAGCATAAACAAGAAGAACTGAAAGAGGGAATCCGCCAGAGAGATGAACTTATACAGGTAAACACTTGCAAAAGGAAAACGATATATTTGTGCCCGTGTGACCACATCAGACTGGTATCCTGTCAACACCTTGAAAGGTGCTGGTGTCTCTGTGCAGGGTCAACTGTGATAAGGATTGAGTGGCGCTGGCCTGCCTCTAGATCCTCTTTCTACTGCTTTGTACTTTCTGACATTTGGTTCAGTTTCATTGTCCTGCCTCACTGTCAGCCATTTTTCATTCCTCTCTCAGCATTATCTCTTCTGCCCCATTTCTCCTGTTTGTTTCTCTCTCTGTATCTGTATGTGTTTGTGCTCATTTTCGTCATTTTTTTTCCCTTTCAAATTTTTCTATTCTGTTCTTATCCTGTGCTGTATCATCTTGTTACTGCCCTACATTGCTCCAGGAGAGCCAGCGAATGCAGACTAAGTTAGATGACCTCACCAGAGAGGTGTTTGACCTGCAGGAAACGATAAACTGGAAGGACAAAAAGATTGGGGTAGGAGGTCCCACGTGGTTGCTCTGACAGAATATGAGAGGCAATACACGGTTGCACTTCTCCATTTCTTTTGCCTCTCATGCTGTCTCTGCATGATGGAGACCCTTAGGCATTAGAACGAACTTGTACCCATCTGCATTCACAGTTTGGATTTTTGCATGTCTAAATAACAGGCTTTTCAGTTGGGATCCTGCAGTCTCGGCTAATAATGCATAAGTGCACTGGCTTTCTGTTGAAGAGGCTATATGTAGTTTTTATTGTTGCTACATGGTCAATGTTAGCATTAACAGCTGTTTACTCACCAGTTACTCACCACAAACACTGCGACTTGCAAGAGCTGTCCCTAGCGACTGTTAATTTGCTTGTGTCTTTGCTTCTACTGAAATTAGCATGCTAACCTGTTTGCTCTTACCCAACTGGCCTGAAGTACTGCTGCTTTGAGGGCATCATTGCAGTTTTTATTAACACTTGCCTCGCAAACATAATGATTGCTGAAGGTCTTGGCAAACAACCATGACCACTTTCTTGCTACCGGCAAGAAACCACATTCAGCAGCAGAGAAAACATCCATACAGCATCTTTAAAACTTGAAGTCAACAGCCTGTGAAAGATTTAAAATTGTTAATTGTAAATTTAAGGATAAATGCAAGCCCTGTCTTGAGCATGACGTGCATGTTCCACCTGTGGATCAGTTAATGATTTAGTTCCTGAAGCCAGACTCTGGTAAAGAAGCGTCATGCTTATAGATACTTAAATGCATCTTTGACAAAGTGCGAAATCAGAAGAAATGACAACACTCTCCCCCCTTTACAAATGATCGTCCCTGTTTTCTACCTCTCCTCTTAAACTTTTCCCTGCATGTGATCTCGTCCTCATCTGTTTGTTTACGGTCTGTTTCAACATCTTTGTTTGCTCCAGGTGCATGGTGCATGTTTGTGCATGGAACATGTCTTGGTGTGTTGCATTTCTGTCTAGAGTCTGCCAAACTTTTCCTCTTCCTCTCTCCTCTCTCTCTCTCCGTCTCTCTTGTCTTGTCTCATCCGTGTGGCCAGGCCCTAGAGAGGCAGAAAGAATACTTTGATTGCATTAGGA
Source organism: Polydactylus sextarius (assembly GCA_016801845.1). Classification (NCBI taxonomy): domain Eukaryota; kingdom Metazoa; phylum Chordata; class Actinopteri; family Polynemidae; genus Polydactylus; species Polydactylus sextarius. The sequence continues at coordinate 4,873,131 of CM028911.1, read as the reverse complement.
ATGAGAGAGATGAGCTCAGAGATGAGCTTGCTGACATCAAGGAGAAGGCCAAAGCAGGAGAGGTAGGTCCACTAAGGAAAATATGGTTCGAGGAATATGTTTGTGGTAAACAAACTACTTTTTATGCTTTCGCTTTTGGTTTGATGTCATTTAATACTATTAAACCTACAAATGCGTTGTTCTTTTTACTTCTGCCCATTTGTTATTTCCTTTGTGCCATGCTAATCTTGATTTGACCAAGACTACCCCACGCTGTATCAAATTACTGATGCATTTGTTGCTCATAGACAGTATGCACACAATGCCACTGTACATAGACATCCCCATGGTAATTTTCCAAGAGGAAAACACACAACAGTCTGCATCTGTTGCTGTGTGTACACACGACCAAAAGAAAAACAGAAACGACAAAGTGCAACTGTCAGAGAGCTATTGTGTAAACGAGTGTGCGACAGATAGAAAAACACCGAGTTACTTTAGACTGTTAATGGATGAAAGAAGCAACAATGAATGATGATGAATAATAAAGTGAAAGTATTTTTACAAACCTGTCCTAACACAGCCAGATTTTTTGGTACAAGTTATTATTCCGATCATGCAAATCCTGACACATCCTGCCTCAGGTCGAGCGATTTTTAGTTGATGTCTTCAGGTTGTGATCAGTGCAAATTTAGACCAAACATGACTCTGTCCATCCGTAGCAACCAGCTGTTGGTGTGATGTGTCACATGGTGGTAAAGAGGATATATTATATGGAAAAGTGACACTAGTGCAGACCTGTATACAATGAAAGTTTTGCAAACAGATGGTGGAACTTTTACTCAGTAATCAATGTTTTGTCACCACAGACACACGGGCTGGTCATCATCCCAGACGGAACGCCAAACGGAGATGTCAACCACGAACCTCTGTCCTCAGGGATCACCGTGGTCACCCAGGAGGCCGCGCAGGTGCTGGAGTCTGCAGGAGAGGGCCCGCTGGGTGAGTCAGAGCACGTGGCTGCAAAATGAATGATGAAGACTGAAATACACGGAGCAGATGGGACGTGTATTTACGTGTAGCAAAGCCTGTAACGAGAAGAAGGAAGCTCAAAGTAAACAGCATCGGTTAAAAGTATTTTCCCCTCTGCTGCGTAGATGTCAGGCTACGGAAGTTGGCAGAGGAAAAGGATGAGCTGTTGGCTCAGATCAGGAAGCTGAAGAACCAGCTGGAGGAGGAGAAACAGAAACACTCAAAGGTGGACAGTGCATACACAGATGGGGAGAGGATGGAGAACGGTACAGACCTACACTTTATTGAAATGCAGAGTAAGTTGAACTTATGATTATGTATCTACATGTGTATTTAACAGGCTTTTAAACATTTTCTGTATTTTCAAATTTGCTGGTTTCTGCTTTCTCTGCAGGAGATGCCAACAGACAGATTAGTGAATATAAATTCAAGCTTTCTAAGGCAGAACAGGAAATGGGTACAATGGAACAAAATGTAAGTGGAAAAAGTGTCAAACCAAGAAATAGTTCACTTTAATAATGAAAAAGTTGTACGTTCTAGAGGTCTAACTCACTAATCATAATCGATTTTGTGTCTGTTTTTCAGATTAACAGACTTGAAGGGCAGGTGTCCAGGTACAAGGCAGCAGCAGATAACTCTGAGAAAATAGAAGACGAACTTAAAGCGGAAAAAAGGAAACTGCAAAGAGAGGTAACAACACCGACCGGCTCGCATTGTGTTCTGTGTGAAAACTCAACAGGCCGAATGTAACCTTCGTCCCTCTGCTCCCCCACAACAGCTGCGCACAGCTCTGGATAAGATAGAGGAGATGGAGATGACCAACAACCACCTAGTAAAGCGCCTTGAGAAGATGAAGGCCAACAGGAACGCTCTTCTGTCGCAGCAGTGAGACGAGGCAGCATCACCACAGAAGCCCTTAAACTCGCACCTCAGACCTCTTGACTGCCATATTGTGTCTGGAGCACATTTCCATTTTCAGCTGTAACACTTTAAACATGTGTAGCTAACCAAAAACACTTTAAAAAAAAAAAAAAAAAAAAAAAGGTTTTTTGTTTTTTTTAAAGGAAGTGTTGGTTTTGTCCAGTTTATGGAGGAATGACTCAGAAACTTAACTAATAAAACTCTAAAGTTGCTGGGAGATACATCTGAGGAAATTTCTCTAGTTCACTACTTAATTTTTCAGACCTTTGTACTACATCATGTTATCCATGAGATTTTATTTCTCTCTGGCTGGGTGCTTCGTTGTACCTATGTTTTGTTCATTATATTTTTTTTTCTTTTTTTTTTTTTTTTTTTCTTTTTCTTTTTTGATAAGTTGCATGAATGAGTATATTGTTGCTTTTAAACTATTCAACCCTCACGGCTGCTCCAGGTCCCTGCACCGTCTCTGCTTCCCCTCACACAGTGAAGTGCCTTTTCACACTAGGAAACTGAGGGTCTGCACCGCTCAATGAAAACAATCGTTTTTAAAAACAGGTACCGAATGATGTATTTAAAAACAGGTGCAGTCACTATTTGAGAACATTAAATAAAAACTGTCTGCTGCGGTTTCATGGCGATTTTTCAAATATTTAAAAGATTTCTTGAAAATAAATGTGTAATTTACAGAACAGTGTATACAACCTGAATCTTTTCTTTGCTTCTTTGTGATGCACTTTGGAATCTGAATTGTCAAAAAGGTTATTCATTTGTTTTCCTACATACAAAACAGTATGAATAAATACCGGTATAGATTTCCACTGTCAGTAGATTTCAGAATATTTAATCTCACTTTTGTTGCAGTTTTTGAATCTCAATAGAAAAAGATGTGGTTGAATTTTTGTATATAAAATTCCATTTTCTTGATTTTCAGCTCTTTTGTTTCCAGACTGTTTATTGTACCTGGAACAAAGACAAAAAAAGCAACTGGAAATATAATTTTCTATTCATGTCACTCGCTATTCTGTCGTTAAGCAGCTGTTACCGACCTGTATTTGTCAGTATGATGTTTGGAAGTGGGGCTCACTTCACACTGAGCTCTGATCCTTCCACACGCCTCAGAGTGATGGGGGTGGGGGGTTGTAGATTAATAAAAGTCGAGCTTGTGTGTTGGCACACTTCAGGTATCGTTATGGGACTCATGACTCGATCCCATTTTTCCTGGCTGCATGTCCCAAGTTTTACTTTTAGAAAACCATGTGAAGACTCTGCACTTTTAAATTAGGCCGCTCAGATCGAGGATTTCCCATGACGGAGCAGAACGTATTTTTTCACACGCAAAGAAAAACCATCTGAAGTTTTGTTTCATAGAAAATATTTATTTACAAATGTTACATCAAGTATAAAAGAAGCAGCATGTAGGGTTGTTGTTTTGTTTGTTTGTTTGTTTTTCCAGTTGGATTCAGCACCTCTCAAACACTTTATAGAGATCAGGCAAGTTGGCGATCTGCAGCACCGTGCCGTCCTCGCTGAAGCTCTTCGGAGGACTGAAGAGGGTTCGGAAAGCTTTGAAGATGATGTGCTCCGCTTTCCAACGCCACGAGTTTGCCTCGCCATCCTGAAACGAGTAACACGCACGTCATTCATCTGTTCCAGGAACACTGGGAAATGTTTTAATGCATTCAACACAACACCTGCTCCTCTCCAGGCTCAGGCTCCAGGATGTACTGCTTCCTGATGGAGTAAAACATGCTGCACTCCTTACTGAAGTCTCTGAAGCAGTCCTTCTCGTTGTCCCAGTTCACCTGCACGACAACACCAAGCAGAAACCTTCAGGCATTGTTTGTGTTTCCAGAATCATGATGTGAATGAGGAGAGACTAACGAGGGCTTCACCTCAGTAGCCAGACGCAGGATGAACATGGGGAGACCTTCCATGATCGGAGTGTACTTGTCGAGCAGCAGCGGCAGTCCCATTAGATTTCCTTCCTGCAACACATGAAGCATGATTTTTACAACACGAACTGCTGTGAAAAATGTTGGCAGCTCGTAGAGTCGCTGCAGAAACTGACCTGATCTATCTCCATTGAGAAATAGTCTGCCAGCATCTCAGATTTCTTCCTCAGGAAGTCCACGATGTACTGAGCCAAACCTTCTTTGGGTCCATCGTCTTCTGTCCAGCCACTCTCCTCAGAGTCCAGAGCCAACATGGCCAAGTCATAGATTGGAGCTGGAGTCTGAATATGAATCATCGAGCATTAAAAATCCTTCTGTGTACGGTGTCATTGAAATACTCTTCATCTAAACTGTACTTACAGACAGTCTCAATACACCAAAGTTCCCAAAGTCGTAGATGAGTATTTGGTAGAAAAGCTCCTGGCTGTGAGCAGAAAGAATGAAATGATTTTTTTAAGCAGAAGGCTCAAACACTGGACATCACTGCTGTGTTCATTGACTCCCTGACCTGAGTTTGGTGGTGTTGAGAAGATACAGTTTGGTGTGATGCTGGATCAGAGTCCACTGGGGGTTGACGCAGCCCACAAACGAGTGCTTCTGCAGCATTTCCTGAAGACCTGGAGAAAATATGCACAAAACCCAGTGAGGAAAACTGTTCACAGGTAAAATGTGATTTGTTTAAAACTGCTCAGACAACTAGTACTAAACACTGATCCTTATGTTTGGCTGGAAGGGATGATGATACCTGTTTTGTTTACCTTTGTGTGTGTTCTCAGTGATCTCAGCTCTCAGTTCCTTGATGCTGGTAAGTTTTATAACTCGTCTCTTGGGCGTGGCTGCAGCCGTCAGGTCCTCCTCCTCTTCTACATCTTCCCCCTGCTGCTCTGTCCTTGGACGCTTCCTGGTTTACCATAAAACACACACAGTTGTCACACCTCCCGCAAAACATACACTCTGCATGTTTACAGAAACTAGTATTCTCAGGACAATAATTCACATCAGCTTACAGTGCACATACTTTAAGACTTGCAATAACAACCTGACAAGTTAAGACCGGATGAATTACTTTGTTGGCCACATGGGGGCAGAGGGAATCCACAGTTTTATGAACATAATCTTCCCATGTGATCATCTTTGTTTTAATGATCAGCATTTGTTTTTAGTTGGTTCTCTGGTCATCTGCTCACGTAACTACAACATCTACCTCCTTCTTAAAGGTTTCTACCAGTCACTGAGAAAGATATCTGGGTTTTAAGCTACTGGAGGTTTGACTTTTCCTCATCTGCTGGTCCAAATCTGGACAGGTGGTTAACTCTGGATTTATTGTTTTGTTTTTGTAGAAGGAAAGCAGAAAAGACTGTTTGCTGCAATTCACGAGCAAAGAGCAAGAAGAGACAAGCACAAAAAGTTGCACCGAGTTGTGGAGTCCCTCTACTTTTACTCATTCTGTATCTGTAAACAAATCAAACTGAAGTGGTCTAAAACAATAGTAGTTTGGTTACTGATTGAGCCAGAGTCCAACCACCCTTATTGTACATGTTTACTTTTACATTCTTCTCCCTCTTTTCTTTTTCAACTCATCTGCTGCAGGTCAATGTTCAGATGTGATCTGTCCAACAAGTTTAATCATACACTGGGATGTGTCCTGCCCCAAGAGATCAGTACTACCATTACCCCCCGCCACAGTCAAAATCACTAGTATCCCATTTTACCCTTTTTCTGAACATTAAAGCTCCTAACGTGTATCTGCAGAATTTTATACTTTTTAACTAACACATTTTAACTTGTGAAAATCACACTTAAATTATTCATGATGAGCTTAATCCTTCGCTGAATACCAACCCACCCAGATTACTGGAAAAGAAAAGAGGTTAATCACCTTTGTGCATCATGAGCACTGAGGTTGTTTTCTTCCTCGTCCTTAGTCTCTTCTACCTCCTGCTGAGCAAAGGCCTCCAGCATGTCTGCATCATCCATCTCATCCATCTCTACGCTGTCAGGCTGGATGGTTTTGGTCACAGCCTCTTTGCTGCTGCTGCTGCTGCTGCTGCTGCTGCTGCTGCAAGCTGGTTCAGGATCAGGAGGTGGTTTCTCTTTCGGCTGCAGGAAGGCGTCAAGCTTCTGAGCTCGACTGTCTGTTCTCACCATCTGATGCGCGTAGATTCTCTCTGCAGGGTCTGTCGTGGCGCTGGTTGACTTTACTTCAGCAGCAGCTGAGGCTGACAGCCCTGGCAACAACGTCTGCACAAACACACAATATATGCCATCACACATTCAGGTGCTTAATCTTTTCACGTCTTTATGGGAGAAAATTCCCATGAATGATTACAATGTGAAACTGATTGATGAAGTGGAAAAACTGGTAAAATGTTGCCATGATAACACATGTAGATCTTATCAGTGACTGCTGGCACATGTACACACGTTGTGATTGACTCATGTCGTACTTGAGTGAAATACGTGCGCGAGGAGTTGGAGCCGAGCAGTTTGCTCTCAATGTGCTTCTGAACGCTCTCGATGACGCTGTCCTCGTGCAAGAAATGCACCTCATGTTTTGTGGGGTGAACGTTCACGTCTACGTTCTGCGAGGCGATCTCCAAGCTGCGGTGATCAGAGAGCGTCAGTGAAAATAAAATCAGTGTAGTCGTGATAGAGGATAAATGTTCATTTAGTCACCTGAGGTAGAGAAACGGGTGTGTGTTCTTGGGAAGGTACGCAGTGTAAACTGTCTCTATCGCTTTTTTCAAAGCACTCGACTCCACCAGGCGATCTGAAACATCACGGGTCACAAACTCAATTCAACAAAGCGAGCGCTAATAAGATTAAACTACTTTCACCTCTAAGCAACGTGTCTGTCATACGTACGGTTGATGAAGAGGACCAGGATGCATTTCTTGACTGAGTAGTTTGCATTTGAGATGTAGCCTTTCATCTTATAAGCAAGCTTCTGATCTTCGCAACCAACCTCGATCAACTCCCTGTGAACATAGCACAGAGTCAGTCATGCAGTCAGTGCAAAGATTAGAGACGACATAACTTTTTCTTCTTAGGTTGATAAATACCTGCTGACTGCATTGCCAAACACTCCTCGAATATTATCCACTACAGACGCGTTGGGTAGAGTCCGCACATCTGCCACAGTCTCTCCTTGCTGGAAAAGAAAAAGAAAAGCTGTAAACAGACTATTAATCCAAAAGGAAAAGGGGAACCGAACATAGAAATGTAGTGAAATACACTACAATTCTTTTGTGCTTGAATAATGAGGGCACAAAAGAAATCAGTTCTCACCTTTTTGACAGAAAAGCTTTTTCCTGAATTGTGTATGGCGTACCTTCAAAACAATATGGCAACAATGAATGAAGGAGAAAATCCAAACATAATAATATTCGTCAAAAAGCAGCAGAAATTACGACACACGAGGGGATGAAGCTCAGACCTGCTGACCACATCTACGATCCTGGAGTACTCATCACTGGGGCTCTTTAAAGCTTTCCTCCTGGTGGACACATTATAGAAGAGGTCCTCCACCTGGAGACAGGAAGAGCAAACTATTTCACAGTCTCTGAGCATCCATGAGCATCAATCTGTTGTGATGTGTTCAACAAACTCACAAGAATCTGTGTTCCCTGGTTGCCAGCACATGGTTTGGGAGGAGCTTTCAGTTTGCCATCACTGTAGTTGGCTCTGTGTGATAAGAAATAATAAGAGAACAGTTTCACCGTCCTGGCTACTTACAAAAAATTAGTATATGATATACATGTAATTTTCAAGGAGGCAAGAGAGATGAGCTAAGTGTGATTTCAAGCGTTATCGTACCTGTAGGCGCATTTGGAATCAGCTGTCTTGGTCGTTATGGTTACGTGCGCAACGTGGCTTATACTGGCAAGGGCCTGCAGCCAGAAACACAGACAGCAAATATGATCCATGACCAAATATTTAAAATCCTGAAATCTAATACTGATCCAGGCCGGCAGGCAGCGCTGCTCACCTCTCCTCTAAATCCATAGGTCGCAATAGCAGAGAGGTCCTCAAATGTCTGGAGTTTACTGGTGGTGAAACGCTCACAGACGATCTCCATGTCTTCTCTCTGCATTGGTGAGAGGAAGCTTTTGTCAAGAATCAATGGATTTAGAGTGAGTGAACACACACACACATGCAACTAAGGGGCAGGGACACCCAAAATGTCTTAAATTTAATCCAGTGTTAGACATTAGAGAAATCACAAACAACAGTCTGAAACATCCTTACATTTACATTTTATCTTGTTTATTTTGTCTTTTTGTTTTAATTGTCACACAAAGGAAAGCCAATGCATTACATGTGTTTATAAAAACAGTATACTGACTCTGGGTCAGTTATTTCTGCAGATCTGTCAGCTGCACATTGATGCTGCCAATTTCCCGTAACACCACATCCCAAAGGTGCTCTACTGAACTGCCGTCTCAGATTTCTGTTCCTGGCTGACATCTCAAGGTTCAACTTGTCATGCTCTTTGTTTATCTTGGTTACCATGTCTTTTTGTCAGCTCCAGAAAATTTCATCTGAGAACCGTTTCCTGCTGTAGAACAGCTGTCACTGGTTGTTTTGTTTTTATTTCTAGAACCGTTATGAGTAATCTCCAAAGACTTCCATAAGTTCTAAAGAAGGCAATTGAACTGGTTTGAAATGAGACTGTTGTGAGTGAAAATCCCAAGAGATTAGCAGTTTCACAATAACTCAAACAGGCCCACCTGGCACCACTAGCGCAGCCACAGTCAAAGTCACTAGTGTCACATTTTACCCCTTTTCTGAGCATTAACTGAAGCTCCTAAAGTATATCTGCAGGATTTTATACACTGCACTGCTGGTACGTGATTGGGTGATTGAGTAACTATAAATATATAACTGAGTGAGTGACTCCAATCAAATGATCAGTAAAGTTTTAATTCTCTATTTAAAAAAGACACAGCTCCTCCTCCCGCCACTCACCCGGATGCCTGTGCCATTATCCTGAATCTGGAGCATCTTCAGTCCGCCGTCCTTCACTGTCACCTGGATACTGGTGGACTTGGCATCTAAACTGTAAGATATTAAAGCATAAGGTGCAGCTCTTATAAACAAACATTACATTTTAATAAATCAGGTCTAAGTGTCACGTGACTGTTCCTCATATTACAGGTGTTGATAAACAGCTCAGCCACAAACATGATGTAAACAAAGATGGTTCCTGCCACATGTTGACACATTTATCAGTTTCACTACAGTTTATTGAAGCTAGCAGTCGGATAGCTAACAATAGCTAGTTTAAAACTACGTTAAATATATCAAGTTATGGTCAGTTACCAGTTCTCTATCATTTCTTTGACGGCGTTGGCAGGACGCTGGATAACTTCTCCTGCAGCGATACGGTTGACAACAGTTTCGTCGAGCCTCCGGATGACTCCCGCCATGTTCACGGCAGCGCTGACTTGTTTTTGACACTACTTAAACCACAGATAATAGTCCCGAATGCATATAAATATGGGTAACAAATTTTACATTTACAGGCTGAGATGTCGCTGCACTAGGCAACAGAGCGCGCACGTGAACACAGACGTAAAAGAGGAAGAGGTCTCACTCTGATTCAATATTTCAAGACACAGCGAAAGCTAATGTTTATGTCATTCGCTCAACTTTCCTATTAAAGCGCGGTATTGGCATTATTCGGACACTACATCAGTACATTTTAGCGCATGCTTTTTCTAAAACAAATAACTTTGTTTTAGATATGTTTCTTTCATTTAGTGAGTCGTTGTCTTTAAATATAAGATCTTTGATGACAGCGCGGGGAGAAACGTTGGGGGCGGGATCTGCGTCATGACGTAGAAAGACGTCATTCGCTGAAAGTTCTTCTTCTCTGATAAATATTGTAGCTTCAGGATACGCTACAGCGCCTCGCAAGGAACTATTCATTAATAATTAACATTATGTAAATTAATCATCTTTCCCATCGACATTTTCATACATGACTGTAAATTTAGTACAATATAGTATATAAGTAAGATTTACAATTCCTTTTGTTGGATAATAAGTATTAGCATAATACTGTTCTTGTTTATGCTATTTCCCCCTTTTGATGTACAGATAAAACACTGATAAGTGTGTGTGTGCCTCAGGCTTGTTCCACACTGGAATGTACCTTTTCAAGTAGGCACTTTAGCCATTATGTAAAGTAACAGATACAGTGAATTGTTCTCTTGATGATGTCTCTTACTTGGTCTGCAAATAAGTCAGGGGTCAAATGAAAAATGAGAAGAAAAGAATGACTCTTTGTTCAGATGTTATCCGTGTTATCTGTTATCTCTATCTTGGAACTGTGGGAGAATTTAATGTATAACATAAATACAATGAAAAGACCGTTTTTCAACTACATCCTGTATGTAGATTGAGTTCACACCAGTGTATCTAACCCATAACAGCTGGGTCTATCTAGCTAAATATTTTGTTTCCACAGTTTTGCCTTACTTTGCACTTTCACTTGAGGGATTCGCTGTAATCTTCAACTGTGCACAAAGTTCACCAGACCACATATGTGTCTGCATTCCTCAGAGAGCTATTGTCTTTGCAAGAGGTTTTTTTCATTGGTAGAACAGCTGAAGCAGAAACCTGCTAAAAGAAAAAATGTTCCAAGGACTTAACAAATTTTACAAGGGTGTTTTTTTTTTTTTAAAGTGAAAACTAAGCCACATCATCCTAACAAGCTCTGACTGTTACAGTTATTGCCAAAATTATGTTGCTTGGCTGCTAAACTGTTGCCTCAGGCATGATGATGTCAACACAATAAAATCCTATAGTAGGCTGCCCGGGGAGTGGCGCTGTTTGAATGTCATGACAAGCCAGAGCATCTCAATGCAGTCCAACCTGAACTTAGTTCTGGGTAAATGAAGAGCTGCCTGAGGAACATGCTATCCTTAAATGTCTGCATGAGAAAAACAAATAAACCTATGACACCTTGTGACAGATAAATCTTTGTCACATGCTACCAGTCTATATTTAGGATTCAGTTATACATTTGTCAATTAGGAATTTGTGATGAATGTTTGATTTTCAAAATGATAAAATATAGAAATTACTGTGTATTTGAGAATCGGTCCAGAATGTGTCAGTGTATTATAAATGTTGGAGTCTGGCTAGAGGACAAGGTTATATAAATAATTAAGCCAAATAAAGATAAAATACAGCAGATGAGCATAGTAGAATGTTATTTAAACTTTAGTTGGCTTGTTAATGTTTGTGTTTGAAGCTCAAGGGGAGAAACAGACTAAGCTGTAACTCCAGCATAAGGTCACTGCATGAGGCTTGTTATCCTCCTTGGTCGTGTAAATCCTGCCACATTCCTGGAAAGCATCTGAAACAAGGTTAATCTCAGCAAGAAAGCTGTGTGTTTTTCTCTGCAATCCATATCATATCTAATACAGAAGTAGCCCTGAGAGCTAACTTGGCACCTATCAGGTTGTTCTGTGGCTTGTTGTGCTGCGATTTGAGCATCTGCCAATGTGTCATAAGTGGCGCAAACAATAATACTAAATGCAGACGCGAACACAGAAACCACACACGCAAATGCCACAACCTGAATAGTAACTGGAAGTATGAAAGGATGTCAACCTGGCACTAACACATGAGTGGCAGGTGTGTTGACATGTCTCTTACAGCTTAACTGTTTAGACTCACCCAGAAAGAGCGTAATCACTTCACTGAAATGTCAAGCTCATTTTACATATATATGTATATATACGTATATATCACATATACAAATATCTGTGTTTGTGATTACAGATGTTTAAATACATATTTTCTGGTCTTCTTGGCCACTTAGAGTGCTTTACGCTCACATCACATTCACCTCAGACAACACCTCTATACTCTATTGCACTTTTCTATCACATTCACCCTCCAATGGATTTAGGGTTCAGTATCTTGCCCATTTGGCATGCAAACTGGAAGAGCCAGGAATTAAATCACTGACTGTCTGATTAGCTGCATTTGACTCTAGCATGATCTTGTGTGACTGTTTATCCCTGACAGAAAATCACAGTCATTGTCCTGTCTTTGCATCTAAGACATATGGAGGGGATATGATGGCTATCCTGGGACATGTGTCCCTGACTCAGTGCAGGACATTCCAGTATGTGCTGCGGCTGCAGGATGTGCAACAGGATACAATACAATGGAGCTGGAAAGGAATCAGACAAGTAAAAAAGTGTTGATGTAGACAACAGTGTAAAATGTAAATCACAGTTGCTGTTCTTCTTTTTCACTGTGAGGCAGTAATTATCAAATCACTGTGGTTTATTCTCCACCTAGTCTGTGTAAATCTGCTCTTTAAAAGGATGAAGCTGTCAACATTGTCTTGTGGAATGCTTTAACCAAGAGTCTGGGTGGGGTCAGAACTGGTTGTGTATTCTGCAGGTCAAATAAGGCATCTCTCCACTTTGTCTACTACAGCTCATGAACATTTGCTCCATTTAATGGGGAGTTACGAAGATTCAGATCACAACTGTTTCAAAGGCCTGAGATTTCTACAGGGATCTGCCACTGGCAATGACAGGCACGTACAAACAAGTGAGCCAATGTAATCTACGCAAGTGTACAAAGGTACATATACGTTGTTCAGTGATTGGTGTGCGCAGAAAGCCCAAATCTACCTCAAGAGAATTAATCAACAGAGAAAGATAGAGTGTTGGTAAATCTTTTGCATAAACCTACAGACACATACACAAAGATGTAAATACATAAACACTCTCAATGAGCAAAGAGACAGTCAAATCAGATGCAAAGTCACACAAGCTGCTCAGTAGTTTACTTGTTGTAGAAACTGCAGTGTGCACCACAACAACATGGCCCCAAAATGTAGCTTAAAACAACAGATAAAATCCAAACGCACCTTATTCTGAACAATTCATACAGATGTGTCTACAGATTCCACACCAACAAGAGCCTGTAGTTTTTACTGCTGCGCTTCTGTCTCACCTGTGTGTTTATGTCTGCTTCTTTCTCCACCACTAAGGTGGTGATCTCGGGCCTGACACCCCCCACCAATCCCCACCCCCCCACACACACACTGAGCCATCACTGCCACTGAGCCCAGCGACACAGGACTAAAACACAAGCAGTATCTCTTAGAGACACAAAATGTTGTAGGAAAACAATCATCTGTGGAATTTGTCATGGCCTCTGTAAGTGACAAATATAGAGGAGCCTGTCTTTCCTGTAACAATAAGGGCGGCCTATGACACACTGCAAATGTCAAATCAAATCTAAAAGCAAGTTATAAGAGTTGTTCTTCTGTTTCTTTGAAATTCTATCCACAAATCTCATAATCTCATCACAGTCACAGGGAGATATTGAATGTATGGACTATATGTCATGGCCAGTATGAGTGTAATGACATGCTCATTTGTAACTGTGCTAATTCGTCATCCTCTTAATTTCACCTTCACCATCTCAGCCTGATCTCACCTCCTTGAGAACTGCTAACACTTCCTCTGTCTCTCTGTCAAACAGTGAATGCAGAGATGGATTCTGCAGCTGCTGCACTTCCTTTTCCTTTGTTTTTGTATTCCTCTTCCTCCTCCTGCTTTCTCCTTATCAGCATCTCAAAGGCACTGTAAGATGTTATAAACAGAACATGAACACAGACTGGAAATGAAAAAAAAAATAGTTGTGTCAGCACAGACTCCAAATAGTAACAGTAGCTAACATACAAGTATGCTCAGTGTTTTTGAACATTGTTAAAAGGTATCATAGTAATAATATGTTATCAAGTCATGTTGGGTCTGCAGTTTATTCTCATGGGAACAACAATGTCTGCATCAAATTTAGTCTGATTGTTGATTAGATATGTCATTCAACCAGCATCAACCTGATGATGGTTCAACTGGAAACGTCACTGGGATTTATCATAAGGGAAGTATTCATCTAAGTAATAACTGTCATGTTATTTCACATTGGATGAATGAACGAATCCAAATCCCAAAACCGAACCCCATGTTTCTTTTCTCCTCGTAGGCATGTTTGACATTAACTTAGGCATGCGTGACATTAAAGAATACCTGTAAATACAAAAATCAATTCCACCCCACTATTCAAAATACACTTTTATGTTCATTTAAAGCATTTGTGGTCGGCAGCCGCTTTCAAGCCATACAATTATCTCTTTTTTTCATGCTGTGCTTTGAATATGTTTGTGCCAAAATAGTCTCCTCCACTGTGTTACTGTTGTTTTACACAATGCCAAAGATTAACGATTAAAATCTTACAGCAGGCTACAATTACATCCAACATGGGCTGTTCCCAGCTCATATGAGATTTTTGAAGTCCAGGTCTCACCTGTCACATCCTGGTGTGATGTGACTTTTCAATATGATTACATTCTTCATTATGGCACATGTGGATTAGTGTGGAGCAGCCCTCACCTTGTACCATGTACCGTTTACAGTAAAATGTCATGAATTTGACTTCAAGTATATCAGAGTATATATAACAGACATGAATTATATCTCGTACTTTGACTAAACCAGCTTTATTCCTCAAGGTATCAGGTGATTGTCAATTGAATCTAATCTACTCTGTTGTGTGCTGTTTGTTTACCGCAGGTAATAATGCGTCTTTTCTTTCCCTTTAACAATACAGGGTCATTTTGACTTTGTGTTATCACATACATCATATCAGTTTCTCTGTGTTTGAATCAAACATTCCTGGTTTTAAGAAAGGGGTAGGGCTCCAGCTGCGATTCAGTGCTTGGCCAAGTTCATGTTTCGTAATATGAGCTGTAGATCACAAAACCAAAATTCATGTGTTTTTCTTTGCGAGCAACATTGATTACAGGAGAACAGTGGTGTATGGTTCCCTTTGGTATGTAGTGTAGCAACTATCTATGAGCTGAGTGAGCATTAATTTTGATGTTTCTGTTGCGACTGCTCCTCTGTGTGCCTAGGGTGTTGCCTGAAGGAAACAATGAGGGATTGTCTTCAAGTCTTCACTTGAGCAAAGATGTTGCATCACTTCCTTTACTTTAGTTACATCAGATTCCACCCTGACCAGGCTATTTAAGGTCTGCGTGTGGAGCAATCCCTGAAGGAAAAACACTGTATTTGGTCTCACCAGCTCTCTCCTTACAGGGTTTAACAAAACATCAGTTACAAGCGCTCATCTGAAAAACACAGATGGCTTTCCTCCAACTCTTTCCTCCAACTTAGTTCAATGTTTCCACATTAGCGTGTCACTAAATCACACAGCAAAGATGCATCAGAACCTGTCTAGCTAGGTAACAACAGTTCAGATCATGGCCATTCATATAAACAGTGCAAAAAAATGTTAAGAATTAATAAAGCATGAAAAGAAACCAAAGAATGAATGTTGGCATCATGCTGGCAGAGGAAGCCTCTCCCTCAGGCTTTGAACCTTTGTCCTGTCACCTTGTGAAGCTCAGCTGGTTGTGTATTACTAGACTGCACCTTCATCAAAGGATGCCAGGGTAATCTTCATAATAACCATCTACACCTTTATAACAACTAGCTGCTCTTGCTTCTGTTGACATTTTCATCTTGGTAAGGAATTTAATGTTATAAGTTTTACTTTTTGATAGTTCAGTGTAACGCTCATGCTGCCTGGTAATTTTCATTATCAGGGTGTTCCTCTATCACCAAGACACTTCGAGTGATTTTATTGTTTTCATTCAAAATATATTTGCAGGTTTTATTTTCTTTAGGGTAACTATACCCCCATGCAAAGATATATATACATGAGGACAGGGAGTCTTATGCAGTTTAAAAATATAGCCTGTAATTTTATAATACCAGTAAAAATACTATAATAGTCTATGAGAATTAAATCTAATTCCGACTTCCTCAAACCAATTATTATGATTAGGTATGATGTCTTAATTTCCCTAAGTAGAACTCAAAAATACTATCCCATAGTAGTTTGACTGACTAAAAGAAATAGAAATAAATGAACATATATTATATTATATTTATATTAATGAATATAAAATAGAAAAGATATATCTAGGAGTACTTCAGTGCATTATAAACTGAATTGTTTCAGCTTAAAGTTTTACTTCCTTAACTTAGAGTCATCATCAATGGTCCCATCAATAGTGCGTCACACTGTTTTTTTTTTTTTTTTTTTCTATCTAGATTTTTTTTTTTTTTTATTAATGACGTTTAGGAATTATTATGTTTTTATGACGATTGTATAAATGATATTATAAAAGTTATTTATTGTCAGACAGTAAAATGCTGTTAGTTAGTAACTAACTATATCAACATGAGGTTGTGTAACATATCGAGCACCAGTTAAATAATCAGTTATAGAAATTTTTCACTCTCTAAAATGTTATTAAATATCAGGCTGTGATTAGTTTAACTAATTAGTCATGAATATGAGTATATCATTAGGTTAATTAACCATCATTAGGTTGCTTTATTAATTATTCATTATTGTTTAATTTGATTCACCAGAATAATTATATATCACAATCACAATAATATAATATCATATATAATATTATTATAATATATTGTTTGTTTCATTATAAAGTGACGTTATATATAAGTTGGTGCAGTGTCAGTGATATGTAGTTTATTGGTATTTAAGTGGTGTGAGCTCAGATGAGTAGATAACAGATGAGCAGGGTTCAGTTTTCAGTCAGGACACATGGACATGAAGTGAACAGCAGCGGTGAGGCGGGGCGAAGCTTTTTTTTCTCTCTCTCTCTCTTTTTCTTTTTTTCCAGGTCGACAGTCGTTTTTTTTTTCTCCGAGCGCTCTGTGTCAGATACTGTCGTCAACATGCCTCAAGCATGACAATAAACTGGTTCAGCGGGCTGACGGAGTAAAAAGCAATGTAACTAGAAACTTTCAACAAGTCCCACCTGGACCCGAGGGCGCGACGTTATAGTAGAAAACGGGGGAAAAACATGGTGAAGAAGACGAGATGAGCGGTTTTAATTTGAAAAGACGAGAAACTTGACGAGTAAACATCACCAGGTGAGTTCACACAACACTGATCATGTAGTGGTTTTTATATAGAGACACCGTTTAGGAAATGTAATGTAACATATGGCCAGCGTACACTGACCTGTGTGTGTGTGTGTGTGTGTGTGTGTGTGTGTGTGTTTTCTAACATGACATCTCGAGCTCAGTGGAAAGAAGTGAGTTCATCTCTGGATTAGACCCTGAGTACTTTACTATAAAGTGTTTAGTCGGTACTTTAATTCAGTTAAACCGGTGTTTACAGCTCATTCAGTAAGGTTTTGAGGTATTTTGTTTGGATACTTCTCACTCATTCTATGTGGCTTTACATGAACTTGCAAATGGAGACTTTTGGCCAGAAGGAGGAGCCACACCCATAGTCATCTATCCTGTGGTCAGATTCCTGCTTCCCCCTTTTCTCTCTGAGCTCTCTCTACTGTAGCATTGTATCTGAAATAATGGCTCCATGTTCTGCATGAAATGTTGTTATCTCAAACATTGGTAAATATATTTATATTTCAACGTGGAATACATTTTCAAACCACTGAACTTTGTTCAATCATGTCAAACAAACACTAGTCATGTGTTTTATTTGTCTGTTTTAGGTATTTATGGACAATATAATTTCATAAATCTCATGTGACGATACCATTTGTCAGAAAGACAGCGATTAAGAAAAACTTCTAGTTGAAACTGAAAGATGCTCCAGGCAGTTGGTTATTGTACAGACAATCAGCAAATAAACAGTGGAGACACGAGCTACTGAAAAGTTGGTGTTTAATTTTTAACAGTTACCTAATTGTCACGTGTTTGCTCAAACTGATGTGTGGTTTAAAAATTCTTTATATTACATAAAATAAGCTCATCATGTGTCTTTTGCCGTTCCTAGATTACAGTATGGCACACCGCTCTCAGTGCTCCAATCCTGGGGACAACCCTCTGGACCCCAACTACCTCCCTCCTCACTATCGGGAAGAATACCGCTTAGCTATCGACGCACTGATTGAGGAGAACTTGGAAGGCTACTATAAGTTCCTCCAGACTGCTGATGTAGTGGATTTCCTAGCAACGCCTGAGATTCAGTATATTCAGAGCTCTGTTCAGGTCCCTCAGCAGAGCCTCCACCCTGAACAACAGTTCTTGGACACTGGGGCAGATGGCTCCTCAGACACTTACTGGCCAATTCACTCTGACCTGGATGTCCCAGGTTTGGATCTTGGTTGGCCTCAGATGCACCACTTTATCGAACCCACTGAGGTCACCACTTTGATTAACCCTCCTGAGGGCGACATGCCGAATATCAAGGAGCAGGCTCGACGACTTATCAAGAACGCTCGGCAGGTCAGGTTTTCACTCTTTTTGTAAAGGGACACCCTATGAACTTGACTATTGTTGTGAAAGTGAACCTGCCCTGATGTTTATTGTTTCTAAATGTGTCTTTTGATGATCACTTTTATTTTCACAGGTTATTGCCATTGTAATGGACATGTTTTCTGATGTCGACATATTTGCGGATATTCTCAATGCTGCCATGAGGAATGTTGCCGTCTACATTCTCCTAGACGAGCAAAATGCAGAGTACTTCGTCAACATGGTGACTAACTGTAGGGTCAATCTGCAGAGCATCCAGGTGACTACATATTCCTTTAAAACAATCTTACATTTTCACACAGACACCCTAAAACAAATAATAAAGAAGATAAATTTACTTTTTTAGAATCTGAAAACATGATACAAAGTCATAGAGCTCTAAAAACACTGTTGAGCAAAACCACTGGTTTAGTTCCTTTATCATAAAGAACATGGGCATGAATTTGAGTTCATTTTTGATTTGACTACTATTGCTGCTGTAACCATTCACTGGAGCACAAAATATGCTAAATACCTACAGTATTAAACAGTATAAGAAAGCATGTTACAGTATTATACAGTATAAAAAGTTGATGTATAAGTCTGAATATTTACAGAAATGAATAAATGGGCTTAGAGCAATGAGTCAAAAGACAGGAAAGAGGAAGTCACAAATCACTGACGAACTTTGTCGTGTTTGGTCATCACATGGAAATTGTTGCCAGTCGTATAAACATATGACTAATATTATCTTAAACCAGTCTCGCTTTGTACTTGTTAACAAAACTTGTGAAGTAGGTGCCTTGATTATTATCATGAAGTTTTCAAGCAAACAAAATTGAGCAAGATATTTCAGAACAATTTCACCTTCCACTGTGGTGTTTGAAATGTAATTTATATACTGTGCTTTATATGTTTGTTTTTACTGCATTTATGCTTTGCACCCTTTGTGCATTTCTCTAACACAATGATGGGTCTTATAATTTTTTTTTCAGTCATATTTGTTGTCATGTTCTTGCTCAGGGAATTATGGGGCATCTACATGACTTCCATATGGGCTCATTTATAGTGTCCCTGGTAGATACAGTAAACATAGATGCCAAACTATTTTCTTATTGATAGAAATGGCAATAACTGAACGTTACTGTAAAAGGGAACTTGAAATGCAGCCATTTTTAACTTCTGATTTAGCTTTCTGATTTCTGATTTTTGATACAATACTGCCACCTAGCTTGGATTTTAAATAAAACTACATGCAGTGCAGGATGTGTTACTGAGGGTCAATATTCACCATATTTGGTTGTTTTGATGTGTGTCTTGCAGTTTTTACGTGTGAGAACGGTGTCTGGCAACCAGTATAAGTGCCGCTCAGGAAAATCATTCAAGGGTCAAATGATGGATCGCTTCTTGTTGACAGACTGCAGGGCTGTGCTGAGTGGAAACTACAGGTGAGGCCATTCCTCTGCAGTTCATACCTCAAAAGTACCATACATTTAATTAGAGATTTTTGTAAATGAATTGTTAAATTGCATGATGTGTTCGTTTTAAAAACTATCAAGTGCTTCTGCAAATTCTAATTTGTTGTTATTTCGTTGTTTAGCTTCATGTGGTCTTTTGAGAAGCTCCACCGCTGCATGGCACACCTTTTCCTAGGACAACTCGTATCAACCTTTGATGAAGAGTTTCGGGTTCTCTACGCACAGTCCCAACCGCTGATTATTGAAAATGTCCTCGCTCAAATGGAGGATTTGAACCCTGCACCAAAGAGGCAATACCCAAGTGACAGAACTGCATTGTACAGAGAGCCAAGGAAGTTTCGTGACACTGGTTTTCAAGAGGAACGGTTGAGACATTCCTATGATGAACGTACGGATGTAGATTGGAGATTGATGCCACTTAAAAGCCAGGACCCTCTGCATGGTCCTTCAGATATTTACAGTAGATTCCCTTCCCAGCAGCCTCGCATGGATCCATCTTTGGATCAGGGCCCCTGCAGGTTACCCATGTTGGAAAATCCTGCCTTTAAACGTCACAGTTATGCTGAAGGTGCCTCTGATAGATTTTCTTACCCATTCCTGCATCAGCAAGGAGCACCAGAACCTGAGAACCAGGGAAGGCTGTTTCACAGGGGGCAGCAACCCTATCCAGGGCCTGGGCGAGGACCAGAAACAGATTATAGCAGCTATGACAAGTTCTGGAACCAAGACTTTCATAATGCAGATCAATACTCCGAATCCGGTTTACCACCAGATCTGATATCATCTGATACCTTTGACCCCGTGCTCAACTATTTATCATCTACCAGGAATGTGGATTTTGACCAAAGCTCTGACAAGTTGCTTCCTACAGCAGATTTACCATATAGTTCACCTCAACCTAGAAGACACAGCTTTGGCCAGCCATATGTCAATCAAACCTCTCCCACACCCTCAAATCCAGGTGATCAGAAGCAGCTTTTCCAAGAGCCTAACATTGACCGTAAGGATCCTACAGTAAAACAAGGACTAAGAAACTGGAGGATTAGCTCATTCCTCAGTGCACATGATAATCCAACAGATGAGGGTTTGCCACAGGGACCACATCAAGGACCAGACAGTTTTGAAGAGCCATTTAACCCACTACAGCAAACAGGAACAGGCATCGATTTATCAGTTCCTAAAATTCCTAATGTCAGGGAGTTTAAGATTCCTGCAACGCCCAGGGCCAGTCAGATCCCAAGTTATACCAAAGCCCTTGTGCGTGAGCAGCCAAAGAAATTGCCTGATGAGACTACTGAAGTGGCAGCAGAAGTAAAAACAACACCAACTCCTTCAGAATCGTCATCCACGACAGACGTGGAAAAGGTCGAGGAAGCAGAACAAAAAGAACCAAAAGTCTCTCTTCGTTTTAGAGATGATTCGTTCCGTAGGAAATACAATGCTGCTGCACCGAGGAGCTCCAGGTTAAGATCGTCTTTGATATTCAGCTCTCTTGACCAGCATGCCCCTCCAGATAAAACTGCTTCTGGCCAACAGGATGAGGAAAGTGACAAAAATGATGCAGAACAGACAAAAGGGTCCCAGGGTTTGGGACAAAGGCGACCTCTTGCAAGAGAATGGAGCCGTTACATAAAATCAGCCAGTTTTAATACCTCACTCACAGATGCATCCAAACCAAATGAGGGAGACAGTAAAGCAGATGTTAAAGATCAACCCAAGGTAGAAGTTTCAAAGGATCAGCAGCCATTAAAACAGTCAGATGCAGAGCAAGCTGATCCCTCACTATCAATGGCCCAATCAAAGCCTCCTGAGGCTGAGCTGCCCAAAACAGATCAACCAGTACAGGCACCCAAACCTTTGCTCACCACTTCAGCATTTGTAGATATGAATGATCCTGAGACGAGGTTAATTTTTTTCAAAGAGTTGGCTGCTAAACGCAAAGCTGCTAAGGCTGCAGAGGCCGACAAGAGTAAAGACAAGGCTCCAGTTAAACCACTGCCTGATCTAAAAAACAATACCACTGTTAAAAAGGAAGAACCTGATCCAAAAGAAGACTCAGAAAAGGCGGTTAGTGCATCACCATCTGAGGCTTCATCTGAAAAAAACCAAACTACAGATGATGCAGGTAAAACGGCATCCACAGAAGCATGCAAGTCAGTCAGTGTGCCTTTAGAGATCAGTGATAACACTGATAAGTCAGGCAGTCTTGTCAAAAATGATACCAGTACCACCCAAAGCTGCCGAGAGGAACAAACCAGCATGTCAACTGATTCAGAAAAGATAGAGCTGAAAAACAGCCAACCGGAAACATCTCTGCGTGTTTCTACAGACACAGAATCCCTGAGCAATCCTCCCGAAGACCTGTCAAAACCTGCTGAAAAAGAAAGTAGCTTAAATCATCCACCCACACCAACAAATGCTACCCCTGCTAACATTGCTTCACCTGTAAAAGGTACTGATGAAAGTGAAAACTCAAGCTGTGAGTCTACCTCAAAGGAGTCAAGCACACTCACTCCCAGTCCAGTGGAGGAACAACCATCTGCTGCATTGGATTCTAGTCCAGTTCAGTTTGAAAGCACAATAGCTGAACCTCCACCTCTATCTGAACAACAGACTGAATCAGACTTGAGCTTGTCTTATCCATCAATTAAAATTCTGATCATGTTCTGTCAGATTCACATGTTAGTCCAAGTCCTGCAACTTCTAGCCCTGCTCCTGTTTCCACACCCGGAAAGACTTTGAGTTCTGATGTTACCCCAGAAGAGTCCAATTCAGTGCCTTCCTCCAACATATTGTCTCCAATTTCTAATGAAACAGAAGCACAAGAATCTGTCAGCTCCTCGCAAACAGAGATGACTTCAGAAGCTGATGCTGCTCATGTGGAATCTAATATTCCTCCTGACATGTGTGCATCTAGTGCAGAACCAGATACATCCTCTTTACAGTCCACCACAAACACAAATTTGGAGGAATCTTGTGCTCCTACACCTTTAGAAACAGATGGACTTAAATCTGACAAGAACTCTGTTGCAGAGCAGTCTGAGGTCCCTGATTCATCAGTAGATGTCAAAGCTGATACCACACCTCCTCCACTTAGCCCTTCATCAACCAAGGTAGATTCACCTGTTTTATCTGATCTGAAAACGTCTTCCAAACCTGATCAAATTGAGACTGTTACTACCCCCTCCTCACCTGAGCATAGCTCATCAGAAACGCATTTACCTGTTAGTGAGGACAGCACTTCTAACACTTCCCAGCCTGCAACAGATGCACCCCCACAACACGCACCAACACAAACGACCCCTCCTTCTGAGCTTAACCTGACTGGATCTGTCATTCCCACTCCTGTTGAAACAGTACCTCGCTCTTCTCCTTTAACTGAGTCAGTTGGCTCTAGTTTGTGCCCCGAAGCTGAAAAAACAGGAACCAACTCGTCTACACTGCGCATCCCCTCAGATGCACTCGAACAGATTACAACAGACCCCAGTGAAACTCCAGAGCTCCCATCAACAGAAACTTCTACCCCAACTGAGCCTACCTCAAAAGTCCCAACAGAGCCAACTCCTGAACCTGTGAGTTCTGAAAGTCAACTTTCAGAGTCAACTGTACCTGCTGAAAATAGTAAAATAGACAATCAAAGTGAAGAAAGTAAAGAACCTGAATTGTCTGGCCCTGATGAGAAAACAACTGAGGATGCTGAAGCCACAAAAAATGTCTGTAATAGTACTAAAGCGGAATCTGTCATAAGTGAAAAAACAAATGACCTAGTAAGTCAAAATAAAAGCTCTGAAACGTCAGAGATCACTTCAGATGAAGTTGTTCCTCTGTCACCACAATCCAAGCAACCAAAATCAATCCAGAGTCGCTATCACGCATCAACAGCCAACGTGCTCTCAAGCAGCAACCTCAGAGATGATACGAAGCTGCTTCTGGAGCAGATCTCTGCCAATAGCCAGAGCAGGAACGAGACCAACAAAGAGGCACCAGTCACCGACGACGAGAAAGAGGACGAAGCTGACAAAAATGCTAAAAGGGAGAAAGAAAGAGAGATCAGGACAATTAACAGAGGACAGCCCAAAACAACTGAGGAGAGGGAGAAGCTGCTGGAGAGGATCCAGAGCATGAGGAAGGAGAGGAAAGTTTACAGTCGATTTGAGGTATGAATGCATCACTACTGTTACTATGACCTGTTACATGCACATTTAGTTGCCTCTGTAGTAAATCATTTTGTGTCTCTGCTGCGTTTACAGATGGCACCTTAACTGATGTCCAATGAATGCTGAGAGAATAAAGAGAGTAAACAGTAAGTGAAAAGAGGAGGTGAATTTAAACATGCCTAAATGTAGAACGTACTTGGACTGAGAATTGTATGTGTGTGTGTGTGTGTGTGTGTGTGTGTGTGTGTGTGTGTGTGTGTGTGTGTGTGTGTGTGTGTGCTCAAATGTGTTTTTACTGACTGCGTGGGTAAAGTGCAATGTGTGCAACAGATATATTTTTGTGATAATGTCTGTCTTTTAAAAAAAAAAAAAAAAAAATCACTGGCAGTCATTATGTTAGTGTCAGCTGTTTTGTGTGTGTGTGTTAAACAAATCTGTAATATACTGTACTTTGTTTTAAAGCATTCCACGATCATGTTAAACAAAGGGTGATTACATATACATGTGTTTAGACAGATGTGTAAAGTTATATCCATGAACGTATGTTGTTGATATAAACAAACTGTAAGTTCAGTTGAAAAATGAACAAACCTGAGTTTGAAATAGAAAAAAAATGTTATACTTAATTATACCTTAATTATATATTACTGTGTACACCATTGCACACAGTAAAGTATGTAGTGTTTTTTATTAATATTATCTAATAGGAATCCTCCAGGTCAAAGGTCAGTTTTACAGGCTGATTGTGGTTTTGTCTTAAAGGGTGAGTTCACACCAGTAACCCAAACCACCCAAAGTATTTTTAAAATCATTTTAATACAGAAGATTTGTGAAACTGTAAATTAAATAAATGTGGGATGCAATGTGTCTAGATTGTATTTATAGCCATGTAAAACCGAAGATGTGTTTTTTTTTTTTTTTTATAATGTCCTACCCTTTAATTACTGTATCACAAAAATTGACTCTGACCCTGTCATTTTAAATGAAATGTTATCACACCTCTACATTGAAACAAAACATTTTGAAACTGCAAAGGATTTACAGAACAGTAGAACTGTTAAAATGAACACAACAATTAACACTTGTGCTCTTTTTACAATCAATTTATGATACTGTAATATAAGTCTACAGCGATGGTTGTCATTTGTAAATAAAATGTGTTAAAATGTATTTTTCTGGATCTTCTGTGTCTTTAGTTTTAGCCGTCCTGGTTCAGGTTATTAAATGAGGCGTGAATTAAAATTTACACATACTGTATTGTAACAGGAAATGTTTTGATATTTAGATTGGTTGTAACAATGGCTCATTTCTTTTCAACCATCATAATAATGAGCAAACACATGTGCAACACCAGGAACCTGAAACTGAAGCAGCTGCATGAAGTTCCATAGAATTCCATTAACAAATAACCATTCATGTTGTTATCTGCACATGTTTTTCCTACTGTAACATGTCAAAAAGCCTTTTGTGTGGATTGTTATTATTATGATACACACTTATGTATGTAGTTTCTGGAAACATCAGTTTTTATGTATAAATCATCTCAAACATCTGCAAAAATATGGTTTTACGACTTTAATTAGATGATCCACAGAAATGTCAATTGTCAAACTTGTTCTTCATACACTAATCTGCCATACAGATATACACAGTATATTATAGAACAAATTGCATCTTGGTTACATCATGATTATATCATGGTAACTTATGTACCCAGTGACTCCCAAGATTACGCAAACATCTCCTGAGTGTCTCACCACAATGTCATTTCCTCCAGCACCACCCTCAGGCCAAAATAAGAGTTACTGCTACACAAAGCTATGAACACTTTTGCTCATATTAGGACCTTTCTTCTGGGACACTTTCTCTACAAACTTTTATAACAAACTTACCTACTTTTTTAATCGGACAAATAATTGTGATGTAAGCAGCTTCACAGAGCTATGAACATTCTGTGGTCTCGTTCAATAACATGAAATGTTCAGGTTTATTTTTGCATTAAGCTATTTGGACATTAACACATTCATTGAGATCAGGAAGGTCAGGTCAGCTAACTTACATATGTGAATCTCATTTTGATTTAACTCATCTCAGTATTGTTGGATAACTGAAGAGCTTCTCAAACTCCCTCCCCTAGTGTTCCGCCTCTAGGTCTGGTAATTCCTGACATAATCAGTTTGTGTCTTTGTCAAATAATCCTGATTTATTTACGTCAACCAATTTACCTTTCATCACTTTTTGGGGATTTTCTTGCAAAACTGTATGGAACCGATTAAGCTCTCGCCGCCAATGAAATTGCCACCAGTCACATGCTACACTTGAGTCAGTTATGAAAGAAAGACTCCCATGCTCCATAAGAAACAGTAGGCCTCTTGTGTTTTAGTGTCACTTTGCCTTTGCTGCTCCCAAATGTCTTGATAAGCTTGAACTGAATTAGACTAATCTTTAAAGACCTCCCACTGCCTGCAGTGGAACGGAGGGGAAAAAAGCTTTAAAGAGAAATTCTTCCTTTTGTTTCATTTATTTTGTTGCTTGCTTGGGATCAGTATTAGATAGATTTAAAATGACTTCAATCGTGAGGAAAGTATACCACATCACGGCGTTCAGCTGGTACGCTCTTATTGTGAAGAGTCTTGCTGCTAAAGATGGAGAGGAGTTACCGGCAGGAATCTTTGTTTATGGAGGACCTTGGAAGTACCTCACTTTTTTGAATTTGGTGAGTATGTTATTGTCTAATGTAGTAATAACAGTGCACTGTATGCAACAAAATCTATAGCAGTTATGAGTGATGTTTACTGTGGAAAAAAAACAACTGAAAATACTGTAATTTAACCAATCATTTCCTGTAAATATCAAATATCAATATCTTTCTGTATTTTAAAGAAATGTGTAAATAAAATTACAAAAATAAAGTGCGTGCCAAAATTTGTAGTCACATAGTCTAAAACACTAGTCATTAAAAGTACCTTAGTTTATACTGAAGGCCTCTCCCATGAGACAAACAAAGATAGTAAAAATCAACATTGCTGGTGCAATGTTTTATAGAAATAAGAATCTAAAATAAGTAATTCTAAAGAAGAACCTGGGTGCTGAAAGAAGCATGATATACCAGAAAATCACCACAGACAACACCAGGACAGGGTCCCCAAAAGAGTTCAAATGTTTCACTTCCGAGGATTCACTTCAAATACCAGCATTTAATGAGATTCTTGTTATTTTACCTGTATACAAGCCATTATGATACTGCTGCTACTGTTGTTACTATTGCTACAATAACAGCAGTAGGTTGAAAGGTTTTACACTCTTGTGTTAAAGTTGCTGTACAGTTCTGCAGGTTTTCTCTTTAGCATTGGCAGTGAAGTGTGTTTACTAGGGAGGGACAAGAAAAGTTCAGTTCAGTAGAAGACATTTAGTCAAAGATGTGGAAGTTGACTTTTATGCCATTTTCTGTAAAGTTACATGTAAAAACTCATATTATTCTTGATATAATTGAAAATTATACACAGTTAATAGATTTACAGCAGTATGTTAACCTTTAAAAAAGATAAATCAAAGTGTTTATTGGCAGTACATTGTATTATGGTAATAATTATGGATCAAAGGTATTTATTTTTAAGATTTCTTTTAACACAATAAAACACAGCTAATAACAGAACTCTTCTGCAAGTGATTATTTGTGTTATAACAGTAGTTATTTCAAAGCTTTTACACTTTAATTTAACATTAGAAAAACTTTAAGAATACAGAAGATGTCACGAAAAATTAATTGTTTTTTATTATTATGAAAAATATCTGTTTTTTCTTATGTTTCAGTTATTGCAAATGACGTTCTTCGGACTGGCAGCAGTTAATGATCTACATCCTGGTAATACTCTGAGAAGATGTAAAGATCTGCTTTTCTCTGTCTTCGCTTTCCCTGTGGGCATGGTAAGAAACACAGTTTTTAAAAGTTTTTTTTTTTTTTTTATCATCATTAAATAACTTATTCTTTACATTACAACCACTGTTCTCTGCATTTTGTTCAGTTTGTTGTTCTACTTTTCTGGACCATCTTTGCCTACGACAGAGAGTTGGTCTACCCGGCTACTATCGACACCTTCTTCCCTCCGTGGATAAACCATGCTATGGTTTGTAAACAGTCTTTGTTCATTTCCTTTTCTTTCTTTTGTGTCATAAACAGTTGTACATACACATATTAATCCTACGCTGTTTTCTCAGCACACGTTCGTCCTGCCTGTTTTACTGGGAGAGGTGCTGGTGCAGCCTCACATCTACCCAAAGACTAAACATGCGCTGGCAGCATTAGGAGTTGTGGGCTTGGCTTATTTATCTTGGTAAGCGATGAGTCAGCATATGCTGTAGGAACCATGACAATAATCATGAAACTTTTATAGATTTAACTGGTTTATAATTCTGTGATATTTGATATCGTTTGTATTAATTTATTTCCTGTTTTGATTTAATATTTTTCATCTGAATCTGACAGAATCTTTAACGTGTCCTGTTTTGGCTCCAACCTGTATATT
Source organism: Polydactylus sextarius (assembly GCA_016801845.1). Taxonomy (NCBI): domain Eukaryota; kingdom Metazoa; phylum Chordata; class Actinopteri; family Polynemidae; genus Polydactylus; species Polydactylus sextarius. The sequence continues at coordinate 4,844,741 of CM028911.1, read as the reverse complement.
AGTGTGTTTGTGTTCCTGCTGGATCTAGTCTAGACTTGTCCAGCACAGCAATGTGTATTCATTCAGTGTAAACTGCTTTGGGGGTAAAAGCGTTGAACTTTTAATAGTTCTGAAAGCCTGAAGATTTGTTTGTGTGTGGTACAACAATAAAGATACTGTATTTATATTTTTACATTTTGCTAAAAGAGTTAGCGTCAAGGTCTGTTGTAGTAATCAATGTCATGTGGATGAAAACTGCATTAGACAGGCTACATCTATTAGTTTAAACAGAACTATCTATGATCTAACAGATACAGTGACACTGAAAGTTTGTGTGTTTTTCTCTTGTTCTCGCTCTAAAACACTTTCTACAGGATTATATGGGTCTATTTGTCGGTTGGGATTTGGGTGTATCCCCTCCTGGGCCACTTCAGCCGTGCCGGTCTGGGGGTCTTTTTCTTTTTTAACATGTCTGTTGTGACCTTGTTCTACCTGCTGGGGAAGAAGCTCAACCGCCACGTGTGGAGTTAAGTCACAGCACAAAGTGTAGAAATACAACTGAATTCAAAATGACTTGAATCTGTCTCCAATTTGTCCTTTTCTCTGTTTTATTGCAGGTAAACACATGGATAAAATGATAGCAAACATGAAGTGACTCTCAGACTTTTTGACAAAAGAAAATGCTCAAATAGCAAAGAAAGACTGTGTTGTTTCTCCACAATAAAATGCACAATTGTTCATTACCCTGAGGCATTTTGTCTGGTGCATCTTTTGTTGGTCTGATACTCTCTGTTGTTTACGGTGGTTAATTTCTGGATATATGATTCCTCTAAACTTGTGCTACCTTTACATTAGTCAACCCTTTTTTAGCTTAACGAAATTAAACATTTAGTTGGTGTTGTTCCACTACTATATATATATATATATATATATAGTCATATAGCCACATTAACAAAAGGTACAGAGTTTCATCTAATATCACATATCGCACAATATTAACCACTGCTACAACAGCTCTGATGTAAATATTACATTTTTACTTACAATATCAAGCACATGATTAATGCTATGTAAATACCAAATGTCACAACAGGAAATCCTCCTCTATTTATTTCATCTGTTTCTTTTTTTCCAATACACTGAGTGTATAAGATGCCTTTTTCACAATTTTAGGTAACAAATGAAACAATCAAGATCTGCTAGCAGTCAAGATCACTCTCATATTAAGTAAGTATTAAGTATCAAGTACCACTGAGTTCCTCACATATACAAAAGGCAAGATTTCCAATTCAATTCAATTCAATTCAATTCAATTCACCAATGTCATTTTTGACCTGAATGAAGTGTATGTTTTCCATTACTCTGGGAACATCTGGAGGGACGGCTTGTCTTCTATGTCTCCATAAAGCACAGTGTTAAACAGCCTTTGGTTTGATGGTTTGATATGATCACAAGTTCACTGAGATCTACAGGATCAGCTGTGTTTCTGTGCCCACTAGTCACTGTAAAGAGGCCCGATTCTTGTCATTGATGATCAATTGCTGTGTAAGTCTCTGTATCCTTTCAAATGCTGGAGATAATTTGGATCTGCATCCACCAGTCCAACTGAGAGGATCTTTGCCAGCAAATACATGTCCTCCTCAGTCAGATCCTTCTGTCACAGGGATGACACAGATACTTAATCAAAGTCATGATAAATAACCACAGATGACTACAATGTTTAATTTTGAAAGATTACTCACCTTCTTGTTGTTTGCATCAAGTTGCTGTGATTTTTGAGGTTTATTTCCCTGAGAAAGATAATCATCAATCATTTCAGAAATTTGCACCTAATTTCCTTCCTACTCTAAGTGGTCACCTTCCTCCAGCGTACACGTCGCAGCCTTTGTTTGTGTCAGTCATTGTTTAATTGATTCACCTCTTATTCTTTATTTAAATCACATTTTAAAACAAAAACTCTTCAATCAACAGTAAAAATAAGCGCTTACTCACCTCTTTCAGTCCTTTTGAAGAGCACACGACGACAACAAAAAGCCAAACGACGACCTGAGTGTCGAAGAAAAAAATACAGTCAGTTGTTGTTCTCATTAGACAAAAACTTTGATTGATTGACACTAAAGTGAAAAGACTAAAGTAATATGTCAATTGGATTTTACTTACTCCCAATAAGTGCAACATGTTTGCTCCTTTCCTCTCTGTCCTGCTTGTGCACTGATTTGTTGCCTGATGTGGACCAAATAAGCTCCTCTTCTTGTGAGACACTGCACGACAATGTTCCCTGAAGTCACAAGAGAAACACCACCCATGAAGAACCTGAACTACTGGAAACGCTGCATTGTCAAGGAACACATGGTGTTACGTCAATGTCTGCGTAAAATGGGATGTTGTTGTGGAAAGACAACAGTCACTTCAATTTAAACTCTATATCTTTATTGTTACTTACAAACAACAATAAAAGAGAAGAGCTGCAGCTGCTGCAACATCTATGATGATCCACAGTGCAACAAAGACAATTACTCAACCACAGCCTGTTTGGATTTCATCTACACTGATGTACTTCAAAGTGTCAATAAATATTATTTGGAAAAATCAGGTTGTAACAGACGTAATGTACTTTTGGTGACACATACAGAATGGATTTTTAAGCAATTATATTTAAAGTTTCATTTATCTAACCTTTAACTGTACTTGAGAACAGTTCTGAGGTACTTCTTATAATTAACTGAGGTACTTGCAATCATGTTTTATGAGAGTGTACAACTTTCAAAGAATTATTTGCAGTATTTTTTAATAAAATGTACACTAACCTATTTTTCAAGTCATTATTATTATTATTATTTATCATTTGTCATTATTATTTATTACTACTGTTTTTCTATTTTACTTAAGTCTGTGGGTGTGACACAAACCAGAACGGGCAGCGTTCCATGACTTCATGTGTTTATCACATGTGTGTCTTTTTTGGAAAAAGATAATAAGGTTCCAGTTACTTGGTCCCACCCATATTGGCATAAGACGAGTTCAAAATGAATTTCATGAATTTCAGTTCCATGTTTTTATTCCATGTGGGAATTCATTAAAGAAAATAGTGTATATTGTGTACTATATATATACGACTATATATACATGTGTACGTGCTGTTGAACGTGTATATGAACGTGTATATGCATATATATATATATATATATATATATATATATATATTCTCTTACTAACATCAAAAAACTTTCACTTTTCTTTCGGTAGCAATTACCAAACACTACATATACACGTTCAACAGCACGTACACACGTTTTACAATCTGTTTACATGCGTGCGTGTGTTTCATATGTAGTGCTCGTGCTGGGTTAGTGTGTGTTTTGTTACATACATAGTACAAGTGTGGTTTGTTTATGCAAATGCAGGAAGACGCATGCGCATGCGCGTTCCATCTAGAACGTTTTGGATGTTTCGCGACATTTCCCCACCGTCATTGCGTAAATTTTACATAAAAAGTACAACTACTTCCGCTTGAATTATCTTACCTTCAACTTAAAAGGCACAACTTTTTTAATTACGCTAAATTGATTTCACACAACATCTTTTCAACACGGTATTCAGACAACATAATGTCAGCATTTCCAGTACATGGTGAAACTCCGATGCATAGTTACAGTTGTTGTGTACGCTTCGCCGCTGACGTTGGTAGGAGACTTTTATTTTTAAAGAGAAAAACCGGATATCAATGGTGAAGCATGGCTGACTTGACAGCTGTGCTCGGCAGCGCCGTACAGCAGTTGTTGACGGAGCACTGGAGTAAGGGGATTAGGTAGGAATTCTAGCAACTAGCTGGCAGTTTCTGACAGTGAAAGCTGAAAATGCGCCGATATGTGCGTTTTTAACAGTCGGATCAGCTAGTGAGCCAAAAAACGGGAAAACAGTAACGGATCACAAACTGGAAAAAACGTTGTCAGATCTGGCGGGTTAGGTAAGATTAGCTATTTGACTAAACCGTTATAACATTAGATGACTTACACCCGCGTGGAAGTTTTTAACTGCTAACGCAAAACGCACAGAAATAACCCATCTTGAAGTTGAGTTGCTTTGTGATACAGTCACATCCTGAGATTAACTCTTAGCTACAAACGTCCTGAGTCCTGACTAACGGTAGCCCTCTAACATTACAGCAGTGTTGGAGAAAAGCTATGCTATATCAATGTCACCACGTGTGGAATGATCCTATTTTAAAATATTAATTATTGTCGTAATATAACTAGTTGTTTTCTTGTAAGAAATGTCAAATGAACTTGATCAAGTTGTATCGGTCTCAATGTCTCTGCCTCTTGTAATCATGATAGAGGATCGTCAAGTGTCATGCTAGCTGTCACACCCGGGGTCCTGCAGTCACAACAATAATATTTCCGCTCTGGATATTTTCAAACATATTTACATAAATCTCAGAGGAATAGTTCTCGTTAGTTTTTGTGTTGTTAGTTTGTTTCTTATATATATATGGTTAGATTAAAACCTCAGCAAAAACGATGTTGAAACGCGCTTGCGCTTGGGTTTCATTTTCAAATTCTACTCCCCCAAAGCGGAAGTCCGGTCAGTGTATAATTTCAGCAAATTTAACTCATCTGCTATCCTTATTCTAACTGTAGCATATATAGCTAATCTCTTTACGTGTTACATGAGCAGCTCTCAACCCGCTGCACCGATGTTGTATGTGTTTGCGTCCTAAATACACCAGTTAGCCTAAACACACGCACGCGTCTGCTGTATGTAGCCGTGATGTTATTTAGCCATAACGTTATTTGGCTACCTTGCTAGGTGATGCCAGTAGCTGGAGTGTATCTTGCAACTCAAACTGTGGATGTATCAGGTCTGTCAGGTTTCATTAGTCGAGGTGTGTCTCTGGTCTTTACAGAGACGGGGATCCTGCTGGCCCTTGTAGCCAAAGGGGAGTGCTATGATGCTGTGCTGGGGAAATGCTTCCTACGGACAGCTGGGCTTGGGTGGGATTGATGAGGAGATTGTCGTTGAGCCACGAAAATGTGAGTTCTTCCACGGGAAGCAAGTGTGTGATGTGGGGTGTGGCCGCAAACACACAGCCTTCCTGCTGGAGGATGGGACAGTATACACCTGTGGCTGCAATGACCTAGGACAACTAGGACATGAAAAGTCCAGAAAGAAACCAGGTTGGTGTTTTATTATTATTTAGTTTAGTCTCTTTAAGATAACAGTCGGTAATATCTTCAGTCATTCAAACGTATGTGCTTTTCTTCTCCTCTTAGAACAGGTTGTGGCTCTAGATGCACAGATCATAGTGGCGGTGTCATGTGGAGAGTCCCATACACTCGCCTTGAATGACAAAGGGCAGATCTTTTCCTGGGGTCTGGGATCAGATGGGCAACTGGGTCTCAATAACTTTGAAGAATGTGTTCGTGTGCCTAGGTAAAACAATTAGCTTCATTTTTTTTTTTTTAAATCTAAATGCATAAGTGATTAGACTCAGTTGATGGAGAATTTATTTATATAAAATGTTAAACACAAACAATGCAAATTTCCATTTCTTCTCCTGTCAAATGCCAGAAACATCAAGAGTTTGTCAGATGTACAAATCACTCAGGTAGCCTGTGGGTACTGGCACTCCCATGCACTTTCAAGAGGTGAGGACAGTTTGTGATGCACATTTATTAATGCTGCTTATTACGTTTTCCACACATTAACGCTTTCTATGTTGTGTTACTCTGCACAGGGGGCCAAGTCTTCTCCTGGGGACAGAATCGTTACGGTCAACTTGGGCTAGGAATGAACGGACAGAGCATCTCCACACCCCAAATCATTCAGTCTCTGCAGGGTATTCCTTTCGCTCAAATATCAGCAGGCGGGGCTCACAGTTTTGCCCTCACTCTCTCAGGAGCGGTGTTCGGTTGGGGGCGCAACAAATTTGGTCAGCTGGGTCTCAATGACACTAACGGTGGGTGCAAAAAAAACATTGATGTACTTGTGAGCAGTTAAGCCCTGCTAAATTCAGACTAAGTCTCAGGTAATCTTTTTCAGATCGATATTTCCCATCCCTGCTGAAGTCCCTTAGATCACAGAGAGTGATTTACATCTCCTGTGGAGAAGATCACACAGCAGCACTGACCAAGGTAAGTTATATACTTTTTGGTTGTTTGTTAAACCCCCAGTCTGGAAGACCTTGATTTCTGTTAAGTGATGTGTTCTTTATGTTGTGTTATATATTCATTGTTCTGATTTAGTTTTATTTACCAGTTTAATTACTGAGATATGGTGGCACATGGACGACAACATAGCTGTACAAAGGAATCATAAGGGATTCACACATTTAACCTTCCATACTCTTCTGATGGGTTTTAAACAACGTCAGTTTTATCTGCATCACTAATATGTGAGTGGAGATTAATTGGAGAGATTGGAGATTAAAATTAACGAATGAAGGTCTCCTCTAAGAAATAACCCCATATCTCAGTAATTAAGCTGGGAACGAATGTTCTCATGATTAAAAAAGGAAAGAGGACATACCTTTTAAGAGAAAGTTACATAAAAGAAAATGTTCCTTTAATTTTACTTACCGTTAAAGTTTGGCCATTTGGGGCCAGTTGAGGAAGTCTTATTGAATTCATTTTAAAATCTCCATATCTGGTGGATATTTCCTGTCTAGTTAACCAGAGTGCAGGAAGTTTATATTTCAGTGAGGAGCTGAGGTGGTAGAGAAGGATCTATACTTTAAGTCCTGCAGCTTCAGATATACACGTGATGGATTTTAAAAGTATCTAACCTGCTCTTTCCTACTGTTAATAACTGGATTGATGTGACTAACATGATCACCAACGACCTGTTTTTCCCAGTCCTGTATACTGCGTCTGCTAATGTTTGGCTTGACACTCGTCTTGTCTTTGGAAAGATTAGAATAACTGGTGTTTTAATTTTACAGGAAGGAGGTGTGTTTACATTTGGAGCGGGAGGGTATGGACAACTTGGACATAACTCTACAAACCATGAAATCAACCCCAGGAAGGTGTTTGAGCTCATGGGAAACGTTGTTACGCAGATTGCGTGTGGAAGGTAAAAATTCAATTTCACACATTTAATCTCAATTTGTTTTATGTGTCAACATCAGTGGACACGATGTAGTGTTAAATAATCTGTGTAAAATGTAACTTGGGTGTGTTGACAGTTATAACTAATTCACTATTTTTCAAACTGTGTAATTCTAAGGCAGCACACGATGGCTTTCACACCCTCCTGTGGGAAGATGGACTCTTTCGGTCTTGGTGGTAATGGCCAACTTGGCACACGCTCCACCTGCAACAGGAAAAGCCCCGCCCCCGTCAAATGCCCCTGGGTAACCTCCAGTGTTACAAGGGATACAGGTAAATAAAAGCTGCTTCAAGTGATTTCTCAGAACTAGAGGACCGAAAGAAACAACAAAACCCACAGCCAGCAAGCGTTTTATATCCTGCTTTCATTCCATTATGGTGCAGACTCAGAGCAGGACTGCTGTGTCAAAAGGATTTACGCTGGAGGAGACCAGAGCTTTGCTCACTATTGCACTGCCAGTGTAAGTGTTTGGGAATAAAGGGACCTTTTACATTTTAATCTGCAACATGCAATAACTAAACCACAGACCATGGCTGAACTGTGTCATACAAATTAGACAGATTGCTTCACCTGATCAACACACACTAGAACGCTAGTTCTTTTTTCTTTTTGTAGAACCTCCAGAACTCAGACGATGTCAGGATACAAGATACCCACAGAGGGATTTGCACCTTGAACGAGGATATCATACAAAAATGGTTAAACCATTCACCAGGAAGACTCCCCCTGGAAATCTCCAAGTAAAGTGTTCTCCACACAAGAAACATGGCTGATCACACCCTGCTGATGTTATCGCTGGTTTTAATTCATTGTAGACACATTCTTACAACTGGGAAAGTCGAAGAGAAAAATAGTCACACTAATTACTTGCCTTTTATGATTCCCTCAGTGAGATTGACCTCGTGTTCTCCTCAGCAAGCTGCCTCAATGGATCTTTTCTGTCAACGAGGTAATACGATTTTCATCTACAGTCTGGTACAAAAGTTTTATTTCATCACCAATAATTGTTTCCATTATTATGAGAATTTCTTCCTATTTGTTTGTAACCTTTAAAAATCCGACAGATATTGACATTGACGCTAGATGTTTTTGACTTGTCATTCTAATATTTACCTGTATACTTTCAATAATAACTTGTGTTTCTTTTTTTAACACAGTCATCCAGATCACTACAGTACCAGCAGAAAATGTTCAGGGGTGGATATGAACATGGCACGCATCTTGTATCACAGACTGATCCAACAAGATCATCCTGAGATAGCTCAGCAGGTCGGTGAAGTATTTTTCTACCCCTAACCATCAAACACATTCCCACTCAATTTTTGGGAGTAAAATCTCATAATCTTTAATATAAGAAACAGGAAAAAGCTTTTTCTAAATACTGTTTTGAAGCATGCCACTGATACACTGACACAAACATTGTCTGCCAAAGCTTTCATGTGCTACAGTAGATTTTTGCTTAAAAACAGCTGCTTGCTGCATCTGGATATGATGCTGATTAGAGGTTTGAAACTGAACCAGAACAGTAAAGTTGTGAGCTGTAAAATCAAAACAGTGGTTTAAAGGATGTGTCAGAGCTGATGAATCCCACTGGGTTTGTCATTGTGAGTGATGCTATGGTGATTTTTTCCCCACCATTTTTAATACAAAAACTATTCATTATTGTCACTTTAATTAAATACCGTATCATGTTTTGACAGCAGAGTTCAACCTCAAATACTACAGTACAGTAAGCTGGTCGCATTTCAAAAGTTATTTCTTGAAAAACAATGACAATGAACAATCATAAACTTGTATAATATCTTATGATAATTATAATTACAGCAAAGCAGACTGCTTTGTTAGTCAGTTCAAGTCTCCTTTCAGTGCACCTTCTGTCAGGGACCTTTAGTGGCCAGAGTCCAGTTTTTCTCTATCACTTCCTCATTACAGTGTTGTATCAATTATGAATTATTACAGTAGTCATGACAGACCTTTATCCCTTCTTCTGTCTGCCTCAGATCGCTGCCAGTCTGGAAAAGAACCTAATTCCCAGGCTGAGCAATTCTCCACCAGACATTGAAGCCCTTAGACTCTACCTCACTCTTCCAGAATGCCCTCTCTTCAGTGACCGAAATAATTACGTGACCATCGCCATCCCCTTCGCCAAATCACTGCTCAGCCTTAAAGAGGCTGCACTGAAGGTGCTAGGTAGGATGAAGATGACGTTTTTAATACTTTACACCTCGTACGATGCATTGGTTTCTCTTCGTGTTTTTTTTTTCCCTGTTAAACGTTCAATCTTGTGTCTGCATCAGGAAACTGGTGGACCACGTTCGAGCCCCCAGCCTTCCAGTCGCTGGTTGAGTTGTACAAGGAGGTGGTGGTGTATCTGCTCCAGATGCACAAGATGGGAATCCCATCAGTAGAGCAGAGGATTTTCACCTGTTTCCTTGACACGTCCCTGCGACTCCTGGAGTTCCTCCACACAGTGAGAAATAATGTCTACGTTCTATGTTTTTCATTCATACAGCACCTCACACAGTATTTATCAAATGATTGATAACATCCTTTTTCCTGTTACTGTAGGTGAGTGAGAGAGCAGGACACATCATCCAGTACGATAAATTCTACATCCATGAGCTGGACAACTTGATAGACATCAGAAACGACTATGTGACATGGATTCAGAGACAGTCGTATCCAATGGTGAGTCTACTTATATCATTATCATACTCATATCATTTCTACGATTCACTTCATTACATTTGACATCAGTGTGATCCATCTGTTTATTCCTGTTTCCTCAGGGTCATGATGGTGTGGTGACTCTGTGCAGTTACCCCTTTGTGTTTGATGCCCAAGCAAAGACAACTCTTCTTCAGACTGATGCCGTCATACAGATGCAGGTGATATATCGTAAATCACCTATTGGAGATTTCTGTCCTCAAAATGAATCCAGTATGCGTAACATTCTCATCATTGGTCATTCCCTCGTTGCATTGGTAGATGGCAGTGGACCAGGCGCAGATGCAAAACTTCAGCTCTATGTTCCTGCCAGCTGTGGAATCTGTCAACCCGTGCCTCATCCTCATCGTCCGGAGGGAAAACATTGTTGGAGATACTATGGAAGTTCTCAGGAAGTCCAAGAATGTGGACTACAAGAAACCACTCAAGGTAAAAGCTGCTATAAATAATTTAAGATTAAACACTGAAGCGTGTGTGAAAGCTGTTGAGCATAGAGACAAAGCCACAGAAAGCCAGTCCTACATATAACCTAGTTGTGCATCTGGGTTTACAGATACATGATATATGTGATTCTTGCTATTTAGTTGAACACAGAAGAGATACTGTTGTTGTGCTAATGTTTGTGACTTTGATGGCAGGTGATCTTCGTAGGAGAGGAGGCTGTGGATGCAGGAGGTGTGAGAAAGGAGTTCTTCCTCCTGATCATGAAAGAGCTACTGGATCCCAAATACGGCATGTTTCGTTACTACGAGGAATCCAGACTTATCTGGTTTTCAAACAAGGTACGTCATCAGTGTTTCACCTGTGTTTACTCACACTGCTAATATATCAATTCCAAACAATGTCTTAAAAGTAAGTGCACTCAGAAACACCCTCAACAATGAGGACAGTGAAGTGGTTCTAATGTGAATTAGTACATGTAAATGCCGTGTCCTGTTTGCAGTGAATAAACTGATGAAAAACTGTCCTCCATAAAATCTCAATGACTCTCAATGACTGCCCCTTGCAGACCTTTGAGGACATTGACTTGTTCACCCTCATCGGGGTCATCTGTGGTCTGGCCATCTACAACCTCACTATAGTGGAGCTCGGCTTCCCCGTGGCCCTTTACAAGAAGCTCCTGAAGAGGAAGCCGACACTAGACGACCTGAAAGAGCTAATGCCAGATGTGGGAAGGTCAGATCAAGGAACAGTCATCTGAGGTTTCCTTGTAACGTGTTTATGGATGTCAGTTTACCTTGGTATTTCCTTTACTGCATCTGACATGAAATCTTTTTATGTTGAAATTGTAGTATATCATCGTACAGAGTGTTAGTACGAAAGCGTTGGATTTTTTTTTTTTTTTTTTACAAAAAGAAAAAATGTACAAAAAACGATTTTTTTTTTGTACAAGAAATGATCCTGATCAGGTTTGTGTTTGTGTGTAAAAGGAGTCTGCAGCAATTACTGGACTACACAGAGGACGACCTTGAAGAAACGTTCTGCTTGAACTTCACTGTAAGATGATTGTAAAACAGCAGTCGAAAACAAATAGTGGAGCTACGTGCAAATCATATTTACAAAATATAAACACTGTTTCTGCAGATCACAGAGGAAAACTATGGCGCCACAGAGGTCTTGGAACTTGTACCGAATGGTGAAAACATCAATGTAAATAAATCAAACAGGTAAAATGTTCTCAATTCTCTTGGTAACCAAAAAGCTTATATATTGGAATTAAATGTATGTGCTTTTCTTGTCTCAATACCACACTGACCACCATGAAAAACCCTTCTACCAGCCCCTCAACTGGCCATTGATTAAAACTTTGCATCATTTAATTTTCTGAAAGACATTGTTGGACTGTTCCTTGTTTTTAATTGCTGAATTATTCTGTGTATGTTGTTGTGCATGTCCCATATTTCCAACTCTGATTTAAATTGCATTTTTTATCTTTTTTTTTTTTTCTTCCCTGCAGGCAGGACTTTGTCAATGCCTACGTCAACTATGTTTTCAACACGTCTGTCGCGCCGCTGTTTGAGTGTTTCTATGCAGGTTTTCACAAAGTGTGCGGTGGAAAAGTTTTAGAGCTGTTCCAACCAAACGAACTGCAGGCCATGGTCATTGGCAACACCAATTACGACTGGACGGAGCTCGAAAAGGTCTCATTTCACATATCGATGAAGGAAAATGTCTCTGTAATTTAGTTTGTCAAAGTCAGTGTATTAAATTGCAGAAATTATTTTGTCTCCACTCTTCAGAGCACTGAATACAAAGGGGAGTACTGGAAGGACCATCACACCATCAGGCTCTTCTGGGAGGTGTTTCACAGTCTGCCTTTAGAGAAGAAAAAACAGTTCCTCTGTGAGTGCTGCTGCACAAATACAATGTCAGTGCATGTTCAGTCATCTTTTGTGTTGAGCTGGAAGTGACACAGTGCTTCTCATCTTTCCAGTGTTCCTCACAGGAAGTGACCGCATCCCCATCTTGGGAATGAAAAGCCTGAAACTGGTGATCCAGCCCACCGGTGGAGGGGAACATTATCTACCTGTCGCTCACACCTGCTTCAACCTGCTGGATCTGCCCAAGTACACAAGTTTAGAAACACTGCGTGAAAAGCTCCTACAAGCTATAGATCACAATCAAGGCTTTAATCTTGCCTGAACATAACAATGAATTGCTGAAAGAACACCCTGTCAAGACTGTTGATGGCCACATTCCCAAATGCTTTGTTTTGCAGACTGCTCAGTCTGTACTCTGCTGTAAGAGTTGAACACTGGTTGGACAGAGGAGGCCACATGATAGTAGAAACGATAAAAAGAGCTGGATGTCTAGACTTTCATGTTAATCTTAACTTTGATTTTCCAGCTTTTTTCCATGCCATCGCAGTATTTGATGCTCTATTAAAAGTTGATTCACATTTGATATTGCTCTTGTAGATATGCTTTTTATTCACATTTGGATATAACAAGTATGATGAAGCAAATTGCTGGTATACACTTTGCAGGGCATGTACACAGCAACATAAACACCTGTAAAATATATGTAAAGGCAGCAGCACTACCCCTCTGAATAATACACGTTTACACTGTCAGACAAATGTTTCAGAACCACCTCAGAGTGAAATTTAATCAAACGCTGGCCTCAAAATGACCAGATTTAAATCAACACACACTCACAAGGTGTCAACATAAAAGGAACATTTTAAGCTCCATTGTGGTTGTAGCTGCTCACATTGTATTTTACAGGAGTTAATGATGTCGTGTTCACTCCCTGTGTATTTAATGTTTGAACCCAGACAATGTAAAATAACGCTCTTTTTGTTAAGCTTTATGTGACATTTGATTGAAAGCACTGCGCAGCGTTTGCTTTAGATCCAGAGTGGATTTTTTTTTTTTCTTGGATGGATTTAACAATCCACAAATAAAAACAAAGTAAACCCACTGAAGTAAATGTCAGTTGCTTTGGGGGATAAAATGCCATTCGGATGTTTAAGTTATTTTTATGTTCATTCTGGATCTTTAATTATATTTGATCATTTATTGAAACATTTTGTCTTTAGGAATTAGGATGGGAAGATGTAAATCTTCTCTCATCTATACGAAGTCACAGTTCTGCTCTGGTCCAACTTGTGAATATGATCAGTGAAGTGTTGATCGGTTTCTTTGTTGTTGTGTTGATCACAGAATTCTAACCAGACAATAAGGTTCAGGTTTACATTTTAATGATGAACTGTACATGATAAATGATGTGCACACATTGCAGTATATGGCCATGAAGGAGGCAGACTTGACAGGTGTCTGTGTTTAGTTAAAATTGACCGGCTCGTATCCGACCACCTTATAGTGGGTACCACAGGAAGGACAGCGATGGACATGTCCCTCGTGAACCCAGAACCACACAAAAGTAGTGTTGTCTTCCTCACCTGCAAATAATTCAATTATAAGTAATCTGGTTTGTAATGTACACAATCACAACTAAATGAGAAAGACTTGTGTTAAATATACATCACTTACAAAGACAGCCCACCAGCCTCTTTCCTCCATGGCATTCCACAATCTGAGGGTCTTCCTTGGTGCCAGCAAAGTATTGGGGCTGTAGTATACTGCAGGGATCCTGTTATGTTTATTTAAAGAAAATCAGTATATGAAAGGTTAAAAAACAACATTATACTTGTGCTGTAAGCGCTGTGTACCTTTCCCACTTTGAAGGCCTGCAACACATGTCGCTCTAGTCCAGTGGCCTGTTCATCATCTGTTGGTATTCCTGAGAAGTTACAAAGAATTAAAACAAATCAGAAAGCACCTATAAATTAATCTGGCCAGAGTATGCACTATGCTCCATATCTACTTGAGTGCCAGTAATACAGCACGTAGGCACTGAGCGCCACCGACACCAACCTGCTGCTGTCCCCCTATCAGGACACTGGCACCGACTCAGGAGACAGGTGCCAAAGGAGGAGGGTCTATCTAAGGCCTTTTCCTAGAGTTAATGTCCAGATGACCTTCGTTGTTTATTCAAACCTTATTTTTCTCATTTAGAGGTTTCACATCGACATGTCTGTGATAAATATTACTCAGACAACACATGAAATCTCACAACACACACAAGACATTTTTGTCACCGCCAATAAATATTACCTGTGAAAATTCAGCTTATTTCATCCTCTTTAAGTTCTCACCATACAGACGCTGTATATGAAATATAGTTTTAGACACCAAGCTGCGCAACAATCTAAATATATCGTTTTAATATCCCTGAATAACAGACCAGCTCACACAACTTTGGCTCCCAACGCTTGAGGCCAGTGACAGCTGCGCTGTAACACCAGTCTGCGGGGTAAAGTTTGATTTTCTCGGTAATAAACTCGACTCTTACCCTCTACAGCCAACGTGCGGTGTAACGGTCTGGACACCACGTTGCTCCTCAGCCTCAATGTTCCCGCACAAGCTCGGAGAAGGAGACGTCCCGCCATGAAGGCTCACTTTCAGGTACCGACGGTGATCTGAAAACAAGCGTCAGATGGCCTGAAATGACCCCGACGACCGTGTGAGTGGCAGGCGCACCGACCAATGACAGCAGGGACTAGACCGCGCTGACCAATGACAGTGAGAAAACGAGGCACGAGGAAGAGGTGAGAAATACTGTAGAAATCATAAATAACAGTTTTTTCCCCCTCAAAAGTCAATTTGGTTTATAAATTTAAGATAAAAAAAAAAGTAATTTACACCGTCGATTTTAATGTGCGATTCTAAAATTGATTACCGTTTTTTTTCTTAGAGAATGATTAAATATATTTAAATAATAAATTGTACACATGTGCAAAATGACCTCCGTCAATGTGATATTATGACACTTTATTATTACACATTAGTGTGTCAGTATAAATGTATCGTGAATGGCTGAAGTTAAGGTCACTTTAAATAAGGAACAGGTCATATGTTGTAGTTTGTCTCAAGTTGATCTTCAATGAGCTGCTGAAGCCATTTAATTAAATTAATAAAGCATTAAATTAAATTAATAAAGCATCAAATTAAAGTTTAAATGTAGTGGAAGGTAAAAGTGCAGTTCAACACATCACAAACCATTGAGTTTGTGTGTGTGTGTGTGTGTGTGTGTGTGTGTGTGTGTGTGTGTGTGTGTGTGTGTGTGTGTGTGTGTGTGTGTGTGTGTGTGTGTGTGTGTGTGTGTGTCTGAAACCACAGTTGTCACCACCAGGAGGAGGCAGTGTAGAACCAATAAAATAGCTGTGGTTTCTGAAAGTTTTCCATAAAGAAAGAAGACGAAGAAACCATGTTGGAGCAGTTGTATCATAAAGAGACGTGACGCGTTGAGTGAGTTGTGTGTTGATGAACACACAGAGAAACAAAAAAGACTGTGTCCCGCTGTATTACTCAGGCTGCACTACAGTATCTATTCACAGGCGCGATCCCACTACTGAGCGACACGGGGGCTTTGACCTGCTCCGTTTCCGACCTGGGCCGGTGCACCCCTCCTTAGACGACCTGGTGGTCCCGGGCTCCCCCAGGAGCACCATATCGATACCGAACTTAGCGCGGACACCCGATCGACATAGTCCACTGCAGCTCAGAGCTCCTGAGCTCAAACGATCCACCAGCCTCAGCCTCCCAGTAACTTGGATTACAGGCACGCGCCACCGCACCCGGCGAGAGCATCGTCATTTCAAACACAGCTTGGAGTTCCACCACACATGTGACGTCATCAGGTAACACGCTCCAGTGACAGAAAGATAAACTGTAGCTGCAGAGTTAAAAGCTGCTCAGTATTTGGCAGCAGTGGAGAGAAACTCAGTACTTTAACTCAACTACTATACAGAAGTACAATTAGAAATATTTGCTTCTACTTTATATCTGATGCTGCTTTATACCTCCACTTCATTATGTTTATTTAACACATTTAGTTACCACTTACTCTCAAGACAACGATTTTCACATTAAGTAACACAATCGGCTTTTACAGTACAAGACACTGTTGAAGATTAAACTACTAGTTTTCAGTCTTTTTGGCTTCTTGACTCTTATTAAAACAGTGTGTAGTCTGTGATATATTTCATATGTGTTTATAAAATTTTTAACAACTCCACTAAATAAAGGAAATTTCCTCCAAACTTCCTTTAAACAAATGGTCAAACAATGGTATATTTTACCAGGAAACAAAGTTTAAGGCAAAAGTTAAAACCCTGAAACCAGATTTGTACATAAGAAGTTTGCTTTTTCTTCTGCTGTTAATTATCTCATAATTTCTCTGAACTGTCTGTTGTATCTGTTAATAAAACTGAGGCTTGAACCTGCTGCACCTTTAACAGGAACATTAGTAATATGCTGCTGACATGATCATGATTGTGTTTTAACATCTTATGTTGTCATTTTAATGACATGTCGGTGTGATAATATATATTCTTTTGGTGTAAAACTTAAGTTTCAGCTTGTTTACTAAAGTATGATATTTCCTTGTATTAAGTACATTCATAACAAACCAACCAATTGCATGTGTGTCACATTGACTTGTGTGATTATTGTCATTACTTCTCTCCACCAGGAGGAGGCAGTGTAGGATCCATTAAAAGCTGTTGTTTCTAGAGGTTTGTCATCGAAATGTGAAGACGAAGAAACCATGTTGTAGCAGTTGTATCATAAAGAGACGTGACACGTTGAGTGAGTTGTGTGTTGATGAACACACAGAGAAACAAAAAGACTGTGTCCCGCTGTATTACTCAGGCTGCACTACAGTGTCTATTCACGGGCGCGATCCCACTACTGAGCGGCACGGGGGCTTTGACCTGCTCCGTTTCCGACCTGGGCCGGTGCACCCCTCCTTAGACGACCTGGTGGTCCCGGGCTCCCCCAGGAGCACCATATCGATACCGAACTTAGCGCGGACACCTGATCGACATAGTCCACTGCAGCTCAGAGCTCCTGAGCTCAAACGATCCACCAGCCTCAGCCTCCCAGTAACTTGGATTACAGGCACGCGCCACCGCACCCGGCGAAAGCATCGTCATTTCAAACACAGCTTGGAGTTCCACCACACATGTGACGTCATCAGATAACACGCTCCAGTGACAGGAAGATAAACTGTAGCTGCAGAGTTAAAAGCTGCTCAATATTTGGCAGCAGTGAAGAGAAACTCAGTACTTTAACTCAACTACTATACAAAGTACAATTAGAAATATCTGCTTCTACTTTATATCTGATGCTGCTTTATACCTCCACTTCATTATATTTATTTAACACATTTAGTTACCACTTACTCTCAAGACAACGATTTTCACATTAAGTAACACAATCGGCTTTTACAGTACAAGACATTGTTGAAGATTAAACTACTAGTTTTCAATGTGTTTGAAATGACGATGCTTTCGCCGGGTGCGGTGGCGCGTGCCTGTAATCCAAGTTACTGGGAGGCTGAGGCTGGTGGATCGTTTGAGCTCAGGAGCTCTGAGCTGCAGTGGACTATGTCGATCGGGTGTCCGCGCTAAGTTCGGTATCGATATGGTGCTCCTGGGGGAGCCCGGGACCACCAGGTCGTCTAAGGAGGGGTGCACCGGCCCAGGTCGGAAACGGAGCAGGTCAAAGCCCCCGTGCCGCTCAGTAGTGGGATCGCGCCCGTGAATAGACACTGTAGTGCAGCCTGAGTAATACAGCGGGACACAGTCTTTTTTGTTTCTCTGTGTGTTCATCAACACACAACTCACTCAACGCGTCACGTCTCTTTATGATACAACTGCTCCAACATGGTTTCTTCGTCTTCACATTTCGATGACAAACCTCTAGAAACAACAGCTTTTAATGGACCCTACACTGCCTCCTCCTGGTGGAGAGAAGTAATGACAACAATCACACAAGTCAATGCAGCACACACTTAAACTGGTTGGGTTGTTTTTTACGAATTCATGTGAAAATATCCTACTACAGGTTTTACACCAGAAGAATATATAATGTCACACTGATACATCATTAAAATTACATCATGAAATAACTAAAATAAAAATCATGATCATGTCAGCAGCATATTATTGATGTTCCTGTTAAAGGTGCAGCAGCTTTAAACAGAATCAGATTTATTGGCCAATTATATGAACACATACAGGGAATTTGTCCGCGGTTCTTTTCCTTCGCTCCAATATAATTTAAACATACAAAAAAAAAAAAAAAAAAACAGAATAAACATATACAGCCACAGTTTTATTAACAGATACAACAGATAGTTCAAAGGCCATGAGATCATTAACAGCAGAAGAAAGAAGTAAAAACAAACTTCTCATACACAAATCTGGTTTCAGGTCTTTGACTTTTGCTTTAAGTTTTGGTTCTTGGTGAACTATCACATTATTTGATCATTCGTTTAAAGGATGTTTTGAGCAAAAATATCTTTATTTGATCAAGCAGTTAATAATTTTATGAACACGTATGAAATATATCACAGACTACACACTGTTTTAATAAGAGTCAAGAAGGCTTTATACCACCACTTCATTATATTTATTTAACACATTTAGTTACCACTTACTCTCAAGACAATGATTTTCACATTAAGTAACACAATCGGCTTTTACAGTACAAGACACTGAAGATTAAACTACTAGTTTTCAGTCTTCTTGGATTCTTAACTCTTATACAGAAAATTTTCTCCAGACTTTAATGTTTTCTTGACATGAAGTGCTCTTTAATCTTATATTATGTGTGTATGTAAAACAGTGTGTAACAGTGTGTAGTCTGTGATATATTTCATATGTGTTTATAAAATTATTAACAACTCCACTAAATAAAGAAACTTTCCTCCAAACTTCCTTTAAACAAATGATCAAATGATGGTATATTTTACCAGGAAACAAAGTTTAAAGCAAAAGTTAAAACCCTAAAACCAGATTTGTACATAAGAAGTTTGCTTTTTCTTCTGCTGTTAATTATCTCATAATCTGTCTGAACTGTCTGTTGTATCTGTTAATAAAACTGAGGCTTAAAGCTGCTGCACCTTTAACAGGAACATTAGTAATATGCTGCTGACATGATCATGATTTTGTTTTAATATCTTATGTTGTCATTTTAATGACATGTCGGTGTGATAATATATATTCTTTTGGTGTAAAACTTAAGTTTCAGCTTGTTTACTAAAGTATGATATTTCCTTGTATTAAGTACATTCATAACGAACCAACCAATTGCATGTGTGTCACATTGACTTGTGTGATTGTTGTCATTACTTGTCTCCACCAGGAGGAGGCAGTGTAGGATCCATTAAAAAAAATGTTGTTTCTTGAAGTTTGTCATCGAAATGTGAAGACGAAGAAACCATGTTGGAGCAGTTGTATCATAAAGAGACGTGACACGTTGAGTGAGTTGTGTGTTAATGAACACATAGAGAAACAAAAAGACTGTGTCCCGCTGTATTACTCAGGCTGCACTACAGCGTCTATTCACAGGCGCGATCCCACTACTGAGCGGCACGGGGGCTTTGACCTGCTCCGTTTCCGACCTGGGCCGGTGCACCCCTCCTTAGACGACCTGGTGGTCCCGGGCTCCCCCAGGAGCACCATATCGATACCGAACTTAGCGCGGACACCCGATCGACATAGTCCACTGCAGCTCAGAGCTCCTGAGCTCAAACGATCCACCAGCCTCAGCCTCCCAGTAACTTGGATTACAGGCACGCGCCACCGCACCCGGCGAAAGCATCGTCATTTCAAACACAGCTTGGAGTTCCACCACACATGTGACGTCATCAGGTAACACGCTCCAGTGACAGAAAGATAAACTGTAGCTGCAGAGTTAAAGGCAATACTTTTACTCATGTACTATAGTGAAGTACAATTCTAAATATCTGTGTTTATTTAGCCTATTTGATGCTGCTTTATACCTCCACGTCATTATATTTATTTAACACATTTAGTTACCACTTACTTTCAAGACAACGATTTTCACATTAAGTAACACAATCGGTTTGTACAGTACAACACACTGTTGAAAATTACTAGTTTTCAATTTTTTTTTTTTTTTTTTGTAATTTTAATGACATATCAGTGTGATATTATTCTTTTGGTGTAAAACCCAAGTTTCTACACGTTTACTAAAGTATGATATTTTCTTGTATGAAGTACATTCATAACAAACAAACCAACCAATTTGTAGGTGCCATATCTTATTTTGTATGGATTGATTTGGTTTTTGGTTCAATATTAAGTTATTTTATTTATAATTAATTAAAATGTATATGTTTTTATTTGCATAATTAATAGTATTGGGATTAAATGATTTGAACATATGATTTATGTTTGTGCAAGATCAACTGCATAATTTAGTAATATTGCACAATTTTTGTTGTTATTGTGAGTTGAGATGCCTGTCACTTTAACCGGGTAGCAGAGGCAACACCTGTGAAGGGTTGAGAGAGCACGTGGAGTGGTGTAGCTGAGAGAGTTGGACATCTCACCGGTTTCTGACTGTATGGGACCGTGTTGGACTGTAAAATCGTGTACAGGCATGTCCTATAGTGATGAAAACTTTTTTGTTTTACTTTTTATTAGAAGCATGTAAATAGTTCAGTTTTTCTTGTTTGCAAAATTAATCTTTAAAAACAGCGAACAGAGAGCATTTTTGTACGAGGAACAGGCATAGACTAAGCTACAAGACTCCTTTGGAATATGGTAGTTAGAAATGAACTCTACACATTTATATGTGTTGCATTGAGTTGTGTGATTGTTGTCATTACTTCTCTCCACCAGGAGGAGGCAGTGTAGGGTCAACAAAAAGTTGTTGTTTCGTGAAGTTTTTCATCGAAATGTGAAGACGAAGAAACCATGTTGTAGCAGTTGTATCATAAAGGGACGTGACACGTTGAGTGAGTTGTGTGTTGATGAACACACAGAGAAACAAAAAGACTGTGTCCCGCTGTATTACTCAGGCTGCACTACAGTGTCTATTCACGGGCGCGATCCCACTACTGAGCGGCACGGGGGCTTTGACCTGCTCCGTTTCCGACCTGGGCCGGTGCACCCCTCCTTAGACGACCTGGTGGTCCCGGGCTCCCCCAGGAGCACCATATCGATACCGAACTTAGCACGGACACCCGATCGACATAGTCCACTGCAGCTCAGAGCTCCTGAGCTCAAACGATCCACCAGCCTCAGCCTCCCAGTAACTTGGATTACAGGCACGCGCCACCGCACCCGGCGAGAGCATCGTCATTTCAAACACAGCTTGGAGTTCCACCACACATGTGACGTCATCAGGTAACACGCTCCAGTGACAAAAAGATAAACTGTAGCTGCAGAGTTAAAAGCTGCTCAGTATTTGGCAGCAGTGAAGAGAAACTCAGTACTTTAACTCAACTACTATACAGAAGTACAATTAGAAATATCTGCATATATTTTATATCTGATGCTGCTTTATACCTCCACTTCATTATATTTATTTAACACATTTAGTTACCACTTACTCTCAAGACAATGATTTTCACATTAAGTAACACAATCGGCTTTTACAGTACAAGACACTGTTGAAGATTAAACTACTAGTTTTCAGTCTTCTTGGATTCTTAACTCTTATACAGAAAATTTTCTCCAGACTTTAATGTTTTCTTGACATGAAGTGCTCTTTAATCTTATATTATGTGTTCATAAATTATTAACAGCTTCACCAAATAAAGAAAATTTCCTCCAAACTTCCTTTAAACAAATGATCAAACAATGGTATATTTTACCAGGAAACAAAGTTTAAAGCAAAAGTTAAAACCCTAAAACCAGATTTGTACATAAGAAGTTTGCTTTTTCTTCTGCTGTTAATTATCTCATAATCTGTCTGAACTGTCTGTTGTATCTGTTAATAAAACTGAGGCTTGAACCTGCTGCACCTTTAACAGGAACATTAGTAATATGCTGCTGACATGATCGTGATTTTGTTTTATTATCTTATGTTGTCATTTTAATGACATGTCGGTGTGATAATATATATTCTTTTGGTGTAAAAACTTAAGTTTATGCACGTTTACTAAAGTATGATATTTCCTTGTATTAAGTACATTCATAACAAACCAACCAATTGTATGTGTGTCACATTGACTTGTGTGATTATTGTCATTACTTCTCTCCACCAGGAGGAGGCAGTGTAGGGTCAACAAAAAAATGTTGTTTCTTGAAGTTTTTCATCGAAATGTGAAGACAAAGTAACCATGTTGGAGCAGTTGTATCATAAAGAGACGTGACGCGTTGAGTGAGTTGTGTGTTGATGAACACACAGAGAAACAAAAAAGACTGTGTCCCGCTGTATTACTCAGGCTGCACTACAGCGTCTATTCACAGGCGCGATCCCACTATTGAGCGGCACGGGGGCTTTGACCTGCTCCGTTTCCGACCTGGGCCGGTGCACCCCTCCTTAGACGACCTGGTGGTCCCGGGCTCCCCCAGGAGCACCATATCGATACCGAACTTAGCGCGGACACCCGATCGACATAGTCCACTGCAGCTCAGAGCTCCTGAGCTCAAACGATCCACCAGCCTCAGCCTCCCAGTAACTTGGATTACAGGCACGCGCCACCGCACCCGGCGAGAGCATCGTCATTTCAAACGCATTGAAAACTAGTAGTTTAATCTTCAACAATGTCTTGTACTGTAAAAGCCGATTGTGTTACTTAATGTAAAAATCGTTGTCTTGAGAGTAAGTGGTAACTAAATGTGTTAAATAAACATAATGAAGTGGAGGTATAAAGCAGCATCAGATGTAAAATATATGCAGATATTTCTAATTGTACTTTGTATAGTAGTTGAGTTAAAGTACTGAGTTTCTCTCCACTGCTGCCAAATACTGAGCAGCTTTTAACTCTGCAGCTACAGTTTAAGTTTTTGTCACTGGAGCGTGTTACCTGATGACGTCACATGTGTGGTGGAACTCCAAGCTGTGTTTGAAATGACGATGCTTTCGCCGGGTGCGGTGGCGCGTGCCTGTAATCCAAGTTACTGGGAGGCTGAGGCTGGTGGATCGTTTGAGCTCAGGAGCTCTGAGCTGCAGTGGACTATGTCGATCAGGTGTCCGCGCTAAGTTCGGTATCGATATGGTGCTCCTGGGGGAGCCCGGGACCACCAGGTCGTCTAAGGAGGGGTGCACCGGCCCAGGTCGGAAACGGAGCAGGTCAAAGCCCCCGTGCCGCTCAGTAGTGGGATCGCGCCTGTGAATAGACGCTGTAGTGCAGCCTGAGTAATACAGCGGGACACAGTCTTTTTTGTTTCTCTGTGTGTTCATCAACACACAACTCACTCAACCTGTCACGTCTCTTTATGATACAACTGCTACAACATGGTTTCTTCGTCTTCACATTTCGATGACAAAATGTCATCGAAACAACAGCTTTTAATGGACCCTACACTGCCTCCTCCTGGTGGAGAGAAGTAATGACAACAATCACACAAGTCAATGCAGCACACACTTAAACTGGTTGGGTTGTTTTTTACGAATTCATGTGAAAATATCCTACTACAGGTTTTACACCAAAAAAATATATAATGTCACACTGATACATCATTAAAATTACATCATGAGATAACTAAAATAAAAATCATGATCATGTCAGCAGCATATTACTGATGTTCCTGTTAAAGGTGCAGCAGCTTTAAACAGAATCAGCTTTATTGGCCAATTATATGAACACATACAGGGAATTTGTCCGCGGTTCTTTTCCTTCGCTCCAATATAATTTAAACATACAAAAAAAAAAAAAAACCAAAACAGAATAAACATATACAGCCACAGTTTTATTAACAGATACAACAGATAGTTCAAAGGCCATGAGATCATTAACAGCAGAAGAAAGAAGTAAAAACAAACTTCTCATACACAAATCTGGTTTCAGGTCTTTGACTTTTGCTTTAAGTTTTGGTTCTTGGTGAACTATCACATTATTTGATCATTCGTTTAAAGGACGTTTTGAGCAAAAATATCTTTATTTGATCAAGCAGTTAATAATTTTATGAACACGTATGAAATATATCACAGACTACACACTGTTTTAATAAGAGTCAAGAAGGCTTTATACCACCACTTCATTATATTTATTTAACACATTTAGTTACCACTTACTCTCAAGACAATGATTTTCACATTAAGTAACACAATCGGCTTTTACAGTACAAGACACTGAAGATTAAACTACTAGTTTTCAGTCTTCTTGGATTCTTAACTCTTATACAGAAAATTTTCTCCAGACTTTAATGTTTTCTTGACTTGAAGTGCTCTTTAATCTTATATTATGTGTGTATGTAAAACAGTGTGTAACAGTGTGTAGTCTGTGATATATTTCATATGTGTTTATAAAATTATTAACAACTCCACTAAATAAAGAAACTTTCCTCCAAACTTCCTTTAAACAAATGATCAAACAATGGTATATTTTACCAGGAAACAAAGTTTAAAGCAAAAGTTAAAACCCTGAAACCAGATTTGTACATAAGAAGTTTGCTTTTTCTTCTGCTGTTAATTATCTCATAATCTGTCTGAACTATCTGTTGTATCTGTTAATAAAACTGAGGCTTAACGCTGCTGCACCTTTAACAGGAACATTAGTAATATGCTGCTGACATGATCATGATTTTGTTTTAATATCTTGTGTTGTCATTTTAATGACATGTCGGTGTGATAATATATATATATTTTTGGTGTAACAGCTTAAGTTTCTGCACGTTTACTAAAGTATGATATTTCCTTGTATTAAGTACATTAATAACATACAAACTAAACCCAGCAATTGTATATGTGTGTTACATTGACTTGTGTGATTGTTGTCATTACTTGTCTCCACCAGGAGGAGGCAGTGTAGGATCCATTAAAAGCTGTTGTTTCTGTTGTTTCGATGACATTTTGTCATCGAAATGTGAAGACGAAGAAACCATGTTGTAGCAGTTGTATCATAAAGAGACGTGACGCGTTGAGTGAGTTGTGTGTTGATGAACACACAGAGAAACAAAAAAGACTGTGTCCCGCTGTATTACTCAGGCTGCACTACAGTGTCTATTCACGGGCGCGATCCCACTACTGAGCGGCACGGGGGCTTTGACCTGCTCCGTTTCCGACCTGGGCCGGTGCACCCCTCCTTAGACGACCTGGTGGTCCCGGGCTCCCCCAGGAGCACCATATCGATACCGAACTTAGTGCGGACACCCGATCGACATAGTCCACTGCAGCTCAGAGCTCCTGAGCTCAAACGATCCGCCAGCCTCAGCCTCCCAGTAACTTGGATTACAGGCGCGCGCCACCGCACCCGGCAAGAGGCGAATGTGCAAATAGTTCTTTTAGCTTCGACAAAAGTGACGTCATCGGAGAGACTGGCGCTATCTGGTGGCGAAGGTTATGAAGGCTCAAATTCTCACATGAGTTAAATACGTTGTGAACACGTTGAGAATAATTCACAACGTGAATTATTAGTGTTGAATTAATATATTAGCACCGCAGTATTAAACTATTAAACTACTAAAGGACAGTGCAGAGGCGCCAGCAGAAAACATAATAAAGATGTTGCAAATAATATAATTGTTTACACTGGGTGCTTAATTTCCTCTTTTGCTTATTTCATCAGAATTATCATATTTAATATTTCATTGTGTATTCTGCATCTGTTTTAATTAATTAATTGCCATTATCTTGGTCTTGTATTTGCTCCTATTTCTGTTTACAGGTCTGGATCCAGTATTTATTTTGTAATCAACATTGGAGACTAAAGATCAGACTGAGTAACATATGGAACCAGTCTTTATTTAAGACAACAGTGCAGTTAACATGGAGACAGTTTATGGTTAAGTTGATCCTTAAAACATCTGATGCAGTAAATAGTGGTAAAATTTCCAGCTATGGAATTCAATTTTTCTGCCTCTTAAATCCAATTGCACCTAACATCTGGAGTCCAGTTTCCAATATGATTTGATAGCTAAGTAAGTTTTACAATTATAGCAAAGATCTGATGAGGTTAAAGCAGCCATCCGTCAGTAGGGTGAAACATCCGCTTCCATAAACCTCCAAAAAATCTAATTTTGTATCCCTGGTTTGGCCCAGTGACTTGAACAGCTTTTGACAGCATCTCATTCCATGAAAGTACAATTGGAAATCAGGGATACTATATTTAAACCGAAAATCTAAGGTGTAATGATATCCTGTGGATACACAATAATAGCCACCTCAAAGTTCAACTTTGAACTGAAATTGTGATTTTATCACCTAAATTACTGTTTGAGATATTACACATTACACATAGCAAATAACATACTGACAAGTTTCAGTTTTATGTTCCCAACATGATATGCAATACAACATTAAAGATACTACAGATTCAGGTAGATCATATTTCCATATCATACATTATTCACTGATATAATGCTGTTCTATATTCTATAATTTCTAATATGCAACTATCTGATTTCACAGACACACTTAAAGCTTGTAATTTCCAAATTAAGAGAGAAATGAAGTGGAATTACAGGCAGACCATATTCACAAATATGGATATCACAGTTTACAGGGTCGGTCCAAAGTGAACAAGTGACGACAAGAAGGCACAAAACACGAAATGGAAGTGCTGATATATATTTAGATTTCATAATTTCTAAACTTCATCAGTAGATTTGATGGAGATTCAGCAGCCCAGCGGAAACGCAGATGGCAGTAATCACCTGGGTAGTGATGACAAAAAATCCTGTTATTAGAAAGTACAACAAGAAAAGTTCCAACCTGTAATGTAAGAAATGCTATAAGATCATTTTATTAAATTCTATCAATTCAACAGTCACCACAATTTATTCTGTATTGTTTATTAGCTCATAAAGAAGAGACTTGAAAGAAAGGATAAAACAGTTTAATAATAATTCTATTTATGGAAGCACAGTTCACCGTTATAATGAGACTGAGAGACTTTGACTGTGATCAGTAACATTTTTAACATTAGCTTGTGTAGTTTTAATTAACTTGAGTAGTGCAACTGTTTCTGCTCAGTGTTTTCATCTAATCACCTGGAAGGGTCTGATTTTCCTGTTAGACGTCAGGTAAACTCAGTAAATTGGTACAATGGGGCAGACCCCTAAACTAATAAAGAGAACAGAAATAAATGTACGGAAAAAATATTACCGGGGTTCAGTTCATAAACCCACAAACCACTATGGAACCAACTCTAAAGCTAAAACTGGCCTTAAATCAGAATAAACATGCCAGAAACAAATGATATGAAATGTGTGGCAGTGCTTTTAGATTGAACAGAATTGCTGCCCTTACTTTTCAGGACTTCTTGTCAGATTCTCAAAGGTCAGTGCAGTGAAGTGGTTGCTTTGAAGTGCAGAACACAACACGCCACAAAAGAAGAGGGTGGGGACAAAGCCCTTAACATGGAAGTGCCGACGTGTTTGCCTTTTTTATGT
Organism: Polydactylus sextarius; assembly: GCA_016801845.1. NCBI lineage: Eukaryota > Metazoa > Chordata > Actinopteri > Polynemidae > Polydactylus > Polydactylus sextarius. Next base: position 4,817,044 of record CM028911.1, on the reverse strand, counting down.
TTTCTATGTCCCAATTGTCACATGATGGTAGCACTTACGCAGTTCAAGTCTCCCAGAGTGCTTCTCTGATTAACAAGTGCCTCTCTTGTGACCTTGTGGCAAAAATATACCATAACTGGAACTCATTCTGAACCCTTACGGATGATAGAGGCACCCTTGAAAAGTATTTCTGTCTTATATTGCAATCTCCATGGTTAGAGTTTCACTTCAGATGCATTATACATGAAAATATATTTTGAAATATATTTACTTGAAGATGGGATGGCATCAGATGGAGGGGTCCCTGCTGCTTCCTGCTCACACTGAAGGTTCTCTGATTGGGAAGTGACTGGGATTTCTGCTTTTGGAGCCTCCAGCATTGGTTCCTTCTTATCTCTCACAGCCCAATGCATTGACTGAAAACAAAATTGTCAATCCTTGTTATACAGATTACACTGCATTTCAAAAAACCTACATCAAAGACAAGACATCACATACAGTTTTTACAGAGTCATTCAAGGCTTGCCAGTCACGGAATGACATGGTAACTCCACTTCTTTTCCACAGATCATAGTTTTTTCTTTTGGTTTCATTGCATAAAACCTCTTTGGCCTCTTGCAGTTTTTGGAAATCTTCCACTGTCAGAAACAAAGAAAACAACAAGGGTCTGAGATGGAAGATAACGCTTAGAAAATTATGACAGAAGATAAATACCCTCTTCTTTGCATGCAGTTATAATGAGCTCTCCATTAACATAATCTGCTTTGAAGTGAGGACGTCAGAAAGAGGCACTGACTGACTCACTGTGGGATGACTAAGAAAATTGAGATACAATTACATGAAAAATGAATTAAAAAGCAAAAAAAAAGTTGGATTTAGTCCGACTTTAAATCACATCAAGTGTTTTTTTTTGTTTTGTTTTGTTTTTTTACCTGCTCTCGGGTTGTCTTGGTGTTTGTCTGGGTGACATGCCAAGGCTCGGATTTTGTATTCATTGAGAATCTGTTCCATCTGGACAAAAACAGATTAAATAAATATGATGCACTTTTGCCAATATAAACATTTGATCCCCATGAATCGGTGACTTATTCAGTTTTGAAGGACAGCCTTATTAACTTTGGTGAAATGTTCAAAAACACACAATTCATTACCACACGTGCAACACGTAATGCAAATATACCAGACATTTCTTGATCTGATCTGTTTTGTGCTATAGCTTTGATATCATATTGATTGGTCATTATTATGCTCATATGAAACACATTATTGCTCTTCATGAGCACACGTGGATATATTGAAAAACGCCAGAAGCTCTGGATGACGCACGAGTTTCTCTGACATCTTTTACTGAAGCATCAACAGGTCTCTGCTGGTCCAGACTAACATCTGGTACCAACATAAGTACTAAGTCCTTTGGTTTGACAACTTCCAAATTACTGATAGTTTGCAAACATCCAAAATGTCATGTGGTCGTCGACTTCACAAATCTTAAATTAATATTTTAACTTACTTATTTGTAGATCTAGACAACAGTTATGTTACCCAGCAAATAGGCTGCGCCTGAACACACTGACCAGAACTTACCGACGACAATTCATCGCAGCCCAATAACCCGTAGTAATCCTCCAAGTCTTCTGGTTTGCAGTTCAAAGCAGCCTCCATAAAAGTCGGTTAGACAAACGTGTTTAGTTTCTTGTAACGGAGAATCAGTGATGTTCGTTTCGGTGTTTGCTGGTGGACTCCTCCTCGCTGATTTGGCTGCTGTTGCTGCTGCTCCTGTGAGCCACTTACTGACAATTTTCTAAAAGTTTATCTTGTTATGATCGTGTCAGCTTCTGCTGGGTAATTAATGGGCAGGCTGCCAAATGGTTTAAATCGTCAAGGGAATCGTGAGCTGCCTGTAACTGAGCTGTCGTTTTTTCATCATATGACGTGTGTTGCATTCACGTGTCTGGCTAAAAGTCTTACTCAACTCAATTTCGAGTATTTACGAAGGATATGAAGCAACATATTTCAAATAATTAGAAAACATAATAGTAATTATAATACAAATATAATTCATAATATAAATTATATTTATAATAATAATAATTTATAATATAAAATAGTTAAAATGATATATTCACAGGAAGCTTGTAACTTACTGTGATTGAATTTTTAGCTCGTATATTTAATACAAAGATATAAAAGACTTGTATTGGTATAGCTCACGTTATACTATCAGCACATCTTATTTGCGTCTTTTACTCACAACTTTGCGCAGCCATTTACAAGTGTCTTACCTGTGCATAAAATGTACCAGATAGTCTTTGAAGGCATCAACATTTTGTTATGGTTTTATGTCATCGACGTACCGGGGGGACGTTCCAGCCGTGACTGTTGGAGGAGAGAGAGTCACGTGCTATATGCAAATGAGCCAGCTGTCCGAGAGGAAGGATCTGCTCAGCGGCTCTGCGGGCTGAAGATGGCGGACGGAGAGAGCAGTCTCGGAACGGGCTTTTCAGGCGCCTCCGAAATGGACGAGCCTGTCGCGAAAAGGTCGAAAATCAGTCCCGGAACCAACTACGGATTCAAAGTCGCCGAAGCAGACCAATTCTCATGCGTTTCTGCGGATACAGAAAGCTGGGAAGAGGCGGTGAATTGTGCGCAGCCAGCGGAGAAGGAAGCAAAGCCGGTGATGGCGGTAGAGCAGGCCCCAGCAGCGCTAGGCGGAGACAACAATGGACTGGGACTGCTGGTCTCCGAGCCACACAAACCAGTTGTGAAGCTAGACGACAGCGCTGTACTTGGGACAACCGAGGAGAGCGCTGGTATGAAAACAGTCGGATAATTTACCAAAGCTTTTATATTAACGCCACTTAACAGCGGACAGCGCTTGTTTTCACAACTTAACCGGCAAGTCAGTTTAATGTTAAGTTAACGGTAATTAGCAAACGTGCAACACAAGAAAAAAAGATTGTCGAGAGGTGACGAACATTTTAACTTTGTGAGTTAGTGCTGAAAGGCACAGGGGAAAAAAAAACAACACAACAAAAAAAACTGATGATTCAACTTATAATCTCTTGGCACTAAACTTTTATAGCAACTTAGCATTTATTAGCCGGTTTATGTCTCATTCCCATCAACGTTCATTGGAGTTTTAAAGCTTTTATCACGGAACGTGTTTTATAACAGTTTTATTACAGTCATCAGACGTTAATAATCGTTGGTTGTGATCAATGTTTCCTGTGCTTAGATTTTCTCGACCATGATGATCTTCCCTCCAACGGTCTGGCTGTCACACCGGACCACATCAACGAGGAAGATGACAGATCCTCCCATGCGAGCTCCAGCGACTGGACCCCTCGACCGCAGATAGGTAACTAGATGAACGTGATCAACATTTGGCTCGAGACCTTTGCGTGCAGCAGCTTGCATCGCTCCCCTGATGATGTGTATATTGTAAGAAATCGTTTGAGCAATGTTATAATTAAAGGCACTGCTATGGTATGTGCATTTTGGAATATAAATCATGCTGAGATGTTGGTTTCTTGGTCAGGATCTTACAGCTTCATCCAACAACACATCAGAGAGACTGATCCAAGGACCATTCTGAGGGATTTGTTGCCCGAGACTGTACTCCCACCTGATTTAGACGACATGACGTTGTGGCAGATCATCATCAACATCTCAGAACCACCAAAAAGAAAGAAACGGAAGGATATTAACACCTTAGAGGACGTGGTTCGGCTACTCCATGAAAGTAAAAGGATCCTTGTGCTGACTGGTGCTGGGGTACGTGTTGATAATAATATTTTAAATCTTAAATTATAGTTTGTGGTGCAATACATGGCGCTAGCGTTGATGCCGTTAAATCAGTGTTTGTATTCATTATTTTGCAGGTGTCTGTGTCATGTGGAATACCAGACTTTCGTTCCAGAGATGGAATTTATGCACGGCTTGCTGTAGATTTTCCTGATCTTCCAGACCCTCAAGCGATGTTTGACATCGAATACTTCAGACGGGACCCAAGACCTTTTTTCAAGTTTGCCAAGGTTTGTTTGTTGTGTCTGGTTGCTCTTGTGCATGTAGAGTTTATAACAATGCATTGAAAGTCCAGACCATTGAAAATCCAGGTTACTCATAGTAAGACTGCAAACTTATTTTAAAAGATCAGTGTGTACGACTGAGTAATCTTTAGATGTAAATTTGCAGATTGCAACAAACTGAAAACCCTACCCCTTTGCAACACTATAAGACAATATAGGAAGACCCTCAGGCAATATATATGTTTAAAAAAACAGTATTTGATTTGTTCAATTTGGGTACTGTAGAAATGTAGAGGATGACCTTCATCTTTGCTATAAAGGACTCATTCAAAGGTACCAAAAACACTGATTCATAACTCCAGGTGTCTACGCAGATGAAAAAATAACAATTAAATTTATATTAAATTTAGGCTAATAGATCCCCTCATATCCAACACACTTGATCTTCAGGTAATATGTACAACCGATCTGAAAGTGCACATCACCTGTGTATTCTCGGTGCATAACCTTAGACTAGACGGTGTGTGTCACATATATAGTTTCCACATTAGTCCAAATATGATGTTTACCCTTGAGCATTAGATGAGATACATGCCCTTTGCCCAACGAATATATGATGTGCCAGACCCACAGGTGCAGGAAACATCTTGGTGTTTACACAGCATTTTAAAGCAGGATTCCAAACTTGTTTACCTTGAATCTAGCACAAGACAGTCTAAATGTTCTTTAGGAAATATTTTGAGGCCTCATGAAACCCAGGTTAGACTTTGGGAGAGGAACTTGTCCTTTGGTTATTGAGCTTTGCCACTGAGCTGCATTTGTTATTATTTGGTATGAAAAGGTCCAGTTTGTGTTGTAAGACTAAGCTCATCCATCGATGCATAATTATACCAAGCTTTGGATTTTGTTTACATGTCCTGAAAGCATCCTCTTTGTTACAGGAGATCTACCCTGGTCAGTTCCAGCCTTCACCCTGTCACAAATTCATATCTATGCTGGATAAGCAAGGAAAGCTGCTGCGCAATTACACACAAAACATTGATACATTAGAACAAGTGGCTGGAGTTCAGCGGATTATCCAGTGTCACGGTAAATCACACAGATGATCTTGTGTCCTCATTGTTTTCTATACACTTCTGTCCACGGTGAAAGACCATTAACAGGTTTTTGTAATTTCAGGCTCGTTTGCGACTGCATCCTGTCTCATCTGTAAACACAAAGTGGACTGTGAGGCTATAAGGGAAGACATCTTTAACCAGGTATTTATTCGAATTAACAAAGTAATCCAGTATAACACACTAATACACACGTGACACTTAACCACTTACAGAAGTTTAATAGAAAATGCAACAAACTGTTACTGATGTAACAGCGAGCATTTTGCTAGAAACATTGCAGTATTGTATGAAAATATTCGGCAACAAGCAGCTTCCAGTGAAGCAGCATCTGTTTTTTGCCTAAAAATTTGTCTCCGCATCTGTTCCAAAAACTGAAGCGGCACAGAGTCCTCGGGGGAAACAAAACTAGAGGAGAAATTTGAAATGAAACAAAAGATAAATTGATCGTCGTATTTGAGATCGGAGTGGTGTTGTAACTTAAATTACGGTGAAAATGTGTTTTATGTGGTTTGTCTCATGAAAACTCTGTAAATAGTGGTTGTAGTGGGTTCTTTCATCCAAATGAACAATTTCTAAAAACCTCTAAAAAAAATATATATCATTTAACTCCATTGTGTCGAGTTTTCTACAGCAGATATCAAATACTTGGCATTCAACACCAAAACTGTTCGCTTGATTATACATCAACAGGGGTAAGAATGAAAAAGTATAATTGTAGTGTATATTTATATCTCAAACTGACTGTAGTGATACGCCCAGGCAGAATGAATCAAATGTCACATATTTTACACAAACATCTCCCAAAAGATTTTACTCCATCCATCATTGTCTGACTGCCAGACAATTCTGGATGTAAATCAGAGTGCCTGCTTAGAAGACAGTATTGTTGGTGTTATGGATATGCAATCCAAACCAAAGTAAAGATGTCATTTGGTGTGCCTTTGGTTAAACGTTGTGTTTTGTTGTAGTGTTAATATAACAAATTCCTCCTGCAGGTTGTGCCCTGTTGTCCGCGGTGTTCAGATATTCCTCTCGCAATCATGAAGCCTGACATCGTCTTCTTCGGTGAGAATCTTCCAGAAATGTTCCACAGAGCCATGAAGCAGGATAAAGATGAGGTGGACCTCCTGATCGTCATCGGCTCTTCACTTAAAGTGCGACCAGTTGCCCTCATCCCAAGTATGTTTTCTTCAGATAAATAGCTTTCTGTTTTCTCGAAGATGATCATAATAGTAGTAGCTTGTAGTATACGTGAACATATATTAAATACCTTTCTTTTCTTCTTCTCTTTGTATCCAGATTCCATTCCTCATGAAGTGCCTCAGGTCCTGATCAATAGGGAGCAGCTGCCTCACCTCAACTTTGACGTGGAGCTACTTGGGGACTGTGATGTTATTATCAACGAGCTCTGTCATCGATTGGGTGGAGACTTTGAGCAGCTCTGCTACAACACTGTAAGACTCACTGAGATCACAGAGAAACCCCCTCGGTTACCAGAACCGCCACCAAGCGAGGCCTTGCCTGCTTCCAACAACGCAGCTCAGGAGGAGCAGAAGCAGCACAGTACAGACTCAGTAATTAAGCCTTCAGAGGAGACAGAAAGTGTGAATGTCACAGAGACTGCTGGTAATAATATTACACCTCCAGAGCCTTGTCCAAACGCTCAGTGTCCCAGTGAAGAGACGGCTGAGCCCTCAGAGTTACCGGCAGAAGACGCACCAAAAGACGAGTCGGCTGAATTAAAGAACCAAACCTCCAACCTTGAATTTCGTAGACGATGCTGGATGAGTCGAATCAACAGGAGTCCAATCAGCAAACGCCTTGAGAGTAAGCTTTAGACTACGGTAGAGAACGCAAACTCTACTGTATTAATAAATACTGTACATATATTTTGGTCTGTTTGATTGAGTGAGTAGGTGGGTATGGTGACTCACAGGTGTAAACCTGTTTTCTCTGCTCAAGAGAGTTGCTTTTTTCCCCTCATACAGCAACAAGATACATAATAAAATCCAAGTAATAACAAATATCAAAGACAGTGAGTTGGTATTCGATAGGTAAACAACAACAAATTTCTTCAATTATAAATTTCAGCTCAATAAATTGTTTGTATTGTTTCCCACAGCAGGCCAGTACCTGTTTCAAGCACCAAATCACTACATCTTTCACGGGGCCGAGGTTTACTCCGACTCTGAAGATGAGACGTCGAGCTCTTGTGGAAGTGACAGCGAAGACTCTGAATGCAGCGCAGACGGGGGCGAAGACGACAGCGAGCCAGAGGAGGCCGACGCGCTAGCGGATGGAGACACAAGCCTCGGAGACACAATTCAACACACTTTAGACAATGAGGCCACATCGAGTGTGCAGACGGACAATATTCCTGAAAAGACTCTGAACACCACACACCCTTAAATGTTGTCAACAAAGCACTAATTGTCTTTATATATATATATATATATATATATATATATATATATATTTCGTATATTTTTGATTCATCAACCTTACTATTATTTTTCATAAAGTTGAAATTGAGTGACAACTTTGTGTGAATATGCATCAAGTTTTTTTCCTTGTTTTTTTTTTTTTTTTTTTTTTTTTCGCGCCCAGTTTGGTTACATGCATTGTCTGAAACCTCATACTGTATACTACTTACTAAATAGAATGCAGTAGTTTTTTTTTTTTTTTTTAAGTTTCTTTCCATGTGCTTATCTGACTTTGCATTCTTACTTTCATAAAATTAGCCAGTGCTCTCACCTATTGCAGCGTACCACAAATGCAACACTAGATTAAGCTTTAATTCCTAAATCGCAGCGAGTTACAAAGCAAAGACGTCAGTGTCAATCTCAGTTCATGGTGTGATGTCAACTGTGATCATATGATGTATTTTAGAGTTGGCTCATGTTACCATTGAGGAAACATGTAAATATGTAAGCCTGCTGCCTGCTAAATAGTGGGTACTATGAGTTTCAGACACATACACAAATCTTCAGATGGTTTACTTGAAGGCATTGTCTAACTTGCAATATAAAAAGTTCAGCTCTGCTCTTTCATGAGGGTAACTGCTGGAAAAAAAGGAACAGTACTCTTTAATTTTAGACCAAAGAACACTTTATCAAAACGCTCCTACGTTGTCATAAGCTTTGTATGTTTAACCTGTCATCTAAATCTTGGGAAAAAAGAAATATAACTATTGACAAGGTGTTCCTTCTGACATGTGGCAGCTACTTTTTATGGTCAGGCCTCTTATTTTTATACTCTGATGTGAGACATACTCATCGAAGAGTAGATGATTTTATCTGTACAAAGTTATACTAAGTTGTAATATTAAGCCTTAGGAATATATTCAAGTTCACATTGAAAAGCAGCACTTTTTTTTTCCTTCTTATAAAACCGGTTTTGTTGCGAACGTCAATTTTCATAGAATATAGTTAAAACGTTTTTTTTTTTTTTGTTTGTTTGTTTTGTTTTGTTTTGTTTTTGTTTCCTTCACCATTCAGAGGAGTCTGCTGCCTGTAAAGATTAAGTGTTGGTAGATAGACATATTTGAGCCAATGTGTTGTCTAAATGTCTACACCAACATGACTCATATGCCATTTACAAGGTAATGTTTTGTTTACGGTTTAAGGAAATGAGAAAAATTTTGCATCATTATAGTTGTTATTTCTCCTGGGGTTCTCAGTAAAAAAAAAAAAAAAAAAAAAAAAACAAGAATGAAAAAACAATAACCAGTCATCTCTTGTTATTTCAAACACACTCGTGTGTTCTCATCAGTATTTTTCAGTGAGTAGTGCGCCACCTAGCGTCTGTAAACTCGTCCTGCTAGTTCCTCTTTCTTTACACCAGGTTGGACTTTTAAAGTAATAACAGTGAGAGGGAAACAATGAGCTTATCTCATATAGACACTGTAATATTTTATTAAGTAAAGTCTTTTATCATAATTGTAAATATAGAGAATTAATAAGTATTTAATGTTTGTATTTGATGTCGAAGGAAAAGTCAAGTTTTGAGGAATAGTATCGTAATAAGTCTGCGCATGCGCAGTCCGGGTATTATGACGAATCTTAATCGTTATATCAACCTAGTTTAACTGCAAACAATCGATTCATTAATATTTAGTGTTTATAGATTTGTCTAAACAATGACTGATGACATTATTAATGTATGCAGTCTTTGGGACTACATTTTCCTGGTTTCTCTCAGCTGACCGGTGATACGACGTGTCGTAAAAAAAACCAGTCAACAACACCACAACCGAGATGGACACAAGCGAAGACGCCTGACAGTTTCTGTCTGGATCTTTAGTTGTTATCTGAAATGTTCATCAGTATTTAGTGACGCCAGGCTTCGGCATTTAAGTCCGACAGTGATAATGGAGGCAATGGAGGACGATAGTTTGGACATAAAAGACGATCATAATCACAACTATTGTGCCAGCGGCAGCAGTAGTAGCAAAGTCCGCTCGTATCTTAGCAGCCGACTGTCGGATGTAACGACGGTGCCTCAGCCCGCCTGTCCGCCGGTACTGGGAGGACAACCGGTCAGTCGACGGAGGAAGCTGTGGCCCGGTAGCACCGGAGGGTCCCAGTTAGTGGACTCGGATTCAGGGAGCGAGAGCAGCGAAGTCAGTGAGACTGACTGTGCGGCTCCGCCGGCGGCTACCGAGGCGAAATTCACCCTCGATTCTACTTCCAAGTTCCGTAAGTTGAGTGAAAGCAGAGGCCTGACATCCTGTAGCCTCGGCACTGTTCTTATATCTCACAGTGATGCTCCTGGAAACACACCAGCAGCTGCTGCTCTGAGGCCTCGTGGTTTTAACCTGAATCTGATAGTTTACACTAACATCTCATCTCACACCTCTGTGCTTTATCTCAGTCCTCAATGCAATGGCAATAGAGGACTACCGGAAAAACCACTGGCCAAACCTGGAGAAAGCAATCGACCGTCTGCTGATCCAGAACCCAACGGACCACATCTCTGTTTCTTATGCACAGATATACAGGTGAGTTTTAAAGGCGAGGAGATGGTGAATAAACTCAAACCCGAGATGAATGTTGAGTGTTGAAACACATACTTTAGTTCATAATGTTTCTACATTACTTTTGTGTTTCTAGTTACATCTACAAGTGTGTGTGTCAGCAGCACTCTGAGCTGCTCTACGGTGATTTGACATCAAAAATAACCAGTCATCTACAACAAGTTTCCACCCATTTACAAGTAAGTAAATGCAAGATGCAAAGAAAATATTCTATGCAGAACGAACACAAATCTTATCAATTTAACTCCCATTTATTATCGTCTCCCAGGCCAGTCCACCTGAGAACTTCATTGAGAACTTCAACATTGCACTGACACAATACACAGCTTCTCTTCAGTGTATAGTTCCTGTATTTATGTACTTGGTAAGCATCTTCTCCTTAAATATGACAATATATTCAGCACATTCAGTGAAACCAGGTTTAGCCTCATGCTAGGTTGTTACATGTGTGCAGGTCTCTCAGTTGTTTTCATCTCTGATGTTTTCAGAACAAGTTCTACGTCGAGTCGAAGCTGAACCGAGATCTAAGAGACGATTTGATGAAGCTGTTTGCTGATCAGGTTGCAGAGAAACATGTGAATACACTGATGCGTGAGTGCAGTGTCTTTGTGATTCTGAATGACATGATCCTTTTGCAAAACAGTCAACAATATGTAATATTTGTGTTTTTGTGAATTTCTTTCTTGTTCAGCTCTGCTCATTGAAGCTCATTCAATGCCCTTTCAAGTGCAGCCGTCTACAATGGCTAGCGTGGTTAAAGGTCTCTACAGCCTCCGACCAGGTGAGATGATTGTTATTTTTACCCTTTGAGGTTCTAGAGTCTCTGTATGTATCATCAGTTTTACTACTACAAGCTAATACAGACACTTCTGCTTCCAACACAGCAAACAAAACAGGCGTATTAACTTGTTTTTCCACAGCTGCTCTACACATGTTGTGTTTCATAGAGTGTTTGGTTTCCTCCTCCAGAGTGGGCTCAGTTAGCTCCAGCTCTCTTCTCTGGGTTCATTCCTCAAATCAACCCTCCAGCTGTGGAGTCTCTGCTGTCCGACTACGCTGCTCATGACCAGAAGCTTCAGATGGAGCTCTCCATGAACGGATTCCCACGGTCAGTTTCCAGAGGTTTCAGGTTCACTAAATATAACACAGCTTCAGATGTGCTCTTTACCTTAAACCACTAATGGATTTTTCTTATTTTCCAGAGGGGACCAGTCTCGTAAACGGGCAAGCGAAGACTCCTGATAGAAGAGCTGACGTCACCAGATTCATTGCAGGATTATTACTGTGCCTCTTACATCTTCATCACAAGTTGGCTCACTGCACTAGGTACAATCTTAACAATGTGTCAGTTTCATCTCTCGACTCAAGGTCACAAAACACTGTGAACAACAAAGAGAACATGATGTTGATTTGTTGAGCAGAAGCTTAATCTTCCTGCACTAAAAAAAAAACACACAGACTTCCATTATGGTGCTTTCCGCTGCAATTATGATGCATCCAGTTTCAGTATTTGTTGGATGCTGCTGTGTCCTTAGATGGTTTTCTTCATGTTCTTCTCATTTGAAGAGTGCCTTCATGGTGTATGTTTGATGGCGTACCCTGACAGGAAGATAGGATGATGGGGGGTATTTCCTAACTAATCTTGAACATGAAAGTGTCTTCTGTGGTTTTGATAGACTGGGCTCAAGACTTTCTATTGCTGCTAACAATACTGTCCATGTGTTAATACTAAAAATCCCTCAGATTCATTAAGTGTGTGTGTAACCCATGGCTACAAACACAAATGAATGTGGAGAGAAATGGGAGACAAGTCATTGACCTCAGCTATAATTCTCTTCTTCATGTTGCCTTTACTGTGTTGGTTAACTGGATTGTATTTTCCAGTTGCGCCAAAGAGGATTTGCAGTACTTTTATTTTTTCTTTTATAAATAAAACATTGGATTCTAGCAGACATTGTTGATGTTGTATACCGTCTTAGTCACTGAGCCATTGAAGTTTTTTATACTAACAGGTTTTTAGCTTTGGTTGGCCAGTTTGTTAGACGAAAGTCAGGATTTTAACTTTTAATATTACTTGTTTGTTTTAGCCTTGTATGTAGGACTGACAGGGATTGCCATGCAGGACATTACAGAGTGCCACAAAGCTTCAGCAACCACAGAAGGGTGTTTGAGAATTTCTTAACTGTACTTCAGTTTCCTAATTTGTCCCCCTGAAGGTGGAGTCAGCCATTCTGGAGAAAGATTGTTGATGTTTGAAGTCAACATCAAGATAAATACTTGTTTCTTCAGAAGCTCCATCCCCAAATTCATGGGTGTACATTGCTAATCCAGCCAAATCCTTTCTTAGAGCTGAAGCAAAACATCATAAAATGACATGCACATGAACAAGAGGAGTCGACATATCAGCTGCAGACAAACCAGTCATAACTCTGCTACTACCACACCAAACATCACAACAGCTTTGCTTGAATAAGCAGAACATCCGTGGAAAACAATTTACTGTTACCGGACACACAAATGTGACAGCGCAACCTGCTTGCTAACTAACCATTATTAGGGATGAGTTGTCACAAACCACACAAAACAATACTAATCCACTGGCTCTGTGAAACGTAGGAGAGCCTCAGCACAGAAACCTCCATCTTCAAAAACCTCATTAATGTTATAAAAACTCTTCTGTCTTTGTCTGAATGTAGCATTTCTCTTTCCATTTTTGTTCTTTTTTTTTTTACTTTCTCTTTTGTGCCAGTTCTCCTGGATGATTCAGTTATGTTGTGGCTTATAGTTTCTCTGTTTTTGCCATCACACCTCCACCAGTCGTCTTCCTTCCACGCACTTGCCTTAATGTTACAACTCCACATGGTCTGATGGCGGTGGAAGTGTAGACTGCTGCTTGTCCTTCCCCTGGTAATCCTTAAATTATCATATCTTTTTAGCATGTGCCAGATTCAAGTTTATGTTTCATTTATCAGACACTTTTATCCCAAAGTGATTTACTAGTGAATTGAGAAATGTATCTTCTCTTGTTCCCACTGCTCCGTTTCCTCCATCTCACCAAACATTGTATTATATCAGAATCTCAGACTCTGCCTTCAACTGTAAATATACTGAAACAGTTCCTTTGTGAATTTAATGAAACAAATGATATGCAATTGAGTCTGGCATACTTGTGCATTAAATGTTCCTAACATGTATAGCCTATTCATGATGTAAATAGTTTTTGTCTTTGGATAGTGCTCTGTGTACACTAGCTTCACTTTAATAGAAGTATTTGATACCAGGTCTTACACTGTTTTAAGTGTAAGTAGATGCTCAGGCTTGTCCTTTCTTTCTCTCTCCGGTCTTGGAAATGGTTCTCATCGTCTTTCAAATAAACTAATTGCATTTAATCGTACAACACCGAGATGATTTTTTTTGTTTGTTTTTTTCACTACTCACAGTTTTTATTCTCAAAAGTAAGAAATGTTTTTTTCAATCTGTGGGCAAAAGTAAATCAGAATCGCTGTAAACGGCAAACACTGGATGTATTATATCACTTTCTCTTTAAAACGCTGCAACAATATCCATGTTAAAATAAATTACTGAATAAAATTCTTCTTGGCTCAAATGCTACAGAAATCTGTTGTGAAGAAATCTTTTTTTATCTGAAAACTATCAAATACTTGAATAAACTAAATGTCACTCAAATGCCAGATGTATCCCAGCCAACATAAGTGTTTTAGAATTGATTATGGTTGTTAAGCTGCTGTGTTAACATTAGTGTGTGGGAGGCTCAACAAGTGGCTTCGAATCCTGTTGGACAGGGGGGGTCTCTGACGGACCACAAGAGGAGGAATCCCTTTACAGCACGCCCCCCCTGGCCAATGAGCAGGCACGCCACGCAGGCACATGGGCCAGGCCTTCCCCAAAATAACCTGCAGCTACTGCACTGACAAATGTTGCTACTTTTACCGCTGCTGACAGGTTACCCTAGCTACTCGGCTCCATATTTTCTGTAAACTCCAAGGTTACTCTGTGTGAGAAAAACCCAGGAAGGCTGGGCAGCTGCCTGTGTCCAAGATTTCCCCAGGTGGCAGCAGCCCGAAGACCGGAATCTCCCTCTTTGAGCACAGGTGCACTCTGAGGATTTACCAGTCCTTTACGGGGGGCCAGCTGGGTTTATTCTGAAGGTAAAACCCCCTACTCCTTATCATGACACCACCCCCTAATTTAATTGTTGTTCAGTGTCTTGTTGACTGTCTTTTTTGGCATCGGCATAATATGCTGGGTATAGCCTCTGAAAATCTCTGACACTGAGCCTCAAACAAGCTTCAGTCTATTTCTGTTTGAACACTGGGCTTCTATTTAATGAAATTATCTTAACCTGCCTGGATGCACGGTGCTACGTTTAGCCAGGGGCCCGTTCATCTGTGGGGTCGGGGACCGTGTGTTGTTACACTCACTGGTGCCCCATTTCTGTTAATCATAGTTCTGTTAATTGCATTAATGACTGTTGTGACTGATCAAAATCACGATAACAAGGGCACACAGGATGAGAGGGGCTACTACCTTTTTTTGTTGATTTTCTTCATGTAAACTGACCCCTCGCTATTATTAGATATGACTTGGTGGGCTTGGAGCCTGTTTGCAAAGGATTAATGTACACAACAGCTGCAGCTTCAGGTCTGTTGGAAGGGCATTGCTGTCTCTCTTAATTGCGCTGATTTGAGTGTCAGTAGCATATGTGTACCCTATCTCATGTCTGTATTCAATAACTTGCTCGAGCCCTGCGTCAAAAAGTTGTGCAAAGACTAAACGTCATGCGAGTGTTGCTCTGAGGATGAGGGGCAAGAAAGCCTGGCTGAATCCCATCAGATCTGGTGTCAGCGCATGAATGTGATACCCTGTCGAGGCTGGAGGATGTCTGAAATTAGGCTAAGATAAAAAGCTATTTTTACCTTTTCTGCCCTGCTTTTAACTATAGGTTCTGTTTTCATGGTCTATCTTTGCATGAAATATTTCACGGGATTGTTTTGAGGTAATGTAAAGTGAAATAATGATGAAGGTTATATCTAAAGTATTTATCAGCAGCTTTTCCTATCAACTCTTGATATTCACCATATGTGAAGGGATCAAAATATGGACTTCGCTTCTCATTTATTATCACCTGACTATTAAGCATTTAAAGGTCTGTGAGACTCCATTTTCTTCAACTTGCCCACCCTTTTTATTTCTGCTTATTAAGGCTGTAGCTCAAGGTAAGTGATTTGATCTGTTAATTAGTTTGCCAATCCATAAAATAATTAAAAATAGTCTGGAACAGCCCAAACCAGTTTCCATTGACACAACAACAACAACAAAAAAAGATCTTAAACAATGACAAAATGAGATTGTTGCAGTTAAGTTGATTACTAATCAACTAACTGCAAATCACTAAACAGATTATTTCACCAGAGTGAACATTCAATTGGCTTCATTTTTTATCTGTTACATTATCAGCTGTTTGCCATCTATGATAAGACTCTCTAAGAAAGATCTGATCATGATAACAAATATTGCTTAATGCACTGCACATTTCCATGTGATAGACAGTGCGTTGGATTTATAATTTTTCGGCAAGTGAACCGACACAGACCTGTTTTGATGGTAGGCTAGATCACTGTAAAAATCAAAGATATGTATCGGGAGATGAAAAGTTAAGTTGAGTGTCTTGTGATTCTTTTTGCAGCATGCAAGAGAACAACACCGATCAGCCGCCGACATTGTCTCAGCTCTTGAGAGAGAGCTACCTGGCAGAAGCAAGAGCCCAGCAGCGCCACAGTGAGATGAGCCGCTCGGACGCTTCTTCCACACGCCTCCAGATCTATGGGTCGCTCAAAGGAAAGGCCGAGGACTCGGTGGGCCACAAAGACCCCCAATTCCCAGACCTCTCAGCCTTTCTCAGCCAGGAAGAGCTGGATAAGAGCGTGAACCTGGCTCGCCAGGCCATTGGACATGAGTCTCACGAGGAGAGGGCAGAGGTCAAGGCTTCTGTCTCCCCTTCGAACATCGGCTCAGTCTCAGTTTCTTCCTCTACAGCCCCTTCTGTCCCCTCTGCTAACCCCTCTCCTGCTCCTTTTGCTGCTCCCTCCACTGTGCCCTACACCCAACCAGCCCCCGAGTTCAAAGAACTGCCAGTCGCACACACAACATTCACATCAGACAGAAAGATGCATAAAGCCTCTACGCGGCAGGACAACGTGATGAGGAACAGCAAGGACTCCGGTGAAGGATTCAACGACTTTAACAGGTCAGCAAGGAATGCCCCATATGGTCTGGAAACCCAGTCCAAAAAGGAGTTTCTCAACAAGGCAGCAGATTTCATTGAGGAGCTCTCTTCTCTCTTCAAGGCCAACAGCTCCAAACGAGTACGACCAAGAACGTGCAAAGCTCACAGGAGTAGGGGCCAGAGCAAGAGCCATAGCGATGGTGCAATTTCTCCTCTCAACTCAGACAACAGGGAGCGCAACGCCATACCCGCCGAGATGGAGGAGAAGCCCAACCCCGCTGTTAGCCACCAACTGGACGTCCAACTGGACCCAGGGACGGGACATGCAGAGTTTCAGGACTGCAGGATTACTGAGGAGCAGCAGTATGACTGTGTATCCCAGGAGGTGCAGCAGGAAGCTGAAAGCTGTGCCCTTGCAGAAACTCCCTACCCAACAGAGCCTGTTTGTGAGCCTCCTCATTTCATCCAAAAACTGAAAAGCAGGGAGGTTCCAGAGGGAAGCAAAGTGCAGTTAGACTGCATCGTACGAGGACTCCCTGTGCCTGAAGTCCGGTGAGTGAAACCTGTCAGTCTCTGTGCTTGTTGCCTCACTAATATTAGTCTGTTTCTTTGTTTCTGCTTCCAGACTCTTTCAAAATTAGTCTAAAAATTAACTCACTGACAAAAATTGGATCACTGTGCTGTGTGGTGTGTCAGTAGTTATTTGGGGAAATATCACAAGAACAAGAGTTATGTGGTTAATGTGGTTTTTACTCGGCAGGAATGTGACTTAATGTGATGATTTATTGTTAGAAATTATACTTTACTTAAGTAATTATTGTGTTCTACATTACTGATCCTGCACTTTTTACTCCTCTACATTTATTTGACCGCTTTAGTTACTAATCCATACAAGTACACAATAACCTAATAATGAGACAACAGACTTCAACATTAAGGCGTCAGTACAAATAATTTAGTTATATAGTATATTAATAATATTAATAATATATAGTATATTATATAAACAAAATTACTAGGGGCCAGTATTATTTCCCAATTCACTAGTACTTATCTTACTATACTTATCACCGATCACAAGACGCTGTACTAGAGAAGCACTAAAGATACAGTAGGAGAATGAGATACAGTTTGAGTAACAGTATCACTGTCAGTTTGTCCATCAGAGATCAGGAGTCACTGGCAGGTTTATGTGTCACCAAGAAAATATGTTAGACACTAACTTTTACTAACTAAAATAAAAAAAAAGCCAAATATTATCATAATATTTTTTTTTAGTCTTCATTATCAGTCAGGATGTTGTATTAACATTGTTTTTGTTATTCATTCTTTCATTTGTGACCCACATTATGAGCGATGTTGTATCTGGGCTTCAGATAATATCAGATAATATCAGATAATAGTGTTTTGAGACGTGAGTTCAGATCAATGATGCCGTTTTTGTGTTTGGGTGACAGACAGACATGACATGTGACAACAGCTGATTCTGAATGGTGTGTTTATGTGCGTGTGTGTGTGTGCGTGTGTGGTCAGTGTTATGTCTGGGCCATGATCAGACCTTCTGCCGTTCTAAGGAAAATACATCAAGTTCAACTGATCAACCACTGACACAATATGAGCTCTATTTATATATATTTTACTTGTTCAGTTGAGAACCTTTATCATGACACTAGTCTTTTATGTAAGTTTTTGTCTAAAACTGTGGCTGAAGTGTCAGACTTTACTATAGTGGGGGGGCATGGCCTTGTTAGTCCTACTGAACATTGTTGAGCCACTAACATATACTCGCTCAGGGGGGAGAATGTAGCTCTCGGCCATTTTTAGACTGGACTGGCACTGTGAGCTGTAGTCGCGTCTGATAATGGAACGGACCGAGCTCTTGACAGAAGAGTGAAAAGTTTGGTAAGATGATTTACACAGTTATTGTGTGTGTAACTTTATATGGTTTGTTTTTGGCCTCTGCGTCTTTCAAGTGTACAAGTCTGATTTGAAGGGATTTGAGTTCAGCTGCTGCAGTTTCTACTTTGAATGTTACTTCCTAAAAACTGTTCAGGCTTATTTCTCATTTTGCATATTGTATAGACATAAAGCATTTTTCATTGACTTCAGTATGATGATCTCTGTGTGATATCTGTGGTTGTTGCCCTTGCAGCCCTTTTGATAACAATATGTGTGAGACAGTCATTTAAAACAATCTAAATATATTTGTCAGATTCATATTTCCTTATCTATCTGATGTGCTATACTGTCTCTGGTGTGTCAGAGTATAGCATTGTGTGTATTCTCAATCTATGTTTAGCATTTTGCGTATGTGACTGGGCCAGCCACTCAGAGCTCCCAGGCTCCAGGGGGAATCTCCTCTCTGGTTCTGAACTTTGAGGGAAAATAGCCCCGACAGGTGCAGCGTGCAGGGTCTTTGACTCACACACCATCAGCCACCTCCTCTGCTACTCATGCTTTCAGTTTAGACCCTTACTTATTAGAAATGACATGGCTCGGCTCACTCTGAACACTGACAGCACATTCCAGCACCTTCGCCTCGCTTGCGTTCAAGTATCAGGATCGCAGCTTCAATGAGGCTTCGTGTTTTCACTGTAAACTACACCAGGAATTTTTCAATGCCAAAGCTGAAACAAATTCTTGATAGGGCTTGGGAGTTTGTTTGTTTTTTTCGTGTATAAAATCCTTTTGGAAACATTTTCAAGTCTGAAGTCTGGGACATTTTTTTTTTGGTGACAGTGCTTGATAGGAAAACTGACTGTGTTATTTCTTAGAAAAAGTTTGTCTGACCTTGTTGATCTATGAGGTTGATGAAAGCTCTCAATGTGATTTATGATCATATGATGACATCTTGCCAGAGGGTAACACATCGCCTCATTCCTGTTTATTTATTGGCTGGATTTAATAAAGCATCGAGGCCTCATCTGCTCAAAATAGATGTGGTCTCACAGAGAAGTCGCTGTGTATGTTGCTGGTCAGGACGGGGAAGTTAGATGTTCGCTATTATAGTTTTACAATGAAAAAATAGACTGTTGCCAACTGTAACTCAAGTGTACCAGACGTATGCACGCTATTAGCCAAGTGGGAGTCTCTTTCTGCCATTACTCACATTTAATCTAAATCCTGTTCATTAGACAGTATAAAGTTAGAAGGTTTTGGATACTGATTTCACATAACCTGGTGCCAGTCCAGCGAGGGAAGCCCCTGATAAATTAAGGAAACTTTAAAAAAAAACAAAAAAAAAAACACATTTGATTATTAATTTATATACTTTTTATTGATTTTACCACATTAACTTCGGTGCCTTTAGATGTGTTGTGTTATTCTCTTCATCTTCATAACATCAACAGTGAATTAAAGGAGCCTGCAAACTGCTATGGCGTGCTGGTGTTGCTTCTTGTCTTACAGGGAAAAGGATAGGGCTTGCTCATCAAAACATTTTCCTCTTGGCCTGCATAACTCTAACTGAGTGGCACTGAGCCAGAAGCACTATTAGGGAAGTGGGAAAGACACCACATTGTACCAGCCTCATAGAAACAGTGTCAAAGGGTTAAGAGGAGGGAAAAAAAGAGCTGTGTAAAGATGAAGTTTTAAATAGTAAAGCTTCTTGTATTAATGGAGTAATAGTGAAGTCAGAATGAAGGTACACAGAGAATTTTACTGACATTTGGCAAAGTCAAGGAAAACCTTGAATATGAAAGAGGAGACACACAACAGGTCCTTATTCAAACCCTTGAATCATAAGTTTTGCCTGTCATAGATCCCAGGAAATCCCAGTTACATTAGAGAATGTAACTGACACTGTAAAAGTTCAACGTGATTGTCCTGAAATGTCCTTTCCTTATCAAATCTAGAGCAGAGTACATGAAAATAGCTGCTGAGTTACAGAAACTAGAGCAGTAAATGATATAGGTATGGTGTGATTCCTTCTGTTTGATGCACCATCTGAATAAATTACTCCCTCAGACCTTCCTCAGCAGGTTTTATTTTGTATGTTTTGTATGAAAAATCTAAATTAAAATTTTTGCCAACGATCCCTTTGACATTATCTTATGTAGAAGTCAAAGTCATGTTTACATTCACTGAGGTTTCATAAATGTTAAATCTTTTCTAATAACATATTTGCACACTCGTGCTAATAGTTGTACTAGTTGTGCTGAGTAGTTTGCTGTATTTATCTAATTACAGGTGGTTTTGTGAGGGCAAGGAGTTGGAGAACAGCCCTGACATTCAGATCATCACCAACGGAGAGCTGCACTCTCTGATCATTGCAGAGGCGTTCGAGGAAGATACTGGACGCTACTCCTGCTTTGCATCGAACTTCTACGGAACTGACTCCACATCAGCTGAGATCTACGTCGAAGGTTAGTCTTAAGTTTCAACTTTTCTCATCAGCAGTTTTACAGGCTCATGTAAAAGACAGTTACTATGTGGTCTTGTTTGTTCTCTGATCATTCAGGTGCTTCCTCTTCAGATTCTGAGGTGGAGCGTTTTGAACATGTAGCCCAGTGAGTCTTTAGGTCCCCTTCAAACAGTAATATGTGTGGTGTCTAAGTGTGATTGTAAACTAGACTGTTCCTTTTTGTGATTTTCAAAGGCTTCAGAAGAAAACTCAAAAGTCAACTCCAACTTTACCTCCATCATTGGGCCAAACCCTCTCTGCAGAAAAGGAGGAGTTATCATCATCCCAACCTGCAGGAACCACCGAGGAGCCACTAGAGGAGCCCTCTTTACCATCAACCAATCAACCTGCCCAACTGGTCCAGGCGACCACCAAAATACTTTCTGTCCCAGAGCTCTCCAAAGCATCTGTTGTATCCACAGCACAGCCTGCTCAGGAAGAGACGACTGTGTCACCTGTGCAGTCGTTTCCTACTTTGTCTCAAGATTATACAGAACTTTCTGAAGCCCAGGAAGAGTCAGTTTCTGTCCCAGTCACAGCAGCACCACAGCTGACGACTGCACCGACAGCTACGTCTCTGCCTATGAACCCAGTGGTTTCATCTGTGCTTCCTGTGCAGGTTGCTCCCACACAAGCTTCACAACCTGAGGTAAATCAGCTGAAACACTTCATTCCACTATCATTTGTATTTAATGATTATTCTCTATTTTAATGTTTTTGTTTTATCTTTAGAGTCAAACTTCCAACCACAACTATTTACAAGGATTAAACGGGCAACCAATCATGGCTGCACCTGTATTCACAAAGGTACAATCCTTCTCGTGTAAAACACTGCCTCAGTTAAACTGTATAGTTACTGATTTAACATAATCTTTTCCCATCAGAGTCTGCAGGAGCTCCTCGCATCAGAAGGCCAGCTGGTGGTGCTAGAGTGCCGTGTGAAAGGAGCACCGTCACCCAAAGTGGACTGGTACAGAGAGGGAAAACCCATAGAGGATTCTCCCGATTTCAGGATCCTGCAGAAGAGTAAGATCTGCTGCTGTTACATTCAACAAGCAATGAGTTTCATTTTCTTAACAAGAGCTATTTACTTATTTATGCTGCAGACACATACGCCTTGTTTCAAGTAAATGTTTTTGAGTGCAAGCTATAAAGACATCTTAACTTCACTTTAATTTAAACAGATTTGATAGATTTCCTTTTTCAAAGATCTCAAAGCTTTCCAAAGGTTTATTCAATTCTTTACTATAGTCCATGACAACTCCACTTCAAAAATTATGATTGATGATAATAAATTAGAATAAGTTGCTGACTATACTTATAACTAATGTTTTTGGTTCTTGTTTCCATTTCAGAGCCAAGATCTCCAGCTGAATCAGGTACATATTTCATGAGAACCTCAGCAGTTAAAAACAACAGTGTTGAGTGCACAAAGCAGCTGCCTGTCTGTATATGATGCAGCAGTGTGTACATATTACTGTGCTGAAGTGTTTATAGTCCTTGGCTGAGGTTCCTGTTCTTCTTCTGTACATAAGCCAGGTCTGCTTTTCCCTGACTCTGAACCATATAAGGTAGTGTCAAACCACCATGGCAGATCATTTCAACCTGCCTTAGCTGCTGATAGATTCTCAGCCCCAGTGATACAAAGAAACACCACAGCTGGGAAACACAAGTCATGAACCTTTCCTCAGCGTATTAAGATACTGTTTGAAAAATTAATATGATGCAGACCTGATTATGTGAGTATAATTTTTTTATCTTTACCTCTAGAGGAAATATGCACTTTGGTCATTGCTGAGGTCTTTCCAGAAGATTCAGGTGTGTTTACTTGTACGGCAAGCAACAAGTATGGAACCGTGTCCAGCACTGCTGCACTGAGGGTCAGAGGTAACACCCTTGATTTGCTTTTCAAAAAAAACAAAACAAAAAACAAACAAACAAAAAAACAGAAAGCCTTTTTATATATTCTTATTGAAGGTAACTAAAACGTCTCTCTGATTATCATCAGGCAATGGCAGAAACACCAACCACATGAGGCCTGTCAACAGTTTATCAATGGAGTCCAGTCGAAGCCAGGAGCCTTCCTCATCAGCTGCTACTGTAAACTTTCAACCAGAGGTTACTGTGACCAACAGCATCAAGCCCCACTCCAGCACCATTCGTCTAGATTCGCTCGTTTCCAGCACCTTACGCCTGGATCCAGTAAACACCAGCACTCTCCGTCTGGACCCCCACAGCTCCAGCATGTTGCGTCCAGACCCTCTTCGCACCAGCCTGCCCAGTCTGGAGCCCTCCAGCCTGAGCAGTAGCATCTCTTCCCTGAGCTCTCGCAGCACCAGCACCCCAAATTTAGATCCACTTCACTTTCACCACAATGCTCCTGGACCTGTTGTAGCAAGACCAGAAACACATAGCAGCGTGCAGGTGATGTCAAACCCCAAGCCCTTCACTGCTTTGTCTGCAGTTCAGCTTATATCTGAGCAGGAAGTGTCCAGACCTGCGCTGATCTCACCTGACACAAGCCTTAAAGTTAAGGAGACCCCAAACCATAAGAATGGGAACCACACCGCCATTGTGGTGCCACTCCCTGATCCCCCTCCTAACTCCTGCCTTAAGACAAGTGGCACGACCAACCACAAAGACTCGCGCTCCGGCTCCAGAGTCGGTCTGCGTGTGCACTTCAAACTGCCAGAGGACGAAGAAGAAGAACAAAGTAGTCACATATCCAGTCAGTGGGATGAAGACATGACTCAGGCATCACTCTACAAAGAACCACCGCCAGTGCTCGCTAAACCCAAACTGTGAGTAGAGCAAAACAAAAACACAGGTGGTGCTGATGATGATCTGCAGCAGCGTAGAATGACAGACTTAATGCATGAAATATCCAAAACTTTGCTCTGCATCAAAGTGGATTAAATGGGCTGTATCGAGAGGTGGGAGGTTCCTTCTTCACTGGCTCAGCTCGCAGCTGTAATCAGTTGCATTTCCTAAATTAATGCTTGCAGACTTCAGATGTGGACCTTCCAGCTTTCTAAAACAAAGGATGGCATTTTTTATCTGTAAGTTCATTTTTATGCCTTCAGGTTCATCTAATATGTCAGATAAAGCTGTAAATGAAGTCTTTTATGGTTTGATAAGATGTTTGTTTCTTTTTTACTTGGTGTTGTGGACTTAAAACAGCAGAGATTAATACCACACTTTGACCTGTGTTGTTTAGTTTAAGTAACTTTGCAGTAATGGTAACCCTTTAAAGCCTGACGCATCAACGAATATTATGTAAGAATGATGTTTTTTATTTGATACATGGTGATCATATTGATCAGATAGAGGTCTCAGAAAGTCATGTAGCAAATATGATACAGTTGGCTATTTAAGGTGAAGTAAATAAAATGGAAACCTCCTGTTGAAAATGAAAGCTGAAAGTGTCTTGAGCTTGAACAATGTTTTGTTTGTATGCTACTTGTTAGTAGCCCATAAAAGGGCAGAGTATTCACACTGACTTTGGCTCATTCCTGCTGGGGTTTACTGCATGGACTTAATTTATGAGAGCAGCACACTGGGTCTCCTCGTCCTCACCATGTATAGTGTCATATTTTGGTTGTTGATCTGTTATTTTGGTTTTGTTTGACCCAACAGGGACCCGGTCCAGCTCCAGCTCCTGCACAACCAAGTCCTTATGGAGCAGCAGCAGGAGACGGAGCCACAGACCCAAACTCAAACCCAAACCCAGCCTCAGTCCCACCCCCCATTCCAGACTCAGATCAAACCCGAGGTTCAAACCTCACATGAAAGTCCAGTGTGGTCACCCAGGATGCATCGTGAGCTCCATCCGCCACCTTTCCAGTCGTACCTAAACACAACAACAGCTCCTCCTCAGCAGACACTACACTCTGTGCCTCCACTCACCACCGCCCCCCCTGCTCCCACACTGAGTTCTGCTCCAGCACTAACTATCACCTTTCCACCTCTTCAGAATACATCTCCTGCTCCTCCCTTCAGCTCCCCTCCCTCTGCTCCTCAGCTGAAGACAACATCCTCTGTGGTGACTTCACCTCCACCTGCCCCCCAGCTGAACTCGGTTCCTCCTCTCAGTACAGCTGCTGTGACTCAGATGAACACCATCCACGCCTCTCACCTCAACCTGTCTCCAGCAGCTCTTGCCAGAACCGCACCCACTTTGCAGATCTCCTCTCCTCCAGCACCAAAGCTCAGCACTGTCCCCACAGATTCAGCTCCGGTCTTACAGCAGATCACCTCCCCTGCTCCTCTACTGAGAAGCACCCACGCCTCCCTCATGAACCTCACAGCTACCTCCTTCACCTTCAACTACACCCGGCCTAAAGAGTTCATAGCAGCTCAGACCTTCTCACCAGTCAGAAGTCCCTCCCCAACTGAATCCCCAGTGCCCCTGCTCCATGAGCTGGCAGCTGAGCTCAACTCCTCCACAGCCAGCTCCCCCACTATCCCTCCATTTTCCCCACCACCCAGGATTTTCCCCACAAGGGTGCTCACATCTCCCACCAGCCCTCCATGCCTCACGTCCTCACCTACACCTGGGTCGACGCAGTTCCTGAACAACGTAAACGCCATAAGAGCACAGTCACCTCCTCAGGCCTCCTCTCCCACCTCCAGCAGCTCCAGTCCCAGCCCAATTCAAAACCCCGTGGCTTTCCTTAGCTCCGTCTTGCCGTCCCTCACACCCACTAACTCAATGGGTTTGCCCAGGAGGGCTCCTTTAGGGTATGACCTGTTCGATGGACTCCAGTGCTCATGACATTAGGTGATCCATCAACTTTTGTAATCTATTTTTCCCATCTGTCCCTTCAGGCCACAAAAGAAGATATCCAAGGTGAGACTCCCTTCAAATGAAGACATTCGTGAGAGCAAAGAAAACATCCTCCACGACATCGAGAAAAAGCTTCGATTGAAAGACGAAATTCCACAGTATCCACATCAACAGGTACAGTTTTGACTGCGGTGATAAATGCAAATAATAATAATAAACAAGCACTTGCATAAGCAAAAAGTATCACCACAAGCATTAGCTCAGCCCAAAAGGTGGGTCCACCAGATTTCAGTCTCTGTTACATTTCTGCTCAGTTAGTTATTGGTGTATTGTGTGAATATGAATGTCAATAAATCATCAGTTTGTTGACATGTTAGTATGTGATTGCTAAATTTGAACTAACCAACTGTTGCAATCTAGTTTTTTTTTCTAATATATAGTATTAAGGATGAAGTATACTGTATATTAACCAAAAACTGCTGCATTCTCATTTGTCTCCTACAGAACTCCAAAGTATTTGATATTAAATCATTAAATAATTATGAAATAATCACATAAATAAATTATCAAAATAAGGAGTAATAACCTAAACCCAAATAATTAATAAAAGACATTCATTTCTGATTCAGATTTAACACTGTTGTTGCTTTAGCTAACAGCGAGATAAATTTGGTCCTCGATGTCGAGCCTGACAGCTTAAGCAGTGATACACATTTGTTATATATAAAGGTCTGTTATTTTTGGAACATTTAAAAAAAATATTGGTTAAATATAGAACAAAATACCATAAATACAGTGCATGTGACCAGTCTTGTAAATGGTGGATTTCAACGTGTTTTGTGAGGTTATGTTTAGCGACCTTGACCTTTGACCTTTGCTCACAACAAATTTAATCAGTTCATTCTTGAGCATTGCACCAACAAGAACGGGAGAGACATCCTAGAAATATTAAATAATGCAATAAAGATTGATGATGAGTTTAACAACTCATTTATACATTTTCTGCTATACATTCTCATATTTATTTTATAGTTATTCACTTATTTAATATTGAACACTTTGGAGTTTTATAGTAACTTATGTATTAATTCTTGGTTGATTGTCCCTCAACAGATATTTTAAAATGTTAACTCATAAAGAGACATAAAATCACTGAGATTAACTCAAAGACATTAACTGGAGTTCATCAGTGCGTCATTCCCTTCCCAGTCATTCATAGTTATTCACCACTGTGTGTCAGTGTACCGTAACATAGCATATATGCATGCCAATAACAATAGCCTGTGTGTTATTCCATTAGTATACGTTTGTATGTACAGTTCGTGTGTCTTTGTTGGTGTTCATCATCCATCCCTATCCTCTCATAGAAGCTGAGTAATGAGGGGAAAACAGCGAGCAGACCCCTTGGACCAAACATTCCTGCTACTGTCATTAACTATGACGAGGTACAAGAATCGTCCCGTCCCAAGCACTGCTTTGCTCGAGGCTGTATGAGTTACTATAACGTCTCAGGCCGAGATTATCGAACTCTGGATACTCTCATATACTTATCTAAATACCATGGTTAATTAATAACTCTAATCAAGCATTCAAGCTTCTCATAACTAATATATAACCTGCACGAAGCAAAAATATTCAGGGTTAAAATTCATAAAGCTGAAGAAATGTAACAACTCTACTGTTTGTTTTAATTCTACCTAATATTCTCAGGAGTTTTCTGTTAATTCACTTTACACTCTTCCCACTAAGGCTTGCAGCCCTATCTTCCTCACTCTCACTTAAGATTTTCCACAAAAAGCCAAAATGACACACTTCTTGCTTATTACACAAATTCATCTCACAAACCTGCACATTGTCCTTAACATTTCACACATTTCACTTTATTTTAATAATCTCCCGTTAGTTTTAGCTCTCTGACAGAGGTTCTTATGATGGATCAAAGAAGGTGTTTAAAAGTTCTGAAATGATGTTTCTCATGTCTGCGGTTCACCTCTACAGTTCATCTTCGTCTGTTCTCTGTTTTACCCTCAGCCTTATTTTGTTCGGTTGGATGAGCAACCTTTTTTTTTTTTTTTTTTACCAATCAGGAGTGACTGACTATCCTCAGCTACTGTCACACAGATGCCACTGCATGATTGTTGTTTTCAACTGGTTTAAAGTCACAATCTATACCATTTTCGTTTTGAGGTTTGAGTCATAGATTGTTACTTTAATACCACTGTTGAGCTTCTTATGGCTCATCTCAATGAGTTAAGCTTCACAATATAAGCATGTTATTGTGCTCATTGATTTCCAGGGACATTTGGTCTAGACACAAAGGCGGATGGTGCATGCAGTGATCCAACACTGACTGTGGCAATTACTTTGATGTAGTGGTTTTCCTTTTCCAGGAGTACAAAGTGTCCAGTTTTGAGCAGAGACTAATGAGTGAGATTGAATTCCGTTTGGAGAGAACGCCAGTGGAGGAGTCGGACGATGAGGTGCAGCACGATGACGTCCCGAAGGGGAAATGCATTGCACCCATATTTGACAAGAAGCTGAAGAACTTCAGAGCCATGGAAGGAGTGCCTGTAACTTTCTCCTGTAAAATTGTGGGAATTCCTCTTCCAAAGGTTAGAGGTCAACAAACTGCTGCATGCGTTTTTTCCCCTATTTAATCCCTCACATTATCTATTACTGACATCTATATCTCCCCTCAGGTTTACTGGTTCAAAGACGGCAAGCAGATCTTAAGAAAGAATGTCCATTACAAGAAGATAAGAGAAGGTGATGGGACCTGTGCTCTACACATTGAGTCCACAACCAGCGATGATGACGGCAACTACACCATCATGGCGGCTAATCCACAGGTATCAGCTCACTCTCAGGTTGTCATCCATGTTTTTGACACCTTCTCCTCAGCTGCAAAATCTGATTTACTATTTGATATTTGATGACCATCAGGGTCGAATCAGCTGCTCGGGTCATTTGATAGTCCAAACAGGACCGACCCGAAACCGAACACCTATTCACTCTCAGAGGTGAGCAGGGCCAGGAGTGTGCAGTGGGATCTGTCCGTCTGTCTACATCTGTACTAAAATACTAACATATAGGGGAACTAAGACAAATATTTGTCTTTAAAAAGTGTGTGTTTGTGTCTGCGCTCACCTCTTCTTGTCATTCAGGGTGCGAGCCCGCATACAGGAAGTTGAAAGTGAACAAACCCAGGAGAGATTTTTTCGGCCTCACTTCCTCCAGGCTCCGGGAGACATGATGGGTCATGAGGGAAGATTGTGCAGATTAGACTGTAAGGTAGGTGGCAGATTATGGCAGGAAATATTGTAATCAAAACATCAAATATTTTGCCTCACCTTACTGTTGGCCTTTTTTTTTTTCATGTTCCAGGTGAGCGGACTACCAAACCCAGAGCTGATGTGGCTGGTCAACGGGAAGCCGATCTACCCAGACATTTACCACAAGATGCTGGTCCGTGAGAATGGCATCCACTCCCTCGTCATCGACCCTCTGTCGCAGAATGACGGCGGCACTTACACCTGCATCGCAAGCAACAAAGCAGGACAGAGCTCCTTTAGTCTGGAACTGAAAGTTGTAGGTAAGAGATGGACATAACTGATGACACTGCTGTTTAGATGATGAAAAGAAATGAATTACTCATTTGCAATGAAGTTGAACAGAACAATCACATTTTGGGCTTTTTCTTCAGAGAAAGAAACAAAGCACCCTCCCCAGTTTCTAGAAAAGCTGCAGAATATGGGTATTCCTGAGGGAACTCCAGTCCGGCTGGAGTGCCGGGTGGTGGGTATGCCTCCTCCAGCCATCTTCTGGAAAAAAGACAATGACACCATCAGTAAAGCGAAGGACAGAATCAGGTAAGTAGCAGAGCTAAGTCTCGCCTGTAGCTGTTAAAGCTTAATGGTTTCAAAGATATCTGAATGAATTCTCCACTATCTGGTTATTTCAGCATGAGTCAGGACGCCACCGGATACGTGTGTCTCCTTATCCAGCCAACAACAAAAGATGATGCAGGCTGGTACACGGTGTCAGCAAAAAATGAGGCTGGAATTGTGTCCTGCACCTGCAGACTTGATATCTATGGTAAATATTTTATTTAGCTTTATTATTTAGAAGAAATGAGCTACATTACCAGCACATCGCTCTTATAGTCGTAGTAATATTAGGTATCTGCTGCACGTTCAGCACAGTGGCATCAGAGTATCCCCGCACCCATGAAGAAAGCTCCGCGCACTGGCAGCCGCTACGCCGCTCTGACCGGCCAAGGCCTCGACATCAAGTCAGTTTTTCCAACATCGGAGACTGGACCCATCCTGTTCTCCAGCTCTCCTCCTGAGGCCACATTGGAGAGTGAAGAGCTGTGAGTTTTCTGCAAACAAGCTGAGAGGATCCCCAGCAGGATGTGAGACCTCGCTGAGGTCAAAAGAGTAGAAGGCTTAAAGGAGAATGATTATAATCTGGGCAGATTGTCATGTGATTTGTGTGATGCATTTGAAGTGATATTATCAGAATAGACTATCAGAAAGCACTGATAGTGGGTTTGTCACCATTCCTGTGTTACTCGAGTCATACGAAGAGTGTTTCACATACAGAAAAATAACAGATGCAAAGTCTTAGCTCATGAGCCATCTGTGGAGTGGAATATTGTTCTCTGACAGGTTTGAATGATTCACGTTTGTTGTTGTTTTTTTTTTTGTTTTTTTTTGTACATCACATTTAGCTACCATGGTCACGTTGTTGCTGGACTTTTCTTAATAAAGATCAAATCGCATACACAGTGGCTGCTAAAAGTACTCGAACAACCTGCACTTTTCTGCCCATCAATCTACAATCAACTATTATTTTATTTTTAATAAATTTGCAAAAATAACAATAATATATATCTAAATATAGACCATTGAGTGCAGATTAATGGGCAAATGTTTTAGTTTTATCAATTTCAAATAAAATCTTTAACACAAAATGTGCAAAAAGTGAATCCTTTCTGAAGCCACTACACCTCTCCTGGTAGTACTAGTTTCTTTAAAAGTTTATATAAGAAGTAGTCATAAGTATTTGTTTATTAATAATCAGAGAGTTATTTAGTAGAACATATTAATAGACATCTGAATATGTCATTTAAATCAGTTTAAATGGCTCCAGTAAGGTGGGATTCTTTCTATACTTAACTAAATTATTTTAATTTTAATTAAATTATGTCCTTCACTGGTTCATAGTTTTGCACCATGTTTTATTTTTTTTTTTCAAGTGCATGCATGCAATAGCTGATGGAGATGCAATACTGTGTAACGTATGCAATGCACTGTGTCATAACGATAGTTGTAACGATATAAGCTGTTAGCGTAGTCGAATTCATGGCTTGTAGTTGAAACACTGAAACACTTCTTAGTGTTTTTTTTTTTTTTTGCTTTCAGGTGATTTAATTCATCTTTGTATTGATTGACAAAGATTTATCTCCTTAATTGTATCTACAGTTCAGGATTTATTATTATCAGAGGAATGAGTCAGATATGACTCAAAAACTCTTAAAAAAAAAAAAAAAAAAAAAAACAAAACCTGAGTTTGGTTTGTGATAAAAACACTGACGGCTTCGCTTAAGTCAAATGTATCCTGAGGTTACTGTTGAACTTTGATAGACTTTGATTTAAATAAATGCAAGAATGTTTAAAAAAAACAAAGAAAAAAAAAAAACACAAGACATTGGAGACGTTTGAAACAAGATATTCAACTGATGTAAAGTTGCACATTGTAAAATAGTTTTGTCCTCAGAATAAAGTTATATTTATTCAAACGAGCGACCGGTGTGTGTTTATCTCATGTTTGACCAATTTATTTGTTTAGTTTGTATTTAAGTTAAAGAGTATTAAGTGAATCAGGCAGTAAAAAAACCTGTGACATTATTGAGACCTTGTTTTGACTGTGCTGTCATCAGAGCCCTATTAGCTTAAACCGATGCCAAATTTAAAACAAATAGGAAAACGCAGAAGCCAATTAAGCATCGCTAATCAGGTCAATTAGAGGGAGAGTTCAAATAGGCATAAAATTACATTCACCTTACGTGACCTAATTAGACTCCCAGCCTCATCTCACCAGCTGCCAGACCTACTTGTTAACCCAGTGCTATAATGTATGTGTTGCTACTGAAAATATCCAGTGTTTTGGTTTCCATTTACTACGCTCACAGCTGATTCATAATGAATGTCACCACAATGTTTACTGTGAATATTTCACTATCAACAGAATAACTGTGACAATATGAGCGACGTCATAAAACCATTTCTTCTTTTCTGATTCCGTACATTTAAACTGGAGTATTACCACACTTTTGATCACTTATGTGTTTCCCTGAGCTTATTAAAATGAAGTATGAGCTAATTCACACTGCTCATTTAGAAATAATCCAGTGACGATAATGAGATTTACACTTTCTCCTGGAATCAAACATACGCTCTGCGTCCTAATCTCCATTTTCTCCATAAGGAGATGTGGATTTACCAGGATACGTGTTTCTGCCACAGCAGACGGATCAACTCCTCAGTTGTGACATATGGCTTTTGACAGAGGGCATGGCTCAACCATCGGTGCTCAGACAAGCCAATCATATGAGAGGCTGCAAAAAAAAAAAAAAAAAAAAAAAAAGATTGGAAGACACGGCAGGGCCGGGCCACGTCTCAGACGAGGCTCTCAGACAAGACAAGCAGCAGCTGGCAAACTACATCAATCTGTAATCAATGAACCAACTGGTAGATGGGATTATATGCCTAATTGCACAGCTAACCAGTCCATCCCAAAATGACCAGACAGCATCAGCTTGTGTGCATGACCCAGTACTAGAGAAGGGCATTATTCCAGGCCTCTGACAGTGATTAATCATTCATAACCTGCCTCTACACCCAAGCTTTGAGTTTGTCAATACAGAGACAGGAGCTGTGTATCTTCTCTGACAAAGGATGACAACAAGAGATTAAAGGTGGAAGAAATATTCGGATCCTTTACTTCAGTAAAAGTAACAATGCTGTGGTGTAAACAGGCTCCATTACAAGAAAAAAGTATTTTGTGTTTTTACTTGAATGAAATCAGTTAAAAATTAAAGTGATTAAAGTACAATAGTATAATTTATATCAGCATTTATCACATTATTATCATTGATGCATTCGTGTAAAAAAAAAAAAAAAAAATGTAACTAGAAAGTGTAGAATAAATTATATAATTTTTTTAAAATCTCACTATTTTGTACATAAAAACATACATATATCAAAATCATATCTAAATCAAATCAGATCAAATTTCACCACTAACACAGTAGTTTATAAGAAATGTATTTTGTGCAAATAAACAATAATTTAATCCCAAACTTAACCCAGAAAAATATAGTTTAAATAGAGCAGAGCTGTTGCTTGCCTGGCTTTTGAGTGACAGTAAATGGTGTGTTTGGAGTGTGTGTGTGTGTGTGTGTGTGTGTGATGGGAGAAACTACCCTCTTGTATTACAGAATTGAATGTTGGCAGATGGGAAGGACAGACAGACAAATTATTCTGTCGGTCTCATTTTCTCGGACCACTTCACAGATCAATTATTTATTTCACATGTGGTCTCCACTACATAAGGAACATTAATGCATCCCACATACTGTGATTCATTATGAACTGATGACGCGCTGATAATCATTCTTACTCACAAGTTTCATTTAAAGATATAACATAGAAGAATTTTACAGATTTTAGTTCTCAAACTTCTCTCCGTGAGCCTCAGATGGTTCAGTAATCTTTACACCATCTTGGTCCATATTGTTACAGACTCATAATCCCTTGATGTGCTGTTAAAATCCCTCAGGTTACAGGCCACACTTACACTTCTGTTGCCTCGGGCTAATCTCAGATTATGGTTATTAACACATGAAGTTACATGAGAACAAGTGAAAGGAAATTAAGAAAACCTAATAGATTTAAAGCCTTTTGAAGGTTTCATATGTAATTTATTAATATAACATGTTAAATTGTGATAACAGTCTATTAAATATAAATCATCTAGCTACTAATGCAATAACATGTTTTAATTTAGAGATCATATATAGATCATTTTAGATCATTTTATTTTTATAAAGACATGAGATGCTTACTTACATAGTGAGATACTAAATTTAAAATACTCGTGACTGTGACTGTGAATTTTAAATTAGAGCAAAATGACACCAGGGGTTTTATTGTCATTTTAGTAACATTTGTGATTATTAATTATGATTATTAGTTAAATATAGTTATTTATATATGTATATAGTGTATTTATAATTCCATTGGTTGCTATTCTCTTTACTTTAAAGCCTAATTAAAGAGCTCAATCTTCCAGTAGGATAACTGTGATTTTACATCACTGGTGAGATATTTACATTTTATGTAAATATCCACGATCTTGGCCTTTTAAAAGTTTCCATCAGCTGTGGTGAGATGAGCTACCAGATGGTGGACTTTTGGTGTTTGTGACACATGGCTCTGAGTGAAGCCACAGCCCACAGATAGCCCAGCCCAAGATAATTGGAATTTCATTAAGGTTTTGTTTGTGTGTGTGTTGAGTGTGCGTATATATGCCTCTGTGGGTGTGGGTGCTGAGGGTGGGTGTGGGTGTTTATGAGTCTGTATGGGTGTGTTTCTCTATGAGCAATATTGAGGATGATGTGGGGGAGGGCAGGGACTCCACCTGCTGCCACCTGTTCATCTTCTCCGTCTTATAAAAGCTGCTCCCTCACTGTCTTCAGGATCACAGACACCTTGGACTCTTCAGGCTGTCCACTATCTGTGGTCACATATATCTGACACTCAACACAAAGGACTCACAGCTTGGACACCAGCCAGGCTGTGACAGAGAAGACCTCAGAGGAACCCTGAAACTTCCTAGACAAGTCTGATCTGAGGACAATCACCAATTTGATTCTCCAAACAAAAATCATGAAGTCTCGTCGACCCAGCTGCACTGACTCTGGATCCGAGTCCTCAGACCTGGAATCCAAGAGCCCAGAGAAGTATGAGACCGCCACAAGGCGACGGATGGCCGCCAACGCCAGAGAGAGGAAGAGGATGCAGGGTTTGAACACAGCTTTTGATTGCTTACGTAAAGTGGTCCCTCAGTGGGGTCAGGACAAAAAACTGTCCAAGTATGAAACCTTGCAGATGGCCCTCAGCTACATCATGGCCCTAAACCGGATCCTGACAGACGCCAGGAGACACAACACTCCTCACAGGCAGTGGCTGGACCTGCAGTTTGACTGCATGCAGCCTGAAAACTACTCCTGCCTCATGAGGTATGACTCTGCGACTGGACAGGAGTACATCCACTCCCCGTTCTCCTACCAGTTAGATGGACATCAGGTCCACGCATAAACTGCTGCCTTTTGTCAGACAATCAGTCATGTTGTTGGGTGTCAGTGACAATGTGAATATTTCTCCAGTCATGGAGAAAGTAAATACATTTGTATTGCATTAATTTCCTATTTTTTTGTATTTATCTAGTATTTGTATGACAATCAAAAAGGCTTCTGTTCAACTTTGAAGTCTTTAATTTATTTTTGCTAGGAAACGCAGCAGTGTTGAGCAGTTTTTTGTTCAAAGTATAGCAATGAAAAACATGTAGTGTCACTGTGATGACCACTAGATTGTACTGAAGATACAAACAATTGTTTTCTTCTATCAATTATTTTGATATGGCCCTAAAATGTTGTGCAATGTTCAATGGATTCTGAGAAAATCATTGTGGTCTTAAATTACATAGATGAGGCAATATGTAACTATTGTGTCAAAGTGTTTTTTTTAGAGTTGAAAAATAGATGTTATTTTTCACACCC
The DNA here is from genome assembly GCA_016801845.1 of Polydactylus sextarius. Taxonomy (NCBI): domain Eukaryota; kingdom Metazoa; phylum Chordata; class Actinopteri; family Polynemidae; genus Polydactylus; species Polydactylus sextarius. The sequence continues at coordinate 4,781,602 of CM028911.1, read as the reverse complement.
AGACCTCTATTTTTGTTGAATTATAGCTTTTGATGGAAAATAAAAACTATTTTATATGAAGAACATTTCTCTTCTTTATTGTTTTTGTCATATTGCAGCTTTGCACTGTATCTACTGTATTCACTTCTTTATTAACATTTTTTCCTTTTAATAGTTAATATTTTAAAATATTTTAGAGCACAAGACTAAAACAGACTATAATTATTTATAATTTCAAGAAAAAAAACATCCAATTAGAAACCCTGAATCCCTCTATCTGGTAGTAAAACAACAGTTATGACAGAAAACAACTGATTTACAACATTCTTTGTTTTGTTTGTGTCAGGTTCTTAGTAGAAGGGATCGCAGGTCATGCCTGGTGCACTACCTCTATCTGCACCCTGAGGAATAAATCATCCTTTTATTTCCAGAGCCCCTGTGGTTTGAGATAAGACACTGTTACGTCAATGAGAGGGGGCAGGGAGGGGTGACAAAGATCTGTGCATTGACAACAAGCTTCTTTTTAAAACAAAGATGTAACAAACATGTAATTTAATTATTCTTTTATTCTCTATAAAAAGTGGAATTTAAAAGCGTTAAACATGTTCACTTAGAGAAGATAAACCACGACCATTTTATCCGCAACCATCCATTGTTGGAGCCGCACAGCTACAGATTTAAATGCCGATAATCAGTCGATGAAAAGTGATTGTTTCAGATTTGAAAAAGTTTGAATGGTGGCACAAGCCGCGGCTGATTAAGGAAGCCTGTGTGCCAGATCCTGCCACGGCTTCAGCGGGGGAGCAGAAATTAAACTCCATTGTGTGTTAATGGCTGTGTGTAATCGCTCTGTTCAGAGCCGCTGGGGCATGAAGGCCCATAGTTGGACCCAAACTCTATCTGCATTAAGTAGAAGAGATCTACAGCGATGCATGAACTGTACAGTTCAACTAATACGCTGTACACAGCTCATTAGTGGAATATTGGTTGTTTTAAGATCATCTCATATTTGAGTTCTTTTGGTTTAAGACTAAAGACAGAAATAGATACAAAAATAAATACTTAAATATTTGCTATTAATTTTATTAAATAAGTGCTGCAGGAGCTTGATGGGTTGACAGAGGAGACTTGGTGCCAAACACTGACACACAGATGGTCGTAATGATTCATCTGCCATGTTGAATTTTTGCATACCTAATAAACGCCTTCTGACAGTTGGCATGTCAAAAATGAATAGACAGCAGAGTCAAAGGTGCAGAATGGTAAATGAAGCGAAGACCATCGGTAACCCTGCAATTAAGCTCTTCATTAATTCGGTCACAAGTGATGAATAGTTGGTGACAGAAAATATAATTGACACACAATTAATTGATTTCTTCAAGAGGAGCATGTTACTGGAAGAGCTGTTAATCGACAGTGACAACAATGTGCTCAGCATGGGAGTAACTGAGACGGCAAAACAAATTAAAATGTCTCGTAACTGCTGTGTTGTTTGGTCTTCTAACATGATTGGATGTCCTCTTTTATATAACATTACCAATGAAGGTGCTGTAGAAGTCCGTTTAATCAAATGTTTGTTTCTAACATGAAAGTTATTCATTTCTATGACGATAGAGGCACCTGGTAAATAAAAGTGTAATTGAATATGAAAAATATCGCCAAATAAAGCTCACTGAACTGTCTGTACACTACTGGACCAAAGTATGTCACTGTTGTATTAGTATGTCATACACCATGTCCAACCTTCATGTGTTTTAACTGGGTCTCAGTCCAAAGACAACAAAAGGCCTCATCACAGGACCAGTGGCTCCTCCCTCAACAACGCTTATGTCATCCGGTCTTTATAATGATCCCTGCAGCAGGTGTTCAAAAGCTGCAAACACTGCTCTGCTTCACCTTCTTCACTGATCTAAACATCAGTGGACCATTAAGAAAAACATCAACGTCCTGCAGCATGAAGTGTCTGAACAACCGGGCTGGCAGTCACCTGACTACGCCGGTGGAGTGCGAGCTGGATAGCGTGGGTAACGGTGCCTGGGTGAACCAGGGCTACTGCGGCTCCCCTGTGTCGCTGCCCCGAGCTGTCAGCACCATCTACAACCCTCAGCCTCTCCACATGGACAGCGTGTACAAACTGGACACGCCGGGCCCGTTCCACCATCCACCTGCAGAACCACCATCCACTGAGCAACATATTGAGAGGAAACGAGGCTGCTGCTCTTTTATCAAAGGTAGGAACGAACTGCTGAGTTTATCACTGAATACATCACTATAGCTGAATAGAAATTGTACTAGTAGTTTCACAAGGGTGGATAGATCTTGCAGACAACTGATCTCCCTATGAAAACAACTTATACTTGTGTCTTTCATAGAACATCATCTGCTTGACTTTGATTAATAACTGAAATGACCTATCTTTGTGATTGGTTCCTGACAGTATATCTAATCTACCAAAATACAACTGTTTCATTATTAAACATATATATATATATATATATATATATATATATATATATATACACACACACACACACACACACACACACACACACACACACACACACACACACACACATATATATATATATATATATATATAAAACTTTCTTTGATATTTTGTGCAGGGTTGTGGAGCACAACTTTGACCGAAAACACCTCTAACGACAGGGAACGGTTTGTCCGAACCACGTTGCGGGAGTTAATGGTCTATGTGGTGTTCCTGGTCGACATGTGCCTCTGTAAGTGTTTTATATCATCCAGAATGATTGTCTCACACTTATCTCAAGAATTGATTTTGTCTCAAAAATGATGTCTGGTTCCTCTTACACAAAAAGAAGCGAACTCTTTGTATTTAAATATTGCAATTCCTGCATCATTATGTTGGAAAGTTTCTATACAAGTGAAAAGTTGTGATACTTGAATAAGAATTTAATTTTTACTGTTTAAATATTATCTTGAACTTAATTGATACCATGAAACTTGATGAAATTACTTTTAAATATTGTTAACTCACATCTAAAAACCCATAGAGAGAATTTGAAAGTATGTTTGGGCTGAACTGGTGTGCAGATTTTCTCTTATGTTGCTGTGCTTATGCAACTTATTGCTACATTAGTAAACATCAATCAAACTATTTATTTTTAGCAGTGCTGACCACTGCACACCATTTAACAGGATGATACTGTATAGGGTACTTTAGACTGTTGATTTACCCTGCTTTAATGCCTACCACAAATGCCCTACCCATCCCTCTGCCTAAAAGCCATTGTCCAGCTGAGCATTAGAAGTGAAAGGACATGGGCATTGCTATCTTGCTTTTTAGCGATAAGAGCATTTAGCCTCGTCCATTGTTGCTTTGTCTGGGTTAGATTTACACTGTTTGATGAGGCTATTTGTGTCAGACCAGCGTGCTCTCTCTTCAAACAAATTACAGCCTCTAATCTGGAGCTTTTTGACTGCAGTGACATAAGCACAGCCAAACAAGTCATCAATGAAGCCTTGCGTGTCTGCTCCTGCTTCTGTCTTATCTTGGACTACTGAATGGAGCAGTGTTTAGAGCTGAGCCTGAGCAAAGCCAGATAGGAATCAACGATTGGGCATTCACAGTGTGATTACGTTGTCTTTCAGTGACATACGGTATGACCAGCCCGAGCACCTACTATTACACGAAAGCCATGACGGACCTCTTTGTGAATACAGCTGGTGATAGTGGGGTTAAGTTTCAGTCCATTGGTACCATGGTGGATTTCTGGGCTGTGAGTTTTCATCACTTTCAGTTTCTTCGCGATTATCACAGTGAGAAATAAGTAAATGAAATTTAACTTCCTTTTCACCCTCTCTTATGTGAACAGTATGCCAAAGGCCCATTATTGGATGGCCTCTATTGGACTAAATGGTACAATGACCAGTCCCTCCACAGTGGAAACCAGTCCTTCATCTACTATGAGAACATGCTGCTGGGTGTCCCCAGGTTCAGGCAGATCAAGATCAAGAACAACTCCTGCAATGTCCACAGTGACTTTGAAGATGAGATCACGGGATGTTTTGACGTCTACAACGAGAAGAAGGAGGATGACCTCAGCTTTGGCCTCATCAATGGCACCGCGTAAGACGCTTTCTGTTTATCTTATACTGTGTTGTTACATTTTGTGTTTTCTTGAACATTTTTGTGCTTTTTTTTTTTTGTACCTCTGCAGCTGGACATACCACACCGAGAAAGAGATTAAGGGTTCCTCTCACTGGGGTTTGCTGACCACATACAGTGGAGCAGGATACTATCAAGACCTGGGTCGAACCAAAGAGGAGACCTCCACGATAATGATGGAGCTCATGGACAACCTTTGGCTGGACCGAGGAACCAGAGTAATCTTCATTGACTTCTCCACTTACAATGCAAACATCAACATGTTCTGTGTCATCAGGTAAAGAACAGTAGCAACTTTACATATTAATAATAGGCTTCATTAGGTGACAAGAGTTTCATCCAATTCTTTCAGATTGGTGGTTGAATTCCCAGCGACAGGTGGAGCGATCCCGTCCTACCAGATCAGGACGGTCAGACTGATCCGCTACATCACCTACTGGGATTACTTCATCCTCGGCTGCGAGTTGTTCTTCTGTTTATTTATCCTCTACTACATTGTGGAGGAGATTCTCGAGTTGCGAATACACAAGCTCTCCTACTTCAAGAGCATCTGGAACATACTGGATATTATCGTCATAATGGTAAGAAAATATAATTCTCATTTGATCCAAACCTTTTTTTTCTGATTTAACTTGACTTTAAAAAACCTAAAATTATTCTTTTTCCCAGCTCGCCATTGTTGCCATAATATTCAATGTTTTCCGAACCATCAAAGTGGACAATTTGCTCAGCAAACTGCTGGAACAACCTGATATTTATGCTGATTTTGAATTTCTGGCATTCTGGCAAACACAGTACAACAACATGAACGCTGTCAACTTGTTCTTTGCGTGGATCAAGGTAAAGCATCGACATCTGTCATATCAACACATCTCTTGGAAAAATTCTGGCATCAGCAGAAAAAAAAAATGTTTTCTTCTTGTTCTTGTAGATTTTCAAGTACATCAGTTTCAATAAGACCATGACTCAGCTGTCCTCCACACTGGGTCGATGTGCTAAAGATATCTTAGGGTTCGCCATTATGTTCTTCATCGTCTTCTTTGCTTACGCTCAGCTCGGATATTTGCTTTTTGGGACAGAGGTTGAGTCCTTCAGCACCTTCGTTAAGTGCATGTAAGGGCCTATCAACCACTACAGCTCAGTAGGATAGATTTAAATAATATGACAGAGCATCAACTAATCAATTTCTTCACCTTTTTTTCATTCTGTAGCTTCACACAGTTCAGGATTATTCTTGGAGACTTTGATTATGACGCTATCGACCGTGCCAACAGAGTTCTCGGACCAGTCTACTTCATTACCTACGTGTTCTTTGTTTTCTTTGTTCTGCTGGTAAGACCTTGTGCTCCCAGATGTTTGACTTGATAAAAATGAGCAGCGTCATTCATTGTTCTCATTGTCCACTTGTTCCTCCAGAACATGTTTCTGGCCATCATTAACGACACATACTCTGAGGTCAAAGAAGAGCTCTCATCCCAAAAGGATGAACTTCAAATTACAGACCTCATCAAACAGGTAAAGGCAAAGAAACTATTGTAAAGACATGTACATTTAAGGAAAAAAAGTTCTATAAACACTGCAAACCATTTTTTTGTAACTCAGAGCTATATGAAGACATTTATGAAGTTGAAACTCAAAAAGGAGAAAATATCAGATGTTCAGAAAGTGCTTAAGTCTGGATCCGGAGAAATTGAATTCAAGGACTTCAGAGAAACTCTCAAAGAGTAAGTGATAATATATGACCTAAATAATGTGCAGACTGTAGTGTTAAACATACCCCTCACCTCTCTAATGATCTCGTAGGATGGGACACGCTGATCATGAAATTTCTGCAGCCTTCGCAAAGTTTGACAAAGATGGTAACCAAATTCTAGATGAAGACGAACAGAAGAGGATGAAGATCGAGTTGGAGGAAAAGAGGGTTTGTTTATGTTTCATATGACCCAGACTCTTCTTCTTTTGTCTCTTCTCTGACAAACAGTAACTGTAATTTATTCTGTAAGAATAAATACAGAAGCTGTGCTTTTATGATGGTTTTCCTACTTCTTTGTCAGGATGCTCTTAGCGCTGAACTGAACAATCTTGGAGTCACTTATGGTAAAGATGTACTGGAGAAGCCTCCTGTAACCTCCAATGAGCAGAAGAACCAGACCAATCAAACCACTGTGGATCAGGAACAGTTTGTAAGGTGGGCAAAGCTTTCACATTTAATCTAAGATATGTTGTGGATGTTCTTATTTTATCCTTTAAGAGAGAGAGAAACAGACAGTAACCAAAATCTAAATTACCTGTCACCATGACAGACTGGCCAGGCAGGTTGTCCATCTTGAAAACTCTGTGGCAGGAATCACAACCAGGATTGAGTTGATTATGGACAAACTGGGATTACAAGAGAAAACCAAAGGTAACGAGCCTGGAGGGAAACTGGCTGTGACCAGTAATGACGTGAGTATGGAGAGAAGTTTCAGTCATTAAATAGAAAATTAAACAACAAGAGGTTTTCATCTCACAAAATAGATGCACATTGAATATGTGTAACAACTGTAATAGTAACATAACCCATCTGAAACAGAAAAAAATAAAATCTGTTGTTCTTATATATGTCATCAAATTGGACTAGATTAGCTTTTATTTCAATATTTCATTGGTCATTACCTTTTATCCAGAGTGGTGAAACCGCATCGGGTGGGAGCGTCCTGGTTTGTGTGGACAGAGGGATGAAGGCTGATCTGTCGTCATGGAAACCAGCAACTTTCACCAACACCAACTCCACATACAACTGTCATAAGTAATGAATCACTGAGAAACGGAATCACGAGTTATCTCACACACACACCTGATCACACACGGAAGTACAGATCACCCAATGATCCTTCAGACTGAAATTCATAATTAGGCAATAATGTGACTCATATGGCAAAACTCAACACGTCCCTTCTGCTGCTCTTAAGTTATAGATTTATTCTATAGAAATACAGACGATATAAATATTGTATAAATATGTTGCACTAGAGCTGATATATTCAACCGGTTTAAGGTCAGATAAAAAGACTACAATGTACTGTATGTTGTAGATGAGACCTGAATGTAAATCTGCATATTATTTGTGTTGTGTATTATACTATTATGTCTTATTAAAAGTAGTAAGAATAGTTATATATAATCCAACATTAGGCAGAACATATACCACTCAATATCTGTCTAAAAATTAGTGTTTTCCTTGCGTCAGTTACTTAATATTTACGAATGTTAAAAGTTTTACCGCAGTTCCTCAAAAGCTTGTAGCATAAAATAGTTTGCTAATATATTTTTTTATATTTGTCAAATACATTATCCAGTAATTATTCATCAACCTCCTGAGCTTCCAGAACCTCATGCTGTAACAAAGCAAACATGATTAATGACAGTATCTGTAGATCCTCATTTAAAACATATTCATGTTAAATACAAAACACTTGGGTCTGCACCATGACGTCGCAGTGAACCGCCATCGTTCAGGGTTTCAGACTTCCCAGCATCACTGCAGAACAAAGAGTGTACTACAGATGTCTACTGTAAACACAAGCGGTCTGTTAAAAACCTCAGTTTAATAATCATTACATAATTTATTTATTGTGTCTGGTAGAAGTACTTTCACAGTGAATTAACGCTTTGCTGTCAGACTGTCGTGTAAAGCATGTTTTATTAGAGTCTAATAAATGTACCGAATCACCAGGTTCAAATGTTTCTTTATTTGAAGTGACTTCGATCGAGATTTTCCTCCGAAATGGAAAAAAACGGATTTCATCCTTTATTATTAAACATCACTTCTGTTGTCCAACTTACATGTATTATTATCATAAAAGCAAATTGCCATTACATTCATTGTTTTTAAGCAAGAAATATATTACATGTCATAAGCGTGCAGTTCAAGCTGAGACTTCACCTGCCCCCCTGCTACGTCCTGAAAATGGCACACAAACTTAAAAATGGGAAAATCCACAGCGTGGGGGGTGGTGGTGAATTTTGATCGGTCATTGAGCTTCTGTAAATAAAGTTTGAATTTACCAACACATCAATTAAGGCTTATGCATAAATTATATTGCTGAAATTTACCGATGGCATTTTTTATTTCATAACATTCTACCTACAGTATGTACATTATATCAGTTTCATGAAAGTTTTGTGCCTGATCAAGGTTTATATTTACACTCTCACTCAACATGACCCTGTTTTGTTAAATGCTCTCTCCCTCCCGCCCGCCCGCTCACCCCAGCTCTAATTAACAAACACATGATCAAGTATGTTGGCTAGCGCAGTAAGAAAAGTGAGAGTGAGTTAACAAGGAGTGTGAAACACTGTACAGAAATGGCACGTATGCTAAATAAATCCAAATGGCAGGACGTCTTTTTAGGAATCCTTTTGTCACAATTTGCAAGTGATTTTTTTTTTTTTTTTTAAAAATACTTTACCTGGGATATATGGTACCTATTTAAAAACTCTTCCACTTTCATCGGAACAGTTATATTTAATAAGAGTTCGTTACAAGTGAATGACTAAAAAACAAACAAACAAAAAAAATGTTTTGTATGACGTTAGACATGATGCGATGTAGCTTGGGGCTGGTTTTGTTGCTAAATTAAATCTATATTTCTTTGCAATCTCTCATAGCCGTTAGAAAGAAATGACTATAAATGAACCGAGGTCAACAAGAGGAAGGAAGGAGGAAGAAAATATTTAAGATTGATTATTCCTCTTGGAAACCAGCCCCAGAATCAGCACATAGCATCAGTTACTTTTACAAAGTCTGCTGTGTTTTTTTTTTTGTTGTTGTTGTTGTTGTTTTATTTTACAATATTTTCTTTATACAGAGAGCATGTGCTATAGCCTTTTTCTTTGAGACACAGGATTATAAATTAGTCCAATCTAGGCTACATTAAGGTGTAAACTAAAACCCATCAAAAGTCTTCAAAGAACATGCTGATCGTTCCCATACAAAACATGAAAAAAAGAAACAACGAAAAAAAAAAAAACTAATTTTGTTTTTGCTTTGAAAGCTGTGTAGGTGAAATTTTCTTTGTACACAAAATATACCCTCAAGATACCACCTGATGTTCAAATCTTTTAAAGCCACAGTTGTTTGTACAAATAGTCTCTTCACATATACTGAAAAGGTGAACTACCGTTCCAGGGCCTCTATTCACAAAGCATTTTGACTGATATATCAAAACAGGGTTGAATTTCTAGATACTGTTTGAGCGGAAGCTAAGCCCAGACCAACGTTTCAGGTTGGCAACTCGGTTCATTCTTGTGGCTCAGTGCAGTTGAGTTGCACAAATTCACGATGAGCGTTCACGCCTGTTCAACCCATCTGTACAACACTGCCATCACTCTATGCCATTTTAAAAACTGACATATATTACAAAAATTAACTCATCGACACATGAGGATTTTTGTCCTCCGCTGTATAAAATGACAGAAAAATGCCCCAAGTATGACAAGTAAATAAACATTTTGACGAAGTCTGTAACAAACAAACACATTTTTTCACTGAAATATTAAAATATTATAAAACCATATTGGCAAACTCAGAGCAGATATTGCTGTAGTTTGATAATTCAAAATCAATGTTAGAAAGTTTGAGGTTTTCGAAGGATTTTGATCCTTGTCATATTCAGGTGAGCTGCTGGAGAAACATGATGGCTTCTTGTAAATGTGCTTTTAGCTCCACAAAATAACTCAGCTGTTATGTCACGTGTGCATTTTATGACTGATGATATAGTTTTACTCATATTTTGAATCTGAGTGGGTAACGATTCATTTCTAAGGACTACAAATACTTTGATGATTCGATGATTTGGCTCATTGATCAACTCGTGTGTGTGTGTGTGTGTGTGGTGTGTTGAGAGGACATCAAAGAGTCTTGTTAAGATATTTGTCCAGTAAACACACGGATGCTGCAAATCCTCATCACTTATACGTCATGTATGATTTTCATGGGGCCAAACATTCAAAAACATTGGTATGTCCGTTGACAACAACTTGACAGACAAAGACAGTGGGTTTGGCTTTACTACCGAAGCCCAAGAGCACTTTTCCAGAAAAGAACTATGAAATATTACCAAATAAAATTTTAAAAAGTTCTAAGTGAAATGAACATAGTCGTTTAAAACAAATTTGTTAAACTGGCTTAGGAGCAATTATTAGCTACAAAGGCTTTGTGAATATGGCCCCTGCCCTTCTTTAACTAGAGCAGCTGTCCAGATGAAAGAGTGCTGTGTGGGTTGACAAAATCCCCCTTGGTTTTACACTTAGGTTAGGGCCGGCTCACTGCGTTTGGTAGCCAGCCATGCTGAAGTTGGCCAGGTTGGACATGACTGGACCAGGTGGAGCTGCAGCCTGAGCTGACGGAGATCCAAAACTTCCCATCCAGGCTGGTGACTGGGACTGCCTGCAACGATCCCACAAATACCTGGTTGATCCACTGTGTCTTAAAACAAAAACAATGCTCTCCAGGCTGGAGGTAAAGACCAATCTTGTTTTGGAAACAAGTTGGGAGTCTGAGGCATTTAATGACAGTTACAAATCAACTGGTCTGTAACAATATAGCTTTAGAAAAACTACACATGAATTGTGCTACAGAATATAACTCACTCTACTCCAAATCCTTGCTGGTTCCACGTCTGGCCGTACATGCTGTAGGAGGGAACTTGCCACCCGTTGGTCACATACTGCCCATACTGCTGCTGCTGCTGCTGCTGCTGCTGCTGCTGTGGACTCCCATAGACCTGGTTCCACTGCCCCCACTGACTGTATTCAACCTGAGAGAAAACAAAGGAGGAAAGATGTTATAACATTAGAAATAAATTCTAAGTTCAATTAGAGGCTGATAATATTACATATACTGCAAAGAGGGTCATATATATATATATATATATATATATATATATATATATATGTATGTATATATATGTATATATATGTATATATATATATATGTTATGGGCCTAATAATGAGTCTAATTACAACCTGAAAACAAATCCTTGCATTCAAAATCAAGTTCCTTTTTCTGTTTTATAGTTCGAGCTTTTAATAATAATTTTAATAACAGACACAAACCACCAACTGTGGTGTCCCTGGTTCTAGTCGTCCCCGAGACCTTTATCATGTATCATCTTTCCAACATTTTCCTGTCATTTCCTGTCCCGTCTAATAAAATGTACAAAACATATTCTAAATAAACTATTTCTTTTAACAGTGTATACATGAGGTCTCCCCACCTGCTGTGGATTTTTTGCCATGTCAGGAGATTCTTTGCCCCAGAAACACTTCACTATATGTCCTTCGATTGCTGTGCCATTCACTGAAACGATGGCATGGGCAGCGCTGTCATGGGAGGAAAACCTTGAAAAGAAAACAGTCATCATCAGAACCTTTATCTAGCAGAATTTTATTAGGCAATGCAGAAAACTCTGAGTATTAAATAGTAAACAAAATGATTCCTCGTAGATTAGATATTAACTGGCCTGTGTCACTGACACATGTAGAGTATGTGTTGACATCTAGAGGCCAAATGCTGCAATGGACTGAGACGCTACCTGATGAACGAGTATCCTTTCTCAGGGAAGACTCTGATTTCCATTATTTGACCAAAAGGTGAGAAGGTCTGTCGCATCAGGTGCTCTGAAAAAAAAAATCAAACAGAAAAAAGTTAGTGTGGTTAGTTCTTGAGCTATTTTAGGGAAGTTTAAAAAAGAAATAAGAAGACTACTGCTGCAGTATGACTAAGAGCTCTGACAATGGCATCTTTGGACACTTGACACTTGCCTGATAATCCTGACTGGATCCCTCCGCAGTACACAGTACAGTTCTGTGGACTGGACTGAGTCACGACGTCGTCAAACCTCAGCTGCTTTGAACCATCTGAAATAAAAACAAACAACAATTTATCTATCTTCAAAAACAAAGTTTAGTCTTACCGTCAAACCTAGATCACAACTGCAATTAAAGACATGAACTGGGGAATTTTCTTGGGAAGAAAAGCTGGGAATAGCAAACAGCGAATGCTTCTACTATGTGTTTATCACATCCATATAACTGATGATCTCTCAAAACACTGGTGTGTAAAAATATCTTCAGAAAGAATTGCCAAAATACTGTCACATTAATAACACTGAAGAACTGGATATCTAATTTTGTCTGTGATCCACTTGCCCCTGGTTCAGGCCTGAATTTTCCTTTGAACGCCCACACAGGTGCAGGTTTGCATTTATTCTCACTGATTAGATCTGTGCTCTGGGTAGAACTACATATGTGTTCACTGGAACATGACTGAGAGGAGGAAATGAGCCAAACACAGTCTACAAACTCCTGCATCCTTATCGGAAGAACTGTCACCGTCCAAAATAAGTGAGTGTGTCATGTCGCCCTTGAAACGTACTGTCCTGGGAACTCTTTGGAGCTGGTGGTTTACGCGTTGCCCAGTTGGTCCTGATTTGACGTCCTCCAAGCCATTGTCCCCCCATGTTAATGATGGCATTCTCTGCATCCTATAGATTGAAATAAAAGAAAATTAACCTTCTGGCTTTGATAGATATGTAAAGTTTATTAGTGACTTTATTCAGCTCTCACAGTTAAATCTAGGTAACATTCAAAATGGTGATGTTAAACAAGAAACTGAGATGTTAGACTATTTAGGTTTTTTTTGACTATGGTTTTAACTGTGGTTAATTCTATTTTAATTACTGTAAAGTAAGATAATAAACAGAAAATAGAATAACCTTCAGTCTGTGTTCTTGCACTGGAGCCTTACCAGTTTGTTGTAGAAGGACACAAATCCATACCCCTTTGATTTTCCTGTCGCCATGTCCTTCACAACACGGGCATCCCTGGAGGGAAACATTAAGGTAACTTCAGTACATTTTTCAGTTGAAAGGCTTCAAACTAAAAGGAACCACGCAAAACACACTGAACTGTGAATCCTCTACACTGTCCTACATTACGGTATAATAGTTATCATGACCTTGTACTTGAGCACTGATTCATAAAGTAACTTCAAAGCAACACTTGAAAACAATAAAACAAATAGTACAAATACATGCAGCCTACAGTATCGTTCTTAAGTAATGTCAGATGTATTAATGGATCCTTGCCTCTAGAGCACCACTTTTTGTTCAATCCTCTCAACAGTAGACTACTGATTTAAATTCACAAAGGAACAGATTATATGGATTACCATGCATTCTTAAAATCTGCTGTTGGTGCTCTTCCTACAAATAGAAATATATAGAAAATATCAAAAGAGAAAAAAGGAATTAAACGGCATACATGGCCTGTTAACAGATTTCTTTATTTTTCCTGGTCAATTCTTTACCACCAATATGGAGTATGGAGTTTGGGGAGCTGCAAATTTTGAGAAATTGACATTTTCAGTAATTTTGGAAGAGGATCATTATACTACAAACAACACTATGCAAATCAAAATGAGACAATTTAAACATAGATTTAGAGGAATACATTGAGTGTTGGAATTTGTTAATCTAAGCTAGGTCATGTTAATACATAGCATCTACAAATAAAAACATATGGAAAAAATGGAATAAATAGAGAAAAAAACTACATCTGTGTCTCCAGAGTGCACAGTTCCTTGCTGTTAGCCTTCAAGCTCCTGTCCAATCCTATGAGCATTTCTGTAAAATAACCAAAGTGCTATTACTTCACTGAGACCCACAACTAAAAGCTGTTCAGGTTCATACACACAGCTTACATTTTGCTGACATACTGTACAGTTTACTTACCACACCCTAAATATGCAAGGCAAAGCAAGAGTAGGCTAAAAGCTGACACGTTTCATTCATGAAAACAGAGACACAATACACAGACCACGAGTAAATATCTAATATCTGAAATGAAATTGTTCCAATCTGTAAAAAGCTTTTTTTAAAGATAAAGCAACACATGACGTTCTGTTCATCTACTTTCACATGATGCTAATACATATCTATATCTATATCTATCTATCTATGTATATATATATATATGTGTGTGTGTTGGTTCATCATTAACTATGTTTACATGCATGGATGTGGTGAATGCGCACAGTATAAATGTTAATAAATAATATGATCGATAAAGCTGACATTAACCATCTCTCTGGACTTAACACACTCATACCTGATAAAGGTGTGCATATAGTGTTGATTTACAGCACTAGGTGATCAAAACTATAACTAGCATCCATCTGTACAAATGCTAAACTAATAGTTTAGATCTGATTGTGTAATGGTCGCTTTTGTTTCCCTTTTACGATTGTGAGTCAGTTTTTGTTTGGTGCTCTTTAGTAATCATAAAGATCATAACGTTCTTTTTCACAATATGTGAATTTCACAATAGGTGTACACTGGCAGTTAAGTTGAAACCCATGTCACATGCATGTAAACATGGTCGTAGATGTCTGTTTCAGTCACATTAACCTGCAGAGGATTATCATTGAGTACCTTAGTAGTGCTCAGCTTTAGAGAAATCAATATTCTTACATAGTAGCAATAAAATTATTTTAATTACACATAAAAATAAATATCCTTTCAATGTGAAAACTTACGAGATTTTCCCAAAAGGTGCAAATGCAGCCTTGACGTCCTCAGTGGTAATCTCAGGGCTCAAATCACCAACAAATACATGGAAATGATCTAGAAAGTGACAAAACACAATAAAAAACAATGGACAGAAACCATTTATTATTTTCCGGTAAACTGAGGTTTCAGCAAAGCATAAAATTTAATACAACACTTACTGGATGTGTCTTTCTTCTGGCTACTTGGAGTCGTGGCCCAATTTACTCTGACCTCCTGAAAGGAGAGAGTTCACAAAGAGGATTTAAATTCATGACACAGAGGCAAAAAAATAGAAATTTTCTACTCGAGGAACAAGGCTCATGGGGGACTTATAATAGGAGATGAACTGCACAACCTCACTTTTAATTTTAGACCAGACACATTGGCCTACCTTTCCTAATATCTTCCTCCCGTTCATGGCTGCAAGGGCTGCAGCAGCATCTCTGTGTTCAAAGAACTCCACAAAGCAATAGGGATCATTGCTTGTATGCTGGAAATGACAAACACAAATTCAAAGGTTTGTTCCCACTACTTTGTAAATAACGCTCATCTATCTTCACAGCATTCACATTAACAATAAAGGTAATTTTCCATCAACGACTTAGGCAAAGTTCAATGTCTTTGCAACTTTTAAGTGAAACGTGGGACAGACATTACAGGACATGAGAGATAAGAGACAAGGGAAAAAAAGCTAAACATCGTAGCTACTTACCTCTGTGATCATCTTACAACTTTTGCAAGGCCCTATCTGAGTAAAGAGTTGCAGGATCAAAATTTCTGTTACGTCCCTGGAGAGGTTTCCCACATACCTGGAGGGGAGATAGGAGATTCTTTAGTGAAAGCAGTTACAGTTTTCTCCGGGTAATGATGAGCTGTTATAGTTAGTAACATTTATTCTTGAAAACTGGCGCACAAACCGCTTACTTCAGGTGTTACCTTGTGATTACCGGTGGTGAGTTAACAATGTGACGGAATTTATATTAGCTTGAGTGACTTATAAGC